>OX393560.1:30468775-31067750 GCA_947650365.1 Chamaelirium japonicum
TAGACACTCCTCTTGAACTCAATGTTCAGGATGGAAATGATGGTGGCAATCCCCTCGAGCAGCCCACTCTGTATAGACGTCTTGTTGGCAGTCTTGTGTGTCTAATCATGACACGACCATATATTGCTTATGCTGTTCAGGTTGTCAGCCAATTTGTGTTTGCACGTTGCACACTCCATATGACAGCTGTCTTACGCATCATTCGGTATTTACGAGGGATGCCTAATCGAGGGCTCTTCTTTTCCTCCTCTCCTCTAGAATTGTCTGCGTACTCTGATGCGAATTGGGTTGGCTGTGTTCTTACCCGTCGTTCCACTACAGGTTATTGTATGTTCCTTGGCACTTCTTTAATCTCTTGGAAGTGTAAAAAGCAAGCCACGGTCTCTCTATCCAGTACTGAGGTTGAATATTGAGCCATGTCTAAGGCATGTAGTGAAATTGTTTGATTGCATGGTCTTCTCGCTATCCTTGGAGTCTCCTTACAGTGTCCGACTCCTCTTTACTGTGACAATCAAGTGCCATACAAATTGCTACTAATCCTATTTTTCATGAACGAACGAAACATATCGAAGTGGACTGCCATTATACCCAGGAGAAATATAAAAAGGGACTGATTTCTTTTCCTCATGTAACTTCTCGAGAGCAAATTGTTGATATTTTGACAAAGACGATGACTTCAGTCCGTCACTCATATCTTGTTGGCAAACTGATATTGGTTGATCACCCTCATCAGTTTGAGGGGGGGGGGTGATAACTCAGCTGTGATTTACCTTGTATAGATCCCCAAATCAAGCTTGTATAAATCCCTAGAATCATGGATGTAATTAGCCTAAATCCTTCCCTGAATGAACCCTAGAATCGTGGGTGTAATTGTCCCAAATCTTGCCCTAAGTGGGTATGTAAAATGGCTATATATAGAGGGGAATATCATAGAGAATGTGATAGAGAGAAAAGGAAGATTACCTTCTCTTCTTCTACCATTGTTATCATATATAAGTTAATATATAGGACATGTATGTTCATAAAAAAGAGCAAGCAATCTAAAAATTGGGGCTCGTAATTTATTAGAGGACCAATTTCCAATGCTAACGAAGAGTATAGATCTAAAACCTAGACCTTTGGAAGTTGACTGACTACTAGACCAATGTTGTAGTTCTCCAATGGAATGTACACAGTTACTAGCTCCCGTCAAATATTACAAATCAGTACTGATTGACTACTTGACCAAAGTGGTGGTTCTCTGTCTAGAGTGCACACGATCCTTTTTTTGCAACTCGCATTACTAATTTCATTGCATTGATAGTACTAGTTTATTAAAAAAATAATAAATATGGATAATATTGTGAGTTTTCTCTGCAGCTAGAGTCTCTTTCAACTCCACAACCTCGAAAATAGAGAATAGAACCAATTGAAAAATAAAAAATATTCAAATTCTGACCAAAAATATGAATATACAACATGATCAACCTATTTTAGTATCTTTCTAATCAATTAAAAAGTCTAAATATCCATTAAAGTAATTAGTTTATAACTTAAAACACTATTTGATTGTTCCACACTTCGAGTTAAGCTGAAGTAATTGTGAGGATTCCAGCTATGGTAGGAACTCACTATGGACCAACAGTCAGACCTAGATCTCTTTGTTAACAACCAAAGATATCATGAAAATTCTATTTTTATGGGGGTCTGCATCACATCAAGATATTTTCAGAAAAGAACGCTTGTTTTATCACTATATGATTCCACTAGAAAAAGTTTATCCAACTAATCATATCCATTTCCAAAAATAAAACACAAATGATACCACAATTATTTGGAAAAACATCCTGAACCCTCTAATTATGATTGAAATCTAACAAAATGCACGTGTACCTTCTCAACCATGCATCAACCAGCAATGAGCTAACACCAAATGATAGAAGAACAAAATTTATTCTACAAAAAGACAAGGAGAGAACATAGATCTTCAGTCATGATTAAATTATGTTCATTGAGATAAGATCATAGTAATAGCCTTGATCTTCGTCGTCCTTTACTTTTGTTAAATTTTCTTTTATTATAACTAGATTCTGAAGCAGTCACATCCTTCTACGAAATCTATTTGTCGAGTCTAAATGGGCACCTATTACTGTAAGTGCATCCCAACCATAGGAGAGAAATTCTGACTTACCAAGTGAAAAAAATATACTTGATCTTAAAAATCTTATTGAATCCTCATCGTACAAGATTAATAACACAAATGACATGACTACGTAAAAGCCACCTTACATGCAGAATCTAGCACTTAGATTACATCAGAATCATTTAGCGCTAATAACACAAATGGTCTGACCATGGTTCTTTTGGAAAGATAGTTCATTTAGAGCACTTGGGACACTTCGGTGTTGTCCTGCAATTCTTGCCAAGGTGGAGATTTATGAGAATATTGGCTTGGTTTGAAGCTGCACCATGCATTGCTACAGGTAAGATCAATCTTTCCTTGATGCAAGATCGATCTTCCTGACTACGGACAATATATCCTATTAGAAGATCGATCTTTCCCCATAGAAAGATCGATCTTCCAATGCGGGACTTCGACTCATTTTCCAATGGGTTTGGGTTTTGTGTGGAACTTGTATTAGACTTTTTCCTACAATATAAAGGGAAAGTCTAGGATTTCTTCGACGATCTTTGACCTATTTTTGTGAGAAATCTTTGATATAGATTGGGAGTGTCTTCGTTGGGGGCTTGCTTGATGGTTTGAAGAACCCAATTTTGTACTCTCTTCAAACCCGAAAACCCGACCGAAATCCGAACCAAAACATTGGGTATGGGTACATATTTTCAAACCACTATCAATCAAAGAGAGATCCACTTTTGGGTTTGGGTATGGGTATGGATACCTCAGTACCCAAAACCTGAAACCCAATTGTCCCACTAACTTGTGTATACTAAATAATAGAGTTCCGACTCAAAACTCAATGTCATGTATCCGAATTCTAACTGAACCATATCCCTACCCAAACTTATACTCTACAAATACCATAATAAGAACCAAAAGAGCTTCTGAATATTGCATTGTGATACCTTGATTTTTCTCCTTAGATAATTAGATATATAATGGAGAAAAATAGACAAAATTATACCATATTCATACCCGAAATCCAAACCAAAACCCGAAACCCGATTGCGTATGAATCGGGTATGGACCCTCTTCTAATTACCGAATGGGTATGGGTCGGATATGGACCTCACCATACCAAAATGGTTATGCATATGGATGGAGGTAGGGTCCGACCCGAACCCAACCGATTGCCACCTCTAATTAGCCACCTCATTCCAATCCCCGGAAGAAATGATGAAATGAGAGATATGAGACCCCACCCAGTGGAAAGAGGTTGCCACCCAGGTTAACGAGACTGAGCCCAACTAGGGGTAGCCTAAAGATCAACCAGCAAATATCTAACACCAAATAACAGAAGAAGAAGAAGAAGAAGAAAACTTTATTCTGCAAAAAGTCAAGGAGAGAACATAGATCTTCAGTCATGATTAAATTATGTTCATTGTGATAAGATCATGATAATAGCCTTGATCTCCGTTGTCTTCTGCTTTGTTAAAGACTCTTTTATTATAACTAGATTCCGGAGAAATCACATCCTTCTATGAAATCTTTTTGTCGAGCTTAAATGGGCACCTATTACTGTAAGTGCATCTCAACCATAGGAGAGAAATTCTGACTTAACAGGAAAAAAAAATATACTTGATTTTAAAGATCTTATTGAATCCTCATCATACAGGATTAATAACACAAATGATCTTAACATGACTAAGTGAAAGCCACCTTGCATGCTGAATCTAAAACTTAGATTACATCAGCTCGAATCATTCAGGGCTAACAACACAAATGGTCTGAGCATGGTTCTCTTGGAAAGATAGTTCATTTAGAGCACTTGGAACGCTTTGGTGTTGACCTGCAATTCTTGCCAAGGTGGAGATTTGTGGAAATATTGGCTTGGTTTGAAGCTACTCCACACATTGCTTCAGGTAAGATCGATCTTTCCTTGATGGAAGATTGATCTTCCTGACTACGGACAATATATCCTATTAGAAGATCGATCTTCCTTCGCAGAAAGATCGGTCTTCCAATGCAGAACTTCGATTCGTTTTCCAATGGGTTTGGGTTTTGTGCGGAACTTGTATTAGGCTTTTTCCTACAATATAAAGGGAAAGTCTAGGATTTCTTCGACAATCTTTGACATATTTTTGTGAGAAATCTTTGAGATAGATTGGGAGTGCCGTCGTTGGGGCGTGCTTGATGGTTTGAAGAACCCTATTTTGTAATCCCTTTGATTGATAGTGGATCTCTCCGTGCAGCTGCCGGTGGATGTAGGCAAGAGGTCGAACCATATCTAAGATCTTCCTCGCCTTTCTGGTTTGTTTCTTTATCTTCTCTCTACATTTACTTTTCTTGTTGATTCTTTCTGACATTGTGTTTACATCAAATCCATATCGTTTGCACTGAGCACAACATTTTCCACATAGGACGTGCGTCTACCACTCCTTTCTTTTGAATTGACCAGGCATTTTGTGTTAGCAGTCAATAAAAGTGAATAATCATTTTTTATAATAAAAGGTTGATATGTTTTGCTTAAAGATAAGATAATTTAGTCTCGGATTTATTCATTTGTATCTAAGTTCAAAATTTTAGGAGCATTGTTGAATTGGTCTCTTTCTCAATGGGGATTTATCTAGCCCTACCGACTAATGATGTAAGTGATATGCCTGCCATTGGCTCCTGATATTGAGAAATTATCATTTGTTCTATCTTGTTCTCATATTGTTTATTTTTCCTTTTAGTTTTTGACATTAAGCGTCTCTATTCGCATACGGAGAATAAAATCTTATGTCTGCTCAGTATACTTATATTAAGTAAGAATTAGCTTTTTGGAAAGCTTAATGAGGATTGTATCTCTATAAATAAATGCATGCTTATTCATGATGTATGTGTAATCTATAACCATCTTGTTCACTAGCATAGTCTTGTCCGAGTGGTACTTCCTCTCTCCCTTGTTGGAAAGGTTCCATGTTCGACTCCCGGTATGGAACACTGGAGCGAACCTACCCTCAAGGTCGTTGTTGTCTTGTTTGCATGTGCGAATCCTGGTCGTTGATGTCATATTCGCAACAGCCAACCACTATCCTCTGGCCACCCACCCCCAGGTTGAAAGCCACTCTGCGGTCCCAATCTCCACGAACCAACCTCCAACGCCTCGTATCGCCGAGATCCACCACCGTGCAGAGGAGGGTCTGAAAAAGCCCACGACAGACGCCGGCTGGGGTCCAGAACGCCACACCAACCGCAAATCGACCGGAAAACCCTCGATCCGCCAGCGGAAAGAGCCGAACCGAGGAGTAAGCTGCATCGCGACTCCAAACCATCGATCCAAGGAGGACGCCCTTATGTACAGGGGGAGAGCAAGGGGGGCAGATCCGACCCCCGGAAGACGTCGATGATGATTTCCTGGCCTCCCCGGAGCCGCCAGAGGCGGCCGAGGAGGCCAAGAGAGGAGCGGCTCTCAAACCCTAACACAGAGGCCAAGAGGGGAGCGGCTCGCTGAGCTTAGCTACTCAACTTCACTTCCGACTAGCATTATCAATCAAGTATTCATGGTGGTTCTCATTGGATTCTATTCCCTGTACTCTCGAAAAATACAGCGGACTGAAGAAGTTTTCAATGTTAATGACATTTTCTTTACAATAAGTTAGCCTCCAACTGATTTACCATCACTCATAGTAACTATCTCTTTCCTTCCAGCTTTGTATTAGCCACCTCATTCCAATCCTCGGAAGGAATGATGAAATGAGAGATATGAGACTGTAGACACATAAATTGTGTCTAATCCGGACCCGACTCGCATGCACCAATGCGGAGGCAAACCCGACACGCACTCGGACCCGGACCCGACTCGCATGCACCAATGCGGAGGCAAACCCGACACGCACTCGGACCCGGACCCGACTCGCATGCGCCGACTCGGAGGCAAACCCGACACGCACTTGGACCCGGACCCAAACTCGACTCGCATGCACCGACTCAAGAGGGGCAAACCGGACCCAACCCGCACCAAACAAGAGGCCGGGTGGGCCCATCCCCAAGTGGGGCCCAACCGGCCCCCCTTCTAGAAATCCGAACCCCTTAAGGGGTGGCCGGCCATGCAACTCTAAAGAATAGGTGAATCGTTGGAAAATTGTTCACGTGGTGTGACATCTGTTATCAAAATCTCCGATTTTTTGAATAAATCGTGCTTAAAATGCAACTTATTTAGTAGACATTTACTACGCAATTATTTCCCGAAAAGTCATGAATTTTTGAAAAAAAAAATCTTGATTTTTGTGTTTTACTCCTGATTTAGATGTTTTAATCCGGATTAATCATGTATTAAGCCCAACATGTACTACTAAAAAATTATGTTGGGACTTCTATACATAAAAAATTATGTTTGGGATTAATCATGATTTAGATGTTTTTCAGTCTCTTTTTTGACTTTCCCATCTATTTTCTGATTTTTCTGACTTCTCCCCTAGCGGACTTTTTCCTGACTTCTGACTTGGTATTCTGACCATCATAGATCCCCAACAGCCCTTTGCCTAACATTTTCGATAAAAAAAGCTGAAATCATGACACTCTATGTACTATACATGTTCAAATCAAATATCTTCAATCAATTAACGTTGTGGAGTGTTTCATTTGTTATTAACTCACCCAATGGCAATGGTTAATGAGTTATCATTAAACCAATTGTGTGTACCATGTTCCCCTTGTCCATCAATGTTGGGTACTTGGGTGTGTATGTTGCTCCAAGCGTCCATATATCCATCCCCCCCCCCCCCCACCTTCACCTCACGTAACCCATGGAAGATATAAGAATTTGTGATGTGTGATGTGGGAGCATCTATATGCACATAAAGTGCCAAAAAAGTAAGTCTAACTAGGAATTTGGAGGCATGTTCGGTGTCATGAGTAAGTCTTCTCTTGTTTTGTTGATTTTATAGGTTCTAGTTGTCTTTTCAATTTTTTTAGAATTTTTTTGCAAATTTTTTTATTTTTTCCTATGCTATGGAACATGATTGCAATTTTGGACAACTTGGGGGGGCTGTGGATCCTTCGGGTAGCTGTCCTTTTACGAATAATAGATCTTGTCTAGCTAGTCATATTCCTTAATGTAGGGACAAGAATTCCATTTTTTAGGAGATAATTCGACTCCTATATGTTATGGGTGGAGTCCTAATAGAGAAAAAAGATCATAACAAAACCCTTATTTGTGATGAGATCAGATAGAGATGGATTCTCGTAGTGTTGGATTAAGATAAGAGGGTTTATCTTCTAGAAATAAGTGTCCAAATACATTAATTAAGGCTCTTAAATAGGCACCGCTTATCCTATTTGCTAGAATTCTACATGCAAAAAATATCCAAAAATTATTCTGAAAATCAAGGAAAATAAAAGATAACTTAATGTATCATCAGAAATTCGGGGGGGGGGGGGGGGGGGGATGAAAACTAGTTGGGAAAATTTAAGTCACTTATCTAACTATTTTGTGTCCCTAGGTTTTAAATGTTGAGTCCTAGTTCATCTAGCAGTCGTCCTACGTAGGTTCATATAGCATGCCTCCGTCTCTTTGCAATCAATTCTATTATCATTAAAAATTTGAGAATTTGTCGCTGAAATTTATTTTAGAACACCTGAATTGGCCTTCTTTATATCATTTTCCCTATCTCTTCGCTGCTATGGATAACATATGATCGATCCATATAAATTGGATATTTTCCACTATGTCAACTAGTATCCAAGCATATCAATCCCTAAATTAATATGCCTTCCATGTAATTGTTACTACCATAAAGGAGCAAGACGAACAGGTGTTCCTTCAAATAAAAGCAAGTGGCAAGTGCATCACGTACTATCTCTTTGATACAGAGATGCACGCATGCACAAACGCCCCCATACACATTTTTAAGAGGCTCCCACAACTTTTGCAATCTACAAGGGAACGAGAATTTTTGAGTAACAGATATTTTCCATCAACCACCACCAATCCCCCTCAAGGATATATAAAAGGAAGAAAGTTCATTTGATGTTCCAAATTGCGATTATAATTACCAAGTTGGCCCTGGGTGGTCTCCTACATGTCTAATGCTTTCAAAAAATCTTGGACTAAATAACATTGTGGTTTGACAATATGAACTGTCTAGGAATGCCATGTAGTGGTACTGTGGTAGTCTCCTACATGTCTAATGCTTTCAAAAAATCAAATTTCAGGTAACATTTATCACTACCAGAGTTTAAAAAATTAGTATCTTTCAAGACCGACATCTACACAGGTGTTGGCAAGTCTGATCCATGAGCTGAAGAGAATTTCATCATAATTTGTATTCAAGTTAACTGGATGCAAATTAAAAACCTTCTTACACTAAATAACACAAAAATCTAATTCATTCACAAATTAAACTGACATTTAATTTGTTTACCCAACCCTAAGACAAGATCCCAATCTCCTCCACCTGCCCTCCTTCATAAGAGGTTACAAACACCGCAGTCCTAGTTATTGCATGTTACTAAGTCATGGTCATCCATCCTTTGCCTTTTAGGCAAGATCATGTCCATGCTACTCCATCTCTCTTGATCAGATTCGTCCATCTGCTCAATCTATATTGTGGGACCTGCATCAGTTTAAGAGTCATAGGCTTGGCGCCTATCCACCATTTGCATGTGCATACATGAAAGTGATTTTATTCTATAAAGTTTTACTAATATGGTGAAACATTGAGGAGTGAGTTTCGGCCAGGTTGTTATACTATCGGATAGCATGGTGCAGCATTAGTTATCTTAGGGTGAAATGCTTGGAATGGGATAGTTTAGTTGAGAAAGGATATAAAAGAAGGGAGAAATCACATAGATCATTCGTATAAAAGAGTCATGATCATTGGATATTGATGATAGTAAAATCATCTTCTAATGATTACATAGCTACTGATGCAAGACGAAAATGGGAGTACCATGGAATCAACGAAAATATCCTCGAATCATGCCAAAGAGTAGTCAAGGAAGAAAATCACCTCGAATAATTCTCGGGCGGGCGCGAATCACGATCCAAATTTGCACGGCGAAAAGGTTTTGAATCAATAAAAACAACGATAAAAGGCTTCTCGGAGGCCTGGGGGTGCCCTCAACAATTCTGGGTGCCCTTGGAAAATAGCTAGAGAGGGTGCCTACAGCAAATCTAGCACTTGGGGTGCCTATTGAACCTGTGGGGTGCCGTGGGATAAATGACCAACCGCAGGATACCCTTAGTAAAAGGTCACAAACACAACATTAAAAAAATCATGGGTCTCTGGGAGTCGCTTCGTACGTGAACAGAGAAAAGGAGAGGGGGGGGGGGGGGGGGGAAGAAGGGAGATTGGGGATCTTCACCTCCTTCCTTTTCTTTCTTTCTTCTTGATTGTTTTCACACAAGAAGTTTCAAGAGATTTTGAGAGATAGGGAATAGAAAATAGAAAGGAATGGCGAGGAAGAAACCTAGGAGTCAGCACTTGGGGTATGCTGGAGTCGTCACCAACGAGGGGGGAGATGCATGCTTTCAGCATGAAACAAATACATTTTTTATACATCAATTCATTAAAAATAACAAAAGGCATGGGAGCTTTAAACAACCCTCCATGTGACTACATAACTTGCCCACATACAATATGGGACTAAACTCAACTAATAAAAGCCAAAACAGGTAGGCTAAAATTAATTAATTAAATCACTCCAAAAATGTTTAAATAAATAGGCAATAAAGCAGTAAAATAAATTGGGCCTTTATAGGCCGATCGCTGGTGGAAGCTCGCACATGCCTAGGATGCTCCCGTATAAACACCTCGACTTTGAAAGAACTCGACCTCGAGTTCTGTGAAGTCAAAGCAATAGTCTGGATCTGGATAGCCTCTACAACATCTCACCGGCATCCATAGCTAGCAGTGGAGACCTAACAGATGGTGTCGCATTGGACTGTAGTCACCTCTCGGGTCCCAAGTGAACGAATAGTTAGCATTGAACTATGACCGAAAGCAGGGAAAGTCGTAGCATGAGTTCCAGGCAGCGACACTTGGGCGGGCTAATGTGCAAGCTTGGAAGGCGGCACACCCAAGTCAAAACCGGAAAAGAACCCAAGCCGAGGGTGGAAGGTCTTGCTCGATGAAGTCAACAATCGGGGCCAGTATGTTGAAATCGACACCCGATAAAGGTTGAGGCATGTAGTGAATGTATCACTGACGGCAAGGCTAGAGGCAGCAGATCAACGGGAGGTAGTGGTGAAAGATCCACTGTTGGCCTCCACTAGGATTGAAGGCTCGATCGGAAGTGAGAGCTCATCAGATTTAGGAATCTCCTCAAGAATTTCCACAGATGGCAGTGATGGAGGTGAAGATACGTCTTAGCTCTAATATTGTTGATCAAGACTCGTAAGGTATCCATCGATTGTCGCCACTCGCCGGTCTGCTTGTCAATCTGCTTGCGTCGTTGCAGATTGTTCAAGCAATAACTTGAGATTTTGTGTCAGTGGATTGAAGGTATAGAAGAACCTGTCACGACGATAGGACATCGTGATAAGAGCTCTGATACCAAGCTAATACAGGAAGAAAATGGGGGCCCTGCAGAATCAACGAAGATACCCTCAATCATGCCAAAGAGAAGACTAAGCATGGAAAAATATCACCTTGAATAATTCTCGAACGAACCACGATCCAAATTTTCTCGGCGAAAAGGCTTCGAATCAGCAAAAACAGCTGGAGTGCCCTGGGATAAATCAGGAGACCTGGGGATGGCCTCAGGAATTCTGGGCACCTGGGGTGCCCTTGGAAAGCAGTTGGAGGCTGCAGAGGGTGCCTACGACAAATCCGATACTTATGTGCCCTGTGATAATTGGCCAACTATGGGGTGCCCTAGGTAAAAGGTTTCGGACACATGATAAAAAAATAATTCGTTTATTTGGGAGTTGTTCTGTATGTGAACAGACAAAAAAAGGGGGGCAACTTTCTTTCACATGAAACAGAGGTTATGGGGGCCTGTGGGGCTTCTTACTCGGATACAAGGAGGAATCAGGATGATGCACTGCTCTGTGGAGAGGAGAAGAGAAGGGAGATTAGGGATCTCCTTATAATGTCGCCTAGAATCTACAGAAAAATTATATTGAACATTACTTGATTGAATCTTTTTGTTGATCTGATGATGTGGTTCACGCATATATCGTGCAAAGGACATGACTGACTCAGACACCTTAATATGAGGAGGTATGGGAATTAAATCCATAGGCTTCCTAGGCATAAAACCATGGACAACTTCAAATTGACTCATGCCTATAGACATATTCATGGAACTATTATATTCAAAATAAAGTCTTGCCACCTTGGAGGAGTTCGAAGTTTTTGCACTATAGTATAAAATGGGCCATTTTGGAGAAATTGTTCACTAACACAAAGAAAAATCCGCGCTTTCATAGGGTACGTGGGAGTCCTAGCACACAGTCCATAGACTCCATACTCACGTCTTGCTACGAACAACCAAGTACTGGCAAGCATAGTCACAAAGTTAAAAAAAACACATTTAAAACACGACTTTATGGGCAACCGATTTCTTATTGTTTATTTTTTTTCGATTTTTACAGGTTACAAAATTTGCCGTTTTTTTGTGTTTTTATTGAAAAAAAAGTTAAAAAACACATTTTTGCCGAACTTTATGATTGTATCGATGATGAGTCCGACGACATTGAAATTCAACTTTCTTCGGATGATGAGTTCGATGACATGGAGGATGAAGAGAATGTAGCAAGAGAGGATGATGCAAGATTGGCATTGGATGCTCTCATGACATGGGATGTTTAGTTTCTAATTTCTATTATATTTTGATTAGTGACTATTGGACAATGGACATCTGTTTTGTAATATTTTCTTTTAGGGTGTCATTATCAATTTATCATGATGTTCGTAACTTAGTATGTAACTTTGTGGGGTTGTTGCTTTGTTGCTTACTTGCATTTGCATAGTTGCATGATTATCTTAGTTGATTTGTTGTTGTTGACCTGTCATCTTTATATAAGTCGCATTAGAAATATCTTAGTTGTTTAAATATAGGCTAAAAACTTGACTTTTGAAGACCCCGAACTAGCCGATTTTTTTTCAAATTTTACCATCACCGATTAAAACCTGAACCCGTCCCCCCCCCCAATTTTACCCGTTTTGTTCCCGAACTTTTCGATTTTCGTCGAACTTTCCCAAGTTTTACCCTTGTCGACTTATTGCCGAACCCGAACTTAGTGATTATGCTGGCAAGTGAGTGTAGAGCCCGATGTTTTGGTTTTGTTGCTTAGCCGTTTGACAAGTTCAGCATCGACTGATCAGCTTAGCAACGTTTCTCTTCAAACTATGGCAATAGAATTGGCCCTCTACTTCTTCAATGGTCTTATCGAGTCCAAAGTGTCGAGAGAGACCTCCAGCAT
This sequence comes from Chamaelirium japonicum, assembly GCA_947650365.1. Taxonomy (NCBI): domain Eukaryota; kingdom Viridiplantae; phylum Streptophyta; class Magnoliopsida; order Liliales; family Melanthiaceae; genus Chamaelirium; species Chamaelirium japonicum. Next base: position 30,481,291 of record OX393560.1, read on the forward strand.
GACCTTCCCATACTAGAAAATCTCGCAATGAGGTTCGTGGGAAGCAGAGTTTATTGGCTTAAAATAAATATTCATCTTGGAGAAAGTAGTCATCCATTTCTCAAATCAATCTAGCGCAAAGGGACACAAATATTTCTCCAAAGTCACAACATGATTCATACTCTTCATTAAGCCTTTCGAAACCAGTAACTGCGGCACTCATGGTGAAAAGTACGATAATTTTACGACTAAGCGCATCTGCAGCTCTATTCTCAACTCCTACTCTGTGTTTCAGAACAAAAGTATAGGCCTATAGAAATGAGATGAAAATATCATGCTCGTCTTCGTCTTTTTCATCGATTAACAGATTCTTGGGAACTTATAGTCGAGGCGATTTATGAAGAGATGTCCAAGATAGAACAAGTAAAAATTTATTGTGGTCAGTTCCAACTGCAACCACTCGATAGGTTTGGTTCTTAAAACAGGCCACATTAGAAAAATATTGGTTATACTAGCCTTACTACGTTAATGTATGGCTTTTTTGCATCTTTACAAGTATAATGAATGCCACTAGTTGACACTATATTGTATGGTATGCTTGCCAATTAGTATGGTTAAACCGTTAAAATTCATAAGGGATGCACTGATCAATTAAATTCCAACTTATATTATGCCTTCTACATAATAAGATTAAAACCATATGCATTTTATGGTACACACAAAAGGTATGGCACAAAATAATGAGAGTTATATTGACTGCAAATGATGTGTATTTATTGCGAATAATTGCATGCATTTTACGGTAAGCACAGAAGGTATGACACAAAAATAATTCAAGTTATATTGACTGCAATGTCGTGTAATTTTTGCGAATATATTTTGCAGATACAAAGGATTAGATCTGAAATAAATGCATATGATAGACGTATCAACACATTAATTCTCCAGCCAAAAGAAAACAAAGGTATGATCACTTCATCTCATAAAAGCCTATTTAATTTAAAGTTAATCCGTACGCCATCAGTTTTGCTATGAATCCAGCTGTATGTCAAATGGAAAACATGGGTGCCACCCGAAAAAGAAAAGGAAGCGGGGGAGAGAGGGTGGTCCTCGAGGAGGGGAACATGCACGCACATGCACCCCTAAAGAATAAATGAGTACCTATAGTTACCAACTACTACTAAGGGGGTGGAAATGGCAAACAAATGAAATGAAAGTACATTCTTTGAAATGTAGAATATGTCTAATGCAAAAATTACTGTAGAAACAACGTTTAATTGTAATACAAAGATGAGTTGCTATTAACATTATCAATAATATATTTTGATTAAAAAAATGTAGGAGATGTACTGCATACTTTGACCATTCAGAATTTGGGATGGATGAGTCCTTTGAGGATGTCCACTTGATAAACCAAACTGGCATGGCAGCAAAAGAAACAAGTTCTGACTATGGAAATTTGTTGTCAAATTGTGTCAATACGATAGATGTAAAAAAATTCATGAATATTGATAAGAATTTTAATCGGGAAATAATATTCAAATTATTATCTGCATTTAGGCTAGAAAAGTGTTATAAAACCATTAGTCAAAATGTTGACGGGTCTTATCAGAATCTGAGAAGTTAAAAGTTTCTAGCCACATAATCATTCAAGTCCTATCCCACAAAGATGGCACGAAAATACCCCTCACTGCACTATCAATTTTCAAATCATGCCACTCAATTCTAAAACTAAACCGAACCTAAACCCGAACCCTAGACCTAGAAATCCTAAACCTAACCCTAAATCCTAAGATCTATAGACCATGGGGTGGCGGCGGCTTGCAGCTGCAACTTGCGCCACTGCTCACACCCGCTGCCATCGCTGCTAGTGCCCGCCTCCGCCACCATTGCTCGTGCTCGCCTCACCACCTATTGCTCGAGAGAAACAGAAGAAAGGGGAGGGGGCATTTTAGGCTTTTGGCAACCCATCTCATCAAAACGATCTATTGACCAAGGACCTTAGGTGAAAGGTATCTTTTGCCAGTCCTTTTCATCCCACCGATCTGTTGTCAGTGACTTTAGACACATTAACCCATAATAATTTTTCAACCAATTTATAGCCCTTTAAGGTCAATGCAACAAATTGACTTAGGAAATATGGCAAGAGAGGGGCATGTCAAGAAACCTAAAAGGCCATAGGGAGACCCACCTTTGTGTCTATGCAGTTTAATCTCATGCAAACAAGAAGCAACACTACAAGGTTCGGAGGTTCCCCTAGACTAACAAAGAATCTAGACAAGAGGATAGAGAAAAGATTTTTTTTTTTGAGAAATGGATAGAGAAAATATTTGATACAAATAATTGCATTCATTTCGGTGGCACAGATTATAATCCAAAGAGCTGAAATGGAACAACATTCCCATCTAGCAAGAAATGTGCATAAAATACGAGTGTATCATCATGTCTGTTTTTTTTAATGTTTCTGCTGGATTCTTTGGGACACTTTGAACTTGGCATAAGTTAATGGGCATAATTATCCAGACAATTCAACTACTAAACTGTTCGCCTATACCAGGCCTTCAAAAGTCGAGTAATGACTAACAAGTGGTTAGCCTATAGAGCTGGGTTCACTGTCTTCCTCCGGGTGTGGCCCCTTCCGATTGTGCCTCACTCCGCGTGCTCCGCTTGAGGATGGTTGTTGAGGAAGTCAACCGGTTAGTCCCACATCAGTAAAGGAGGCACCAATCGTCCGCTTTATATATCCTATGTGGACCTCCCCTTACAACCCGGGTTTTGGGGCATGAGGGTATCTAACATTAACTGTACCTTTCCTATGGTTTTTTGGAACATAACATCACTTCACTCAGTAGAAAGTGCTTGGTATATAATTGAACATCTACACCAAATCTCATTATTAGAAAAGGTTTTGAGCCATTCCAGAAAATATCAATTTAAAATTGTTCCCAATTGACACATTGCAATAGAATTAGAACCGCTCTTAACCATTCCTAATCTAAGTTTAGGAATGGCTATTAACCGTTCTTAACCTTAGTTTAGGAACAGTTCATAATCATTCCTAATCTAAGTGTAGGAACGGCTAGGAGCCGTTTCAACAATAAATCTAATCGTTCCTAATTTATTTAAAGAAAATTTTTATTTTGGCCATTCCTACTACTTGTTACCACAATTTTTTTTCTTAAAATATTAAAAGCATCATGTCTTTGAGCACTGACACAAATTACTCAAAACCTTTTGAAAATAACCTAAACAGAATTTAATACGTATCAAAAGAAGAAATGTAATCACTACACATGAAACACCTATTTAATTACTAAAAATTGAAGCCCACATTAGTCATTTCATCATATCATTACCTTCCAGTGATCATGGGAACAATTAAGAGTCTACAAATGATTTTATGGCTATTTTGACTTTGCCCCCCAAATTTTGCCTTGAATTAGACTTTACCCCCCATAATTTCATTAATTAGACTTTACCCCCCAAAACTGACTGTTCCGTCAGCTCACCATCTAAGAGAAAGGGTGAGCTGCAGAAAATAAATAAATTTTTTGGGGGTGAGTTGACGGAACAGTTAGTTTTGGGGGGTAAAGTCTAATTAACGAAAATATGGGGGGTAAAGCCTAATTCAAGGCAAAATTTGGGGGGCAAAGTCAAAATAACCCATGATTTTATTGAATCTTTTGATGAGGCATTAACCATTCATATCAGATCATATCATTACTATTGCATGTTCATAGCTATTCTAATCCTCTCTTGTAGCATACAAGGCATGCAAGGATGCTTTGATTATATAATTATCATTATCTATGTTGGTGGTGATAACTGTTCATAGCTAGTCTACAAGGGTTCATAGCTAGCCTGCAAACTCAAAATTTTCGTATCATTATCTATGTTGGTGGTGATAACAAACAAATCTCTAGAAGGTAATGATATGATAGAACCCTTTGTAGACTCTTAATTGTTTTCATGATCACTGGAAGGTAATGATATGATATGATTTATGAACCTGGCCTGTATGTGGATCATAATTTTCATAACATCACAAAAACTCAAAAATTCTATATATTGGATCTTTTGATGTCATCAATTTTATCCCCCATCTGATCCAAGGAAGCAATTGAACCTGCAACTGTAAGTCTGGCGTAATTACTAGTTGTAGTGACCTATGCCTCATTCTAATGACGCGATTTCCTGAGACATTCTATGGCCAATAGCATTAACCATTCATATCAGATCTAATCCTCTCTTGTAGCATACCACAACAAAGAAGTAAATTAATTTTCCAGTGGTGAAAACTGCAAATGTCCCCAATACAGATGAAAAATACTGATGTTATAATCTAAGAACTCGACAAACTCTTCGCCAAGTCCTGGTATCATATCCAAATGTAATAATCAGGAACCTTTTCGAAAAGTAAGAATGTACTAAGCTAGCGTAATGATTTCAGAAATATAGCTAACAAGAACTTACTGCCAACTCCTCCCACAAGCTTTTGGGTTTTTCCTGTGAGTTAATGCCCGCTTCCCAGTTCTGAAGTTCTGCTTGCAAGTCGCTAAAGAACTCGGCTACAACTTCAAAACTTAGGTTATCATTAATAAAAATTGCTCTATTTTACTTCTTACATGCCTGATAAATGTTAAACTTCACGGTTTCCCACTGGGGACAAATCTACCTATAGTTATCTGAATGTTTCTCAAAAAATAGCCTGCAGAATAAATGGGTGATGCGAGGACTTAAAATAAAAGCCGAGGATAACATGTTCAAAAGAATAAGGATATAGGGATGAATCAGGATCTGAGGACAAGTATATAGGAAGAGTCATGTAGTACTACGAACCACAGTATAACTTCCTCTTCCTTCACAAACAATTTCATGTATCAGTGAAAATAAATAGAACCAATATATGAATATCTGAGCAAGTAGTGACGGACCATTTTCTTTCCTGAAATTCGAATTAAAAAATCTGAGGACATATGGATTATGCTAGGAAATTTTAAGAGATTGTTTGTGATGGACATTCTTTTCTGAGAAAGTAGTGATTGACCTTTTTCTATTTTTATTTGTTGTTCTGTTTTTCGTTTTATAGGTTATTTGAGTGGTGCTTGGAACCTATGTGCTGCGGTAAGGACAACCAATAGCAATGCGGAGACGAAAGAGAGTCCAAATGTAGAGAAAGCTCTCACAACCCCTGACGATGATTACAAGTACATGATGAAGGTAAAATTTGCAACTTTGTATCATGATGTTTGTATAAATTACTACATGACCTACCCAACTAGAACTCAACAACTATCTGCACATACCACTTTGAACTTCACGTCCAAAAGTCATATAGGATGACTGGACTAAGTTTAAATATTAAACACATCTATAAAGAAATACAATTTCTCTATCTGGTATTAATTATTTTTCACTTATGTAGAATGTTGGTGGTACAATAGTGATCAAAGTAAGGGGGCCAACAGGCATCTATATACTGACAGATAGCAGACAAACCTCTCGAGACTTTGAGAACGGAACAATCATCATATGTAACATAAACTCCCTATCATTTTAATATATCTTCTCTTCTTTTTGCATTTTAATTCATATAAATATTTTACAGGGGATTGTCAACCAAAAATATTTAACATTGATGACCATCTAATTGTTGCACGTTGCGGAAAAGTTTATTGAACTCGTTATTTCATTGAGAAACTTGAGCAATTGGTGAGATTTCACATATAAATTATATTTATGTTACAATTTCATCGTGTTAATTTTAATTTTTAATATTATGATCGTACGTTTAAAGGCAACCGATCGCAATCGGCTTATTTTTCGTATATTGCGGAGAAATTTTGGGAAAAAGAACATATGACTCTAACCAATGAGAATGTGGCACGCGGCTGCTTGTTCGTAATCAATGTGGCATGCCGAGACAAAGACTGGGATAAGCTAAGTGTTATGCGGATCGACATCCAAGTGGAGCAAGTAACTACGTCTTTAGCGGAGGGTAATCCCAATGTCCCGAGAGTGAAAAAGCTCAACATTTCCACTTTTGATAGAAATGGTGTCCTACGAATAGGCAGCGGAGCTCGATTTACAACAATGATGGAAATGTGGACTCCCAACATGAGCGAGCATGAAGTCGAAGATTTAGCTATTGAGGCGATCGAGGCGGCTTCGAATGGAACTTGGTCGTGCGGGGGATCTGTTGTCTCACTTTTTTTATGCATCAAATCACGCGAGCTTAAAACCCACAGGAGGCAACTGGTAGAGTCAAGAAGAGATGATAAAGTTTCTGCATATGACCGGAAAAACAAGGAGGTGTAGTTGTCGGCGTATTATAAAACAGTTAATAGCAGAGTTCGTTAGTGTTGGTTTTTCTTATATGTAAATAAATCATGATATTAAGATATTATGTTGTTTTGAAAGGCCTGATATCCCCAAACAACATAACATCTTAATATCATGATTAATTTACATATAAAAAAACACTAACAAGCTCTACTGTTAACTGTTCTATAATAAGCAAACAACTCCACCTTCTTCTTGGTGGTCCCGTCATATGCAGACACTTTATCATCTCTTATTGACTGCACCAATTACCTCATGTGGGTTTTAAGCTCGCGTGATTTTCGACATAGATAAATCGATACAACAGATCCACCGCACGACCAAGTTTCTTTCGAAGTCGCCTCGACCGTGAGAATAGCTAAATCTTCGACTTCATGCTCATTCATGTTGAAAGTCCACTTTTCCATCATTGTTGTAAATCGGGCTTCACTGCTTCTTCATAGGACAAAATTTCCATCAAAATTGACAATGTTAAGTTTTTTTACTTTCAGTACACTTGGATACCCCCTAAAGACGTAGTTACTTGCTCCACTCGGATGTCGATCCACATAACACTTAACTTTTCTCAGTTTTCGTCTCGGCATGTCACATTAATTACGAACAAGCAACCACGCGTCACATTTTCATCGGTTAGAGCCATGTGTTTTTTTCCTGAAATTTCTTCGAAATGTACGAAAAATAAGTCGATTGCAATCGATCACCTTTAAACGTACGATCCTAATATTAAAAATCAAAATTAAAACGATAAAAATACAATATAAATATAATTTATATATAAAATTTTACCAATTGCTCAAGTTTTTCAATGAAGTAACGAGTCCAATAAACCCTTTCGCAACGTGTAATAATTAGATGGTCATCAATGTTAGATATTTTTGGCTGATAATCCCCTATAAAAAATAAACCGCGAAAGAACCGTCATATCGTTGAGACTGCGAACACCATTATGATCGAGTCCTCCGTTCCTAAAAGCTTTTGGGCTGAAGCGATTATAATCTGTTTACCTTATAAACAGAATGCCAACCAAGGTTTTGCATAACACATCATCCTATTTTGTCTTATATGGGACAATCTCATCCTACTCAGTCTTACAAGTCTTTGGATGTGTTAGCTATGTTCTCTTGTCATCACATCATTGCTCAAGTTTTTCAATGAAGTAACGAGTCCAATAAACCCTTTCGCAACGTGTAATAATTAGATGGTCATCAATGTTAGATATTTTTGGCTGATAATCCCCTATAAAAAATAAACCGCGAAAGAACCGTCATATCGTTGAGACTGCGAACACCATTATGATCGAGTCCTCCGTTCCTAAAAGCTTTTGGGCTGAAGCGATTACAATCTGTTTACTTTATAAACAGAATGCCAACCAAGGTTTTGCATAACACATCACCCTATTTTGTCTTATATGGGACAATCCCATCCTACTCAGTCTTACGAGTCTTTGGATGTGTTAGCTATGTTCTCTTGTCATCACATCATTGTCACAAACTCTCTCCAAAAGCAGAGATCTCCGGTTAACGTCGCCGGCACAGACGGGCTGTGGATCAGTGAGAGCCGTTCGACGGTTGGTCCACAGTGATGGTAAGCAAATCGGGATAGGGAGAATAGGAATGAGGGGAAAATACATGGTGATCGGCCCAGCCAAGATTCGCTTTGGAGAGAGAGAGAGAGAGGGTGCGGGATTCCAGAGCGGAAGGAGGAAGGGGCAGCCGGGGTGCGGGATGCCTGAGCCGAAAGGGGAAGAGGCAGCGGGGGTGCTTCCGTCTGGTGGTGGGGCAGGATGCCTGAGCAAGAGGAGAGAAGAGAGCCGCTTCGATTCGCTTTGGAGAGAGAGAGAGAGAGAGAGGGTGCCGGATTCCAGAGCGGAAGGGGGAAGGGGCAGCCGGGGTGCGGTGGGGCAGGATTCCTGAGCGGAGGAGAGAAGAGAGCCGCTTAGATTTGCTTTGGAGAAAGAGAGAGAGAGAGAGAGAGAGAGAGAGAGAGAGAGAGAGTGATTCAGGGCGCCCCTCATCGTCCGAGCCGTGAGCACGATGCCAACTGGAGATGCCACAACGGGGAGCATTATCAAGGAAGATCAGGACCTTGGGATAATCAGTTAGACCCTTAGATCCGATTTTAATTTCGAATAAATGTAAATAGTGAAGAAAATTAAGAAAATTGCACCTCCTTTTCCTCCGTTTGTGCGTGCGAGACGCTTCCCTCCTTTTCCTCCGTGCGTGAAGCACCACCCGAACTCCTCCCTTCTCCATCTTCCCCTTCTGTGCTTGCTGCGAAGCCAACCCGCCGCGACCCGCCAGCGACACGCCGACCGGCTGCAGTTCCGCCCGGCCGGATCCCCTCCGGCAACCTCTGGCCCGGAGATCAGGCCCGAACCCGTCCCGGCCCCACCGACCTGCGCATCACCCGTGCCGACCGACGCCAACCGCGCCGCCCAACGCCGCCTAACGCTGTCGTGCCCGGACCCGCTCGCCGTCCTCCCCTATTCGGCTGAAGAGAGAAGAGCAGAAAGAGAGTAAAAGAGATAAGAGAGTGAGAAGCTAAAGGGTTACCCGTGAACGAGTACGATTTTGTTCCAACCTCTTTAAAGAGGTTGGATGTTCCCGGTCTCTCTCATTGGTCCAGGAGTCTCTCTCATTGGTCCATATGGAGGGCTTTTTAGTTATTTCACTATGATAACAGTATGAAATGACAAACATACCCTCGGAATGGACAAATGAGACCGGAAACATCCAAGTATCCAACCTCTTTAAAGAGGTTGGAACAAAATCGTACTCCCCGTGAACCCTTCGTACCCTTTTCCTGCATGAGATCTGATCCGAGCCCTTCATTTTTTTTGTGATTGCTATGTGGTGGCTTAAGGTCAAAAGAAAGGGAGATCCACTGTGTTTTCCCCTTGATGTTAATGGGACAACAATAACGCACATGTGACTGCTGTCCTTTAAGCAGATCATTGAAAACACACATTACTTCTTACAACCACAAACTTCAAGTGTTGAAGACAACCCCCCATCGGTACTTGGGATTTTTCTAGAGCACCCCTGCTCTTCAAGAAGACTCCTGTGGAAATTCCTGCGTCCCTTCAAATCAGATGTGCTCGCTCTAACTCGCATAGACAAATCTTGTTATTGTTAATTAATTTTCAGGATGTCCTATTAAATGTTATCAAGCAGTAGAATTCACCTGTTCTTTGTTAACATTGAGATTGCTGGCTTGTTATAGACATCTGAATATTACATGAACTTGTGCCCTTGAAACATACACATGCTGAGCCTGTTTAATTTTTGAAATCCTGTTAAAGTGCAAATTAGATTACTAATTAAGTCCTGATCTTTTCTGTCCAACTTCGAAGGTCCTGACCCCAAACGATCCCCAAGAGTAGTTTGGAAAAACCATGACGGTTCCCCATCAGAGAGGGTGCAAGATTCCAGAGCGGAAGGGGGAAGAGGCAGCCAGGGTGCGGGATGCTTGAGCTAAAGGGGGAAGAGGTAGCGGGGGTGCTTAACGGTGGCGCTTCTGGTGGTGGGGCAGGTTGCCTGAGCGGAGGAGAGAAAAGAGCCGCTTCTCCCGAAATCCACAGAGAGATCGAAGGAGAAAAAAGAGAGGGTGGGTTAGGGTTTTCAGTTGTCGGAAATTTAGAAAAGGATAGTGATTTGGGCTGGCTGGCTTTGGGTGAAACAGACAACTGTGATTTAAGTCCTTTCGATCAGAAGGGTTCGGATCGGACGGATGAGATGGGGGGGCTGCTCTCTCTCTCTCGGTCGGGAGGGAGGGGGATTTAAAAAGGTTATTTAATAGGAGGAATGGGAGTGTGTTAGGGTGATTTAAGAGGGGGATATATGAGGCTGAGTGGGATTCGTTGGTTGGGGCTAGGAAACGGACGACTATAATCGAGTCCACATGTTTATCCCCCTCTTCTCAATAAATCTCAGTCGCTGCTTTGTCTTAGTTCAATTATCCCCCCCACATGAGCATCCGGTTTGGTCCAAATCGGTGGTTCAACCGTTTGAACCGCAAGAAAATATGTTTTTTTACATAGATATTTACTAAATTCTTCATTTATAAGGTTTGATTCCTGGGTTAACAAACAAACCGGTTTATTCAAAGACCGAACCAAAACATGTTCCGGTCCAAATCGGACAAACCGCCTGGTCCGATTTTCAAAACACTACTAGAGAGAGAACCGGGGGGAGAGAGAGAGAACCGGGGAGGGAGTAGGTGGGGGAGAGAGAGAGAAAGAAAACCAGAGAGAGATCAGAGAGAGAGAGCGACTGAGAGAGAGAGAGAGTTAGTTAGAGAGAGAGAGAACCGGGGGAAAGAGAGGGAGAGAGATCGGAGAGAGAGAAAGAGAGCAACTAAGAAAGAGAGACTTAGAGAGAGAACCCGAGGGAGAGAGAAAATCGGAGAGAGAGAGAGAGAGAGAGAGAGAGAGATCGGAGAGAGAGCGATTGAGAGAGAGAGAGAGTTAGTTAGAGAAAGAGAGAGAGATGGAAAAGAGAGAGAAAGAATCATGGGGAGAGAGAGCCGGGGAGGGAGTGGGTGCCAGGTGGGAGAGAGAGAGAAAAAAAATCAGAGAGAATGAAGAGAGTGAGAGTTCGTTAGAGAGAGATAGAGGAGACGGAGGAAGAGAGATCGGAGAGAGAGAGAGAGAGCGACTCTAAGAGAGAGAAGAGTTAGTTAGAGAGAAAGAATCGGGGGGGAGAGATAGAGAAAGTCGGGGGAAGAGAGAAAGAGAGAGAGAGAGCCGAGGGTGGGTGCCAGTTGGGAGAGAGAAAAATAGATAAAATTGGAGAGAGATAGATCGGAGAGTGAGAGTTAGTTAGAGAGAAAGAACCGAGGGGAGAGAGAGAGAGAGAGAGAGAGAGTTAGTTAGTTAGTTAGTTAGAGAGAGAAAGAACCGGGGAGAGAGAGTCGAGGGAAGAGAGAGACGGAGAGAAAGAGAGAGAATCTAGGGAAGAGAGAGATCAGGGAAAGGAGAGAGACAGAGAGAGTGTGTGTGTGTGGTGTGTGTGAAACAAAAAAAAGAGAGCGAGAGATGGATAAGAGATAGAGAGAGACATATGAGAGAGAGAGATACCGAGAGAGAGATATGGGTGAGGAGAGAGAGAAACGGAGAATTAGAGAGAGAGATACGGAGAGAGAGATCTCGAGGGAGGAGAAAGAGAGATCTAGAAAGAGAGAGAGAGAGAGAGAGAGAGAGATCGACGATTGTGTCCAACGTTTCTTTTTGTCTATTCAGCCTTGGGTTCCTTTTTGTCCTAGTCACCACAAAACCGTCGTGCCATGTTATATAGATATATGCACAATTTCATCAAAGACAATATATACTTTGATGCATATTTTTGTTATACAAAAAAATAAAGACAATGGTAGAAAACAAGCTAAAAAAGTAAGCAAAGGAACACAAGATGATTTTAAGTTCGTATGGAACCAGAGAGGACTGAGCCCAAATATGGAACCCAACATAATAAATATTTCACCTGGGCACATTGCAAATTCCGCCTGGGAGTATTTTTAAAATACTGCAACCATTCGATGAGAAGGAGTGCGCGCATGAAACAGATCGATGCCTCACATAGCTGTCAAACCACCCGAGCAGTTAACGCAATCGCTCAGGTGGATTTCTAAATTATGCATGCTTTGACGAGAAGACGAAAAAGGCTTTTAACCATCACTTCTCAGATATATATAAAAGACCCCAACTCTAAAGGTACAAGGGACTGACTTTTTGGGAGAAGAAGATATCATTACTTAAGGGTTGAATCAGGAGTGAACTTGTATATCCTGAGTAACTCCGACAATTATTGGTGTGATCATGCATATCTATTATTGTTTTCAATCAGAGTATGGTGTTCTAAATTATTCTAGGGTTCCAGGAAAACCCTACCGATGTATTTTTCTAACTTTTTCGATAATAAGAATTACTATTCCTTCTCAATTAATACATAATTTGAGTTTTGTTCTACTTAACGTTAATTACTAGTATTCTCATTATATTCGTGCTGGCGATATAGTTAGAATATTAGATCCATCATATCGGTTGTGTGAAAAGTCCTCTTATATGATTATCATGTATAAATTTAATGAAATTTTGTATCATAATCTTGAATAGGTCGTACTCAAGCGAGATGGTCTGTTATCCAATCGGACAAGTTGTACTTTATTTTGGATGGTTTATACTCAAGATGGTATAGATTATCATTATGTGGTATTATCGATGTGAAAAGCCCGATAATAACGAATTTGGAAGATATCGTCTACTTTAGCCACTAGATATAATTTGGTAATAATAATATAGATTCAATATTATCAATCTCATTATCATTCATATCCTTAGATTATGATGAATAAAATAAAATTTATTATTGGCATTACCCCTGGATTAAGGATATTACTAATAAAACAAGAAAAATATGCTCTATTATAAACATTACCTTTGGATTAGGTACGTTGCGAAAAAATAAACCATCTAAATCTATATAATTCTATACTCAAATTATTTAGCATATCATCTTGAGATAGGGATATTTTTACATCGCTAAAGGCAACTCTATGACCCTAATCTTTAACCAAAAATTTATTCCGCATCTTTAGTTTAAGTTTAAATTTAGTTAATTTAATCAATATTTTATCTCTTCACCATCCTAAATTTGTTAGAAAGAACATTACTTTATGATCTCTGTGGAAACGATTCGGTATTAACTCTTTACTGTAATTGATATGTCACTAATATCGTTTAAATATACTGTTGGAACATATCACATACCTATATATCAATAAAAAAATTATACTCTCTGATGTGCAATATGTAAATTGGAATTGTTAATGTTAGATTTCATCTTATGATGATAATATATTTATCATTTCTCAATCTTTTCAATACATTACATTATGTTTCTTAGCTCACCTGAAGGAAATTGACAACCAGAAAGATTTAAGAGGTGATTGACCTCATACAAGCTCTTGCAGATTTGTAAGCGCATCTTTCACCATTTGTTTTTGATATTAACATGGAGAATCTTTGTAAATAATTGATTGATAATGCTTTGAACTAGTACATCATTATAGTCTTGTATAGAAGGTTCCTCATAATGTCCATCGATTGATGATGTCTCTAAATCTACTCTAGAAGAGTACTACGCTCATATATGGGAAAAAAGTACGCTCACACTCTGTAGGATCTGGTGATTTGCAGAGCTATTTAGATGGATTGTGGGAATGACTTTCCTATAGATACCCTCACGCCCCAAAACCCGGGCTATATTGGGTGCACAAGTTCAATTATATTATCAAAAACTTTTTTAATAACTAGTAAGAAACGCGGACAATACCCGGATGGAGTTGATGAACGCCACTTAGCATAGACGACATCACAATATTTGAAGAAGTGTGCAATCTAGAGTGATTATCATTTCCTTGTCTGTGTTGATTTACTTGTTAGAGAGAGAAAGAGAGATAGTATTAATGATTTTTTTAATTAATATCAAATAACCATTCAATACAGTTGAATGGGTATTTTATCATCTTTATAGTAGATTTTTAATAGGATTTATGAGAGAGGGTCATGTTCACACACGGGAGAAGGATTTTGGGCCTTTTTGGCTCTTCAAAAGTGATCCACGTATTACAACAATATGGTAGAGAGGGCTCCATTTTAGTATGATGATTGGTGCACGCTATTTGGCAAAAATGACATTGTAACTGTTCGAAGTGTGAAATCTGAAGTGAGTGTGATTCATTTATTACAGAGAGAGATTAACATCAATTTACCATTAAATGCCATTGAATGAAAATTTATCATCTTTATGGTAGGTTTTTAAATAAATTTACAAGAAAACCACGTTCACACACAGAAGAAGAATTTTAACTCTTTAAAAAACGTCCACGTGTCACAACACGGGAGAGAGCCTTCCATTTTAGTATAGATATATAGAAGAGTTAATAGATAAATAAAAAAGGGGAGTTAATATTGATATTGTTTGGAATGGCTCAAAACCATTTCTAATAATAAGATTTGGTGTAGAATTTCAATTATATTATCTAGCACTTTCTACCAAGTGAAGTGATGTCATGTACCAAAAAATAATGAAGTGATATGTAATTTTAATATAATTGGTCCCCTTATGACCAATTGATTTAGTTGCGAGATTGAGTGAGTTTTGATTGTCATCACAAATAGTAATAGTTTTATTTTGAGAAGTTAATTTCTCACCAACTGCCTTAGCCATTTGTATTTTGTACAGTAAGAGAAGTCATTTTATACTTGACATGATAAAAGGAATAAAATATCTATCATAAAAGGTCACTTTGGGTTTTTTTGATAAGAATACTTGAAGTTATACTTGGATTGATTCATTTAAGTAATTTTGGATGTGTGAGAACAACATTTGAGTTATGATTTTTCTTATAATTAGCAATAAATTAACATTATTAAGTTGGAGATAACAATTATATAAAATCGAATTCAAATATAAGAACAACAGAGATAAATATCCAGAAAGCTACTATTTGCACATTATTACAAAGGAATTTCTCCCCCAAATAACATACATGTATATTGATAACCCAGCTATGATTTACCTTGTATAGATCCCCAAATCAAGCTTGTATAAATCCCTAGAATCATGAATGTAATTAGTCTAAATCCTTTCCTGAATGAACCCTAGAATCGTGGGTGTAATTATCCTAAATCTTGCCCTAAATGGGTATGTAAAATGGCTATATAAAATGGCTATATATAGAGGGGAATATCACAGAGAATGTGATAGAAAGAAAAGGGAGATTATCTTCTCTTCTTCTACCATTTTTATCATGGTATCAGAAACCCTGATCCGTGCTTCCTCTTGTTGGTCCGGATCCAGCATTGTCGTCCGACAAGATGGGCGACCTACCGAACAAATCCTCTCAATTCTGATCGGTGCCCGTATAGCTACCATCTCAGATCCATGACTTCCTTCCCCGAGATCGACTCCACCCAGCTGTGATTTTCCTCATCCAAAAGCTCTCACGTCCCGAGATCTTCACTGTCCAAGGCACCTTCTTGCTCCGATCAGGTGGATCTGAACCTTTGGCTCTTTACTTATTTTCAAAGCAAAGAAATAAAACCATCTTTCTCTTTGTTTCTAACTCCAATCGGTTGGATCTGAGCCTTTGTTTCCCAAGGCATATTCAACTTTGTTTACAAAGTACTACAACTTTGTTTATCACATCAGGTGCACCATGCTCACATACCCAAATATTCCATCTTCCATTAACATCACCATCTTCATTTATCATTCAAAGACATGATTCTTCTTTGGTTGTGGTTCCCGGTGAAGACAGTCACTGGGCACAATCTAGGAAGAGTCGGGATTTGTAAAAAAAAAAAAACTAGTTATTCGAGTGGTGACTCATTGTGACATTACCATGGATCATGAACGTGATGCACCTCGTTGTACATTTGACGGAAGCAAGTATGGACTATGGTCAATCCATTCCTAGAGTTTTCTAGAGGGTCATGGGTTATGGGGAATGATCGATGGATCGACCCCAACACCTCAGGCCACTAATCAAAAAGAGTTTGCGACCTGGGAGACAAATAACGGGAAGATCGTCACTTGGATCTTGGACTCTGTCGACAAGACCATTGCAGTTGGTCTCACCCCACATAGGACGGCAAAAGCTATGTGGGATCATTTACAAGTCATCTATCAACAAAGCAATGGTGCTCGATTGTATCGACTCGAACAGGATCTAGTTCAAATGTCTCAAGGAGACCGCACTATTCAGGAGTTTTACAACTCCATGGTGGCTATTTGGACAGAGATGGCAATGATGGATCCAGAATTCCCTGATGCTGCCATTCCAATTTACCAGACCATGTGTGAGGCTACTCGTGTATGTCAGTTTCTTATAAAATTATGCCCTGAGTTTGAGCATTGTAGGGCGGCTATTCTCAATCGCAATACCGTACCAACCATAAGCACAATCATGAGCGACCTCCTCTCTGAGGAGCAACGCCTGAAGGCTCTTACTATTGTTCTGCAGCCTACCGGCTCCTCTGATGCAGTCTTATGGACTTCTATGTTGAAGCCTAGGCCTCCTCGTAATATGGCTCAAGTCAAATGCTTTCAATGTCAAAAGCTTGGACACCTCGCCAATGCTTGCCCAGAAAGTCCTACATGTGCATACTGCAAAATTCGAGGTCACACAATTCAAGAATGCCGTAAGAAGAAGCATGCCACGTAACGGGCCCTTATTACCACTGGAGATTCTCCCTTGACATTTGATAACTCCACTGAGCCTCCCATCAATGGATCCCCTCTGAGCGCTGAGCAAATTCAACAAATTGTTCAGGCTATTTCTGTTGCAAGCCTGTCAGGTATCTCTAAACCTTGGTATATTGATTTTGGTGCCTAAAATCATATGACCGGCACCTCTTCTTGCCTCACAAATGTGCGCCCTTACACTGGGACACAAGTGATCTCTACAGCTAATGGTGCACATTTGCCCATTAGCACTGTTGGGACCTTGTCCCTTACGCCTTCACCTTTTCGTCGCTTTACTCTGGAAAATGTTCTCTATGTCCCCAAACTGTCAGCTAATTTAATTTCAGTTGGACAGCTTATTGAAACTAATTGCATCGTCATCTTCTTTCCAGATTGTTGTCTTATGCAGGATCTGACAACGGGGAAGGTGGTTGGCAAGGGTAGGAAGCATGGACGCCTCTTTCTCTTGGACTTTCATCCTTCAGTAACGACTGCTCGCTGTCTGTTCTCTCCTACTTCGGAGGATATCTTACTTTCAAATAAAAAATGGAGGCTATGGCACTATCGGTTAGGCCATCCTCATTCAGATCGCCTGCTTCATTTGTTTTCCTCTAGAGTTTTACCTATTGAAGGTTCTTTGAATAAAATCCACTTTAGAAATGTCATGTTCCTCGTGCAGTTTATCTAAAAGTAAAATATTACCTTTCCCAATTAGTACTAGTAGAGCTCAATCTACCTTTGAAATTATCCACTCGGATCTTTGGGGTCCATCTTCGGTTTTATCCATGTCTAGTAATCGTTACTATGTCACCTTTATCGATGATTTTACCCGATATACATGGATATATTTTTTACATGAAAAATCCTAGGTATTTTCTATCTTTCAACAGTTCTCAGCCATGATATTCACACAATTTGGTAAATAAATAAAATTTCTTCGCTCGGATTCAAGAGGAGAGTATATATCTCACGATTTTGCGAAATATTTGAACACGCATGGTATCATCCATCAAAAGACATGTATGTTCATAAAAAAGAGCAAGCAATCAGAAAATTGGGGCTCGTAATTTATTAGAGGACCAATTTCCAATGCTAACGAAGAGTATAGATCTAAAACCTAGACCTTTGGAAGTTGACTGACTACTAGACCAATGTTGTAGTTCTCCAATGGAATGTACACAGTTACTAACTCCCGTCAAATATTACAAATCAGTATTGATTGACTACTTGACCAAAGTGGTGGTTCTCTGTCTAGAGTGCACACGATCCTTTTTTTGCAACTCGCATTACTAATTTCATTGCATTGATAGTACTAGTTTATTAAAAAAATAATAAATATGGATAATATTGTGAGTTTTCTCTGCAGCTAGAGTCTCTTTCAACTCCACAACCTCAAAAATAGAGAATAGAACCAATTGAAAAATAAAAAATATTCAAATTCTGACCAAAAATATGAATATACAACATGATCAACCTATTTTAGTATCTTTCTAATCAATTAAAAAGTCTAAATATCCATTAAAGCAATTAGTTTATAACTTAAAACACTATTTGATTGTTCCACACTTCGAGTTAAGCTGAAGTAATTGTGAGGATTCCAGCTATGGTAGGAACTCACTATGGACCAACAGTCAGACCTAGATCTCTTTGTTAACAACCAAAGATATCCTGAAAATTCTATTTTTATGGGGGTCTGCATCACATCAAGATATTTTCAGAAAAGAACGCTTGTTTTATCACTATATGATTCCACTAGAAAAAGTTTATCCAACTAATCATATCCATTTCCAAAAATAAGACACAAATGATACCACAATTATTTGGAAAAACATCCTGAACCCTCTAATTATGATTGAAATCTAACAAAATGCACGTGTACCTTCTCAACCATGCATCAACCAGCAATGAGCTAACACCAAATGACAGAAGAAGAAAAAACTTTATTCTACAAAAAGACAAGGAGAGAACATAGATCTTCAGTCATGATTAAATAATGTTCATTGCGATAAGATCATAGTAATAGCCTTGATCTTCGTCGTCCTTTACTTTTGTTAAATTTTCTTTTATTATAACTAGATTCTGAAGCAGTCACATCCTTCTACGAAATCTATTTGTCGAGTCTAAATGGGCACCTATTACTGTAAGTGCATCCCAACCATAGGAGAGAAATTCTGACTTACCAAGTAAAAAAAATATACTTGATCTTAAAAATCTTATTGAATCCTCATCGTACAAGATTAATAACACAAATGATCTTAACATGACTACGTAAAAGCCACCTTACATGCAGAATCTAGCACTTAGATTACATCAGAATCATTTAGCGCTAATAACACAAATGGTCTGACCATGGTTCTTTTGGAAAGATAGTTCATTTAGAGCACTTGGGACACTTCGGTGTTGTCCTGCAATTCTTGCCAAGGTGGAGATTTATGAGAATATTGGCTTGGTTTGAAGCTGCACCATGCATTGCTACAGGTAAGATCAATCTTTCCTTGATGCAAGATCGATCTTCCTGACTACGGACAATATATCCTATTAGAAGATCGATCTTTCCCCATAGAAAGATCGATCTTCCAATGCGGGACTTCGACTCATTTTCCAATGGGTTTGGGTTTTGTGTGGAACTTGTATTAGACTTTTTCCTACAATATAAAGGAAAAGTCTAGGATTTCTTCGACGATCTTTGACCTATTTTTGTGAGAAATCTTTGATATAGATTGGGAGTGTCTTCGTTGGGGGCTTGCTTGATGGTTTGAAGAACCCAATTTTGTACTCTCTTCAAACCCGAAAACCCGACCGAAATCCGAACCAAAACATTGGGTATGGGTACATATTTTCAAACCACTATCAATCAAAGAGAGATCCACTTTTGGGTTTGGGTATGGGTATGGATACCTCAGTACCCAAAACCTGAAACCCAATTGTCCCACTAACTTGTGTATACTAAATAATAGAGTTCCGACTCAAAACTCAATGTCATGTATCCGAATTCTAACTGAACCATATCCCTACCCAAACTTATACTCTACAAATACCATAATAAGAACCAAAAGAGCTTCTGAATATTGCATTGTGATACCTTGATTTTTCTCCTTAGATAATTAGATATATAATGGAGAAAAATAGACAAAATTATACCATATTCATACCCGAAATCCAAACCAAAACCCGAAACCCGATTGCGTATGAATCGGGTATGGACCCTCTTCTAATTACCGAATGGGTATGGGTCGGATATGGACCTCACCATACCAAAATGGTTATGCATATGGATGGAGGTAGGGTCCGACCCGAACCCAACCGATTGCCACCTCTAATTAGCCACCTCATTCCAATCCCCGGAAGAAATGATGAAATGAGAGATATGAGACCCCACCCAGTGGAAAGAGGTTGCCACCCAGGTTAACGAGACTGAGCCCAACTAGGGGTAGCCTAAAGATCAACCAGCAAATATCTAACACCAAATAACAGAAGAAGAAGAAGAAGAAGAAAACTTTATTCTGCAAAAAGTCAAGGAGAGAACATAGATCTTCAGTCATGATTAAATTATGTTCATTGTGATAAGATCATGATAATAGCCTTGATCTCCGTTGTCTTCTGCTTTGTTAAAGACTCTTTTATTATAACTAGATTCCGGAGAAATCACATCCTTCTATGAAATCTTTTTGTCGAGCTTAAATGGGCACCTATTACTGTAAGTGCATCTCAACCATAGGAGAGAAATTCTGACTTAACAGGAAAAAAAAATATACTTGATCTTAAAGATCTTAATGAATCCTCATCATACAGGATTAATAACACAAATGATCTTAACATGACTAAGTGAAAGCCACCTTGCATGCTGAATCTAAAACTTAGATTACATCAGCTCGAATCATTCAGGGCTAACAACACAAATGGTCTGAGCATGGTTCTCTTGGAAAGATAGTTCATTTAGAGCACTTGGAACGCTTTGGTGTTGACCTGCAATTCTTGCCAAGGTGGAGATTTGTGGAAATATTGGCTTGGTTTGAAGCTACTCCACACATTGCTTCAGGTAAGATCGATCTTTCCTTGATGGAAGATTGATCTTCCTGACTACGGACAATATATCCTATTAGAAGATCGATCTTCCTTCGCAGAAAGATCGGTCTTCCAATGCAGAACTTCGATTCGTTTTCCAATGGGTTTTGGGTTTTGTGCGGAACTTGTATTAGGCTTTTTCCTACAATATAAAGGGAAAGTCTAGGATTTCTTCGACAATCTTTGACATATTTTTGTGAGAAATCTTTGAGATAGATTGGGAGTGCCGTCGTTGGGGCGTGCGTCTACCACTCCTTTCTTTTGAATTGACCAGGCATTTTGTGTTAGCAGTCAATAAAAGTGAATAATCTTTTTTTATAATAAAAGGTTGATCTGTTTTGCTTAAAGATAAGATACTTTAGTCTCGGATTTATTCATTTGTATCTAAGTTCAAAATTTTAGAAGCATTGTTGAATTGGTCTCTTTCTCAATGGGGATTTATCTGGCCCTACCAACTAATGATGTAAGTGATATGCCTGCCATTGGCTCCTGATATTGAGAAATTATCATTTGTTCTATCTTGTTCTCATATTGTTTATTTTTCCTTTTAGTTTTTGACATTAAGCGTCTTTATTCGCATACGGAGAATAAAATCTTATGTCTGCTCAGTATACTTATATTAAGTAAGAATTAGCTTTTTGGAAAGCTTAATGAGGATTGTATCTCTATAAATAAATGCATGCTTATTCATGATGTATGTGTAATCTATAACCATCTTGTTCACTAGCATAGTCTTGTCCGAGTGGTACTTCCTCTCTCCCTTGTTGGAAAGGTTCCATGTTCGACTCCCGGTATGGAACACTGGAGCGAACCTACCCTCAAGGTCGTTGTTGTCTTGTTTGCGCGTGCGAATTCTGGTCGTTGATGTCATATTCGCAACAACCAACCACTATCCTCTGGCCACCCACCCCCAGGTTGAAAGCCACTCTGCGGTCCCAACCTCCACGAACCAACCTCCAATGCCTCGTATCGCCGAGATCCACCACCGTGCAGAGGAGGGTCTGAAAAAGCCCACGGCGGACGCCGGCTGGGGTCCAGAACGCCACACCAACCGCAAATCGACCGGAAAACCCTCGATCCGCCAGCGGAAAGAGCCGAACCGAGGAGTAAGCTGCATCGCGACTCCAAACCATCGATCCAAGGAGGACGCCCTTATGTACAGGGGGAGAGCAAGGGGGGCAGATCCGACCCCCGGAAGACGTCGACGATGATTTCCTGGCCTCCCCGGAGCCGCCAGAGGCGGCCGAGGAGGCCAAGAGAGGAGCGGCTCTCAAACCCTAACACAGAGGCCAAGAGGGGAGCGGCTCGCTGAGCTTAGCTACTCAACTTCACTTCCGACTAGCATTATCAATCAAGTATTCATGGTGGTTCTCATTGGATTCTATTCCCTGTACTCTCGAAAAATACAGCGGACTGAAGAAGTTTTCAATGTTAATGACATTTTCTTTACAATAAGTTAGCCTCCAACTGATTTACCATCACTCATAGTAACTATCTCTTTCCTTCCAGCTTTGTATTAGCCACCTCATTCCAATCCTCGGAAGGAATGATGAAATGAGAGATATGAGACTGTAGACACATAAATTGTGTCTAATCCGGACCCGACTCGCATGCACCAATGCGGAGGCAAACCCGACACGCACTCGGATCCGGACCCGACTCGCATGCGCCGGCTCGGAGGCAAACCCAACACGCACTCGGACCCGGACCCAAACTCGACTCGAATGCACCGACTCAAGAGGGGCAAACCGGACCCAACCCGCGCCAAACAAGAGGCCGGGTGGGCCCATCCCCAAGTGGGGCCCAACCGGCCCCCCTTCTAGAAATCCGAACCCCTTAAGGGGTGGCCGGCCATGCAAGAAAGAATATGAGACCCCTCCCAGTGGAAAGAGTCTCTCGGCGGCTCACCAGCCCTTTTTTTTCGTCCGTAAGGGCTTGCCGGAACTGATGGAGTTGGAAGAGTGTGTCATATGTGGGTTGTGAGACACACCTCCAACATTGAATATTGGCTTGTCTCTAAGATCAATTATCCTGTTGTTAAATGATCCAGAGAGATTATTTGTGATTTGCTCACAATAAGAAGAATAGTATGATTTAGCTATTGAATTCCCAAGCCTTTCACCTATTGAATTCTAAGATCTAGTATGATTTAGCTATACCCCAGGCCAGATTTTTCAGGTGTTTTCCCTTATAAATCTTTTTATATTTCTTGTACACGTGTCTAAAACAAACCCTGTAATTACTCCCTAGAAATTCTCTAGAATGTCTCTCTAGAACATTCCTCTCTATAATATGTAATTTAGAATATTTTCTCTCTCTACAATATTCTTTTTAGAATATTTTCTCTCTCCAATATCCTTTCTGGAACATTTTCTCTCTACAATATTATCTCTAGAATATTTTTACTCTACAATGTTCTCTCTAGAACCATAGTTTTTTATTTGAAGATCAAGGGCATGTCCTGGTTCATTGTGATCGGGATTGTTGTCAGCATATTATCTCTAGAATATTCTACCTAGGATATTTTCTCTCTATAATATTCATGTTTTAAAAAATTATCTCTAAAATATTCTCTATAGAATATTTTCTCTCTGTAATATTCTCTTTTTGTAATGTTTTTTCTATCTAGAATAATCTCTCTCTACAATATTTTTGTTATGAAACGGTGGTTGCATCGGATATGGATGCCCACCGGATAAATACCCCTAGATTCATGGGATAGGAGATTTCCCCGTCTCTATCCCAACCTCCAATTATGCCTATATATAGGGGGGGTAAATGAATAATACAATACGCTTTTCGCAACACGTTATCAGCACGATACGTGAAGCACGAACCCGACGGGAGAGCACGGCCCGGCCTCGGCTCCGGATCTCATCCGCGGCCCCGACCTGGCAGACCCCATCGCAGAGGGAGAGAGGAAGGGAAGAAGAGAGAGAAGAGATCCCTCACCCGGCTCGGATCTCACCCTCCTTGACTTCGTCTTCAGCTCTCGTCCTCCCCGGTCTTGGATCTCGTCTGGCTCCGGATCCCGTCCCGTGTGGCCTCCGGGCGACCCCGCTCTCGTCCTCCCCGACTCCGGCTCCGGCTCCGGCTCCGGCTCCGGCTCCGATCTACCCGATCGCAAGAGAGAGGTACGCAAGCTTTGATCTCGTCGGCGAGCCCGTAATCCACGAGTCCTCCTCCTCGTCGGCGTCGCACGACGGTGGCAGCGGCCTGCGCGCGAGCGGCGGTGGCTGTTTCGACGGGTTAGGTTTCTCCGAAACCATTGGAGGAGCAGATGAACAGTTGTTCATCAACTGTTCTCTGGTTTTGGGTTTTTAAACCCGATTTCATTAAACCTGGTTTTGGGTTTCTTTAACCCCATACCCGAACTGATTTATGGTTCCAAACCCAATCAAACCAAACCCGACTGCTGTATAAGTAGACCCGACTGCTATACAGTAAACCCGACCCGGCTGCATAGTACAGACCCGACTGCATTTGCAGGCCCGATCCGACTACATATAGTACCAACCCGACTGCAAGTACATACCCGACCCGACTGCGTATGGCATATCCAACCCGTCCATATTCTTATATGCACTCACATATATTTAATTGAATGTTTTGATTTACACCGTTCATTTAAATACTCTTTTGTAAGACTGATCTATAGCCAAATTGTTCGATCCATATATAGATTTTGGGTATCCGAACCGTTCTGGAAGCATCGGTACGGTCAGATTTTACTATTTCATATACATTATTTATATATTTAACTGTTAAGCCCCTAAGGGACCAATATGCAATATCTGTTTTACAAATAAGGACAAAATTGTCCTTAATTGACAGACTTTAAGATGCATTTATATCTTGTGTTTTCTTACATATTCCATGTGCATAAGTTGTTATTTTCTTCTTTAAATGTACTTTAGGTAATTAGAACTTTTTAGAAAAGCTTGGCAAGGCGCATGACGGTTCCATAGAACCCGCTCTACCTTGGCAAGTGGTTTCTAAAAGGACCCTATTAATACCCAGTATTAATAGACTTTGTACTTGATATGTCAAATTGTTTTCTATAATATATCTCTATATGCGCATGTGATGAATATGGTAATCATAGTAATTAATGAATATATGAACATGCGTGCATACATGAATATATAACTATGGTTAAGATAGATTTGAAGAATGAATATATGAGCATAGTAGATCCTGCAGATCTCTATAAGGCACTCAAGGAACGTTACGATCACCAGAAGATGATCACTTTGCCTGCAGCAAAGAGCGAATATATGAACATAGTAGATCTTGCAGATCTCTATAAGGCACTCAAGGAACGCTACGATCACCAGAAGATGATCACTTTGCCTGCAGCAAAGAGCGAATATATGAACATAGTAGATCCTGACGATCAACAGAAGATGATCACTTTGCCTGCAGCAAAGAGCGAACGATAAAACGCTATCTACCTTCTACCCAAATAATCATTCTATAACAGTAATACAGGGGATGAAGTACCAGAAGTACTCAGAACTTATAAAAGTCCACCTGATCGTTGAAAAACATAATACCTTACTGGTAAAGAATCATAATTATAGACCCACTAGATCATTAGCACTGCCAGAAGCAAACACCAATGATTTTTACCAAGGTAGAGGTAGAGGAAGGAGAGATGAAAGACACGGCAGCGAAGGATGCAATAACTACCCTGGAAGAGGTAGAGACCACCCTGGAAGAGGTGGACACCAATATCATCCTGGAAGAGATGATAATTAGGGTCCTAGGAAGGACATTGGTTCGGAAACTGCCGTGCCAGTAAACATGAGAAAACAATGAGTGGCCTAGAGATTACCAGAAGAAGACTGATGTCCTGAAGACATCGTACCTTAAGATTACCAGAAGAAGACTGATGTCCTGAAGACATCGTACCTTAAGATTACCAGAAGAAGACTGATGTCCTGAAGACATCGTAGTTTTTATTTCCTGTTAGACATTGCTTAGTAGTTTTTATTCTGTCAGAAATTGCTGAGTAATTTTTATATTCTGTTGGATATTATCAATTTATTTTATCGCTCTCGTGAAATAGTTAGAAATTGTGTTAGTAAGTTTTATCATTGATACTTCTCTTATGGTATTTATTGATTCATAACTTATCATTTAGGAACGATGACCAACTGCAAAGAGATTTGCCTGATAGATAGTGCAACAACACATACCATACTGAAACACAGAAAATTCTTTACAAATGTTGAATATAATTCACGTATGGTTACTACAATGGCTGGCCCTACTGACATAGTTACAGGGTCCGGAAGAGCCCATATACTTTTACCTAATGGTACTCATTTGCTAATTAAGGATGCTCTATACTCAGAAAATTCCAGAAGAAATTTACTGAGTTTCAAAGACATCCGAGCAAATGGATATCATTTAGAAACTAAAAATGAAGGCAATCTAGAATACCTCTGCATCACATCTAAGAACGGAGATCATATTTTCATACTAGAAAAATGCTCAACCCTATCTTTAGGGTTATACTTTACCCACATTGGGGTAATGGAGTCCTATGCCACTCAATTGAACCAGAAGTTCACAAATCCTGTAGATTTGGTCCTTTGGCATTATAGATTAGGTCACCCAGGGTCAGATATGTTTAGAAATATCATTTACAATTCCTATGGTCATCCTCTTAACAATCAAAGTTTGATTTTTCCAAATGACCATTTTTGTAACCCTTGTTCCCAAGGGAAGTTAATCACTAGACCTTCTTTTCAGAAAATAGAGACAAAATCACCTACCTTCCTGTAGAGAGTTCAAGGTGATATATGTGGTCCTATACACCCTCCTAGTGGTCCATTTAGATATTTTATGGTCTTAATAGATGTATCTACTAGATGGCCATACGTGAGCCTTCTCTCCACTAGAAATTTAGCATTTGCTAGATTATTATCCCAGATTATCAAACTTAGAGCTAGTTTTCCTGATAACCCTATCAAATCTATCCGATTGGATAATGCAGCTGAATTCTCTTCTAAAATCTTCAATGACTTCTGCACATCCATCGGAATAGAAGTCGAACATTCTGTCCCCCATGTCCACACCCAGAATGGCCTTGCTGAAGCTTTTATCAAGCGCTTGCAATTAATAGCTAGACCATTACTCTTACAATCCAGACTTCTAATTTCTGCATGGGGGCATGCTATCTTGCATGCTGCTAATCTTGTTAGACTCAGACCTACTTTATACCATAATTTTTCTCCTGCACAACTTGTGTCAGGTATTCAGCCTAATATATCTCATCTCAGAAAGTTTGGATGTGCTGTACATGTCCCTATTCCCCCTCCAAATAGAACTAAGATAGGTCCCCAACGTAGATTGGAGATTTATATCGGTTTTGACTCACCTTCAATCATAAGATTCTTAGATACCTTAACAGGTGATCTATTTACTGCTAGATTTGCAGATTGTCATTTCGATGAGACAGTCTTCCCGCCGTTAGGGGGAGATAAAGAAGTTTCTAGGCAACGACCTGTTTCCGAAGAACGTCGTGAATTATCGTGGAATACTTCCACTATGTCTCATCTAGATCCTAGATCTCCCCAATATGAGGTAGAAGTAAAAAGGATTTTGCATTTGCAAGATATTGCAAATCAATTACCTGATGCCTTCAATGATGCAACTAATGTAACTAAGTCGTTTGTTCCAGCCAAGAATGTACCTGCAAGAATTAATATTCCAACTCCCACTAATGAAACTGATGCACGTCAGAAACGTGGCAGACCTATAGGTTCCAAAGATTCAGTTTCCCGGAAGAGGAAGTTGAATGAGAAATCATGCCCTAAAACTCCAGAAGAAGTTAAGGTTCCAGAAGAACCTGGTCATAATGCTCCAGAAGAAATTATGGACCATATTTTTCCAGAAGAAAATATTTCCCAACGGCCAAATTTCCCTCAAACTCCTGAAGAGATCCCTGCAGTGATTATGGATAAGGTACCGGTACCAAATAATGAGAGCTCAATATTTCATATAAGGGGTGAAATTTGGGACCGAAAGGAAATAGTCATCGATGACATATTTGCATACAAAGTAGCTACTGAAATAACAAAGGGCGATGATGAAGATAATGAACCACGTAGTATATATGAATGTCGACATAGAACTGATTGGCCAAAATGGAGAGAAGCTATTCAAGCTGAACTTGAATCTCTCAAGAAACATGGAGTATTTGGACCTATAGTACAAACACCAAATAACGTAAACCCTGTAGGTTTCAAATGGGTGTTTGTAAGGAAAACAAATGAAAATAATAAAATCGCTAGATATAAGGCAAGGCTTGTAGCCCAGGGATTCCTGCAGAAACCCGGGATTGATTATGAAGAGACATATTCCCCTGTTATGGATATAGTTACATTTAGATATCTCATTAGTCTCACAGTTTCTGAAAAACTAGAGATGAGACTAATGGATGTCGTAACGGCATACCTATACGGGAACCTAGACATAGATATTTATATGAAAATCCCAGAAGGATTCAAGTTGGCTGAAGCAACATTAAAAGTCCCAGAAGGATTCAAGTTGCCTGAAGCAACATCAAAGAGTGCGCACTCGATAAAACTAAGACGAGCATTGTACGGCCTGAAGCAATCCGGAAGGATGTGGTACAATCGCCTTAGTGAATACTTGTCTAGGGAAGGTTATAAGAATGATCTCATATGCCCATGCGTTTTCATAAAGAAATCAGAAAATGGATTTACAATAATTGTAGTTTATGTGGATGACATAAACTTGATTGGGACTCCTGAAGAGCTCAAGAAAACTTCTGATTATCTAAAAAGGGAGTTTGAAATGAAAGAACTTGGTGATACTAAGTTTTGTCTCGGCCTGCAGATCGAGCGTAACTTTAGTGGGATTTTAGTACATCAATCATTATATACTGAAAATTTGTTAAAGAAATTTAATATGGATAAATGTCACCCACTAAGCACTCCCATGGTAGTTAGACCTCTTGATATTCATAAAGATCCATTTAAACCTAAAGAGGAACATGAAACTATTCTTGGTTCTGAAAAACCGTATTTAAGTGCTATTGGTGCTTTATTGTATTTAGCTCAATGTACTAGACCAGATATATATTTTTCTGTTAATCTATTGGCTAGATACAGTTCAGAACCAACTCTTAGGCATTGGAATGGAATAAAGCAAATATTTAGATATTTGCGAGGAACCACTGATATGGGATTGTTTTATTCTTGTGGTACTCCTCACTTGATTGGTTATGCAGATTCAGGTTTTCTCTCTGACCCCCATAAGGGTCGATCCCAAACAGGGTATGTATTTTTGAATAACAATGCAGCTATTTCTTGGAGATCGACCAAACAAACACTTGTGGCTACATCATCGAACCATGCTGAAATATTAGCCCTGCATGAAGCAAGTAGAGAATGCGTATGGTTGAGGTCACTTGTGCAGCATATCAGAAGCAGTTGCCAGTTGGCATCCGTTACCAAAGAGCCGACAGTTATCCATGAAGATAATGCCGCATGTATTGCTCAAATTCAAGCTGGCTTCATCAAGGGAGATCAAACAAAGCACATCTCACCAAAGTTTTTCTACACCCACGAACTTCAGAAGAAAAGGGAGATTGAAGTCAAGCAAGTACGGTCAAGCGACAATCTTGCGGATCTCTTCACCAAAGCTTTGCCCAAGTCTACTTTCCAGAAGATGGTGTACGGCATCGGACTGCGACGGCTCAATCACCAAACAAATTAATGTAATAAGGAGGAGATATCATCAGGGAGAGATGTAATAATGTAATAAGGAGGAGATATCATCAAGGGGAGAGATGTAATAGTGGTAATGTAATAGTTAGGCGGAGGGCATCCTGAAGATGCAAATTTATGCGTGTTGTACTCTTTTTTCTTTGGTAGGGTTTTTCCCACAGGGTTTTCCCATCAAAGGTTTTAACGAGGCAGCATTATGCGCACCCACCATAGTTCCTGAAGAACTTGTTCCTGAAGAACTAAGGTTGTACTTTTTTTCCTTTGATAGGATTTTTCCCACTGGGTTTTTCCATCAAAGGTTTTAATGAGGCAATCATTGATAAATGGTGGTTATCCAAGGGGGAGTGTTATGAAACGGTGGTTGCATCGGATATGGATGCCCACCGGATAAATACCCCTAGATTCATGGGATAGGAGATTTCCCCGTCTCTATCCCAACCTCCAATTATGCCTATATATAGGGGGGTAAATGAATAATACAATACGCTTTTCGCAACAATTTTCTCTTTGTAACACTTTTCCTCTTTAATATTCTCTATCTACAATATATTCTCTATACAATATTTTCTTTGTAGAACATTTTCTCTCTACCGATTTTTTTTTTATAAAATTCACGTTATAATATTTCTCTACAACATTCTCTATAAAATATTCCCTCTATATTTTTTATCTCTAGAACATATTCTCTATCTACAATATTTTCTCTA
Source organism: Chamaelirium japonicum (assembly GCA_947650365.1). Taxonomy (NCBI): domain Eukaryota; kingdom Viridiplantae; phylum Streptophyta; class Magnoliopsida; order Liliales; family Melanthiaceae; genus Chamaelirium; species Chamaelirium japonicum. The sequence goes on from OX393560.1 coordinate 30,511,396, forward strand.
CAACATTTTTTGGCAGCTATCTGCCTGAACTTTGAAACAAAGCACTTTGAGTCCCATATAAAATGTTCCCCAGGATTAACCCAGTATTTAAAGTCCCATCTAAAAAAGTTGTACTAGTTCTTTGGATTATAATTTGTGAAACAAAGAACACAAATCCCTATGTGAGATCTTGCCAGCTACCCTCTTTGTCTAGACTCTTTCCTAGCCCAAAGGAACCTCGAAGGGTTGGTCCCAGGTTGCAGGATCTTTGACTATTAATCAACAAGGGCACTAACCTTTTATTGGCATTGGTCTTGTCAAGATGCCTTAGGTTTTCAGCACCAATCTTACAAGGTTGGTGTTGCGCAGGTATGGAACCAAGGGGGGGTTGAGGGCATAGTATCCAAATCGGGTGTTTTTTTGAAAAAAAAAAATATGTATAAAACGCGTATCAATCCGAAATCGTAGCAAACATTAAAAAAACTTATTTTTTTGAAAAAAAAAATTATCCGTACGTGTTTTATAAACATTTAAAACGGAAAAAACACGTATAAAACATGTCGAGTTTGGTCCGGATTTAAATTGAGTTCATATTTTATTTTGTTCGTGTTTAATAAACACATATTCTATATGTTTTAAACTTTTGATTACTTAATGTTGGAAAATTACATATACATACTTTGTATAATTTTTAAATTTTTTTTATTTTTTTAAAGTTTTCTCATTTTTTTTTTTCGTTTTCATCGTATCTTTTCGATTTTTTTCCTTGTTGGTAAATTTTCTAGAGGGTCCCTTTGAAGTTTTGAAAAATTTTAAAAATCTTTACACATGCACCCCCCCCCCCCCCACCCCCCACCCCCAAAATAATAATAAAATAAATAAATAAATAAATAAATTTTGGAGCTCCTGGGCCCATGGTATCGGGTTGTGAGATAAGGGGAAAATCATCATAGTCTTACATGTAGTCGATCTCATCTTGATGGGATAAGGCATCGATGACGGAAGTAATATTTTAGTTCATTATAGCACGTACTTTCAATCAAAATTGATGCCTGAGGTTTTACAAACAGAAAACCATCTGGTGAGGTATTGTACAAAAGACATCACAGCTTACAGTGAGCAACTTGATTGTGGATCCCCATCAGTTCCGCTAGCCTCCCCTGCAAATCAGTCTGCCCATGGCTCGCCATCACTGCTGGTTTTGCTGCCTCTGCTGCTGAAAGTTGTGGTTCGATGCTGTGTTCGGAAGGGAAACCATACCGGATTGTAGGTTCTGGGCGTTTGACGCCATGTTTCCGTACCCCCCTTGGGTGCCATGCTGCTGCAGCCCTACCATGCTAGCAGGGTTTGAGGCACCCATACCAAACACTGCAAAAAAAAACAGACCTCTTAGCATTCCATGAGAGAGAGAGAGAGAGAGAGAGAGAGAGAGAGAGAGAGGTGATATTTGATATGGATTCGTAGACAGTAAAGTATGTTTCCTTCAGAATACAATGCTGTTTATAGTTTTTTTTTTGTTTGATGTATTATGATACATTCAGTTTCAATGAAAACTAGCATGCCCATGATCCAAAAATGGCCATAAACATGAATTCCGTATATATCTGTTATGGAAAGTTCATCAATTCTAGCAAGGATATGACAACCACAAAATGGAGTGGGTAAGGCTTATCTAGCAAGGATATGACAACCACAAAATGGAGTGGGTAAGGCTTATCGTTTATCGTTTTATGTTAATGAAGCAATAACACCTATTCAAAGCAATGTTGTCAAACCAAGTATGACGGTTAATTGAAAAGGTTCCCGATCTAGTCTTTTCTACTTAAATTGTAATTCTCTCGGTTCAAACAACTAGATTATGAAATTTATTACTCTAAAGAATAGGTGAATCATTGGAAAATTGTTCAGTTGTTGAGACATTTGTTATCAAAATCTCCGAATTTTTGAATACGTTGTGCTTAAAATGCAACTTATTTAGTAGACATTTACTACGCAATTATTTCCCGAAAAGTCATGAATTTTTGAAAAAAAAAATCTTGATTTTTGTGTTTTACTCCTGAATTAGATGTTTTAATCCGGATTAATCATGTATTAAGCCCAACATGTACTACTAAAAATTCTGTTGGGACTTCTATACATAAAAAATTCTGTTGGGATTAATCATGATTTAGATGTTTTTCGGTTTCTTTTCTGACTTTCCCATCTATTTCCCAATTTCTCTGACTTCTACCCTAGCGGACTTTTTCCCGACTTCTGACTTGGTATTCTGACCATCATAGATCCACAACAGCCCTTTGCCTAACATTTTCGATAAGAAAAGCCAAAATCGTGACACTCTATGTACTATACATGTTCAAATCAAATATCTTTAATCAATTAACGTTGTGGAGTGTTTCATTTGTTATTAACTCACCTAATGGCATTAAACCAATTGTGTGTACCATGTTCCCCTTGTCCATCAATGTTGGGCACTTGGGTGTGTATGCTGCTCCAAGCATCCGTATATCCATTCCCTCCCCCCCCCCCCCCCCTCCCCCAACCTTCACCTCACGACGCTCACGTAACCCATGGAAGATATAAGAATTAGTGATGTGTGATGTGGGAGCATCTATATGCACATAAAGTGCCAAAAAAGTAAGTCTAACTAGGTATTTGGAGGCATGTTCAGTGTCATGAGTAAGTCTTCTCTTGTTTTGTTGATTTTATAGGTTCTAGGTGTCTTTTCAATTTTTTTAGAATTTTTTTGCAAATTGTTTTTTATTTTTTCCTACGCTCTGGAACATGATTGCAATTTTGGACAACTTGGGGGGCCTTTGGGTCCTTCGGGGAAGCTGTTCTTTTACGAATAATAGATCTTGTCTAGCTAGTCATAGACTCATATTCCTTAATGTAGGGACAAGAATTCCATTTTTTAGGAGATAATTCGACTCCTATATGTTACAAGTAGAGTCCTAATAGAGAAAAAAGATCATAACAAACCCCTATTTGTGATGAGATCAGATAGAGATGGATTCTCGTAGTGTTGGATTAAGATAAGAGGGTTTATCTTCTAGAAATAAGTGTCAAAATACATTAATTAAGGCTCTTAAATAGGCACCATCTTATCCTATTTGCTAGAATTCTACATGCAAAAAATAATCCAAAAAATATTCTGAAAATCAAGGAAAATAAAATAACTTAATGCATCATCAGAAATTCTAGGGGGGGAAATGAAAAGTAGTTGGGAAAATTTAAGTCACATATCTACCTATTCTGTGTCCCTAGGTTTTAGATGTTGAGTCCTAGTTCGTCTAACATTCATCCTACGTAGGTTTATATAGCATGCCTCCGTCCCTTTGCAATCAATTCTATTATCAATAAAAATTTGAGAACTTAGGTCCCTGAAATTTATTTTAGAACAACTGAATTGGCCTTCTTTATATCTATTTCCCCATCTCTTCGCTGCTATGGATAACATATGATAGATCCATATAAATTGGATATTTTCCACTATGTCAATTAGTATCCAAGCATATCTATCCCTAAATTAATATGCCTTCCATGTAATTGTCACTACCACAAAGGAGCAAAACGAACAGGGTGTTCCTTCAAACAAAAGCAAGTGTCAAGTGCATCACCATCTCTCTGATACAGAGATGCACGCATGCACAAGCGCCCCCATTCACATTTTTAAGAGGCTCCCGCAACTTATGCAATCTACGAGGGCACTAGGATTTTTGAGTAACAGAAATTTTCCAGCAACCACCACCAATCCCCCTCAAGAATATATAAAAGGAAGAAAGTTCATTTGATGTTCCAAATTTCGATTATAAGTACCAAGTTGGCCCTGGGTGGTCTCCTACATGTCTAATATTTTCAAAAATCTTGGATTAAATAACAATGTGGTTTGACAATATGAACTGTCTAAATATGCTATGTAGTGATAATGTGGTAGTCTCCTACATGTCTAATGCTTTCAAAAAATCAAATTTCAAGTAACATTTATCACTACCAGAGTTTAAAAAATTAGTAACTTTCTAGACCGACATCTACACAGGTGTTGCCAAGTCTGATCTGTGAGCTGAAGAGAATTCCATCATAATTTGTATTCAAGTCAACTGGATGCAAATGAAAACCCTTCTTACACTAAATAACAGAAAAATCTAATTCATTCACAAATTAAACTGACATTTAATTTGTTTACCCAACCCTAAGGCAAGATCCCAATCTCCTCCACCTGCCCTCCTTCATAAGAGATTACAAACACCGCAGTCCTAGTTATTGCATGTTACTAAGTCATGGTCATCCATCCTTTGCCTTTTAGGCAAGATCATGTCCATGCTACTCCATCTCTCTTGATCAGATTCGTCCATCTGCTCGATCTATAATGTGGGACCTGCATCAGTTTAAGAGTCATAGGCTTGGCGCCTATCCACCATTTGCATGTGCATTGCACATCAAAGTAATTTTATTCTATAAAGTTTTACGAATATGGTGAAACATTGAGGAGTGAGTTTCGGCCAGGTAGTTATACTATCAGATAGCATGGTGCAGCATTAGTTATCTTAGGGTGAAATGCTTGGAATGGGATAGTTTAGTTGAGAAAGGATATAAAAGAAGGGAGAAATCACATAGATCATTCTTATAAGAGAGTCGTGATCACTGGATATTGATGATAGTAAAATCATCTTCTAATGATTACATAGCTACTGATGCAAGACGAAAATGGGGGTACCTTGGAATCAACGAAAATATCCTCGAATGATGCCAAAGAGGAGTAGGCAAGGAAGAAAATCACCTTAAATAATTCTCGGGCGGGCGCAAATCACGATCCAAATTTGCTCGGCGAAAAGGTTTTGAATCAATAAAAACAACGATAAAAGGCTTCTCGGGAGGCCTGGGGGTGCCCTCAACAATTATGAGTGCCCTTGGAAAATAGCTAGAGAGGGTGCCTATAACAAATCTAGCACTTGGGGTGCCTATTGAACCTGTGGAGTGTGGAGTGCCGTGGGATAAATGACCAACCACAGGATACCCTCAGTAAAAGGTTACAAACACAAAATTAAAAAAATCATGGGTCTCTGGGAGTCGCTTCGTACGTGAACAAAGAAAAGGAGGGGGGGGGGGGGTCTTCTTTCACACGAAACAAAGACAAGGTCAGAGGGCCTATGGGGCTTCTTCTCGTGCGGACACTGAGAGAAATCAGGATGGCACACGCTTTGTGGACAAGAGAAAAGAAGGGAGATTGGGGATTTTCACCTCCTTCCTTTTCTTCTTGATTGTTTTCACACAAGAAGTTTCAAGAGATTTTGAGAGATAGGGAATAGAAAATAGAAAGGAATGGGGAGGAAGAAACCTAGGAGTCGGCACTTGGGGTACGTTGAAGTCAGCACCAACGAGGGGGGAGATGCATGCTTTCAGCATGAAACAAATACATTTTTTATTCATCAATTCATTAAAAATAACAGAAGGCATGGGAGCTTTAAACAACCCTCGATGTGACTACATAACTTGCCCACATGCAATATGGGACTAAACTAATAAAAGCCAAAACAGGTAGGCTAAAATTAATTAATTAAATCACTCCAAAAATGTTTAAATAAATAGGCAGTAAAATAAATTGGGCCTTTATAGGCCGATCGCTAGTGGAAGCTCGCACATGCCTAGGATGCTCCCGCATAAACACCTCGACTTTGAAAGAACTCGACCTCAAGTTCTGTGAAGTCAAAGCAGTTGTCTGGATCTAGATAGTCTCTATAGCATCTCGCCGGTATCTATAGCTAGTAGTGGAGACCTAACAGATGGTGTCGCATTGGACTGTAGTCAGCTCCAGGGTCCCAAGTGAACAAATAGTTGGCATCGAACTGTGACCGAAAGCTGGGAAAGTCGTAGCATGAGTTACAGGCAGCGACACTTGGGCGGGCTAATGTGCAAGCTTGGAAGGCGGCGCACCCAAGTCAAAACCGGAAAAGAACCCAAGCCGAGGGTGGAAGGTCTTGCTCGATGTCAACGATCGGGGCCAGTATGTTGGAATCGACACCCGATAAAGGTTAAGGCATGTAGTGAATGCATCACTGACGGCAAGGCTAGAGGCAGCAGATCAACGGGAGGTAGTGGTGGAAGATCCATTGTTGGCCTCCACTAGGATCAAAGGCTCGATCGGAAGTGAGAGCTCATCAGATTTAGGAATCTCCTTAAGAATTTCCACCGATGGCACTGATGGAGGTGAAGATACGTCTTAGCTCAATATTGTTGATCAAGACTTGTAAGGTATCCATCGATTGTCGCCACTTGCCGATCTGCTTGCCAATCTGCTTGCGTCCTTGCAGATTGTTCAAGCAATAAATTGAGATTTTGTGTCAGTGGATTGAAGGTATAGAAGAACCAGTCACGACGATAGGACATCGTGATAAGAGCTCTGATACCAAGCTAATACAGGAAGAAAATGGGGCTCCTGTAGAATCAACGAAGATACCCTCGATCATGCCAAAGAGAAGACTAAGCATGGAAAAATATCACCTTGAATAATTCTCGAACGAACCACGATCCAAATTTGCCCGGCGAAAAGGCTTTGAATCAGCAAAAACAGCTGGGGTGCCCTGGGATAAATCAGGAGACCTGGGGATGGCCTCAGGAATTCTAGGCAACTAGGGTGCCCTTGAGGGTGACTACAACAAATCTGGCACTTATGTGCCCTGTGATAAATGACCAACTGTGGGGTGCCCTAGATAAAAGGTTACGGAATACGAACACAGGATAAAAAAAAAAATTCGTTTATTTGGGAGCTGTTTTGTACATGAACAGAGAAAAAAAGGGGGGCGACCTTTCACATGAAACAGAGGTTCTGGGGGCCTGTGGGGTTTCTCACTCGGATACGAGGAGGAATCGGGATGATGCGCTGCTCTGTGGAGAGGAGAAGAGAAGGGAGATTAGGGATCTCCTTATAATGTCGTCTAGAATCTACAGAAAAATTATATTGAACATTACTTGACTGAATCATTTTGTTGATCTGATGTTGTGGTTCACGCATATGTCGTGTCGTGCAAAGGACTTGGCTGACTCAGACACCTTAATATGAGGAGATATGGGAATTAAATCCATAGGCTTCCTGGGCATAAAACCATGGACAACTTCAAATGGACTCATGCCTATAGACATATTCATGGAACTATTATATGCAAAATTGGCAAGTGGTAAAATCAAATCCCATTTCCTACAATTCTTGCCCACCAAGCAACGTAAAAGATTACCAGACTCAGGTTGACTACCTTAATTTGGACATTCGATTGTGGACGATAGACCGTAGAAAAACTTCAGCTTAGTCTCCATCATGCACCACATGGTCTTCTAAAAGTAGCTCACGAATTTAATATCCCTATCTGACACGATTGTTTTAGGCAGACCATAGAGCCTGACGATCTCATCAAAATAAAGTCTTGCCACCTTGGAGGAGTTCAAAGATTTTGCACTATGGTATAAAATGGGCCATTTTGGAGAAATTGTTCACTACCACAAAGAAGAAACCATGCTTTCATAGGGTACGTGGGAGTCCTAGCACACAGTCCATACTTACGTCTTGCTACGTACAACCAGGTACTGGCAAACATAGTCACAAAGTTCAAAAAAACACATTTAAAACACGACTTTATAGGCAACCGATTTCTTATTGTTTTTTTTTTTCGATTTTTACATGTTGCCAAATTCGCAGTCTTTTTGTGTTTTTATTGAAATAAAGATTAAAAACACATTTTTTGCCGAACTTTATGACTGTATCGATGATGAGTCCGACGACATTGAACTTCAACTTTCTTTTGATGATGAGTTCGATGACATGGAGGATGAAGATAATGTAGCAAGAGAGGATGATGCAAGTTTGGCATTAGATGCTCTCATGACATGGGATGATTAGTTTCTAATTTCTATTTTATTTTGATTAGTGACTATTGGACAATGGACATCTATTTTGTAATATTTTCTTTTAGGGTGTCATTATCAATTTATCATGATGTTCGTAACTTAGTATGTTAATTTGTGGGGTTGTTGCTTTGTTGCTTACTTGCATTTGCATAGTTGCATGATTACCTTAGTTGATTTGTTGTTGTTGACCTGTCATCTTTATATAAGTCGCATTAGAAATATCTTAGTTGTTTAAATATAAGCTAAAAACTTGACTTTTGAAGACCCCGAACTAGACGGTTTTTTTCAAATTTTACCCTCGCCGATTAAAACCCAAACCCGTTTCTTCTCCCCAATTTTACCCGTTTTGTTCCCAAACTTTCCGATTTTTGTCGAACTTTCCCGAGTTTTACCCTTGTCGACTTATTGCCGAACCCGAACTTAGTGATTATGCTGGCAAGTGAGTGTAGAGCCCGATGTTTTGGTTTTGTTGCTTAGTTGTTTGACAAGTTCAGCAGGGACTGATCAGCTTAGCAACGTTTCTCTTCAAACTATGCCAATAGAATTGGCCCTCTACTTCTTCAATGGTCTTATCATGTCTGAAGTGTCTAGAGAAACCTCCAGCATGAACATCCCATACTAGAAAATCTCGCAATGAGGTTCGTGGGACGCAGAGCTTATTGGATTAAAATAAATATTCATCTTGGAGAAAGTAGTGATCCATTTCTCAAATCAATCTGGCGCGAAGGGACACGAATATTTCTCCAAAGTCGCAACATGATTCATACTCTTCATTAAGCCTTTCGAAACCAGTAATTGCGGCACTCATGGCGAAAAGTACGATAATTTTACGACTAAGCGCATCTGTAGCTCTATTCTCAACTACTGCTTTGTGTTTCAGAACAAAAGTATAGGCCTATAGAAATGAGATGAAAATATTATGCTCGACTTCGTCTTTTTCATCAATTAACAGATTCTTGGGAACTTATAGTTGAGGCGATTTATGAAGAGATGTCCAAGATAGAACAAGAAAAACTTTATTGTGGTCAGTTCCAGCTGCAACCACTCGGTAGGTTTGGTTCTTAAAACAGGCCACATTAGAAAAATGTTGGTTATACTAGCCTTACTACGTTAATGTATGGCTTTTTTGCATTTTGACAAGTATAATGAATGCCACTAGTTGACACTATACTGTATGATATGCTTGCCAATTAGTATGGTTAAACCGTTAAAATTCATAAAGGATGCACTGATCAATTAAATTCCAACTTATATTATGCCTTCTACTGTTCTACATAATAAGATTAAAACCATATGCATTTTATGGTACGCACAAAAGGTATGGCACAAAATAATGAGAGTTATATTGACTGCAAATGATGTGTATTTATTGCGAATAATCGCATGCATTTTAAGGTAAGCACAGAAGGTATGACACAGAAATAATTCAAGTTATATTGACTGCAATTTCGTGTAATTTTTGTGAATATATTTTGCAGATACAAAGGATTAGATCTGAAATAAATGCATATGATAGACGTATCAACACATTAATTCTCCAGCCAAAAGAAAACAAAGGTATGATCACTTCATCTCATAAAAGCCTATTTAATTTAAAGTTAATACGTACACCATCAGTTTTGCTTTGAATCCAGCTGTATGTCAAATGGAAAACATGGGTGCCACCCGAAAAAGAAAAGGAAGTGGGGGAGAGAGGGTGGTCCTCGAGGAGGGGAACATGCACGCACATGCACCCCTAAAGAATAAATGAGTACCTATAGTTACCAACCACTACTAAGGGGGTGGAAATGACAAACAAATGAAATGAAAGTATATTCCTTGAAATGTAGAATATGTCTAATGCAAAAATTACTGTAGAAACAACGTTTAATTGTAATACAAAGAAGAGTTGCTATTAACATTATCAACAATATATTTTGATAAAAAAAATGTAGGAGATGTACTGCATACTTTGATCATTCAGAATTTGGGATGGATGAGTCCTTTGAGGATGTCCACTTGATAAACCAAACTGGCATGACAGCAAAAGAAACAAGTTATGACTATGGAAATTTGTTGTCAAATTGTGTCAATAAGATAGATGTAAAAAAATTCATGAATATTGATAAGAATTTTAATCGGGAAATAATATTCAAATTATTATCTGCATTTAGACTAGAAAAGTGTTATAAAACCATTAGTCAAAATGTTGACGGGTCTTATCAGAATCTGAGAAGTTAAAAGTTTCTAGCCGCATAATCATTCAAGTCCTATCCCAAAAAGATGGCACTAATTGAGGAAGATGAATAATAATTGGGGGACTTAGTGGACGGTCCTTGAAAACATATCAGTTTTAGCTAAAGGACAGCCAACCGAACCTAAACCCCGTGGACGAAAATACCCCTCACTACACTTTCAATTTTCAAATCATGCCACTCCTTTCTAAAACTAAACCGAACCTAAACCCGGACCCTAGACCTAGAAATCCAAAACCTAACCCTAAACCCTAAGATTTATAGACCATGGAAAGAACCCTAGACCTAGAAATCCTAAACTGAACCCCTTTGCCCCCGTAGGTTCTCGTCTCTGCTGCTCGTCGCCGCCGGGGTGGCGGCGGCGTGCAACTGCAACTTGCGCCACTGCTTGCGCCCGCTGCCATCGCTGCTAGTGCCCGCCACCGCTGCTCGCGCTCGCCTCACCACCTATTACAAGAGAGAAACAAAAGAAAGGGGAAGGGGAATTTTAGGCTTTTGGCAACCCATCTCATCAAAACGATCTATTGACCAGGGACCTTAGGTGAAAGGTATCTTTTGCCAATCCTTTTCATTCCACCGATCTATTGTCAATGATTTTAGACACATTAACCCATAATAATTTTTCAACCAATTGATAGCCCTTTAAGGTCAATGCAACAAATTGACTTAAAAATATGGCAAGAGAGGGGCATGTCAAGAAACCTTTTAGGCCAGTTGGCAGGTAGGGAGACCCACCTTTGTGTCTATGCAGTTTAATCTCATGCAAACAGAAAGCAACCCTACAAGGTTCCCCTAGACTAGAAAAGAATCTAGACAAGAGGATAGAGAAAAGAATTTTTTTTTTGAGAAATGGATAGAGAAAATATTTGATACAAATAATTGCATTCATTTCGGTGGCACAGATAATAATCCAAAGAGCTGAAATGGAAAAACATTCCCATCTAGCAAGAAATGTGCATAAAATACGAGTGTATCATCATGTCAGTTTTTTTTAATGTTTCTGCTGGATTCTTTGGAACACTTTGAACTTGGGATAAGTTAATGGGCATAATTATCCAGACAATTCAACTACTAAACTGTTCGCCTACACCAGGCCTTCAAAAGTCGAGTAATGACTAACAAGTGGTTAGCCTATAGAGTCAAAAGTAGTTAATTTGTTTCTTATAATCAATTTCACTGATGTACAATAGTTTGACTAACAAGTAGCATCGCCATTAATTTGTTTTTCGACTTCTTCCACTGATGCACAATAGTTTGATGCCATCTTTCTAGAATAATGACAGGCTCCAGTGGTAGCCCCACATTAAACAACATTTCTACCAAAAATACCTGTCCTGTCACAATTTGTCATATGGAAGAGTATCACCCACTACATGAGTACTTCAAACACTACATGAGTACTTCCTACTTACAACTCTAAACAGCTGCTTACCCAACGAAAAAAAAAAATGGCTACAGCGAACCCATTAAATCACAACTGTCTATAATTTAAAAAACTCCAGCACGTAAATGAATTGTTTTCGTCAGCAGCCTACCATGCTTGATAGTGCAATGCAATCACCTTCATTTTCAATCAGACCCCCAATTATATTCTGATCTTCATAGATAAACTAACCAGGACTATGCCAAAAATTCTGCATGGGTTACATATTATTTATGGTTCAAGAAACTGAGAAACAAGTGGATGCTTAATTTTACTAAGGGAACACTTGGGGAAGGGGCTTATACAAGGCCAAAAGAAATCACACAAGAAGAAGATATGGTTTGCCTGAGCAGATATTGATATGAAACCAAAGCCAATATACATAGCTATTAGCTAAGGATGCATAAGATAGATCATTTACATTATTTTGGACAATTTGTTCAATGGAGGGGAGCATATTACATTTTGAAGACAAGTACTGCGGTTTGAATGAAGAAAAGATGGTCATAGAGAGGTTCATTGCACATTGGTGAGACTTGATGTGTTCTTTAAGTGGAGGGTTTCTCACGAAAAGAGCCCCATATTGCACTCCAATCTCCTTACAAGGGCCTATTCAGTGCAACTTGTCAAGTTGGTTTAGCAAATGCTGCAGCTATTTGGAGAAAGTTACAGATCTAAGATATATGAAAGCTGCTCAGGGATGATACTAAGATGGAGTTCTGTTAAAGTTCTACCAAGTAGATTATGGGGAAATCCTAATTATTAACTAGTTAGATATTAGCGTCTTACGAGGTTATGTTCTTAACAAGAGGACATTTTTGTTTCCAGAAGAGACTCGCTTGAGTTGATGAACCAGCACCTATGCAGTATTGTTAACCCAAGAATCACGACACATATGAATAAGCTACTTAACTAACCTACGTAGAAAAGCAGATCTCAGACTATGAAAATTTTGCAATTGTGTTCTAACCAAATAAAGAACTAGCAGGTCTCGTTACATTTTCTAGGCCATCTAATACAGGCTTATTTTAACAGTTATAATGTTCTATGAAGCTTGAATAGTATAACAAAGGAATGAAGGATGAAAAGTTTATATTTGGGGATTACGTGGGAATGATATCACTTCAAAAGTTTAGAAATTCCAAGGCCATTTAAATCTGAAAAAGGACAAACATGCAAAAGACTGACCTGCGTTCGTGGTAAGAGTGATTGTGATTGCATTGTAGCGGACATGTTCGTTATCTGAAATGGAAAATACAAGCATAAGAATGTCAAACAGTTTAAACACTAAACAAGTTTTTTTCTAACAATTTTACAGAATATGAATACTGAAAACAAGATTCTGTGGTTAGCTTCGAAATAATATATATCTACACTAATATCGTTTTTGGCATAAGCTGGACCCCATCCCAAAACTTCAAGGTTGTAAAGATCCATGTAAACCAGCTCACGTAATGGGCAGAAGTTAGGACATATACCTCATGCTTGTGAAGAATCTAAAGATCCATGTAAACCAGCTCAAACAACGGGCAGAAGTTAAAAGGACATATATTGTAACAATAGGAACTTCCAAGGTTTGAGGAGTGAGCTGATGCTGTTGAGTCACCCGAGATCCCACGTGAGGAAAATAAAAAAGGGTAAAAAGGGTAAAAGGAAAAAGGAAACGGTTAATCCATTTCCTAATTTGACTATTCATGTGCATCAAACATGTTAGCAAAAGGTTCCCTCGCTCATTATTTTTCTTTTTCTCCTTTCTTTTCATTGGTTATTATCAACTTTACTAGTAATAACAACAAATGAAAGGGCACAGATAGAAGAGGAGGAAGGAAAAAAAAAAACACTAATAAATCACAAAAGGAACTAATTTTTTTAATCTAATATTAGATTATGTTTTTGATATTCCAAAATTTAGATATGGGCTTTTGTTTCTTATAATCAATTTCACACGTTCCAAAAATGTACCCCCTTTGTTTCATTTTTTAATTTATTTATAATTCTACATATAACTAATTTTATTTAAAAAATTTCTAGGGTAGATTATTTTTAGGACATTGCTCTTTCCTTTCATGTAAGGTCGTTTTCGCGCATTCACTAGTGAAATATCATAAGCATCATCATTCACCACATTTGTGATAAAAAATTATGAACGGCTTTCATGTGAAACACCTGTGATTACACTATTACAGTCATCAACCAAATCCCCTCCCTCTCATGTAGATGACTCCCACAATGAAAGATCACAATTGTTCGCATCCATCGCAAGCTGACTAGTAGGACAATGCAAGCAAACAATGAAATTACATAAACCAATGGCTCAATCATTGCATCAAAACAATACACCAACCTTAACATTATACAACCAAATTCTACCATCACAATGACAATCACCTAATATTTATCAAGTGCACCGCCAGTTCCTCCACCATGCTTGATGCAGGATGGAAGGCCCGTCCATTTTTAAAAAAAAATTGACTAACTTAGCCCTATAACACTTCAATTAAACTAATGGGGAAACAAAGGAAAATTGGTTTTAAAGTCTTGCCAAGCCATTGCAAAGAATCAGAGATGTGCTTGCATCATTGAGCACTTCGTGGGGGTCACAATGAACACAAGGCACAAGTTTACCAAAAGCAAGCTAAGAACGCTCAAGATATGGGTCAAAATAGGGTAAAAATGTGTATTGGTTCTTAGCGGGTTTATGGATTGGTCTGGTTGATTACTACTACATGACGAATTCAAAGATAGAAGGTCAGGTTAAGTCTTGTGAGTTGTGTTCAGATAACGAGCTATCGAATAATGGATAATCATTTAATCAGTTTTATCTGTATACAAATGTGTGTTACTGGCCTAAAGGTCCAAGCCTGAATAGTTGGATTTATCGGGTTTCGTTATGGTCTCAGAAGCCGATTAACAAAGTCCTTTGGCTTGGGATTAGGGCTTTGAATGAGGAGGAGATCACGCATGGGTTCTGGAAGAGAGGGGTGGCGTCGACTGTTGTGCCTCGACGATGAAGACGGCGACTACCTCGGATGGTCGGTTGCAGGACCGGCGGACGCGACAGACTACCGGGTGGCTTGTGGTTGCAGTATTGGTGGGGCGGCTATGGTTCGCCTCTTGTGATGGAGCTGGCGATGGGCTATGGTAGAGACTATCAATGTCGGGGACAAAGATGATAGTTGAGAAGACCTCATGTTGTGTTAAGTAAGGCGGATGATGGGCTGGACGGCAGTGGTGGCCAGGATTTACTGAAGCGTGGATTCTTGGCGTAGAGAAGGAGATCATAGAGGTGTGGAATTGCAAGACAACGACCACAGATTCTCAAGGATGACTGTCGAGGCTGGAAGACAACGGATTGGCTTATTGTGACAGGACAGTAGGCAAATAGTGATAACATCAATAACTTCTTGTATATCGAGCCCAACTTCAAGATCATGGAGAATACGATATCATATAGGTCTGGCGATTGTAGCATAATTAAGGTGATCACCTTAATTTGGGAATTGCTATTTTTTATTTATAAGATACGTTGTAACTGCATAAGTAGGTGATTATACAATCGAATCCCAACAGAAAATCAAATCCCAAGAGGAATCCTACCATAAAATTAAATAAAATATTACGAACGAAATTGGGGCATGTACCTACTACCTAGCCTCCATCAATGTTTTCCTTCTATTGAACTATCTTTTTATCTTTTATAGGAGAAATCCAACGAAATAAACATGAACTATTATGACAATGTGTTGTACCACAATTTCTAACTACATCTTGCCCCATGTATTCCCACTAAAATAATAATCCATGAATTCTATTTTTGTTCAACTAATTTCCTTGCACATGTTCAGTTTCACAATCACTCGTGCCTCACTCTCATTAACCAAAATGTCCAAAACTTTAGTCTATAAGTAACATTCTCGAAAAGGTCTCCTCCTAGTTGTCACATGTTAGTGCATCTTCAACAAATATAAATAGGTAGAAGATGAAGACGGATTTCCACAAAGAACTCCCTTGTATCTTCTGTGGACTAGGTGCACTTGACATATTTGCAGTGTTCATGTCTTTAACATTGCCAATATGATTGTCAAATATATGTGTTTCTTTCTAGATGACCACCAAATCAGCCCTCTCAATACGCTATCACAATTCATCATGGAATACTATCATCTTATCCCACCAAGATAGGGCCGACTACAGTAGAGATTGACAAGAATTTTCGACTAGAAGTTAACAAGACACCTCTAATATTGGTACCGAAAATCTAATCAAGGCAAACTGGCAAGAGACTGGCAATGCCACCAAAACCTAAAAGGTTAGTTCGTAAGTAGGACTGTAGGAGACTAACCTTGTTTATCAGGCAGATTAAGCCAATGTAACCAAGGAGCAACCCTGATGCAACCTAATTCGCATCACCAGATCTTCATCAGCTTCATCATGTCTCTCTTTATTTTGCTGAAAAACAATTATTATAGTAGTTTATTTAAGTTTTTAGACCATTTTTATGATGTTTTTGGCGTTTCTACTTTATTTCTGAGTTGTATTTGATGCCTTCTCGTGCGGGGATGTTCATGATAGCATTCGAGTTACTTTCGGACAAGTCTAGACTAATAAGGATTAGGTTCTTTTATTTAATTAAATAATGGGCTAACAAGTTTTTGTACGGTGCCAACGATCGAGATTAAAATTTCAATCCAACGGTTAGATGAGTACAACTTAAAAGAATAGATGATATGGCATTTATTTGGCCCTCTTGATGGGATTTTCTGATTTTCGGAGCCCGTCACCTCTTCCCTTATTTGTCATCCATCCGAACCTTTTTGACTTCTTTCTCACCTCTTCCCTTATTTGTCATCCCTCTTGATGGCACAAAACAATCCGCCTCTTTCTCCCTCTCTTACTTCCTTCTCACCTCTTCTCTTATTTGTCATCCATCCGAGCCTTTGCCCCTTTGATTTCCTTCCATCCTAGCCATCCATTGCAAACACTAATATATAATAACTAGAAAAGAAGAAGAAAGTTCATATCTGAACTGTTTCAGAATAAGTTCTTCTCTGAAAGGCTCGTGCCCCCGAGCGTCATCATCGTCCTCGACTTCGTCTCGAGAAGCCATCAGCTTCACATTTCCGAAGGAACCGGCGCCTCTCGACGCCCAGCCTTGCTTCGTGAGTAGGATCGTTGCGCATCCTTCCTTGTTCCACAGTAGATACCTCCAAGCAGCATCTATCATTTCCTCTTCATCTTTCTTTCTTTTTGTTTGCTTACGCATCATCATTCATCACTTTTATTTGTCTCATCATCATCCCGTTGCCCTAATTGTTCTTATTCCTTACTTTGAAGCCCAAATAGCCTTTTGTAGAATTGTTTAGCCTCTTTTTTATATCAAAATTTGTTTTTGCAATGAATGCTATTATATGCTGAAATTCACTTTTTGTGGTAGATTTATATCTTAACTTATTAGATCTTGAACCATACTTGGTATTGATTGCATATGCTTGTTCGATCTACGGTTATTAGCACTTATTTGCTCAATTTATGGAGTTGTTACTGCGCTATAGTGATAATCTCTTTAAGTTTGTTCGTTAGAGTGTGTGCCGAAGGTCGAAAATTGTTGTGAACCTACTTGGTGCCTACATCAAACCCTCCAAGGTTCCCTAGACTAGGAAAGAGCTTAGATGAAGAGGGTAGAAGGTATTATTTGATGTAAGGGAGTGCATTCATTTCTATTGTAAAAAACGGAAAAGCATTCCCATCTAGAAATAATTGTGAACAAAGTATGAGCATGTCATCTCAGCCAGCTTTCCTAATGTTGTGTTAGGTTCTTTTAAACAATTTGAACTTGGCAAGTGATATTTGTTCATCGAACATTGGCCGTAACCCGTAAGTATCCACACAATTAAACTACTAAAATGTTCCAGGCCTTCAAAAGTCAAGTACTGAAACTGACTAGCAACTTAGCAAGTCGTTAGCCTATAGAGTCAAACAGCATGGATGGAATTAAAGACCAATTTATTTCTGTCAAACTATAAATTGAAAAAATAAAATATCTGACCATTTGGGAATTCGGTGATGTCTGCGCAGCATTAAACAAGGCACTATTAGCAGATCCAGTGAACTGGTTCAATTGGTTCCTAAGCTGATTTCCTTGGTTGATTTGACCTTGTGCGATATTGTGCTGCATTTGTGCAGATTGCAACTGTCTGTTCTGAAATTGCTGCTGCGCCTGGGATTGAGAATACTGCATTTGATGGTGGCCCGATATCTAGATATAGATGCTTTTGAATCATGAATCAACTCCAAAATTAACCAAACACACATATATTACTAGAAATTAAATGGCTTTTCATTAATACCGGTTGAAACTTCTGCTGAGTCTGCCCCTGTAAATCATGTAGTTGAGACATTGTGTTCTGCAATCATATATAGGTAGATTTTATAGGAGCTTGGGAATGTCGTCAAATATTACATAAAGACAACCTATGACAAACCAACAGTTCAAAAAATAGTACAAATTAAAAGAAGAAACAAAAAAAACAACATATGTTTGAGTTCAGAGAAATAAAAGAATTAAATTACAATACTACAATAACAAGTATTTATTCCTAGTCCTGATTCCATGAATATTTTGGCGTTAGAACATAATGCAATGAGAATTTCTTTAGAGTAGCATATCATTTAGTTAAACTCACTCGTCACACTCATGTTTTCCATCCAGAAGCTTCTCGCATAAGTAGACAAACAAATTATGACTGAATAGAATAAACAGCTGAGCAGAATGAAAAGAAAAGAGTATTTACATAGAAATCGCCATACTGCTCTTTAAATTTGATTTGTTAATTGTTATAAAAGGGAGACGAGTTTTCATATTGTTCAAACTTAATGTCAGATTCTCTACATGCAAATTTCTATATAGAGGTTCTAATAAACAGTAATCTTTTTGTTATCGAACAAATTAAACTTAGAATAAAGACCTTTAATAGATAACAAACTCAAAATTGCCAAATTGTATGCCTAGTAGTTTTACCTGTCCCAGTACTCCTGGTGTTGAAGATTGCCTCAATTGTTGTTGAGCAAGAAGTTGCTGTGGATGTTGAGGTATTTGCATCATTTTCTGTCTCTGCTGTTGCTGTTGTGTCTGCTGAGGGGAAGGTGTATTCATTATGTTTGTCCCAGATCTAGGTGAATTAACATATGGCAGAGGAGGTGTAGATGCATTATCGAAGGAAGTGACTCCTGAGACACCAGAGGGTGATGGAACTGATCTTCCCATTATTTGTCCTCCAGAGGCCTGCAGCTAAAAGCATGGGTGAGAAGAAGAAAATAATCTATTTGTAACATGACTGATCCACTCTCAAAAGTAATTAAGTGCTCATCTCTTGCAGCGTAATCTTTACAAGACTAATGTTTTCATAAAATTAAGTGACGTTTTGCTTCAACTCGGCACATTATATAATTATGTCTGTCGTATTTTATTTTTATGAATGTCATCAACTCATCAATCTTACATGGATTCTCTCTCCGCAGAAGACATCAGGAATTCTTTCAAACTTTTTGGATGTACATAGGTTTCATTCCATAGAAGAAAACTAGGCAGATGTCTGAAGTATGCAACAAATGCAATGGTTAGCTGAGAAGTATTCTCAGAGAATACAAGGATACAAGCTTTAGAGAAAGACAGAGATTGGTAAGCTCTATATGGATGACCATTGTGCAGTTTAGGATAGATCCAAAAACATAGCATGCCTTCCCATATTTGAATAATTGAGTAGACAAGCTTTGGAAGTTTTATTGAATACACAATACATATATGAACTTATATAGAGAGAGAGATACTTTTCTCCTCTTGATGTCTCAGCTGTAAATTAGGATTTAAATCCACACTAGGCTTCCCATTTGTCAGCTCTATCTCCTTCCTACCCAGCCACAACTTCAGTAAGCGGGTCTTTGGCCAACACCCCACCACATGTCGTGTCAACCATCAATGATAGAGGAAGGTAAAAGGGGTGGGAGGCTTGTTTGGCATAGATCTCAAGTCCTGATCAATGACTCATACATAGGGGTGGCAATGGTTCGTGTCGGGTCTAGTTTCGGGTCGTGTCCAAAACCCCTAGACCCGGACCCGGACCCGGACCCGACCCGTTTAACTAATCGTGTCTAGATCCTAAACCCGTACCCCCATACCCGACCCGTTTATAAACGAGTAGACCCGATAAGACCCATTTACCACAAGGGTTTATTCAGTTGACCCGATCCGACCTGATCCGACTCGACCCAACCTAACCCGATAGATCCACTGATACTATATATTACAGTATCAGATTGCAGGTAGACCCGACCCGACACAACCCGTTGAATATTAAACAGGTCTACCGTGTCCAAACCCGGACCCGACCCGTTTATTAAACGGGTCTATCGTGTCGACCCGTTTACGACCCGAACCCGTTTAGCCCTGACCCAGACACGCTAACTTCGTGTCGGGTCCGAAATTGCCAACCCTACTCATACAATAAGAGGAGAAGATGATTTCTCCACTTAAGAGGAGAAAAATATATTCCATATACATAAGTACAAAGTACAAATCTATATAATAAGGAATCACGTTTTCGCTTGGAGATAAACGTAGAGACAAACCAAAGATAAAGAACGGCCGAGATCGTCCCACCCCACCCTGTCGAACTTCCCGGATTTGGTGGGGTGAACGGCCCGACATTAGTGTGATTCAAACCCAGCTCATTTTGTGGCATTCATTATTTCGGAGGGGCAAGAATGGCATGTGATTTATTGCGAACAGATTTCGTGAGTATTCAAACCCGATTGATTTTGGAGGAGAAGAATGGTAAGTGATTTATTGCAAACGGTTTTCGTGGGTATTAAAACCTGGCATACCATTAGTGCAAACATATTTTTGTGGTATTTAAACCCAGTTGATTTTGTGACATTCATTATTTAGCAGGAGGAGAATGGCAGGTATTTATTGCAAATAGATCTCGTGGGTGCATCGAACGGCCCAAATTTTGTGCGGTTCAAACCCGGCTGATTTTCCCCAGAAAATAGCAAGTGATTTATTGCAAACGGAATTTGTGGGTGCATCAAATGGCCTAGATTTTGTGCGATTCAAACCTTATTGATTTTGAAGCACCTCCCCCCCCCCCCCCAATCGTGCACATGTGCGCATACAGAACCTTTGCACAGGACGACTCCTTTTACAGGGCCTCCTCCCCCACCTCTCTCTCTCTCTCTCTCTCTCTCTCTCTACCCCCCTCACGGCTATCTCTTGCGCCGAGTGCCACTACCAAGGGACTTTTGCCATCAAAGGCAACCGTCCGAGAGTTGCAGCTGGGGGAGTGTGGTTGCCAAAGGAGGCCATCCGAGTGATGACAAGCACGGGGATTACTAGTGTATATACATACATGTGTGTATATACATATATTTGAGAATCCGCCAATGTGAGGGGTGTTTGGATAAGACCTTAGCCGGTTTATTTACAAAAATGGAAGCCTCCAACCCATGGACCGACATGTGGCACCCTATTAATACAGCTCGTTTAAATGTTTGCACGTATCATGTTCCAATGAACGGTGATGATCATTGTCTTGAAAAACCATTGTATAGCCTATTTAGTAAAACCATCGGATTCAAGCTCCTGTGAGATGCACCCGGTAATCGCTGATCCATTAAGGACGCATCCATTTTAAATGAGCCCTTCAATCGTGATCCATTAATCGTTGATCGTTCACTTTATGGAATTAATCCGCCCATATGTCATCCATGCAAGGAGCTATATATCTATGTTTCGTAATTGATTTCATCCCCATATCTTTTCTCTTCTAAGTTTCTAACGTAAACCACTATAACATGACATTCTCATATTCTCTTCTCTCTCTCTCCTTACCCCCACCTCCCACCATCTTTTTCTTCATACCCTCTTCACCTTATCCCTCGGATCCTCCCCCTTGCCGTGGACTCCAACAGTGTATGGCGGTCACCACCACCTGCAGGCGGACAGTGCAATCCCCTCCGACAAGACCCCCTTTCTTATGGCAACCAAACCAAGCACCTCCGTGTCTGGCGCGCCCACGACAATCCAAAAGCCCATTCAACTAACAATCACCTCTAGTGGATTCATCCTTCGTTTATCTTTAATTCATTATTTATTTTATATAGATTGGGCTCCCTGATGAGGAGATATTTAAGTTTTTATTTCTGGTTTTGGTAGGTGCGAGTCATGTTCGCATCCGATTCGAGTAATAGAAGGCGAACTAACTCATTAATAAGTTAACTAGTAGTCAAAGGATCTTAAGTTGAGCTTTAATATCAACGGATGAGATTAAAAAAAGCCAAGAAGAAGCCCAAAAGGGAGTGATTCCCTAGAAAACGCCAACCCCTTTTCTCCCTTTCTCTCTCCTTCTGTGTTGTACGGACCATACGTCCTTCCTCCCCTCTGAACGCGTGCCATGCTCTCTCTCTCTCTCTCTCTCTCTCTCTCTCTCTCTCTCTCTCTCTCTCTCTCTCTCTCTCTCTCTCTCTCTCTCTCTCTCTCTCTCTCTCTCTCTCTCTCTCTCTCTCTCTCTCTCTCTCTCTCTCTCTCTCTCTCTCTCTCTCTCTCTCTCTCTCTCTCTCTCTCTCTCTTCCTTTGTGACGTACAATATTATTTTCCCTTCTTTCTCTTTTATTTATTTCCTTTCATCCGTAGACCGAGATTGCTTCATCCGACAGCAAACAGCAATACCCTAGAAGCTTATACTCTTTATATTTATTCGCAAATTCTGCGCACGGGATGATTTTGAAGATTGAAAAAGTAACCCTCTTGTTAAAGAAGTGTTCATCACTTGTTCGTGAGATCCCTCCCGACAACTCTTCTCGGCTTCTTGTCTACTTCAAGCTTCTACCCCACCGCCATCACTTCTTCAGGTTTCCAACTTTAGGATCGACATTGGAAAAGCTTTTTCCTCAAGATCGCAATCAACCCGGCTACTTTACCTCTTTTTCTGGACCACGCTCCCTCCACCTCTTCATCCTGCGACATCGAAGTACTTGTTAGCAACAAATATTGGCCAAGCACGGTTTGATTCCTCTATCGATATTTTTATGTGGTAATCATCCCTCTCTCCGTGGCCTAGTTGCTGATTTTATCGGGCTTACAATCGTTATTTGGCTTCTTGTTAATCTTATCCGTTGGATTGCCTCGTCTTAGATCTATATTTTATTTGAAATTAATGCCTATGTTTGAGATTATATCACTTGCGTCATTGCTATAATTTTGAGTGGCTCATGTTTGGTTGTAATACTCGTTTAGCATTGCTGAAATTGAAATATGAAGTGCTGAAAAAAATTATCGCTAAAAGCCTGCACCTAAAACTTTTAGAGTACCCTACATGCAATATGGATAGTCATACAAACACAAATACACACAACATACAGGGTTGGCTATGACGAATTATCTACTGCGGAAATAAATGCGCATATGTGCAGATAAATTTCACTAGTCAAATATGCATTGCATCAGCATGATTCAATGAGAAGAGTAAAGAAATTGGAGAAATCTAAGAAAGCAGATGCCAAGAATGAGAAAAGTTAAATAAAAAAAACATTCAATTGCTGAGTCAAAAGCATTAAACGAATAAAAATGAAGAGAAAAACTAAGCACGCATATATGCCAGAAATCATTGCAAGATGAATAGTTTTTCATGCACACTGTTTGAAAAAACAGTTCACCAAGTCAGCTCTCATGTCAGTCATTAGGTGAGACCTGAATTACAGCTCCTTGAGTGTTGACAGTGTTGGATGAGAAAGAGGGTGCATTTTTTTGGAACATGCCTGCAAAGAACCACGTGTTAGTACTAGAAAAGCTGCATTTAGTATTAAGGTTTCCTCAGAATTCTTGAAAAATGGAAAGAAAATTGAAGCCATTTCGTGGGGCTATAGTACCACAAGTTCTGGAACTTAGATCCTTAATAGAAGTTTGAGTTCCAAAGACAAGGGCAAATTAAAGATAGAAAATCTCTAGGAAGATATAAAACACGAGAATAAGAAATTCCCGATTGCAATAAAAATCAAAGATGATTTACCAGAATTATCCCCAAAGTTCTGTGCACCATCACCAAAGTTGAGCACATCAATTAAATGATTAGGAAGAGAAGATGGGAGATGCCTCTGATCCCCAGGTATTCGCAATCCTGAAGATCCATGTTGTTTATTTGTCAGATTAAGAACCAAATATATTCTTCATAAAACCAAAAATGATCAATCGAATAATTTTATTCTTAGATACGAAATGGAAATTGCTTAAACGAGTTTAATATCACACAGAGAAGTTGTTCTGAATAGTGCAATCCAGAATACTTAGACTGACACCTTCGCCTGAATTGAGAGCAGCTCTAAGTAGATTCTCTTGTTCTTGAATTTTTGCAGCCTGCACCTTGTCCAAGGTGGGAATGAGGCTTGGCCCTTGACGTAAACCCAATCCATGGACTTTACGAGTATCAGCTATGATTTTTTCAGCATTCTCACAGGCTGCTCCAATCGTATCTATTCTAGCCTGTAAAGTTCCACACAGCAAGTATCTAACTTGAAAATAGAAGAAATAGAAATGAAGCAAAGATTGAGTAAAAGAAATTAAAACTACCAAATCCTAAACCACCTTTAACTTTTCAATTTGTGTGGGTATTGGAAGATTTGTTATCCCATATAACAACTGCTCCCTCTTCGCATTATCCTCTGCTTCCATCTCTGGCAATAGCTTCGACGACAACATCACTGGTAATACTGTATAACAATGTTTGTTATCAGGAAGTGTTTGTTAAATACAAAATAAAAGGAAGAAACTGACCTCATACCTTAATTTGCAAATAAGGAAAAAGTTAGAAATGTTGTAAGCATTGGCACTCATAAATTAATTAATTATATATATATATGAGGGATGATAGGCTACGGTGTGCGATGTGGGGAGAAAATGCGCTGTGCGCTCTAACCGTTCGATTAAATCGGATCTGGAGACCTGGATGATGTGTGTGAAGGCGAAGTTTCACATCGAGACAAAACATTCTCGTAGTTACTGTAGCTATACAGTAACTGCGAAAATGTTGTCCTATTGTGATATTTTGCCTTTACACCTCATCTCCTCTCTTTTCTCCATTTGAGTCTATTTTATCCAACGGCTTCTGCGATGGCCGATCCATCCCAATCGTCCCCTTCTCCGGCAACTTCCTCCTCCCTCTCCGGCATAATCCTCCTCCCCACCGCAATTCTTCTCCGGCACCCAGCCCCAATCGGTGAATCGCACGCAGCGCCGACCGGGAGGCATCCCGATGGGAGTGAATCGCATCCCGACCGGTACGCAATTCACCCCAATCAGGATGCCTGCCGGTCAGGACTGCGTGTGATTCACCAGTCTAGTTGGGTGCCGAAGGCCAGCGGAGAGGACAATGCCGGAAAGGGATGAACATCGGGATGCCTGCCGGTCAAGGCTGGGTGCGATTCACCAGTCGAGACTAGGTAGTCCCGGTGAAGGAGGTCGGTCGGGGATGGGTGCAATTCACCGGTCGAGACTAGGTGCCGGAGAAAGAGGTCGGTCAGGGAGGAGATGAGGTCGGGCCAGCGCGAATCACCGAAGAGAGGTGAGGTGTAAAAGCAAAACATCACAACAGGACAAAACATTTTTGGGGTTACTATAGCAGCTACAGTAACTACGATAATGTTTTGTCCTGATGTGAAACTTCGTCTTCACACACATCATCCGGGCCGCCAGATCCGATTTAATCGGTCGGTCAAAGCGCACACCACATTTTCTCCCCACAGTGCACACCGCAGCCCTCTCTCTCTCTCTCTCTCTCTCTCTCTCTCTCTCTCTCTCTCTCTCTCTCTCTCTCTCTCTCTATATATATATATATATATATATATATATAGATATATATATATAGATATATATATATATAGAGAGAGAGAGAGAAAGGGGATACAACACCCGAGGTGAACTTCGTTACTACACCTCAGGTGTAGTTTACCACCCTAGAAGTTTAGAATTTGGTTTTTTTTTTGTGGATGTGTTATCTAGGGTAAGGTGAACATCCTCACAAAAAATCATCAAATTCTAAAACTTCTGTGGTCATCAAATGTTAGAAGCTTATCGACCGTCCATTGTAACCGTTAATTTTACACTCAAGGTGTAACTTCGTTGCTACACCTCAGGTATAATTTACCACCCTCGAAATTTTATAATTAAGTGATTTTTTATGGATATGCTATCTAGGGTAAGGTGATCATCCTCATTAAAAATCAATAAATTCAAAAACTTCTAGGATCATCAATTGTTGGAAGCTTTATCGACCATCCATTGTAACCGTTAATTTTGCTTAGCAGTGTTAGCACATTTGATGACCCTAGAAGTTTTAGAATTTGCGGATTTTTGGTGAGAATGATCACCATACTCTAGATAACACATCCATCAAAAATCACCAAATTCTAAAACTTCTAGGGTGGTAAACAAGAGAAGAGGTGTAGTAACGAGCGTACACCTCAGGTGCAGGGTTCCTACCCATATATATATATATATATATATATATATATATATATATATATATATATATATATATATATATATACCGTTAATTTTGCTTCTACCATTTGATGACCCTAGAAGTTTTGGAATTTGATAAAAATTGGTGAGGATGATCATCTTACCCTAGACAGCACCCTCACCAAATTTCATCAAATTCCAAAACTTTTAGGGGTATCAAAATCCCCGCAGCTTATTTTCTCCTCTCGTAACTCACAGCTCACTGTAACACTCCTCTATATATATATACTAGGAATGTCCGTGCCCAAGGCCACGAAAAAGATTTCGAAGGTGACATAAAATATTTCGAGGGCGAGGATAATATTTCTAGGAAGATTACAATATTTCGAAGGTGGCAACAAAACATTTCGAGATCGACGATAATATTTCGTGGGAGATAACAATATATCAAAGATTTAATAATATTTCATGAGCGGTGATAATATTTTGAAGGAGGTGACAATATTTCGAGAGTAATGATAATACTTGTGTCTGTCGGTACTCGAACGGGGCGACAAAATTAATTTAGCGGTGCTCACAATCGACTGGGGCACCCATATTCGGATGGGGAGTTCACACTTGAAGAAAACAACATAATTCATCAGTGAGCAAATGGTTATCTTTTTTCTCCTTTTTTAAAATTTATTTTTAAATAAATTCACATATCAATTTTGGATTGAACGTGGTGTTATATCAACAACCCAGATGTCGCACTTAGCATCTTCAACAAAATCACCACAGCAAATATTTTTGGATAAATTACATTTTGCCCACCTGAAGTTTAGCTCAAAAACACTTAATCCCCCTATAGTTAAAAAGCTACATTTTTTGCCCCTTCAATTCAATTTTGATTATATAAAAATTACCATTGGTATGGTTTCCATAGGCCCTCATGCTCCATTCCTTACATCCTCCCCTCCCAACCCCGCGCATGCATCTGCCCCCCCCCCCCCCCCCCCCCCTCGCCGCCCCAAAAAAAAAAACCAATTATGATATGCTCTCTATAACCCTTTGAAGCTTTAGGAGAAAAGATGGTTAACATCGCAAGAACCTATATTAGCACCTAGATAATCATAATAGCTGGATTCTCACAATAAAATACAGAGCTGTACTTCATTCTCAAACAAAAAACAGAGCGACATCTATATACCCGGTGGAGTTCTAAAAAAAAACATAAAAAAAAATCTAAAAATGTATGGCACCACCCACATCCAATTGTGTGCCAATACCATCGCTTGACTTGTCGTCGAAGGAGGGTCCAACAATGGTATCGCCATGCTGGATCTATGAGGAAGCTCTGCCCTCTCTTTCTTTAGAAAAAAGAAAACAAAAAAAAAATTTGTTCTCCATGACTCAATGTTGAGAAGAAGTTAAAAGGGGAAAGCATTTGAGTTTTTCATAACTCAATGTTGGATCTATGAGAAATCGGCAGATTGATATCATTCATGCTAAGCAATCGGGATCACAGTCATCTGTTGCACCCAATCCCGACCCAGTGAATCGAATTCACGTCAAACAATCAGGCATAGGAAAGCAATGTTTGATGCCTAAGTCTTTTGGCTTGACAATTTGGGACAAACGCTTCCGGGTTTAATAATTGGATCCAGCTGTCTCCCTCTTAACTCAGTCCTCATCTCGGAACTTTCACTGACCACGTTAAATCCCTCCCACCTCTCTCTCTCTCTCTCTCTCTCTCTCTCTCTCTCTCTCTCTCTCTCTCTCTCTTGGTTCCCGCGCCAACAGTGGGACTTGGACCAGATGCCTTGATGGGAAGAGAGAAAGAGGAAGAGAAAGAGGGTTGGAGGCGGACTAGGTTGACCGGAGGCCCGCGGGCAGGGGCGAATCCAACTTATTCTTCTAAAATAGTGTAACTTATTCATCATTTGTTGTGTTGTTCAATTTCAGACCTCCCCTTTTTCGCTCTATTGCAACCATTGGTGAAGAAGAATGGGACCGCGTTATCAAAAAATAAAACATAATATGCTAAGAGATTTACTCTCTTTTTTTTTGTCCAAGAGGTGGTGTGGAGGGGGGCAATACATGGCTGATTCCTGCTTGGCCCCAAACATAGAGTACATAAAAGGGGGAAAACTGGATTTCAGGGGAGGCACCTCCCCCCCCCCTCGTCACTACATGGCTCCGCCCATGCCGGGAGGCTGTACTGACAACGCAGAGAGAGAGAGAGAGAGAGTCCTCCCCTTCTTTGTCACCGGCGACGATCTCAACACCCCGACACCGCTGACCACGGATCAAGGGCAGCGGCGAAATGGGGTTGGCGACGCTGAATGGGTTTGGAAGTACTGGTCACTCTCCTGGACGGGCCTCCTCGCCGTCAGATCAGCCGCCCCGGCCTCCTCCTCCCGCCAGATCCGCCGCCCCGGTCGGCCGACCGCTCTCTCTCTCTCTCTCTCTCTCTCTCTCTCTCTCTCTCTCTCTCTCTCTAGCAGCAACAGGCCGGGCGATTCGCCGAGCAAAAGCCAATGAACCCTACCCCCCCCCCACCTCCCTCTCTCTCTCTTTATCTCTCTCTCTCGTTGTAGTCTTTATTCGGTAGAGTAGAGGACGATGGGGGGACTGAGGCCACGTACATAGGTGACGTCATGCAGCGTTCAGAATAGGTGGAAGATCTGGAACGGACAGGTCGATCCCCAATTTTGGGGGAGGGGACCACATATAAATACCAACTATATACGAGAACAATAGGATCAATACCGAATATATCCCTGTCTTTTTTACATGAAAACCCTTCAAATGATTATTAAATTTTTTTTTTTACAATCAGGTCCTTCACTAATTTATTACTTCCTCCACATAATTTCATCCCCACATTTCAACTCGATTCATTCTTAGCCGTTCCCCTCTCCTTAGATGATTCTTACTCGTCCTAACATCAATTTATCTCATCCCCTCATTCTATCCCCCTCTGAAAGACAGATCGTGACCGTTCTTTGTACCCCCCACAAAACTGTAGCTTATTATATAGATATATATATATAGGGAAAGGGTAGCCTACACCATGGAGTAGGCTACTTACCTACTCCATGGCCTAAATAGATGCAATATGGCACATTTTAAGTGGGTATTTTGTGAATGTATGGTCAATCCATTATGGATAGATTAGGATTATGAAAAAAAATCCGAAGAAAAAAATCAAAATCAACCCGATCAAGTTGTAGAAAATATAGTGGTGAACTGTGCATCATAAAAACTTTTTTTTTTTGCATGCTAAAAATGCCCACTTGGCATGTGTTTTTCTCAAAAAACGTTCTTGACAATTGTTGAGAGGGGTGAACCTAAGTAGACAAAGTCTTAACTCCGGTTAAAAAGTACCACGTGGCATCCATTTAACCCATGGAGTAGGTAAGTTGCCTACTCCATGGAGTGGCTATCTTACCTCATATATATATATATATATATATATATATATATATATATATATATATATATATATATATATATATATATATATAGTAGTGATACATTGCGGCCGTGGTTAACGTGCGGCGAGCCGGGGGGCGTACGGTCCGTCCGATCGGCGGATCCAACGAACGGGATTCACCCGGACCACCGAAAACTGGCTGTTACTATGGCGGCCACAATAACAGCGATTTGGTGGTCCGGATGAATCCCATCCGTTGGATCGATGGAATCGAACGGCACCAAAACATTTCGTTGTTACTGTAGCCGCTACAGTAACAGCAAATTTATTTTGAGCCGTTCGATCCATATCAATCCAACGGTTAAATTTCATCCCAAACCAACGGAATCCCATCCGTTGGATCGATAGGGATCGTACGGCTCAAAATAAATTCGTTGTTACTGTACCGCTACAGTAACAGCGAAATGCTTTGGTGCCGTTCAATTCCATCGATCCAACGGATGGGATTCATCTGGACCACCAAATCCCAGTTACTGTGGCCGCCACAGTAACAGCCAGTTTTCGGTGATCCGAGTGAATCCCGTTCGTTGGATCCGTCGATCGGACAGACCGTACGCCCCCCGCTCGCCGCATGTTAACCCCGACCGCAATGTATCACTACTCTATATATATACTAGTGCATGCCCGTGCCTGTCGGCACTGCAGCGGGCCGCCTTCGGCGGCAACACACCTGTCAGTAATGCAGCGGGCCGCCTTTGGCGGCAAAACACCCTCCGAGCATCATAGCATCGAGCACGATATTGCATGAGATTGGTTCTCTATGAGGTCAGGGTTTTAGGGGTAGTCGAGAAGAAAGAGAGAGAGAGCATGGGGGAAGAGAGAGAGAGAGAAATCGAGGCTTTAACCGTTCGATCGGTGTGAATCGGACGGTACAAATCTTTTTCGGCCCGGTTAAAAGCTTTAACCGTTCGATCGAATGATCGAACGGATGAGATCCGTGAGATGTCATTCAAATAGGGCAAAAAAAGATGATTACGTTTCGTCCTATTCGAATGAGATCTGGCGTTCGATCGGTGTTAATCGGACGGCACAAATACTTTCCACCCGGTTAAAAGCTTTAACCGTTTCCGACCGTCCGATCGGTATGAATCGGACGGCACAAAACCTTTTCGCCCCGGTTAAAAGCTTTAACCGTTCGATCGAATGATCGAACGGATGAGATCCGTGAGATGTCATTCGAATAGGACAAAAAAATATGATTACGTTTTGTCCTATCGAATGAGATCTGCCGTTCGATCGGTGTTAATCGGACGGCACAAATACTTTCCACCCGGTTAAAAGCTTTAACCGTTTCCGGTCGTCCGATCGGCATGAATCGGACAGCACAAAACCTTTCCTCCCCGGTTAAAAGCTTTAACCATTCGATCGAATGGATGAGATCCGTGAGATCTCATTCGAATAGGACAAAAAAGTATGATTACGTTTTGTCCTATTCGAATGAGATCTCACGGATCTCATCCGTTCGATCATTCGATCGAACGGTTAAAGCTTTTAATCTGGGCGGAAAGGATTTGTGTCGACGACCGGAAATGATTATCGTATTATAGCATCGAGCACGATATCGCATGAGATCGGTTCACTATGAGGTCAGGGTTTTAGGGGTAGTCGGGAAGAAAGAGAGAGAGAGCATGGGGAAGAGAGAGAGAGAAATCGGGGCTTTAACCATTCGATTGGTGTGAATCGGATGGTACAAATCTTTTTCGCCCCGGTTAAAAGCTTTAACCGTTCGATCGAATGATCGAACGGATGAGATCCGTGAGATGTCATTCGAATATGGCAAAAAAAGATGATTACGATTTCGTCCTATTCGAATGAGATCTGTCGTTCGATCGATGTTAATCGGACGGCACAAATACTTTCCACCCGGTTAAAAGTTTTAACGTTTTCGGCAGTCCGATCGGCATGAATCGGACGGCACAAAACCTTTCCGCCCCGGTTAAAAGCTTTAACCGTTCGATCGAATGATCGAGCGGATGAGATCCGTGAGATGTCATTCTAATAGGACAAAAAAAGATGATTACGTTTTGTCCTATTTGAATGAGATCAGCCGTCCGATCGGTGCGACACAAATACTTTACACCCGGTTAAAAGCTTTAACCTTTTCCGGCCGTCCGATCGGCATGAATCAGACGGCACAAAATCTTTCCGCCCCGGTTAAAAGCTTTAACCGTTCGAGATCCGTGAGATCTATTCGAATAGGACAAAAAAGTATGATTACGTTTTGTCCTATTCCAATAAGATCTCACGGATCTCATCCGTTCGATCATTCGATCGAACAGTTAAAGCTTTTAATCGGGGCGGAAAGGTTTGTGTCGTCCGATTCATGCCGATCGGACGGTCGGGAACGGTTAAAGCTTTTAACCGGACGGAAAAGATTTGTGCCGTCCGATTCACACCGATCGGACAGCCGGAAACGATTCTCGCATTATAGCATCGAGCACGATATCGCATGAGATCGGTTCTCTGTGAGGTCAGGGTTTTAAGGGTAGTCGGGAAGAAAGAGAGAGAGAGAGAGAAAGAGCATGGGGAAAGAGAGAGAGAGAGAGAGAAATCGGGGCTCTACAATTAAGGGGAGGGGGGACCACGCGCATAGGTGGCAGCTCTAGGTAATTAGCCATCGGTGGAAAAAACGCGTGAGCAATAGAATTAATACCTACTGCGCCCTCAATTTTTTACATAAAAACCCTCAATTATATTATAAAATATAATTTGTTCACAATATGGTCCTTCGTTCATTTAATTATTATTTCTATCAATCACACCCCTCCATCTTAATTCTATCTAATCTCAACGATTGTGATCACTGTTTTTTTTTGTCTAGTCAGCAATTGGTTCCATATTGTCCTAGTCAGCAGGTTCCATATTGTCCTAGTCAGCACAAAACCCCCTTCCCTTGTTATATAGATATATATATATATAGGGGACGGGGAGCCTTGACCTCAGATGCAGCATTAACGCTGCACCGGAGCCCCAGTGCGCGCCAAGTGTCCCAATCCTGCTCAAATCCCGCGCGGCGCGGCCCAAAATCCCGCTCAAAACCTCAGCCGTCTGATCGCCTAGACCTCAGCCGCCTGATCCCGTGCACGCACCCCGCTCGGTTCGGTTCGATTCCCATCCGTTGGATCAATGGGAATCGAACGGACATGAATCATTTTCGCTGTTACTGTAGCGGCTACAGTAACAGCGAAAATAATTCATGTCCGTTCGATTCCCATCGATCCAACGGATGGGAATTGAACCGAACCAATTGTGTGTTAATTCGATTCCCATCCGTCCGATCGATGGGAATCGAACGACCCGAAATCATTTTCGCTGTTACTGTAGCCGCTACAGTAACAGCGAAAATCCTTCGTGTCCGTTCGATTCCCATCGATCCAACGGATGGGAATCGAACCGAACCGAGCGGGATGCGTGCACGGGATCAGGCGGCTGAGGTCTACGGGATCAGACAGCTGAGGTTTTGAGCGGGATTTTGGGCCGGGCCGCGCGGGATTTGAGCGGGATTGGGACACTTGGCGCGCGCTAGGGCCAAGTCATACTATGTTCGAACCATAGTTACCAAGTCGGAAAACGGGAAAAAAAGGCAAAGGAAAAAATCGGAAAGATACGATAAAAACGGGAAAAACGGGAAAAAAACGTGAAAACATCGGAAAAAACAAAAAAATCTTAAAAATTATACCAAGTCTGTATATATGTCATTTTCCAACATTAAGTAATCAAAAGTTCAAAACATATAGCATATGCGTTTATTAAGCACGAATAAAATAAAACCCGAACCCAATTTAAACCCGGACCAAACCCGATGTGTTTTATACGTGTTTTATACGTGTTTTTTTCGTTTTAAACGCGTATAAAACGCGTACGTAAGTTTTTTTCAAAAAAACAAGTTTTTTTCATGTTTACTACGTCTTCGGATCGATACGCGTTTTTTTCAAAAAAACGCCCGATTTGGTAACTATGGTTTGAACCCCTTAACGCAAAATGATTTATAGAACATTCATACTTTCATTCCTTGTCCAATCTCATCTAATCGACCACCCATCGACTACAGCAATATGTTCCCTCCTACATCTAGCCAGCTACCACCACTCCGACGACCGGTAAGCACCCCCTCCCCCGTTCCGCCTCCTCCCACCCACTCTCCCCTCCTGTAACCATAGTTACCAAATCGAGCATTTTTTTTTGAAAAAAACACGTATAAAACGCGTACCGATCTGAAGTCGTAGCAAACAGGAAAAAAAAAACTCATTTTTTTGAAAAAAATGTCTATACGCGTTTTATACGCATTTAAAACGGGAAAACGCGTTTAAAACACGTCGGGTTTGGTCCGGATTTAAATTGGGTTCGGGTTTTATTTTGTTCGTGCTTAATAAACGCATATGCTATATGTTTTGAACTTTTGATTACTTAATGTTGGAAAATGACATATATACATACTTGGTATAATTTTTAAGATTTTTTTTGTTTTTTCCGATGTTTTCCCGTTTTTTCCGATTTCATCATATTTTTCCAATTTTTTCCCTTGTCGTTTTTTTTCCGTTTTCCAACTTGGTAACTATGCCTGTAACTACCCCCAATCTTATCGACCCATAAACCACTAACCCAACCAACCCGACTGCTTTCTCCCTCCCTTCACCAACTAGTTTGGACCCAATCGACCTCCCTTCACGGACCACAGGCCCCCAATCGATATCACCCTCCAACACACAACCCTTGTGCCCAAAACCCACTGCATCTCCTTACCACCTTCTGGAGCCTCCATCCCTATGTCGTTCGGGTGGAATGAAGGTAAGTGCGACATGAAGAGGTGAAGGAAAGATAGGAAAGTATGGACGAGGATGTGGAGACGAGGCACACAAAAGGCTGCAGAGGAGCCATAGGCGAACGCAGTTGCAAGCCTTAACCGTTTGATCAAATGATGAAATAATAGTGAATATTTATATTAAATAGAAATGTAATGCGATACAATATGGATAACAAGAAAGTTTCTCTTAATGACTTAAGACTAATAAATTGATCCTAGAGCATAAGTGGCATAAGTTATCGACTTACTAAATGTTGGATTCAATCATTGTTTTCTCACGACATGTGGATATGCATCTTATGAAATAATCTATAGTACTATGAAAAATGATATTCAGCCTCCCAGTTTTCCTACCGGAGCGGGCGCCCCTGACACGGAACCAGATTACAATCGTCCGTTGCACTCAACTTCGATTGGTAAATCGCATTCTGCAGCGATTGGCAGGCAAAGGGACAAATCTGATCAAGTGCCACATCAAGGAGGCACGATCCGAGAGGAAAACTGGGGGCCCGAATAGCATTGCTCTAATAATATAGATCGATGATGAAATGTTACACATTATGAAAGTAGGATTATAACATAGTCCAATGTTCTGGGGAGCATAACTGATGCATGCAACATTCTTTAATAACTAAAGTGCAGAATTTAAATAGATAAAATAAAATTCAGCACTAGGTAATTAAATTTCAGCACCTACCAAAGAGGGGAAATCACATGCGATCATCCGACCAAGGTTTCCAAGACATCAAACAATATTTCAATGATAATAAAAGAGAATCTCAGTTTATAAATGATAATCGCAGCAAGCACAATAGTTCGCAAACATAAAATAATGGGGCAAGCTAATCAAAGAAACATAGATCTAATTAGAGAACCAATGGGAGATGGAGACCTATGAAGCCACGATGGTATAAGCCCGAAAATAAGCAAAGGATAAGGCCGTTGGTAAACATGAGAGACGATTACGGTTAAGAAGCGATACTACCGTTAATCCATGCCTCGGTCAATATCCGGTGTGTTCCCGATGTCCGATAGACAATATTGTGGAGGAGGAAGGGCGATCCAGAAGACAAGGTGAAGAAGCTTGGATGATGATCTATGAGGAAGAACACTTGCGCTAATTTCTCGCAAAGGCTGTAGATGAAATCGGGGCGGTAGATGAAGAAGCTTGTGGAGGAAGAATAGGCAAAGAAGCGAGGATGTAGAATCGGAGATGATCTCACAAACAAGCCGACGACTCCGTTCTTGAAAATTAGGGTTTCCAAAGTCATGCAAAAATCTCCCCAAACTAGGGTTTAAAGGGGTTTTAAATAAGAGGAAAGAAGAGAGAGATCGGGAAAAAGGGGGGGAGCGCACGAATCCCGCGGGCAAGGGTGTCGTGCGGGTAGGAGAGAGAAAGATAGTAGAGGGGCGCGGGCCGGGCTTTCCTTGGGTCTCCCATGGGCTTCTTTGGGCTTCAAACGATCTCCTCTGTCCATTGGTTCTAGATTAGATCCAATGGATATTATTAAAACTGACTAACACGACTTAAAGCACTTTAGGCTCAAGTCAGATGCGAACATCCCCCGCACATGGGCTGACCTGAAATATAAAGCTTAATAACTATTGATCCGTTCATCGGATTTACATGAAATAAAAAAACAAAGTTGCAGATAATGAACAGAGCTTTCCAACGGGACCGACGGATCGTCGATCGGCTCTCTGGATCTCCGTAGGGACGCTAAAACGTGGGCTTCTGTCCTGAAATCCTGCACGTGCCTACGTTAATCACCCATCTTCCCAGGATCATGTCCTCTAAAGCTTGTCATCTAGGAAGCTCTGAATCATGCTTCCGATGTGGAAGCAGCAGATGATGTACGAGATTCATGCAATAAGGCTTATCTACCATCATGGCTTCATCTACTATTTGCTCAGAGTTAAATAGGTAATATTTACTTCTTTCACTCTTCTTCCTTTTCATCTCTCCACCTTTTAATTATTCTTTACTTTTTTTGTTTTCTACCTCATGTATTCCAATTTTTTCTATTGTTTCTCATATTGTTCCCTTATCTTCCCTTTTTTTCATCTCCTTTTCTTCTATTACTCCTATTCTTCTGATGCATCTCAACGCCCTCTCATTCCTTTCTTTTATCTTTTTGATTCGTTTTCAATTCTAGTTAATTATCCATTTCTTTTCAATTTTAAGACTTGATTATACTTGTTTACGTAATAAACATGGGAGAGTACATAAGCCAAGTCCATGACTGAAATTTGATAGAGGTTAAATTTTGTATCATAAATCCATGATCACACAGAACAATTGCTTGTTTCATTCCTAGATCATTAGATTCCATTAATGGTCCTGAATCTTGAGGATTTCTTCTATAGACTTATAGAACATGAAAGTCAGCAGTAGTTTGCTACTTGCTTTAATCCTTAAAGACAAATTTTATTTCCAGATGATATAGGTTAATGGCAATCAGACCAAAACAATTTCATAACCAATCATAAATGCTCTAAGTTTCTTTCATGAATTCCTAGTTTCCATGAATAATGATTTTTGTCATCTTCAACGGTTAGAGCATGTTATACGCGTCCGATTGTGTCATACAGATAATACTTAACTCAAAAGTTCTGGTTGGCAAAATAGGTAATATGCTTACCAATTATATATAACTTGTGAAGTGTGTTCCCAGAGGCAAATTTCATGATATAAATATTTGTTAGTATTGAAGGTAACTTTACTAGTAGCTAGAAACTTCCACCAAATCATAGAAAGGAAATCCGAGATTATATTAGAATGTTATAAGTTGAAAGCCATAAAGATGACTAAATCGGTTAAAGAAGAAACACGAGATCCATGAGATCAAGATATTGGTATGAGAGAAAATAGTTTGAAGAGGATGAATGCCATGGAAATGGTAAGGTAGAGTATGGTAAAAAATAGAATTGCAAAAAAAAGAACAAACATCAAAATAACATTGCACGAATAGGTTAACAGTTCAACTCGTTCGAAGTATTTGAGGTGACCTCTTAATCAACCATTGATGAATTAGTCTATTTATACCTTTGTGACACGCATGCAGAAGGTCACATTTGTTCTAGTTTATTCAAGATCGTCAAATATCTTCCATCCGGTCCAAACCATAGCCGTGATCCCTCTTCACCTTCTTATAAATTATAATACTTCCATACATTCTCAAAGATGTAAATTCGCAGCTCTATACCTAGAAATCTCTTAGCGATTTGACATATAAATCATCACAACTTCAAGGATCCATGTGCTCTTTTACAAATTTGAGTAGCTCAAATCAATTTTTGGTAAAAGAAATAGTTTGGATATCTTACGTAGTCCAGGTCGCAGATCGAGAAGTGACAAAATAAATATTGCTTTAGTCTGAGTTAGTCCAAGTCGATAACATTGAATCCTCAAGCTACTTTGGCGAGTGACAAAGGCCGACAATCCATAGCAAGAAAAGAAGACTAGAAGAGAAGGTGATGAACAATAAAAGAAAATTTTCATATCTTAGTTCCAAAATTTGCATAAATTATGAGCATCACAATATCCCCTTAATAAGGAAAATAGCTCCTAGAAGGCACCAGATAACCTTTTTTGTTTTATATTGACATCAAGAGATTCAAGACACACTCCTAAATTACTTTAAAGATAGAAGGGAAAGAAAGAATTAGGAGCCAAAAGAATCGAAAGCTCAAAAAAACGGAAGAGAGGGAGTACACCTAACATTTTATCTGCCCCTTTTCCCAAAGCAATCTTTCCAAAACTAGTAATAAAAAAACAATTCTTATTGAGATAAGGATTCTCCGAACTGACTTAATCCTTCTTTCCTAAGACCTCCTCTAATCTAGTTTATTTTATTAAGCAGAAAGGAGAGAGAAAATATGATTTCCTTCATAAAGATTAAGAATTTTAAAAAAAATGGAAATAGATGTCCAACCACCCCCACCCCTCTCTAGATGTGCCCTTATATCTTATATTTTACATCTTTGCCCCCTCACTGCAACTTGCATACCCGCACCCTTCTCTTCTCTTTCTCTCCCCAAATCGCACCTCTCCCTCTCTCTCTCTCTCTCTCTCTCTCTCTCTCTCTCTCTCTCTCTCTCTCTCTCTCTCTCTCTCTCTCTCTCTCACACACACACACACAAAACACCGCACAACCCATATCCCCTCCATGGTCGCGATCAGCTCGCTCCGCACTCAGCTATTCTCACTAGCTTTGTGACCTAGTCTTTGAAATCTCTCTTTGCATATACCCCGTTGATGCTCTGACGCCACAATCCATGTCTGACATCGGCTCTATCCGCCGTCTATTGTTGTCGTCCAAATGCCGAACAACAATTTAGTTATCAAGCTCTTTTAGTTTGGGAGTTTTGGTGTGGATTTTCAATAAGTTTAATTCTTGATATTTTGATACATTATTGGTGTGGTTTTTATGTCATTCTTGAGATTTTTCATGTCATGGTTTTTACTCGTGGTGTGAGAAGACAGTTCTTCTATCTCCTGAAGTTTTGGCGACATCTCTAGTGTTTTTTATCGTAGGTAGAGATACTTTAAAATTTGTTGACATCTGTTGCCATTATAAGTTTATTCTATGATACTTAATATGTTTATTTTTTTGCATCAACACTTTGTAAACTATAATCTAACAGTTGTATGTAACCATTATATTAGTACAAGATCTTAGTGAATTTGATGAATTGTTGGTGTGGTTTTTATGTTATTCTTGGGGTTTTTCATTTCAGTAACTTGTACTATGTTGGGTGAGAAGACAGCTCTTCCATGAAATTTTTGTCGCCTCTAGTGTTTTGTATCGCAAGTAGACTTCTATTTTTAAGGTTGTTGAGATCCATTGCCATTGTAAGCAGCCCAACGGGTCCGTACAAAAATATAATCTCCAGTTAAACTTCGAGGAAGGACTCGAGAATGACAATTACAGAATCTCGCAAGCTGCCTTAGCGCCACTTGAAATTCAAAAGAACTCAAAATTCGTCCCATGTAAATGATCCCAAGTAGTCGGATTCCAAAAATTTTAAAAGACAAATTATTTCCACATAATTGATATCACGTAACCTCGCCAGTAACTTTATCTACACTCTCTCACCCACCCCCACACACACACCCCACACCTACCCACCCCTCTCATTCTCTCCCATTATTAAGAGCCTTATTCATTCATTGTGATTTTCAAACCAAAATTTATAATATCAAACAATACTTTATTTAAATTGTATTTTTTAGTCAAATTATTACATGTTCTTATGCATCGCACGAGTCTTTTGCTTGTTATAGCATGACACATATGGATAAGCTTTCTTTTATGCTGGACCCACCTCAAAACAATCACCATAAATCATCATTGAAATTTGGTCCAATTAACTCGTTGGTCCACCTTAAGCCCTTTAGCTGAAGCCCTTCATATAAGAACTCCATAGTATCGCAATAAGCCCTCCAAAATTGATATAAGAACTCCGTGGTATCGCAATTAAATCGTTGGTCCACCTTAAGCCCTTGAACACCGAACCTGGGGCCTGGGACCACGATCACTTGGCCCTTTTTAGAAGAGTTCCCTGATGGCAAAAATAGTGACATATTCACTCCCTTATTCTTTCTCCTCATATTTTCTTTATTTTCTTATGCCCCTTCCTTCTTTGTTAACAGCAAGTCAGCAACAAACAATTAACAACCCAACCACAACCTCTTTCAATTGAATATAGGAGTAATATTCGGAACAAATTGGAATTAGTAGAGAAAGAAAGGAAGGGCATAAAGAGAAATAAAAGAGGAAAATAACAGATTTATTAATGTGAGAAATAAAATCATTCTTAGTGTGCAATAACTACTATATGACTTCTTGTTGGTTATAATCAGGTTCATGGCTGACAGATTTTTATAACTTCCTTTGTTTCAATATTCTGAGATTTATTACTACAATGCTTTCTATCCAGGCTACTACTGGATGCTTAGTCATTTGGTACCCCTCTCAACACCCACCGACCGCATACACATTTTAGAACATCATAAACAAAATAAAGAGAAGATCATAATAAACCAAAAATAAAAACAAAAAAAAAAACACTTTACCTTATTTTGAATCCTTTTCTTCCTTGCCCTTTCTTCCTCCTCAAGTCCGTAGCACAAAATCCTCATCCACCAATATCGCGAGATACATTTCCCTCCAGCGAAATGTTAAATATCACAATATATGGCGAGATATCGCGAAATACATGAAAAATCGGCAGTGTCACATCGATCGAAATAAGTTTTTC
Organism: Chamaelirium japonicum; assembly: GCA_947650365.1. Classification (NCBI taxonomy): domain Eukaryota; kingdom Viridiplantae; phylum Streptophyta; class Magnoliopsida; order Liliales; family Melanthiaceae; genus Chamaelirium; species Chamaelirium japonicum. The sequence continues at coordinate 30,551,983 of OX393560.1, forward strand.
ATCCTTGATCACGTCACACCATTGCAAATCCTTGCTTCATTGGGAGAAACATAACCCATAGACAACCGTCGAGTACTTCTCATCGCAACAAAGTTAGCACCACAGAAACCTTACCGCAACCTCATGCATTGAACTAGCATACAGTTCATATGATTTAAAGATGATTTATGATCGTCTATCAAAATAACGTCAAAGGCTAGGTTGTTCAATATTGTTAAATGAATCGCAAAAACTATATAGATTCTGATTCATTTGAAAAATAAAGCAAGAATAAGATGACCTCCCTATAAGTAAAATTTACACGTGCATACTAAGACACAAGATATTATGAAATTATGTCGAAGCACAATAGAGTATTGACATGCTAATTGATCATCATGCACTAGCATTCATCGATCTTGCTGTTCTCCATTCTGGGTCAATGTTAATCCATCAAACACAATCATAAAAAAGAGAGAGGGCTTTCTGTGTGGTACATACTCGTAGCAGTCTCGGCATTCACGTTCTTCGGGTGGACCACGAATACCTTTGAGACCTTCTTTATGTCCTCCACGATGCTGTAGAGCTCCATGTTTACCATCGAAAACTGCCCCACTGCATCCGGCCTGCCACGCCAACCACACATATCTTTTCATGGGATTATCACAGGTCGAAGAGAAGCTTATATTGGCAGCATTTTGCTTTAGACTTGAATGTGCCTTATCAAAACACAGAGCCCCAACCTACCCATATGGGCCGGCTTCATGGATTCTACGGTACAAAGAAAAATGTTAATTTTCTAGAACGAAGGGTTTAATGTTGATTTTTCAAGTAATTAGGAGGGAAATTGAAAACATGAGCTACCGCAGCAGGGGACAGATGAGCGGGAAGGGGCCGAAGCGATCGGTTATGGAGACCGCAGGGGAGGGAACGGGAGAGGCAAGTAGGTTACCACTTGGGGTTGGAGCTGGAGCGCGCGATGGCGTCGAAGTCTTCGAGGATGCGGGAGATGGTATTGAAGAGACCGAGGGCGCGGGTCTTTACCGACTCTAGGTTGAGTTGCTGCTGCACCCCCGAGTTCAGCCGCTCCGCCTTAGCTTGCGCCTGCGACGGGGGCGGTTGCTGCTGCTGCTCTTGGGGCAGCGCCACTAGTCCGGCTGCCTCCATCGCCGCCTTGCTGCGGGGCAGATGACGGCTGGGGGAACCAACGGAAGAAGAGAAGCGGCTTCCGGCTTGTTATGCGGATGATGACGCTCCGCTGGAACGACTCGAAGTTCAAATGGAGACTCGCAGTGCATACTTTTTTGGGATAGTTGATGATTAATTCCGTACGGAATAAATTTTAAAGTAAAGGATAATGAAATATTACCAATTAAGTTTAGGGTTTTGTTTCAAAACGGCATTTTTTAAATAAATTTATATTTTAATAGCCATTTATCAAAATTAATTTCAAAAGTGGATATTTATCTGCCGCATGGCAGCCACATCAGCTCTTTGGTAAATTTTTATCCAATAAAATCAGTAAGTTGGATACCAACTTTGAAATCGGTATTTTATTCAACAATTTACACTACAGGTCACGTGTGAATGCGATGGTCCCCTTTTTTAAAAGCAAACTTTAAAGCTGAAAGTGGTATTGAAAATCGATATTACACATACCGATTTTACTGGACATAAAACTTTTGGCACATAGCTGACATGGCGGCCACGTAGCAAGCTACTTTTAAAATTATTTTTGACAGGTGGTTATTAAAATAATATTTTTTTTATAAAATGATGTCTTGAAAAAAAAACCTTAAATTAAATTAAGGTCCTTCTGTTTGAAAATTATCCATTTTATCCCTATAGACAACTGTACAATAAATTTACTAATAAATAGCAATAATTGCTACAGTGATTTCACTGTTGTAAAAAAATTTAAAAAACGATATTACACTAAAAAAAAATTGTTATAGTGATTTCACTATAGCAAGAGTAACAATTCGATAATAAATAACAACAATTACTTTCACTATAGCATTTGATGCTCTCTTTTTCTTTTGAGAGTCAGAGAGGGAGGGTTGGCAAGGACCCCTACTTATTTATTAATATATATAGAGAGAGAGGAAACGGAAAATGAGCTGCCAGTCTATTTTGAAAAAATGGGCAGCCACCCATTTGATGCCCTTAGGAGTCTTAGAATGTGCTAATTTTTTATAAGCATAAGTATCTTATCTTGGATAGAACACCCACAAAAAATCAGCACATTCTAAAACTCCTAGGGGCATCAAATGTTAGAAGTTTTATCGAGCGTTCGTTGTCACCGTTACTCTGAAATATTACATTTGATGCCCCTAAAAGTTTTGGAATTTACTGATTTTTTGTGGGTGTTCTATCTAAGATAAGATGCTTATGCTCACAAAAAATAGCACATTTTAAGACTCCTAGATGCATCAAATGGGTGACTGCCCATTTCGTCGAAATAGACCGTCAGCCTATACCCCGTATCCTCTCTCTCTCTCTCTCTCTCTCTCTCTCTCTCTCTCTATATATATATATATATATATATATATATATATATATATATATATATATATATATATATATATCCGCCCCAAAACACACAAGATTTTGTCTGATTTGCCCGTGCCCGCACGAGAACTTCCCAGGGTGGTCACCCATCCTAGTACTACTCTCGCCCGAGCACGCTTAACTACGGAGTTCTTACGAAATCCGTAGCAGCGCACGGTTTTAAAATGCGTCTTGTATGTTTGAGAGGGGAAATTATATAAGTAGCTCAGGATCTCCTTCTCTCCAGGCGATGTGGGGCTAACTCGTGGCCTTGTACACCTCACCTCACCTCACCTCATCCATCTTGGCATTCCCGCCTCAGGAGTCTTAGCTATTGGCTATTGGATCTTGGTCGTCACAATCCACCCCCCTTAGAGCTACACGTCCTCGTGTAGGGTTAGACCCCCCCATCCCGAAGAGAACCGGCTCTGATACCATTTTGTAACATCCAACCCAAACACACAAGATATTGTCCGCTTTGCCCGTGCTCGCACGAGAACTTCCCAGAGAGGTCACCCATCCTAGTACTACTCTCGCCCAAGCACGCTTAACTATGGAGTTCTTACGAAATCTGTAGCGGCGCACGGTTTTAAAACGCGTCTTCTATGTTTGAGAGGGGAAATTATATAAGTAGCTCAAGATCTCTTTCTCTCCAGGCGATATGGGGCTAACTCGTGGCCTTGTACACCTCACCTCCCCTCACCTCACCTCACCTCACCTCATCCATCTTGGCATTCCCGCCTCAGGAGTCTTGGCTCTTGGCTCTTTGGCTATTGCATCTTGGTCGTCACAATATATATATATATATATATATATATATATATATATATATATAGAGAGAGAGAGAGAGAGAGAGAAATGTTATAATGCGGCATGCGGTAAGTGCGTCACCGCACCGCAACCGTCTGATGCACCGCTGCGTGCATGCAATGCACGCAGCGCGTGCATCAGACAGCTGCAGTGCAGTGCCGCACGTACTGCATACCGCATTATAGCATGCCCATATATATATATATATATATATATATATATATATATATATATATATATATATATATATATATATATATATATATATATATATATATATATATATATATATATATATATATATATATATATATATATATATATATATATATATATATAAAATAAAGGACAACGGTTGTGGGGGGGACAAATGAACTGAGACAAAGGAGCGGCTCAGATTTATCAAGAGGAGGGGGATAAACTTGGAGACTCGATCACAGTCGTCCGTTTCCCACTAAGGCTTATAAATGTCCCTCTTAAATCACCTTAACCCTCCCCATTCCTCTTAAACCCATCTGATCCGTCCGATCTGAACCTCTTCCGATCGAGAGGACCCGCTCTTAAATCCCTTCCCGAAAGAGCAAGAGAGAAAGAGAGAGCAGCCCCTCCCCTCTTATCCATCTGATCCAATCGAGAGGATCTGCAGCCCCCCATCGAGCCTCGGTACCCGCAGCCTCTTAAATCACTTCTCGAAAGAGCAAGAGAGAGAGAGAGAGAGCAGCCCCTCCTCTCTCATCCGTTCGATCCAAACCCGATTTTATGGAGAGATCTACAACCCCCCATCGAGCCTCGGTACCCGCAGCCTCTTAAATCCCTTCCCGAAAGAGCAAGAGAGAGAAAGAGAGCAGCCCCTCCCCTCTCATCCGTCCGATCTAATCGAGAGGATTTGCAGCCCCTACCCGAAAGCCCCCATCCAGCTCTGGTGCCCGCAGCCCCCCCCCCCCCCCCCCCCCCCGCCTCCCTCGGTGCTTGCGAAGCAACGGTGGCCGCCTCCCTCGGTCCCCGCAGCCCACGCTTCCCTCGGTAAATCGCGAGACCCCTCTCCCCCCTTTGCCATTTGTTGCAGCCCGCATCCCGCAGCCCGTAGCCCCCGCGTAAATCATTAGAGACCCACCTCCCCCCTTTGCCATTCGTTGCAGCCCTCGCCTCCTCCCCATCCGGTCTGTACTCTCCTTCTCCACCTCACCCCATCCTCCCTAATCCGGTTCCCCCAAAAAAGAAACCCTAAAAGAATAAAATCCCACCCGAAGAGAGCAGCGCCCGCCCGAAGAAGATGATGAGAATGATCGAGTCATCCTTTCCAAGAGAGCAGCTAGCGCCCGCCCAAAGAACGCTCCACTGTGAGCTCTTTTTCATTTTTTTTGTCTGTTTATGTGAGGTCTTCTTCTTTATCTCTTTTCCCTGTTTTTCTCCTCTCTATCTCTCGATCTTCTTTTTTTTAGAAAACGATGATGGAGGGATCAAAGATTTCTTTATTCCTCTGTTTTTTCTTTTTCTTTTCTGATTTTGATCGATATTTTTTTTCAGAAGAAGATGATGGAGGGATGGAGATGCTTGAGAATGTGAGGCTCTTTAGCAGATCAGGCGGGCTGGATGGGCGAGCAAACACAGAAGACATCTAGAAAGAGGTCGAGGTTGAGGTCCTCCTTATCTTTTTTTTTTTTTCCCTGTTTATATAAGAATGCATGGGGATGCGAGGCTCTTTAGCAGATCTTAGCAGATCAGGCGGGTTGGATGGGCAAGCAACATCTAGAAAGAGATCGAGGTTGAGTTCCTCCTCATCTTTTTTTTTTTTCTATTTATATGAGGTCCTCGATCTTCATCTCTTTTTTTTTTCTACGGTTTTCCTCCTCTTTCTCTCTCTCTAGCTTTCCACTTAATTTCTCTATTTTTTTCTTTCTTTTTCTGATTTTGATCAGATTTTTTTTTTAGAAAAAGATGACGGGAATGAAGTGGGGAGGCTCTCTAAAATTTTTTTTCAGAATGAAGTGCGGAGCTATGGTGAGACTTCGAGATGAGGAGTCGGGAAGGAGGAGCTGCCCGCAGGCCACAGGTAGGACACACCGGTGCTGTTCCTACTTCCTTCCTTCTCCTCTCGCTGCCTTCTTGACAGAGGTGGCGTTTTTGCTTTCGAGTTCGAATTAAGAAGCAGGTGGGGTTTTTGTTTCTAAATCTGTCTAAAATTAGGTTTTTGTTTCTAAATCTGTCTAAAATCAGCTTTCGAGTTCGAATCAAGAAGCAGGTGGGGGCTCTGTTTTATGAATGCTGATTTTCTTTTTCTTTTTTTCATTCTTTTCCGTTTTTTTCACTCTCTCTTAGGTTTCAGGTCGATGTTGATGGAGGAATGACAATTGGAATGATGCCAATTCCACCGCCCGCCGCTTGAAAAAAGCCCAAAAAAAGGAAGTGTGACAACCAAGATCCAATAGCCAAGAGCCAAGACTCCTGAAGCGGGAATGCCAAGATGGATGAGGTGAGGTGAGGTGAGGTGTACAAGGCCATGAGTTAGCCCCACATCGCCTGGAGAGAAGGAGATCCTGAGCTACTTATATAATTTCCTCTCCCAAACATAGAAGACGCGTTTTAAAACCGTGCGCCGCTACGGATTTCGTAAGAACTCCGTAGTTAAGCGTGCTCGAGCGAGAGTAGTACCAGGATGGGTGACCTCCCTGGGAAGTTCTCGTGCGGGCACGGGCAAAGCGGATAATATCTTGTGTGTTTGGGGCGGATGTTACAAAATGGTATCAAAGCTGGTTCTCCTCGGGATGGGGGGGTCTAACCCTAGACGAGGACGTGTAGCCCTAAGGGGGGTGGATTGTGACGACCAAGATCCAATAGCCAAGAGCCAAGACTCTTGAGGCGGGAATGCCAAGATGGATGAGGTGAGGAGAGGTGAGGAGTACAAGGCCATGAGTTAGCCCCATATCGCCTGGAAAGAAGGAGATCATGAGCTACTTATATAATTTCCCCTCCCAAACATAGAAGACGCGTTTTAAAACCATGCGCCACTACGGATTTCGTAAGAACTCCGTAGTTAAGCATGCTCGGGCAAGAGTAGTACCAGGATGGGTGACCTCCCTAGGAAGCTCTCGTACGGGCACGGGCAAAGCGGACAATATCTTGTGTGTTTGGGGCGGATGTTACAGGAAGTGTTGAGGAGGAAATCAAGGCGGAGGAAACCATAAAGGAGAATTGCACTCAGCCCCCCACCCCAACCCGGGACTGCAGGACATGGCAGAAATTGCGTCGGTGCGGGCGGCGGTGATGTACAGGCTGCAGGTACCCATCTCTCTCTCTTTCTCTCATGTAAATAAGGCTAGGGTTTACTCCCCTTTTCATCAGTTCCAAGCAACGAACTTGAGCGCACTCTCCCATTATCAGAGTTACATTCTTCTTCTGATCCATTTTTATATATATATATATATATATATATATATATATATATATATATATATATATATATATTGATGAGGGTTGTGGCAGGTCTCTCTCTCTCTCTCTCTCTCTCTCTCTCTCTCTCTCTTCCTCCCTCTCAATGAAGAGTTTTTTTTTTCTGTTTGCGGTTAAGGAGGGATTCTCTGTTTTTTCGATTATAGCTGTCATTTTGGTTGTGATTATAGTTGGCATTTGGGGTTAAGGAGGGATTCATTCCAATATATTTCTGTTTTTTTTAAATTTATTTTAAATAACTATAGAAAATTAGCTCAAATATGTAATTCATCCTCATATCATGATGGAAATTTTGATGTTATATATATGACGTACTATTGATCCTATTGTGTTTTATATGACATGGCCCTTTATTTCTTTCAAATCCCTTAATAGACCTCAAACAATAACCGGCCCGTGTTCAACATTTGATGCTGAATATAGTGTCTCTCTTGGATCATTGCCTCACTGTAAGGATAGAAAGGTTGAGTCAGGTGGTGGATTTGATGTGATGCATTAAGAGGCCTGATTGTTTTCTTGGTTCTCTCTCTCTATCTCTCTCTCTCTCTCTCTCTCTCACACACACACACACACACACACTCCGCTGCTCTTCTTTCCTTGCAATTAGTATGACAAACAATATGAGCACAATGTTAAGATACTTAATGCTTCTTTATTGACGGAGCATAGGTACATACATCTATAAATTTTCACTTTCTTGCAATTAGTCATGGTAATGGAACGATTTCATCAACAAAATGCCGACCCACGTACATATTAAATTCACATCTCCATGATGTACGTCATGACTTCATGGGTGTGTCATGTACTCCTTCCCCATCTAACCATCTCCATAATTCCTTGAAGGCTACAGTCAACAGAAATTGTGGTCATTCTAAAAAAAGTTCAACTAAAACTATGGATCAGCATGATTATGAAAGAGTTTGGTTTTTGGTTGTTTGGTTTTGTTTGGTATGTTAGTTGTTTTTTTTGCAAATTGAAGTATGTGGTTTTTTTTGTTTGGTATGTCTTACTCTGTGTTTTACTGAATCGCTCTTTCTCTGGGTTTTTTTTCCCCACACATTGTTTCAGGATTTCTAGATAAGAGCTTCGCCAAAATGCAGGATGTGGAGTCGGACGACTTTCCCAAAATGCAGCTTAAGGTATGTAATATAGTATTCATCTTTGCTTCTTTTTTTTTGGTTTGTGCTTTTTTCCATCCTCTCTTTATCTCTTTGTTTTAGTGTTTACAGACTCTCTCTCTCTCTTATAGGAGTCCGAGGTTGAGGACTTCGCCGAAATGTAGAGGTCCAGGCTCGGTGGGTCGAGGTAGGCGTCCGACTTCCATCAGGTGATCGGAGGACGACGGCATGTCGTCCGGAGTCTGACCAGCAGGGAGAGAGAGAGAGAGAGAGAGAGAGAGAGAGAGAGAGAGGTTCCTCCCTCGGTCTGAGAATAACCATCAAAGCCGACAGTGGTGTGCTCTTCACCGGTTCAAGATCCCACCGGATCTGCTTCGTCGAAGCCCGATCCCACTTGATCTGAAGACATGTTTCATCGGATCTTTTTCAGAGGTAGCTGGGAGATGGGATCCATACACCCCCCATCTCGAATTGTAGAAATGTGATGAGGGTTGTGGCAGGTCTTTCTCTCTCTCCCTCTCAATGAAGAGTTTTTTTTGTTTTTTTTTTTTCTGTTTGTGGTTAAGGAGGGATTCTCTGTTTTTGCGATTATAGATGTCGTTTTGATTGTGATTATAGTTGGCATTTGGGGTTAAGGAGGAATTCATTCTGATATATTCCTGTTTTCTTTTTTAATTTATTTTAAATAAGAACTATGGAAAATCAGCTCAAATATGTACTTCATCATCCTCATGTCATGATGGAAATTTTGATGTTATATATATGACATATTATTGATCCTATTGTCTTCTATATGACATGGCCCATATTCCTTTCAAATCCCTTGATAGCCCTCTAACAGCAACCGGTCCGTGTTCAACATTTGCTTTGTACCTTTTTTTTGTACTTTTTTTTTTATGAAATAAATTTGTTCTTTTTTGTTGGTTTTTTATTAATGCGGGTTTGATACATGCTTTGATGCTGATATGTAAGGATGGTTGAATTACTTTTGTAATTGTTTAGTTCTGTAATAATGATTTCATTTTAATATGTAGAAGTAACATTATTACTTATTGATAATATATTTCAGAAGTAGCTATCTCTATTATTCCAAGCAATGACAATGCATTAACTTTTTTAAAAAATTAAATATACCTATATGGCGGTCCAACAGTCGTTTTAGAAACTTCTCTCGACAGTCACCGGACTTCGTAGAATTTGAATTTATATATATGACAGCTAGCAGCTCTGTCGCAAAAGTAAGTACTAATTTGACGGCTTTTGCCACCAAATAATGAGCAATAGCATGGCCTCATAACAACTCATCAAATTCGACAACCTGAGAAAGAGCTAGCAGAGAGATTCATACAAAATTCAATAACTTTTTTTTTTATTCTTTTTTTCATGTTGATCCAAAATGTCATGCAAAGTTAGCGTTGTAGATAAAATATTATAACCAAAATATTTTAGAAAGAAAAAGTTGTAAATATTATAGAGATTGATGCACTGGTCATGTATGGGTGCAACGGACAGCGGTGGGCGATGATGGAAGTTGTTGCCTATGGTGATGGAAGCTGTCGCCTGTAGTTTATTTTGTTCCAAATCACTCCCTTAAGTTTGAATTGTTACCCCATTACCCCTGTTGTCAACTACTTAATTTCTTCATTTGGTAATTTTTATCTAATCAAAATTGAATTGAAGGGGCGCAAAATGTAGTTTTTTAACTATAGGGGGATTAAGTGTTTTTGAGCTGAACTTCAGGGGGGCAAAGCATAATTTACCCGTTGTGTGCCCTAGCCCGGCCTCTGCTCGCCCCGCAGGTGCTCTCCTCTCCCCTCCCTCTCTCTCTCTCTCACTCTCTCTCTCTCTCTCTCTCTCTCTCTCTCTCTCTCTCTCTCTCCGACCTCCCCCATCGTTGCCTCCATCGCCTGCCGCTCAACGTCTGCTCAATACCCAACCCGTGACCCTCTCTCTCTGAAATCAGAACCCGCCCTGCTCGCTGTGCCCCCCCTCCCTCTCTCTCTCGAAAATTAGAACCCACATCTGTAAATAATGGATCTGTCCATGGGTTAATTATTCTGACCCGACCCACCTTAAGCCCTGAACATGACCCGCCTAACACTACAACCCGACCCAACTACTAGCATACCCTATCCGCTAACCTGCTAACCCGCCAAACTTTGTTTGGCTGTCGTTTCTCCGTCCAAACTCGGAATCGGATAAAACAGGCGACATCGAAAATCTTTTTTCGATACCTACTGTATGGTCAGAAATCATTTTCTGATACCCTCACAGTCATTCGTTTGCATGCCGATCGGAGCTGAAAATAGTCAGCAACGTCGAATGCCACCACTGCATTGGTAAGGCCATGGGTCTGGTCGTCTTAGGGTTGTCCCCTCCAACAAAGAAAAGGAGAGAGAGAGAGAGAGAGAGAGAGCAACATGGAGGGAGGGGCGTTTCGAGTTAAAACCTCAATGATCGTTAGTTTGTATGGCGGTCGGGCTGAGTGGGGTCGACAGCCGGCAGGGTTATGTTGCCTCCCTCAAAATATTATTGTCACCCTCGAATTATTGGACCCCCTAATAATATTGTTACTGCTCTCAAAATGTTTCGTTGCCACCCTCGAAATATTATGACCCCCCTCTTGAAATAATATCATTGCCCATGAACTTTCATTGCCTCCCTCGAAATATTGTTGCCACCCTCTAAATATTATCACCGCCCTCAAAATGTTTCCGTTGTCCTTGAAATTTTTTTCGTGCCCTTGGGCACGGGGTTTTTTTCTAATATATATATATATATATATATATATATATATATATATATATATATATATATATATATAGAGAGAGAGAGAGAGAGAGAGAGAATACGGGGTATGAGCTGACAGCCCATTTCTTGGTTTGGGTTGTCAGCTAACAGCCCTCCGATCCCCATCATTAGTCGTTCATTTAAATAAAAAAAAATCAAATTTTTTAACAGCTGTAACCCCCATCTCTCTCGCTCTCTAGCTCTCTCTCTCTCTCTCGATCTCGAGCAGCAGCCCGACTACCCTCTCCCCTCCGGCAACGGCACCTGCTCCGGCTCCGGCACCGGCTCGGGCTCCGGCGTCACGCCCCTCCAGCACCCCCCTTGACGATGGATCGCACTCGCCGGAAGTGGAGGTGTGGTCGGGCTTGGTGCGATCGACCGACGCCGGAGGGGGGGACTGCGATCGGCTGGAGTCGGAGCCGGAGCCGGAGCAGGAGCGGGAGGTAGAGTCGGAGCCGAAGCCAGAGCCGGAGTCGGATCCGGAGCAGGAGCGGAGGTGGGGGTGCCGGAGGGGGAGCCTGAGCCGGAGAGCCGTAAGGGGGAGGGTGGTCGGGGAGAGGGAGCCGTAGTCGGAGCCGGATCCGGGGGGGGTCGGGCTGCTGCCGGAGTCGGAGGGAGCCAAAGTCGGAGGGAGTCGGAGGGGGGTTGGGCTGCTGCTGCGAGAGAGAGAGAGAGAGAGAGAGAGAGAGAGAGAGAGAGAGAGACGAGGGTACAGCTGTTTAAAAGATTTGATTTTTTTTAAAAAAAAACAAACGGCTGATGATGGGGATCGGAGGGCTGTTAGCTGACAGCCCAAACCAATAAATGGGCTGTCAGCTTATACCCCGTACTCTCTCTCTCTCTTTCTATATATATATATATATATATATATATATATATATATATATATATATATATATATATATATATATATATATATATATATAAAGGTAACAAGAGAACTCTATATTACAAAGCCATGCTAAACATAGTTCTCTATGGACTCCTTCAACGTAGCCAGAAAAGTGTTGTCGCCCACAGCTTCATGGTCTCCAGGAGTCTTCGAATCACTTATGACTGGGGGGGGGGGGGGGGGGGTAAACTTTTGCTTGAAGATCCATTTATTCTGCTCCAACTATATATTCCACCCTATAGTGATCGAGAATATATTGCATGCCTTTCTCAGGTTCGACGGGATCCTCCTTCGACACCATGAGGACCAAAGCGATAATAGGCTAGCTGGGTTATGAGATATATCCAATTTTCTCTTGAAGTAATTCCATATATCCCTCGAATAGCTACACTAAAGGAGGAGGTGATTGGAGTTTTCATATGTAGAATTGTACAATGTGCACTCAACCAGTTGCACACCCGGGTGTCTACTTTTCCTTGGTTTTACTTAGAAAGGATCTTTTCCTGGGATACTAGACAAGTGAAGATCTGAGACTTTAAGCGAGGTTTTGACTTTTCCAAATATGACTCGCCGATGTCAAGAATTTGGTTCATGATTTAGCATTTTGTAGACAAAACTAACTGAGATTTTGCCAGAAGGAGTGAGCTTCTAAGCTGACGAATCGGTGTTGTCAGAAAGAGAGAACGAGACTAGAATTTGCAGCAAATCAACCAATTTTGTTGCATCTGATAGAAAATTTGTGACACAAAAGTTGGCCTCTAATGCGTAACGGCACCTCTGATCATAGCCTGGGATTGTATATTCATAGAGCTTGAGTGTAATATTCACCCCATACACATAAGATATTGTCCGCTTTGTCTTTGCCCGCACGATAACTTCCCAATAGGTCATCCTAATACTACTCTTATATGAGCACGCTTAACTACGGAGTTTCCGCAAGATCTGTAGTGACACACGATTTTAAAACGTGTCTTCTATGCTTGGAAAGGAAAGTTATATAAGTAGCTCAATATCTTATTCACTCTATACGATGTGGGGCTAACTCGTGGCCTTTGACACCTCACCACATCTCATCCATCTTGGCATCACAATCTTAGAAGTATTGGCTATTGGTTATTGGATCTTGGTCGTCACAATCCACCCCCCTAAGAACCACACGTCCATGTGTAGGGTTACCCCCCCTCATTGCGAGGAGAATCGGCTCTGATACCATTTTGTAACATCCGCTCCACACACGCAAGATGTTATTCGCTTTGGCATGCTTGCACGAGGACTTACCAAGAGGTCACCCGTCCTAGTACTACTCTCGCTCGAGCACGCTTAACTACAAAGTTCTTATGGGATCCATAGTGATACACTGTTTTAAAATGTGTCTTCTATATATGTTTGGGAAGGGATATTATATAAGTAGCTCAAGATCTTCTTCTCTCCAAATGATGTGGGGCAACTCGTGGCCTTTGACACCTCACCTCATCTTATCCATCTTGGAATCATAGCCTCAAGAGTCTTGGCTATGGGATCTTGGTCGTCACATTGAGCTATCTAACTCGTAGAGCTCTGGGAAGATGTCGCATTGAGGTTTGTCACCGATCCAGTTATCCTCTAAGAAGTTAATATGTCAACTGTTCTCGATGATACATTTGCACCCAAATTTGAAGGTGGTAGTCACTTTGATGATTCCTATTCAAATGGGAGAAAGACGACCTAGGATTCCGCTTTTGATTTGGATTTGGGAGAACTTCTTATGGTATATTCTCTTGATAATCTCTCGCTACCTATCGTTGTTATTCTGTTGGAGATGCCACCACCGTTTCCCAATGACAGAAATGTTAAAATCCCGCAAGTTTTTCATGCATAAGCCGCCACTGGATTTTGTTTTACAAACATTGCTCCATTTCTTCAGATGATAGGCTTTAGCATCCTTACCAGGTCCCCTCCACAAGACGCGTCTCTGTATCTTGTCAATCTTCTTAATCACCCGGGCTGGCAGGTAATAGAAGCCCATCAAGTAAGTAGGGATAGTCGTTAGGATTAAGTTTATAAGAGTCAACTTCCCACCCATAGAGGAAAAAAACATCCCTTCCAACCTACTAGACATATGTTGATCTTCTCGATGAATAAGATCCAAGTTTCTTTCTCTAGACGCCTATCATCGACTGGGATCCCAAGATAATTAAGGAGAAATTGGTCGCTCTTACAGTTCATGATTGAAGCTAGCCTCTCGCCTCACACAGTATGGGGACCATGTAAAAAAGGGAGCTCTTGTTGAAGTTAATCTTCAATCCGGAGCATAAATTCGAAGGCCTAAAGGATGAGTTTATTACTATCAATTGGGACATATCCGATTCACTGAAAGAAGGGTGTCGCAACAAAGTGTAGGTTCAAAACTGATCATGACCCATCTCTGATCCCATAAATTAGCTTATTAGAAAGTGCCCAAGAGATCACCGATCAAGCAAATTCATCACCGAAATGAATAAGAAAGAGGAAAGTGGACAAACCTTGTTTGACTCCTCTGTGCATCTTGAAATGTTGCCTGCTCGAGTTATTGATGAGACATGTTGGCTTGGATAAGGAAAGGTAATCCCCAATCCAACATAACCAATTATCTGGAAAACACTTTCTTCTGCATAATTTTGATAAGAAATCTCTATTCAATCTTATTGATAGCTTTCTCCAAATCTAGTTTAAGAAGGATTCCTTCTTTGCCTTGTTTCAGGATGTGGGAGATGACCTCTTGCGACGAGGCAACACTATCCATAATAATTATCCCGTGGATGAAGGCAGCTTGGGATGAGCTGACAACCTCATTGATAATGGTGCTCATTCAGTTGCCAATGATCTTGCCGACTATCTTGTATATGTAGTTAGAGAGACTGATTGGCCAAAATTCAGAGATAGAGGAGGCCCCTTCTTTCTTCGAAAGCATAACGAGTTAGGAGAAGTTGACTCTAGAGGAAAACTATAAGATCGAAGAAGTCTATCATAAATTTGCAGATGTCAACTCCTATAAGGTGCTAGTAGTGCTCGAAGAAGAAATTAGAAAAATTGTTCGAGCCTTGGGCCCCATATGGATCCATGTTGAAGATCGTCATTTTAAATTCCTCATACGAGAATTGGAATGAAATATTCGAAGGATCATGCAAGCGTGGGAAATCCATATTGTCCTAGTCTAAATCCAACCTTACATATTGGTTGCTCGAAAATAATTACCGGAAGTTGGAATTAAATTCCTTAACGATTGAAGCATGTGAATGAAAAATATATATATTAATGTAAGGCCCCGTATTTCGAATCAACTTAATTTAATAAGATAATCCAAAACACAGGGTGTTAGGGTGATTATTTTTTTAATATATAATTACAAAGACTATAGAGAGAAATAAACTAAGAAAAAGATAAACCATATTATTAAACCAAATAACAGAAAGTTTATAAAGTTCCTGACATCGGAGCATCTGAACAAGTCTAACTATAAGACATAAAAGAGAAATAGAACAGTAGGAAGAAAACTCTCTACTCAGAGCGCACAGCAATGAAGCTACTCGATCAACGAAACACCACCAAGTCTACTCCCGGAGAGTACCTGCGCCTCAAATACCACGGAGGCATCAAAAATGATGACAAGACTGACTAGTATCTTGTATAAGAAGGTACTAATAATTATATGAAAAGATATATTTTAACTTAACGAAGTAATAACGATAAAAACGATAAACAAAACTAACATAACAAGTGGATGATTCAAAATATAGTTCTACAATAATAAAAGTGCTAAAACCATATTAGTTTTAATTTACTTTCTTTATTTTAAAATTATGTGGACCTGTCGGTGTTGTTCCCCTAACGAAGAGGCGAGGAACCCGCCAACCAACATACCGGGTAAAAGGGGAGAAGCCACACAATACAGAGTTACAGAGTACATATCCCTATTTGGCCAAACTAGGTTTTTCCGTCTTTCACGGAGGAGCTTTCATTGCCTATCTTGCTTTTTCCTTCTACCATTCTTTCCTTCCACAGGACCACTGCACATACCCTAAGGTATGCCAGAACGTCTCTCGTTTCAGGAGAACACAATGTGAACCCCAGGATATTGATCAACCCCTTGTTGTGTTTAGATTAGGTTTTGAAATTATTAAGTGATTTAATATGCACATCAGGGGGTTGTCAACAACCTTAGCTACCCACTGTGCGAGGGTCCACAATTCCCCACAGCATTAGCCTACAATGTTTTACAAAACCCACTTGGGTTGAAAATTTACAAAGAACTAAACAAGATAACATTGATCTATTTAACAAAGCCAAAAACCATTTTTCTACCAAGATTCTAACAAGAGCAACATATAAACAAATGCTAGAATAGTAAAATTTTTCCAATTAGAATAATATGCCGAACTCGAGAGCAAACCATGCATATTTATTTGTTCACTTACCCTTATCATATCTAATGGTATAGCATATGTAATTCCACAATGAAACCCAAAAATTAAAACATTATAAGACCACATCTTGTCACCTGGTATGAGGATCAATTCCACCACAGTGCTAGATTAGGGTTGATGGCTCCCGGCTTGTGAATCCGAACCGATTCCTAATACATAGATGACACCAAAAAAAAATCCTAATTTTAGATTTACAAAATAATTTAAATAGAAAATAAAATTAAAGAGAGGGATTTCTAGAGAGAGAAAAATCCAGAGAGAAACTTAGAGATAGAGAGAGAAAATACAAAATTTTGGAGAAAAGGAGATGCAGAATTTTAGAGAGAATGAGTGGGTAAGGGAGATAAAAGAGAGAGAGAGAGAGAGAGAGAGAGAGAGAGAGAGAGAGAGATAACAGGGGAAGATGGAGAAGGAGAGGGGAGAGCTCTGCTCCCACTCGAGGAAGAGGCATGGGGTGCTGCACCTTATTGCACGGCCGCTCCACAACAAGTACCAATGTAAAGGAGGCCCGCAAGGTATTAAAGAAGAGGTTTATAAAGTAGGGTTTTACAACCCTAAATATTTTCAAATCCCGCACGTGATGTATACGGTTATGCCACCTATGCACCAGGGCCTGTTGTGGGAACAAATGAGGGTTGATTGGGTCTATAGTTGGCATCAAATAAAATTAGAGGGGTATAATGGAAACCATTTAAAACAGGAACACAAACAAAGATAGTGGATAACAAGGGAAACCTACAATGTCGTGACTGATATGGGCAAGAGAGGATTTGGGTTTGGTTTTAAGTGGGAACAACATAATCTTCAAATTTCAATCTACAGTAAATCTCTAAACAAGTCGTAACCCCGAGTGAGAATTGAGGTCCAACTTAAAACCACTAAACATCAAACCCCAAAGCAACACAAAACAGTTAAAGCATTAACAACCCCCTACACAAAACCATGGGTCTGGGTTTGAACTAACAACTCTGGTTCGGGCCAAGTACGAGCTAAACAAGCTAACATAGTCAAGTTCGGGTCCTCAAATAGGCATCAACACAATAGTCATAACAAATATTTATAACTTATTCATCTTAACTCCGAAAATTCTGCAAAAATACTCGTTGGAAAGCTTACGATAAGACACACACAATATCAGTAATTTTAACCTATTTTAAAAATGGATAAAACTGCAATTTATAGAAAAAGACCAAAACATCCTTTAACGGAAGGTACGATAACTGACAAGCCAAATCTCATTACAACATGTGTGAGTAGCTCGAGTTAGATCTCCAAAAATAAAACTCAGAAAACTAAGACATACGATTACGATGCTTGTCCATTAGATTTACAAAATCAAAGCTTTCGATAAAAACCAACGAATACTTGCATACGGCTAAAAGGGTAGTTTACTAATGTAAATCATTAAATAAAATACTCAAAATTTTGGGTTGTTACAATTAATAAGAATTTTGAAATCAATTTTTTCCTACTCCTACTGTTAGCGATGCTGTGAAAATAGAATGTTTCACAGGATGAGTTTGAGTCACTCAAAAATGATCCATTTATATTGTGATCATTGCTTCCACATCACCTTCTCTTTGAGCAAAATATCACGAAGGCACTGCTTCACGATCTTCGTAGAATTTTGGTCCTTCGTTGACAATGGAGTCATCTGCTTTGATTTTTATAGTATCAAGGGTTGCGAGGATATTTGTCTTAGTCCGAAGGATGTTCTCGAATGAGGAGGCAGACCATATTTTGATCAATTTTCTTAGAAATCTGAATTTGGAGGAGACATTCAAGGCCAAGTTCTTATTCCTGGGGCATCGTTTCACCATTTTCTACCAGTGTATCAAAGCCTTCATGCAACATTGACATCCTTTCGAAGTGAAATAAACATTTTGGGGGAGTCCTCATGTTTGTGTCTAAAAGCACCAACATATGATCTGACATAAAAGCTGACATCGCATCTTCAGATTTGAGGGGAAAACTTCTTTCCTAGAGAAAATACTGATGTTGAAGTCGCCTCCCAACACCCACATGTCTGGTGATGGCTGGTGACAAGCGGACGGAGGTGGTGGCTGGCCGCGACAACTTGGTGGTGGTTGGTGGCGGTTTGTGGTGACGTGATCTCTCGGTAGTTGTGCCAAATGTGAGGGCTTACCCCTCTTATTTATATTATTTTATTCGATAACCCAAAGGTTTCTTAGTTAATAGGTTTTGATTACTTAGTGGCTGCTTAGATCTCTAATCGGATTTGGATATTAAAAGTCTCAAGTTACTAACCCTTTTTCCCTGATAGTTTTTATGCTATATATCCTGAATCAAATCAAAATTTAGTTGGCACTGTAGTGATAATGGCTAAGGGTTCTTTATATTCGGTCTAGGGTTCAAATCATCATATAGGTCTACTTTATTATTTAGATTTTTAATAGGTTATACGGGCATCAAATGTAAAACTTTTGTATATAAAATTTGATCGTTTTGATGCGATTTCTTAATTGGGCAACTTGTGGTTAGGTTTGGCATGAACAAGCATTTTACTTATTTATTATATATATATATATATATATATATATATATATATATATATAGAGAGAGAGAGAGAGAGAGAGAGAGATAGTAAGTGCAGTGTGAATGAGAGTCGTCCGATCGGATGTATCCAACGGATGAAATTCACCCGGGCCGGTCGCTGTTACTCTAGTGGCTACAGTAACAACGAATTTGGCCGTCCGGGTGAATCCCATCCGTTGGATCCATCCGATTGGACGACCCACAAAATTTTCGTTGTTACTGTAGCTGCTACAGTAACAGTGGAAATTTTTTTTGGGTCGTTTGATTACCATCGATCCAACGGATGGGATTCACCCGGACGGCCACTAGAATAACAACGATTTTAGCCAGTCCGGGTGAATCACATCCGTTGGATCTATTCGATCGAACGACTCTCATTCACACCGCACTTATTCCCCACGCCGCACGCTACTATATATATATATATATATATATATATATATATATATATATATATATATATATATATATATATATATATATATATATATATATATATATATATGAGGCCTGAGTTCCTATGACATGTCATAGGGAGTACCCTATGACATATGGTGAATTAGTAATGCTAGAATGTTTAGAATGTGCTGAATTTTTTTGAGGGTGATCACCTTACCTTAGATAGAATGTCCACAAAAAATCAAAGCATTCTAAAACTTATTGGGGCATCAAATGCTAGAAGCTTTATCGGCCATCCATTTTAACCGTTAAATTGAAAATCATATTTGATGCCTCTAGAAGTTTTAGAATGAGCGGATTTTTTGCGGGGGTCCTATCTAAGATAGGATGATCATCCTCATAAAAATTTAGAACATTCTAAATATTCTAGGGTTACTAACTCACCATATGTCATAGGGTACTCCCTATGACATGTCATAGGAACTCATTTCCCTATATATATATATATATATATATATATATATATATATATATATATATATATATATATATATTCAAAGAAAATTTTAAATCAGGGGTATTACAAATATCCCACAAGACAAACCAAGTGGAAGATGTACGTATCCCCAACACACAAGAATGTGTGGGGTACCAGTAATATCTCGTCCAATACTAATGATATGAGCGAACTAAACATTTATTTATCTTCAATATTATCAAAATCATATGAGGTACCAACAACATATCTCCAAGAGAAAAGATAAATAGGTATCCATCATGCTAATATGATATAAATCATTGATGTAATGCATGAAATAAGCAGTCAAAGTTGTGCACGAATGATATATAGTATAGCAGTATGCACAAGATATATTAAGTATAGTTCAGCACGACAACTGTAATGACAGATTTGATAACAAATGTCACACAAACCAAAGAGCACCTCAAATAAGTGCTATTAAAAACCGATATAGAAAACATTTAAAGTAGCAATTTTGACCTTTTAAAATCGTTGTACTAAGCAGCGGTTTACTTCCTGTTTACGACCAAAATTCATTGGGAAACTCACTGATATTAAAAGTGTTTTTCTTGAAAAATGCTACTTGGCATGACAATGTTAAAATGGCACTTATTATTAGATAGACCGCTAGATGAGTTAATGATTTAATCGGATAAACCTACTGACATCCCTGAAAGTAGGGCTGCAACTTAGGCAAGTTGAGTCGGGTTAGAGATCAACCCAAGCTCAACCTGAGTTGTAGAACCCATGACACAACCCAACATGACCTTCAACCAGCACGACCCAACCCGAGAAGAAAATTTTAAGCTTGGGTTAACCATAGGTTAGCACAAGTTGGTGGGTTTGGTCGGATTGCACTTGTTTTTTTACTTTTCCAAAAATTTTAATTTTAAGCAAAATAGCACAATAAAACCTATTTTATCCTTAACTTTTATGAATAAGGTATGTCTTACCTTCACCATCATGTTAGTTTGTGGCTATTTAGATTTGGAATATGATCCATTCTTGTCTAGCTGGAAGATTCACAAGGCCTATAAGGTTATTTGTTATACTCAATTTGGGTTCGGGTTGCTCGACCCCTGGTCCGAGTCTAACACAAATCTAGTTTGTGTTGACTTTTTCAATCCGAACCCCTATCCTTAAATAAGCCAAATTCGACCAAAATTTCGGTTGGACTCAGGGTGGGTTGGGTTCAACCGGTCCAAGTTCAGTCCTATCCAAAAGACAGCAAAAAACATAAAGGGTAAATTACACTACCTCTCTTGAGGTTTTCCTAAATTGCATGAACTTCTGTGTTTCGGGTAATTACATTGCACTCCCCTCTGGGTTGATTATTGGTAAGATTTTCCCCCCGTCCGTTAGCTATTCGTTAGTTGCTCCAACGGCTGGTGTCGATGTCAGCCAATTAAAATTTTGAAAGCTCGATAATGCCCTTATATTCCTCATTTATCGGCACCTCCTTCTCCACCATCTCAATCGACACCTCCTCCTCCTCCACCTCCCTCATCTCCTCCACCTCCTTCTCTTCCACCGGCACCTCCTCCTCCTCCACCGGCACCACCTCCTCCACTTCCTTCTCCTCCATTGACACTGCCTCCTCCTTCATTGGAACCTCTTTCTTGCCGGTGGAGGAGGTGGGGTAGGAGGAGGAGGTTCCGATGGAGGAGAAAGAGGTGGAGTAGGAGGAGGTGCCGATGAACGAGGAGGTGCCAGTGGAGGAGGAGGAGGAGATTGATAGCTCTTTTTCACAATGGGGCATTCATTCCTTTTGTTTGATATGTTAACAGAGTCGGGGGGACAACTCTGACAAGGAAGTGCAGTATAAATATTGAAATCGCATGAGAGGTTCGTGTAATTTAGGTAAACCTCAGAGGAGGTCCCTGCAATTTACCCAAGCATAAAAATAAAAAATAATTTAGAGACGACATTTTCATTTTCTATAGATCCTTCCAACACAACTATGGTTGAATTCCATTCGTTAACCCAAATGTTTCCTTCCAAGGTGGTCGCATGATCAAACATGAATTTCTCTTATACCGTGCACCGTATAGATAAAGCGGTGCACCTACAGACAAAATCAATTCTTGATATTTAGCGAGAAAAAAAAATTTATGTTCTTACATTTGGTAGGCTTCGAACAGTGGTCTCTCTCGTGCAATGGCACTTACATGCGTCCCTCTAATATAGACATGTATCTCCTCTTACCAAAAATAATTCTTCTAATTTTTTTATTAAGAAATAAATAAGGGATTTTTTTCAAAATAATATTTAAAAATAAAATATTTAAACAAATAGCACTTGACTAAAAGTAATTACCATACTAGCGCTCTGACAGCCACGTGGCATGTCAGCGCTGTAAAGCGAGCTGCAAGATTTTTTCTTGTATTTTGTATTTTTGTTTTAGATAGAACCCGATATTTGGTTTACATGGTTTAAACCCAGTATTATGGATATCGGGTTTACCGAAAATCCAACTAGAAAACGGCTAAGTATGGGAACGTTATATAAGGGGCTTTTGGTTAAACTCGGTATCCAGAATACCGGGTTTAAACCTTGTAATCCAAATACTGGATTCTATTTGAAAAAAAAATAATAATCTTGTAGCTCGCTTTACGACGTTAACATGCCATGTGGTTGTCAGAGCGCTAAACTGATAAATACTTTTGATCAAACACTATTGAATTAAATATTATTTTTTAAAAGATTTTTTTCTCCAAAACAATATTTTTTAAAAAATATTATTTTAATAGCCATATGTCAGAAATAATTTAAAAAATGATCATTTATCTGCCATGTGGCCGTCACATCAGTTTTTTGGTGAATTTTTTATCAAATAAAATCGGTAAGTAGGATACCGACTTTGAAATCGGTATTTTATTTACCAATTTACACTACAGGGCACATGTGAATGTGATGGTCCCTTTTTTAAAAGCAAACATTAAAGCTGAAAGTGGTATTGAAAACTGGTATTCCACATACCGATTTTATTAAACATAAAAATTTCAGCACATAGCTGACATGACGGCCACATGGTGGGCTACTTTTGAAATTATTTTTGACAGGTTGTTATTAAAACAATATTTTTTTTCATAAAAATCTGTTTTGAAAAAGAAAAACCTTTGAAAAAAATCCCAATAAATAATCCTTCTAACTTTTTTTACATTTTTTTTTTCTTTTAAGCAATAAAATGGAAAGGTTTCTCTCACTTCCCTCTCTTCCGGAATTCGTTAACTTTCTAAACATTATAAACCACCGCAGTCGCTCCAACCCCACGCCCCCACCCGCCAGTATTCCATTCCCCCTCATCCCCCCCCCCCCTGTCGCCGGTTTGCCCCGAGCCCAAACCGAGTGCAGGTCCACAGTACAACACTGAGAGAGAGAGAGAGAGAGAGAGAGACCTTCCTCCTCCTCCCCATTCCCCACCCATACACACACACACACACAGAAGAAACCCTAGGCTCCGTTGGGGGGGCTCCTCCTAATGGCGCCCATCCTCAACTACGAGCAGCATGCCCAGCGCCTTATTGAGCCCGACCTCCGTAATCCCGCCTTCTCTTTCTCTCTCTACAAAATCTATCATCTTTCAACCTCAGAGTTCTCGATCGTCTCTCCTTCAAATCATCGATTTTTCTTGTTGTTCTTCTTCATGCAGAGGTGCAGGTCCGGTTGCAGATGGTGGTCGAGGTCCGCGACAGCCTGGAGATCGCCCACACCTCGGAGTACCTCAACTTCCTCCGCTGCTACTTCCGCGCCTTCTCCGCGATCCTGACCCAGCTGACGACGCCGCAGATGGTGGAGAACGCCGAGAACAAGCTCCGCAACGTGGTGGTGGAGATCCTCAACCGCCTCCCCCACTCGGAGGTCCTCCGCCCCTTCGTCCAGGACCTCCTCAAGCTCTCCCTCAACGTCCTCACCCACGACAACGAGGACAACGCCCTCATCTCCGTCCGCATCATCTTCGACCTCCTCCGCAACTTCCGCCCCACCGTCGAGTCCGAGGTCCAGCCCTTCCTCGACTTCGTCTGCACCATCTACCGCAACTTCCCCACCACAGTCGCCCACTTCTTCTCCCACCCCTACCCCCTCCCCTCCCCCTCCCCTGCCCCCGCTCCCGTCCACCACCCCGGCATTGGTGGCATCGGGGGGGACGATGGCGGTCTCGACGCCGCTGTCATCCCGGTGGGGGCGTATGGTGGTGGCTCCGGCCAGCTCAACCCCAGCACTCGCTCCTTCAAGATCGTCACCGAGAGCCCGCTTGTCGTCATGTTCCTCTTCCAGCTCTACACTAAGCTCGTGCAGACCAACATCCCCTACCTCCTCCCTCTAATGGTCGAAGCCATCTCCATCCCCGGCCCTGACAAGGTCCCTACGCACCTTAAGATCCAGTTCGTCGAGCTAAAGGGTGCACAGGTCAAGGTATGCATATATATGCTCTGTTTCTTGATTAAACCTTCACAAGATTGTTTTTTTTTTCTTCTTTTTCTTCCTCTGTTGATTTATATTGATAAGGTGCCTACTTCCTTGTTTGGCTCGATATCAGACGCTGTCATTCTTGACCTACCTATTGAAGAGCTTCGCCGATCACATAAGGTCTCATGAAGAGAGCATCTGTAAAAGCATCGTAAATTTGCTAGTTACATGCCCGGACTCTGTTTCCATCAGAAAGGTGAGTTGAGGGATTCCTCAGTCTGACAAACCTTAGAATTGTACCTCACAAAACTTTTATAACGGAAAAAAATAAATTTTGTTTTCGTATCTGGTTTTCTTCATGACACACATACCAGGAGTTGCTGATAGCCTTGAAGCATGTCCTCAGCACGGACTTCAAACGAGGGCTATTCCCTTTGATTGACACGCTTTTGGACGAGAGGTTCTACTTGCTAGATGGCATCTCCTTCAATTTTAATTTTTACATCCTGCTGCTGTCTTTTATGTGTTGTTTCATGTCTGGTGTCATCACAACTATAATTTTAGCGCGGGAATTTTCCTACTTATTATTTTAAACATGTCTTGGATGCTTGTGTTTTTCCTCATTTAATCC
This sequence comes from Chamaelirium japonicum, assembly GCA_947650365.1. Lineage (NCBI taxonomy): Eukaryota > Viridiplantae > Streptophyta > Magnoliopsida > Liliales > Melanthiaceae > Chamaelirium > Chamaelirium japonicum. The sequence goes on from OX393560.1 coordinate 30,576,533, forward strand.
ACAAACACAGTGTGACAACATCAGTTAGATTACATTCCAATTTATGGCTTCTAGTATCTAAGCACCGAACTAGTGCAATGAGTATGTAATTCCACTGGCCTTTCATTCTGACATACTTAAATATGTTATTCAAACCATCTCTCACATCATCATCTCTTAATTATTTTGTCCATTATCCAGACAGTCAATTCAATAAGCTGAATAAAGCTGTTGTTTATATTATGTATGAAACTCTGGTGGAATATTTAGTCTAGGGAATATGGAGGATCCAGGGATGGATAGAATGTGATGTCGTAGAGTCTAAAGGCATAAGGCTATGATACCAAGTTGGTGCAAGCGATTAAAGGACTTAGGTGGATTTAGGATTTGGGTATGAATTGGGAGGGTTTCAGATATGGAAAAGTAAAATCAGATTCATGTGTTGTCTTATTTTACTCAACGATAATGTTCAAAGATGTGATACAAGTTGAGAGGAAGGGGTTTAATATCAACAGGGATGTGGATTTCGTTGGGTTTTGCGACTGGGAAGAGATTTGTGGAGGATTTAGTGAATTATTTGCTTGCTGGTTTGGAAATGCAGAGTTTGGGCATTTGGGAGGGCTGGCGTTATTAATGAATCTAGTGCAAAAATTAAGAAAGAATTCCTTTGATTTTGGAGGCTATATAATGCAATCCGAATTTTCCACAAACACACGTGCACATATATAGTGAATAGAAGTGTGAGTGCTCATCGAGTAGGATGCTCAAATGCTCCGGGTAGGTTGTAGGCGAATGACATGGGCAAATATGTAGGAGTTGGCTTATGAATGGAGGTCTCGGATCACGAGTGAAAATGAAAACTGAAAATGACGGAGTAATGAGATTGAATGCCTCGAAAGGCAAGATATATAATAAGTGCAAAGGGGGACAATTCTGTAGGACTAAAAGGGTGGGGGGGTAAAGACTTGTGGACGAGATAGAGGTTAGAAGAAAGTCGAAGAACACCAGAATCCACCGGGACTGGAATCCACTGAGTTTAGAGGGGGAAAGGATAACAAGCACCAAAGAACTTGTCCAAAAATTCTCAATCCATTTTTTTTTTTTTAAATTTCATGGATGGAATGGGTTTATATAGGGGGGGGGATATGGAACATGAAGGGTCGTGGCATTAATGGTTTCTATATGGTCCTCGAGCCTTCTGATGATTTATAGTTCTTAATATTCGAGGAATGACAAGGGGGAATGTCTTTTAATTTAAGATTTGTTTAGGAGAGGTTTAATGTATATTGAGATAGAAGAACACGTGCAGCCCCTTCGTCCGCTGGCTCCCCAACTTTCAGTTTTAGCAGTCCTGTTCCCCTTCCTTCCCACATCGGACTCCTCTCAGATTGTAGTTGTACCCATTTAAAGTTCACTTGTTTAATTTATCGTCATTCTTTTTTTATCGTCATTCTTTGATAACAACAGGTCTTTTTGTTCTACGTAATTGGATGACTATTTAAACTATTGTAGGTTATTGTAGATGATCGGTGCAAAGAGAGAAATTTGGAACAACTTCTTGCTACTTATTGCGGCTGTTAATGCTATAAAACATTTGTGAATAAAATGACAATCTTACTAGAATCTTTTATGGGACAAGTGCATTATTTGAAGATTGGGCTAATTCAAGGGCTCTTACTGTTTGGAAACACGACTTTCAATCCATCACAAAGCAGTGGAAATGGTAACAGTTGCTAGTCTATCTGTTTCTTGTATATGAGTAGATTATCAATGCTTATAGGGAGGCTAACCATGTAGGTTAGGTGGAATTGGTTGGAACCTCTATGTATGTAGGAGTTGGTATGCCCTAGATCTTATGTTATTGCTCTGCAGATATATCTGCTGTACATTGCCTCGATGAATTGGATTCCCTACATTTTTCTCCCCAAGAAAACATCTTAGTTATTATATTTGATACTGTAGATTTTGACATTAATTTGCCTTCAGTCTTTGTAAGGTTCTTGTGGTTTATATTTATTGCCGTTTGGAATTAATTTATTTGTGTACTAGTTACACTAAATGTTTTGCTGTTCAGGGTTTTAATTGGGACTGGCCGAGTTTGTATTGAGACATTGCGACCATTGGCATATAGCCTTCTTGCAGAGATTGTGCATTATGTTCGAGGAGATCTTTCCCTCTCTCAGGTTTTATATAATTATCTTTTGGTTTTGATTTGGTGTCTTCATTTGGATTTTCTTGTTCTTCGCTTGTCTTAGCCTATGTTATGGTAATTGATATTAGCTTGTGAAGTACAAAGCATATTTCATGCTTATGGTGTATATGATTCTGCAGGGATTATGATTTGAAGACAAATAATGTATTATTATAATTATATGTAGCTTGTTTTGTTTTTTTGCTTTACTATTTTAAGTTGTACAAGGAAACAGTATATATATTTTCATTTATTAACCAATAATTAGGATTTTGCTGGCACTTTGCAACATGCCTTTTGTGGTAACTATTTGTTTATATTATGAATTTCTGAAGTATTGCAATGACTGATGGAATTCTTGCATACTTGATTCAACAATCTAAAGCCATATGCTAAGAAATTTTTGAGCTCCAGAGGTCATTTTCTCAGTCTATAGCCATATGCCAAGAACATTTCTTCAGGCTCCAAATGCCATTTTCCAACCATTACACACAAAACTAAGTAGCACAATTACAAACGCATATGCTAGTTAAGTACCCAAATAAGAGAACCTTGATTTTTAAAATCATATTGGAAATATTTTCTTCTTGGAACAAGAAAAAAATGAAGGTATAATTTTATAGGGAGACCATGTTATGTGTCTTATATCTTGAGATAACATGGAGACTTATGGCTCCTTGTCTCGAGATAGAAAACTAGAACAGTCTTTAGAAGGTCTTAAGTGAGCCCGATGAGCTGGGTTTAGATCTTGGTTTTCAATTTTGGTTTCATGTTTGGTTTCGGTCCTGATCGAAACCGAAATCTCTTCCGACATGGTGGAAAATTTCAAAGTGGTAAAAATGAGGATTTTTGATGTTTTTTTAAAGTCTTTTATAGTTGTGCTGCATATATTTACATGAATTATTTTTAGAAAACACAACAAACAATAGTAAACTTGCATGGACCATGATCCATGATAACCAAAATGGAATACCAATAAACTGGAAAAAAACTGATAATTAGCATATATGATGATATATTTATATATATTTACATTGTTTTGTTTAACGTCATCGCCTCCACCTCGTCACATTATTTAATAATTGTCTCTATCTTTCCCTCCATTGTTGTAGTCTCTTTATTTCCCTCCATCTCACCGCGGCATTTATTTGTTGTCTCTCGACAACATAATGCATGTCTCTCAACACGCCTCTCGTTAAGTAGCATCTCAATCCATATTCTTTTAAAAAAGAGGGAAGTGGTCCTGGCGTATGACATTACTTGCCATATAACAGTACCTCTCATCCCATTCCAAAGAATGTTACGGTTCATCCCATGCAGATGAACTCTACTCGGAACTGACCGCCTACACCACCCTCTGATGACCCGCTCTTCAACAAGAACGACATGTACATACATATCCCAAAACTCAGATGCTGATGAGAACACCAGTCAAAAAGATGCTCGTCGAGACAATTGCGTCAACGAGGGCAGTGGTTGCGGAGACAACTGCGTCGACAAGGACAGTGGTGGTGGAGCCAACTGTGCTGGCTTGCGTGATGTGGGTGTCGACATCAGTCGAAATTTGAGTGAATCCAATGGCAAAATCCGGTGACTCCAGTGATGGTTCTGACAAAATTCGATTGTGATTTCGGCAATATCTAGCAAAATTTGGCCAATATGGTGGCGAGAACCGACAAAATTTGATGAGATCTAACGAAATCCTGTAATATTTGGTGATTTCAGCGAGATTCGGCGATTTCGGTGAAATCCGATGAATCTGGGGCAAGATTCGGTAAAATCCGGCAATTCCGGTGAAATATGCTGAGATTCGATAGCGAATTTTGGCGATATCCGACGATTCTGGCGAAAATATGACAAATCAAATGGTACGATCCGGCAACTTCGGGCAAAATCAGTCGGATTTCGGTGGAATTCGGCAATATTTAGAAGCTTTCGATCGAAATCTCGGTGGCTGCGGTTTAAATCGATCGAAACCAGTCTCATTTAAAGCCCCAACCCTATCGAAACCAACCCACAGGTTTCACGAAATATGTCTGTTGGTTTTCTTCGAAATTACCGAAAAGATCTCGAAACGATAAATTTGATGAAACCAGCGGGAGCATGACATGGCTTCGGTGGGCCCCCTTGCTTTCGGTCGGAATCTCATCAAAAAAGATGAAATGGGGCTGGTTTCGGTGGCCCCCACCTTTTCGACCGAAAATTTTCAAATTGTCCCAAAATCTCGAAATTTCACTAAAATCAGAACGGGTCTAGGTTTCGAACCCCCCTTTTTTTTCGCCCGCTGCCGAAATCGAATTGTTTTGTCGAAATTTTAAAAATTCGACCGAGATTTCGAACCATGGTCTAGGCTCAGATCATAATGTAAGTCTTGGTAGTCTTAGTTGTGTCTCATGGTCAACCTGATTCATTCATACCCATAAGCATCGCCTAGAAGATCCCAAGCACACATAGTACAAAAAAAGATATATCCATTGTCCTTCGCTATTCATAGTGCCCAACCTACATTAGTGATATGTTGGCCTTGCCTGTTGGGAATTAGCTATCCTGGTCTAGGTTGATCTGTCTTGAGTTAGTTTATGGTTTTATCTTTTTAATCGAGTATGGCTCTTGGTTGGAGGATCAAATAGGTATGGGTCAAATCCTGCACATGTAGTAGATTTTTAGATGGGTTGTGGGTTGTGCACATACAGGAGCCTTGGCCTCAATATGGGATTGGACATTGGCTTAGCCTGGGTATTCCATATGTCTCCCCTCCAAAATCTTATATATTTGAAGGAAGTTTGTTCTAGTCTCCAATGAGAGAGGGACAAACGAGAGAGGATTGCAAGAGGAATCCACATTGGAGGGTAACAAAATCTTATAAGAAAATCTGATGACAACGAGAGCACCCAAATTCGATTAAATAATCGGGATATTTTAAGCATAATGCTATTTCAAGAATGTGTGTTAAAGTTTTCATCGAAATCAAATGATTGTTTGCTCCTTTAATATATTATCGAACAGATTGATAAGCTATCCATAGTAATACTAGAAGTGTTACAAGATGATGTATGATTTGGTGATCAGGCTTTGGTGAAATATCGAGCCCCAGTTCCTTTCAGCTGATGCTCGTATGAGAAAATGAATGATAATTAAGCATTCTTTAGATGTTAGTTTGTTATAATTTGTATATGTAATCTTACTACCATGGCTGTTTTTTTTGTTTATGTTGCTGTGATACTCAACTTTCTTAATTAACACTAACATACACTCTTTTGGTACAGTTGTCGCGGATTATCTACTTGTTCTCAAGAAACATGCATGATTCATCGTTAACTGTTGTCATTCATACAACCTGTGCCCGCCTAATGCTAAATCTGGTGCGGAACTTCTATTTTTGTGTTGGAAGAATTGAGTTGAAGTTAATGATGTTTTTTTATATTTAAAGATGTTGTTTTAACTCTTGCATAATGTATGAAGTATGATAAATACGGAATCAATATGTCATTGACGATTTTTCTTTCTAATCTTTGTTTATTCATACTGTTTATGGTTGGGGGTCTTAGGTTGAGCCAATATACGAGAAAGGTGTCGATCAACCAAGTATGGACGAAGCACGAGTTTTACTGGTATAAATTCTTGAAGTCGTTAAAATTGGAGTCCACACTAGTTTTCGGGTTGTATATTAACATTATTGTTAGGTATCTATTGATTTGCTAGTAATGAGATTATTGTTTTATCCTTTTTTTTTTCCTCCCTTTGCCAGGGCCGCATTCTCGATGCATTTGTGGGGAAATTCGGTACCTTCAAGCGCATTGTTCCTCAGGTATCTTTATTCTATGAAAGTTCTATTTACAAAACGCTATCCTGTAATTCTTTTCATTCGTGTGCTGGTATCTGCTATGACGTATTTGAATGTTGTCCTTATTGTAGTTTCTTATATTATCGGGAGAAACACTAATTTATATAGTTTTCTGAAGAATGCTAACATTCTATGCTTACATATTGTTATCCATATTTTCTTTATTTTTTGTATTTGTTTTGAATGGTGCATTTGACATTTCTTCTTCGGCATTTTTGTACGTTTTTTTTTATCATTATAGTTTGATGGATTTTTGTTTTCACCTTAGATTCATTTAATTGTATGATGAGCATCAGGATATCTCATCAGACTCCTCGACTATCTGCTTTAAAGAGTAGCTGTGGCTTGATGCTAAGGTTGTATTGTTTTCCATGAACTACTGCTAATCATCTTGACGACTCGAATTGTCTGACGGTCTTACCAGATGTTGGCTAGACATACATGACAAATTTAGATTAAATAAATCGTTGGTAATGTAAGAGTAGAACAAAAGTTAAAGACATAGAACATACTGAATTTATATATGTATGCAGTCTAAGCTAGTCATTTTTGGAAGAAAGGAAAACTTGAAGCAGAGATAATATCGGTCTGAGACAAGATGTTTGGGCAAGTCATCAGGTGGTTGCTCATTTATAGAATTGAAACTAAATTGACTTCTGGAATCCACTTTTTCTTGAATGAACTGGTAATGCAGCCAATTGGTTCTTGAAAAATCATAATCATGAAATTTCACATGGTAGTAAAGAAACAACTCCCAGTACAAACTATGGCCATTTTGGAGGTATTTCAGCAAGTTTTGATTTAGAAGTTTTTTTTTTTTTTTTGGCATATCCTGAAATTTCAATGGTAATTTTTTTGCATTTGAATGCTTGAGCATTTGTAAACTGCTGACTGATGTTCCATGTTGTGTTTGAATATCCAAAATTGTGGCTATGAAGATCCTAAAAGCTTTCCAGGAAGCACTTACTAGATGTCAAGTTAGTCCTTATAGAAATTGGTCATTCATAGAAGTTCACCATGTGATTCCTCTTTCAATGCAATTTGAATATTTTCATTATGCAAAGTATTTGGTAAGTTCTATAGCCATAAAATTGGAATGAAAAACTTTGCACAGAAAAATGTTGAACCTGCGACTGTTGTGCATTTTCAGTTCAATAGTGAAAGAGGGGATCCATTGTACATTCTTGGGCCTATTTAACCTTAGTATTCCTTACCATACCAGTCTCATATTTCTGCACCTACTGTCTCATGTTTGAAATAAATTTTCAGGTTTTTTGCTTATGACCCCCTAAAAAATATTGATTTTACAAATAACCTCCTCGCTTTTTAAGTTTTACTAATAACCCTCTCACACATTCTGACATTTAATTCCCCCCACCATTACCTTTTTGTCCTCGAGGTAACGGTAGGTGGGTGGGTGGGGGGCGGGGTTTATTAAATGTCAGAATGTGTGGGGGGTATTAGTAAAACAAAGAGTGAGAGGTTTATTTATAATGTCAATAATTGTTAGGGAGCTATATGCAAAAATCCCTTAATTTTATTCTCTTAACATTTTACATATCATTTTTTTGTTTAGTTAATGATGTTGCTCACCATTTTAGAGGAACAATCAGATTTCCGGTAAGGGAGACATTGCAAGTAGTTTTTTGGTCTACCTGTTAGCTCAAGGAGAAATGTTGGAAGGGTGAACCAATTAGGGCATCAAGCGAAATCTGTTCACTTATATGATTGCATCATAATCAGGTTGCTATAAAATATACACAATACATTCTTTACAATTCTTACAAACACAAACGTAGAAGAATACATGTATATCGCAATATAAATAATTGAGGTAATACTACACAGTAAAACATATCTCGTGAGTTGTATAGTGAAATATTATAGAATCCATTAATTCATGGTGGCCTTGGTATGGAGAGGCTTTTTAATTTGTTTTAAGGAAGAAAGGGCATGGAAAACCTGAGATAATTTGGTCGGAAGTTGTGATGATTTGGAAAGGCTTTCAGTGATAGCAGATGTAGTTATTAACTCATTAATAGGAACCATTACTAAGAACTACTGCCAAGAAGGATTCATATAGCCGGCCTGAATTACCGAGACAAAGCTTGATTGGTATTCTTATGGTTATATATGTGTTTGCGTGAATCTCAGTGTCTCACATAGACACACATATTGAAACATCCAGAATGTAAAATTCCAAATTCATCTTGGTGATCAAAAGTTCAAGTTTATGAATATTCCCTAAAGTTTAAGGATCTTTTTTTTTTTTTCTAATGTATTACGATTTCTGTATAAATTCTACACTGGTTGAATTTTACAAGCTGGTACTGAAAATTACTTAGTTTAGTTTAAATAGCTGTCAGGAATATGCTACATAATGTGTACCTGATCAATATTGCCTTATCCTAAAGAAACTTTGGTACTATGCAACCATAAAAATGCATCTATCGTTTTAAACCAAGTGGTTTAACAATAGTGTAACTTGCAAGAGATATCAAAGTTACTAAGTTCCAAAATCTTTTAGCAATATAATATTATCTTAGAGATTGAATTTTTGAAATAAAACCCGGATTTCCCAAATCGATGAAGCAATGACACCTTTAACCTTTCCTCCGGCACAAATCAGAGTCTGCATGCACCAATTCAGGGACCAGCATGATTAGACTTTTTCCGGAGGCGGCTATTCTTTCTCAATTAGCGTTGTGCAGTTGACTATATTCTCTTGGCTGTGTTCATAAATCTTAGTCTTGTTTCCTTTGTTATTTGTAAAACTTGACTCAATGAGTACTCTTTTCTGGTACATTTTGTCTTGATTCTCATCATGTTGTTGCTCAACGTGGAAGTGCATCTTGTGTTAACCAATTGTATTGATGCTGATGTCGATTCTTTAGAACTGTATGATCTCATCAATCATCCTTTTTTCTTAAGTTTTGAATCTTCTTCTGTAGCTCAAAATGAGGGAGCATTCTATGTCTCATCTCAATTTGATAGGGCCCTAGTTTAATTCCTATAGCTAGCGTAGGTATTCGTTTGTCTCCTTGACTCAAGGCTATAGTCACAAGCAGGGTTCAAAAACTCGATTTCGGACACTATATCAACCCTGCCAAAAAATGATATATTTCGCAAAATCAAGGGAATATCACGATATCGCACATTACATAGCATTTCAGTCGAGGAAAAAGACGATATATTTCTCATTTTTTGTGAAATATATTAATATTTCCTACCTTGGTAGAAGCATTCTCCGAATTTTTGAAACATTTGCGAACGCAAAGTATAGGAATTACTCTCTGAATTATCAGCACTATGGTGTGCTTGTCTCAAATTGTTCATGAACTATTTACAAATTTTATGAATAATTCACAAGTTTGGTTTATGGAAAAGGGAGCCTCTAGACGTTCGGAGGGAAACGTACCTCCAAATGCAATGATTTCATTACCAATGAGACTCCAACGAAGGACAATCACCTTATCTTTAGATAGAACACATGCCAAAAATCAGCACATTTGGAAGCTTCTTGGGGCATCAAATATGATGTTTAAAATTGACGGTTACAATGGATGGCCGATAAGGCTTCTAACATTTGATGCCTCTAGAAGTTTTCAAATGTGCTGATTTTTGGCATGTTTTCTATCTAGGATAATGTGATTATCCTCGAAAAAAAACCACCTTCGATGGAGTCTCATTGGTCATCAAATCACTACATGTGGAGGTAAGTTTCTCTTCGAACGTCTGGAGGCTCCCTGTTCCAATATATATATATATATATATATATATATATATATATATATATATATATATATATATATATATATATATAGAGAGAGAGAGAGAGAGAGAGAGAGAGAGAGAGAGAGAGAGAGAGAGAGAGAGAGAGGAATGCTAGAATGCGACATATGGTAATCCAATTTAGATGCACCTAAAGGTTTTGGAAAGGGCTGATTTTTTGTGGATGTGTTATCCATGCCATGGATAAAACATGCACAAAAAATCAGCACCTTCCAAAACCTATAGGTGCATCAAAATTGAAAGGACTTTTGTCGACCGTCTATTTGAATCATTTCAATTTTGATGCACCTATAGGGTTTGGAAGGTGCTGATTTTTTGTGCATGTTCTATCCATGGCATGGATAACATATCCACAAAAAATCAGCACATTCCAAAACCTCTAGGTACATCTAAATTGGATTACCGCATTTACCGCATTCTTCTCTCTATTTATATATACTATAGAATTGCTCAACTAATGTTGCATATTTTATGTTTATGTTGAACTTTTGCCAAACTCATTCCTAGTATTCAGGATTTTCTCCAACTCTGAATTTTGCTCACTCACAAAATTCTGCTCGTACACCGAAGTGGACCTATAATCACATTATTATCGGGCTATCCATTGATGCAAATTAGAGAGGATAGTTCTTGTATATATATTTGCTATTTTTATCTAACCAATTATTACCTTTTGACTTTCTTATTATTTATTCTGAAAATATTCTTTCTAATGAAATGTTTTTTGGTAATATTGTTTCATGCGGTCAAACATTGAATCAGGATTATCACGGACATCTAAATGGAACTTTGATTCAATCACTTTGTCTTTGTTTATATTTTCCTAAGCTTTCTCACAGGAATGAAATTTAAACTATCACATGCTTTATGATTCCTATATTGAATATTGTTTTTCTTTGGCATAGCTAGTGGAAGAAGGTGAGGAAGGAAAAGAGCGGTCCAGTTTGAGGTTGAAGCTTGAAGTTCCTATCCAGGTCAATCAGTTACTTAATTTTTTTAATCGATGCTTACTTATTGTTGTTCAAAACACTTCTTTGAGCAAATGATCTTTATTCATTTTCTGCTCAATTGCGAGTTTAGTTGGTGTTCAAATTACTTGCTTGATTTACTGTAAAAGATTTGGAAGAAACACAAAGTTTCAATGTATATCTTTTGTGAAGATTCAAATGCATATTATTGCTTGCCTTTTTTGATTTCATGTCAATGTAACTGCAAATTAAAGAAAGTACAAGTAGGCGTTAATATGATGTTTTTTTTTACCATAAATTCCGATAACATTGTTGACTACCTTTCTTGGTTATCATGACGATCCTATATGTAACCTTACGAATCATCCTTTAGAACTGTCCTGGGGAAAAACTGGCGAATACCTTTCGATGGGCGATGCTCTTCTGAGGGGAGCTGCCACTTGCCGCGCTGGCCTTCCTCTCTATCGTTGGGGGCTAGAGCTTGCGGTGGTGACCTATAAGGGAACAAAGATAGGTTAGAGACAACCGACTCCCTTTGGAGTACGAACCCTTCGATGGCTAAGTCAGCGTCGATACAAAAATGGGGAGGGCGGGCTGGTGATAGACGAGAGTTTGGGTGGTGGGGACTCATTGGGTTCCAACCGTTTGAATCATGCCCGGGGTGGGCTTTTATATGAGCTTGGGGAACGGAGATATCGACACGTGTCTGACTACGTGCCTACCTGGTGGCTAGGATTGGTTGGAGCAAGCAAATGCTTCCTCTCCCAGACAAACTGACCACTGTTCAAGAGTCACGTGTCAAGTGTCGGTAGCGTCACGTCGCAGGGGTGACAATTCCTCCAAGGAATCTCCACGGGCTGCTACCGGATTGGTGCCAAAATGTTGCTTCAGTTGTTGGTGCCTATCGTAATCGACAGAAACTGGTGCGGCGTCCGATCTTGCAATCATAGAACGTGCCAGACTCGGCACAACCTAAGCGAATCCCAGCCGAAGATAAAGTTTTCATTTTTGAAGGGAAGTTGTATGCTGGAGATGATTTCGAAGGGACACTGGGGTCGAGGGCTTCGCAGTCGAGCTCTTCACAATCAAGGGTTTCATAGTTGAGGGCTTCACGATCGAGGGCTCCATAGTTAAGGATTTCACGGACGAGATTTTGCAGTTGGGATTCGAAGGCTAGATTAAAAAGTGAGGGCTGCTTTGACCCAACCGTTCCTTTACATAAAAACCCGATTGAGACTGCCAAACCAAACCAAACCAGGGATAAGTCGGTAAACTGAATGAAAACAAAACAAAACTTGCTTATCGTATTGATTGAATGTGCACTGTATCAGTTGATACACGATACAATATTGTTTGATACACTGCATACGCATTGTATTTACGATATACCGATACAGCTACACGATACGCCTCAATTTATCTCCGATATGACATGTATCACGCTTTGTACAATTCTAATAACATCGTGGATTTCCTTATTAAGTAAAGCAACCATAAAATTGCATAGTGTATGACACAAATTGGATATAAAGGCGTGACCTGAAAAATTGCTTGTGGACACATGATGTTGATAAGATTTTCTGACTGACGAATTCTTTATCCTCATGAAATATGGAAAAGAAATATAAAGTGTTAACTTTCAATCAAAGTAGGTTCCATGAAGTATATTGAGCTACTATTGAGGGTGCTAGCTAGCTGATCCGATGAAGCCTCTTTGTGGTTGTACTGGATACCCGAAATCAATATCCTACCTTTCTCTACTAGGTAGCTGATAAGGATCCCTGCTTTAACCTTCCTCAGAAGGGATGTCCATGGATTCCCCAAAAAATAGGTGAATGAGCTAGTATTTAACTTCTAGTGATTCCATAACATCAATTTGAAATCAAAGGCTAACCTTACAAAAAATTAGAATTGAAGGATAGATACAAACATTATAGACATGTTCAATCATAGTTGTCAAGGCGAGGCTAGGCGCTCGGAGGGAGCCTAGGTGCGCCTAGGCGTGGCCTTATGTGCATAGGCGTGACCTTATGTGCATAGGCATTCTCCAGGCACGGGTATATATGTACAGTCTATACTTGCAGGTATATATGTAATAGATAGCAATATAACACCTTACTAACATGAAATTGAGCATATTATAGTCAAATGCATGCAACGCAATGACACATACATAGTATAAACGAGTAAACAACAAAAGGAACATATAGAATACAAACACTTGTTAACATAAAATTGAGCATATTCTAATCAAATGCATGCAACACAATGAATACATAGTATAAACAAGTATACAACAACAAAATGAACTAAGAAGATGGGGGCGGGTTGGGTTGTACTAAAAAAAAAAAACAAAAATCAATGCCTAAAACTAGGCGCGCGCCTAGCCTAGGTGTGCCTAGGCCGTTGCTTAGTGCTGTTCGCCTAGGCGCACTGGGGTCTAGCCGTCTCCGTGCGCCTGGGCCCGCGCCTTGACAACAGTGTGTTCAATAACATGCTCACCATGTTTCCACCCAAAAATTACCACTTTTGGGGAAAAATGATCTTGTTCTTTAGCAAAAGTAGGTTCGTTAGATTTTTTTTCTTTATTCTTCTTCGGAAATATCTTCATTGCTCACCATTCCAAACATTCTCTAATTGCATAAACTTCTATGAATTAGTTAGAAAAAAAATTTCAATTAATAAATTCAAGTAATTTAGTCAAAATTATGAACTCACAAGCAAATCCAAGGGTCACTAGCCTTGCAATTTGAATTTTGATCCTTTTCATGACATTTCTTGATTGTCCTCAATTTTAGTGTTAACATGGAGATCTTTAGTTAAACATTCATCTCTGACCATATTTGTTTTGATAAAGTCACGCATGCAAATGTGCATCACAATGCGAGTGTGGTTGCAAAAGCCATTCTATAGACCTGGGCCCCATCTTGCAAGGTTGCACATTTGTCAGATAAAATGCTACTGCATTTTATCGGCAATAGCAGGCCTCTATACATCGCAAATATCTGGCGGGCCAGCTCCCACATCTGTCCCATATTTTAAATCATATTTTTTGGGGAGGGCTTTCCATCTTAAAAATGCATAACTTTCATTATACATATCAAAGTTTCAAAAAATTAATATTTTCGAAATATACTCATCGAGTTATACAGAACTGAACCCATGGTGACTATTAAATTCTGAGGAAAAAAAATCAGATACGTGACTGGCCTATACTTAAGTGACATTTACCGAATTAAGTGACATTTACTGACGGTTATAAATAACCCAAATATGTCACTTTCAAAACCAGGATGTCATGTAAATTGACTAAATATCACTTTCAAAACCAAATTGTCACGTAAAACTGACAGTTCTAAAGTCAAGAGACACTTTAACGGGCGCAAGCTGCCGATAAAATGTCTCTTGATTTTATAACTACCAGTTTATGTGACATTTGGTTTTGAAAAGTGATATTTAGTCAGTTAATGTGACAATTTGTTTTTGAAAAGCTTGGGTTATTTCTAAATGTCAGTCAATGCCACATAATTCGGTAAATGCCACATATAGGTCAGTCCTGTATCCAATTTTTTTCCTCAGAATTTAATAGTCTCCATGGGTCTAGTTTTGTAGTGCTCGATGAGTAGATTTCAAAAATATAAATTTTTTTCGAAATTTGGATGTCTAATGAAAGTTATGAATTTTTTAAGATAAAAAATACGCATCCCAAAAAATATATGATATTTTATTATTTTATATTTTTAAAGCATCGAACAACTCATCTGGGCTTGATAGAGGGGTAATATAGACCTTTGACGATTGCCACGTGAAGGGGCCTATCTTGCGGCCTATAGAAGGTGAGACATGAATAATTTTTCTTATTTCGTTGTTGTGTTTTTTTATCTTCCATGCTCCTGATTTGGATTGTGTTAGAAGGCGGCACCTAGCGAGGGGTTTACAACTACTGTTCTGGAGACATGCCTCAAGACGACCTTGTGCGGTTTTTGAGGGAAGGCTTTTAATTGAGGGAGGAGTCTTTTCCTTCCCCACGAGTTTTTAGAGATTTTTTTAGTTGTTTTGATGGAAAAATAATTTCTCTTGGATAACTGCTTTGCGGTGGGACCCACATTTTCTTGTGTACAAAACATCGAATTCTTTATGAGAAATTACAATTTCTTTTTCATTCCTATACTTTCAGTTAACTGGCTACAGCCTACAACTTTAAAAAAACAAACTTTAATAAACCATATCCTAGAGATTTGTAATTCAACTTGTTATAGTTGAGTGAACACAAGCTACAAAATCTGCTACCACATTTTTGTTGGCCTTTGAAAATGTATTGTGTATTTACTCCTTTTTATTTGATCACTTTCAGTTTTGGTATGAGTTATATTATTATTTTTCATTTATTCAGTGTTGTTATTAGTGAATGATGGTTTTGTTGCTTGGTTTCTGATCAGACTAGGTACTTGTTGTGCAGGCTGTTCTCAATTTGCAGGCCCCTTTGGAGTATTCTAAGGAAGTGAATGATTACAAAAACTTAATTAAGACTTTGGTGATGGGTAATGTGATCATAACCCCAAGCTTGTTGAATTTTAAAATCCACACTGTCATGGAAGTTGATGCACATGGGATTTAATTATTTCATTTTAATTTTGATATCTCTTCATATCATGATCTAAGTTTTTTTAGAATCCCTTTTAACTGTATTTTTTCTTTTCTTATATGTCAATTTCTTATGTTAAATTTATGCTAGTGCCTTGATCTTACTACAGTTGTTTGCACATGGTTTATTAAGTGACTCTGGTATGCAAATTCCTGTTAATAGGGGTGGGTCACAGTAGATACAGTTTTATTGCGTGTGGTTGGACATCTGACTACTTTCCTTAATCATCTTTCCCCCCCCCCCCCCCCCCCCCCAATGAATAAGACATTGTAATATTGATTGTCCTCTGCCGAATGTACTATTTGGATGTGACCTCTTCTTGTTACATCTGCATTGAACCATCTAATGAGCTTGAAATTTGTTCTTGGGCTTTTGAGAATTGAATATATATTGGTTTATAACCACTGGAAAGGTTCTGTAGAAAATTTGGTGTTGGATTATTGACCTGTCCAATTCTCAAGCTTCTCTGAGCAATTGAAGAGCACTGTCTTTTTAACAAAAAAATCTAACTGGTCTGTAATTATATGGTGTTGAATATTGCTATCTTGGCTTCTACCATTCCGCCAAGGTTCCTATTTGGATTACTAATGATTCTTCTCTTTATATATAGAATCTTTTTGGCCTATTCTGTAGTTTTTGAATGGGATGGGCTCATTAATAGCATGTTTAGGTAATATACAACCCACATAAAACGTGAATGAAGTTTTTGAGATTATAAAATAGGCGGCCTGATACTTGTATAGTTGTATAGGACACATTTGGAAACAATAGCTGTGGTTTCGGTGGTTGCTGTTTGTTGGAATTAATGGACAGCAGACAAAGCCATTCATGCTTAAGGTTGTAAGATTAGAAATCCTAATAGCAACAGAGTTTGGAAATCTTTGCAAGGTAAAAGCTTAAGTTGGGGGTGGGATATGCTTGACATATTAGTTAAACTCGAGTAGTTTTGGCAATCAGGCGATACATTTAAACAAAGAAGTCCCAATTAAGTTGCTTTAAAGCAAGATGTGGCCTTCAACTTGTGCTTGAGGTACATCTCCTCTTCTGACGCTGTCACATTTTGTTTTTGCTGGATCTGGCTCCCGGGTGACGTCTTGGTTTTCTCAGACGTAGAAACCTTGGCCTACTTTCTGGCTTTGAGCTTTTGTGAAGTAGCTTGCGGGGTCTTGGAAGCAATGTTGTCAAGGCAGCTAGGCGATGCCTAGGCGGTCAGGCCTGCCTAGGCGAGGTGTGGCCTAGGCGAGGCCTAGGCTACAATTTTTTTTTAATATCAAAGTTTTTAATATATGGGATAATATTTGGATTTGAGCAAATAATAAGCATAATACCATCAAAAACTTCATGTGAAATTAATCAAACAACTGAAATCAAACATTCTTATCCAAAAAGAATATTCAAGTCATCATTGTTATGCTAAATCACTGAAATGTCAATACGTAAAATCATGTATGTCATACATCATCAACATGTAACAATCAATGAATCAAATTATGTTACTATTAAGAAGTTATAATTTAGAAGTTAGAACATTAAAAACCTTAGGTCCATAACATTTATTATGAAACAAATCAAGCATTATAAATAAACCCAAAAAATTTAGCACAATCCTAAAATTGGAGAAATAGAAGCACTAGAGAGTGGATAAACCACATGCATATAAAAAGATAATTCAAAGAGAAAACAATTCTATAAGCAAACAATAATTTTAACCTTAACCTTAATAAAAAAAAACATGAAACAAACTCTAAGCTAGGAGATATTGATAGATAGCTAAGAAGAAAGACATATAAATGGTATTTAAGTATATGGGTCATACATACATTGGAAAAGAAAACAAAAAGAATAGGAAAAAATTAAAAATAAAAAACCCCTTTTTTATATAGGTCATCCGCCTAGGTTGTGGCCTAGGCAACCAGGCCCGCAAAGGCCTAGGCGTGGCCTATGCCGCCTTGACAACACTGCTTGGAAGGCAAGGCCTCAACTACTGTATCTTTGGCTTGATAGAACTTGGTGACGAACACATTAAATTTATGTTTGATGCAATGTTTCTTTAAGGCATATCCTGAGGTCTTGCACATCTTTGAACCTTGAACCAACTTACATGCTAGGGTCATCTCTATCCACTTCGCAAATATCATCCTCATAAGAGTTAACACCATCTGCATCTGAACTAGAAGCTGAATTAGCTAGGGAATGATACTCATTTTCAGAGTAACAATTGTTTGCGTCATCATCGCAAATCTTTGTATACGACTCTTACAACGAATCTCGATCTTCTTCAAAATCTTCATAACCAAAGTGTTCTTCCTGATTTCCCTATCTTCCACCATATTTTTTGCATCTTGATTTTCCTCATCATGGTCTCCCTCTTCCTGGATTGCCTCAATCATCATACTTAGTCCTTGTGAACTTAGCTGATTTCTCCATCATCAGAGTCAGAAACATGTGTCTCTATGCCCTGTGATTTTTGTGAATATACGTTTCTTCTAAGTTTGCTTGATTTTCTTGGTTCTGAAGTAGCCAACATTCCCTCATCTGTCACTATAAACATCTCTACCTTCTTGTTATTCCTGTGAGCAGTCAACATTCTCAGATACTATGCCTTTTTGTTAAGAGCATAACTGCTTATGTGTTGATCCATGCATTATATAAGAAGCAATTATTGTGGGACTTATTGTCCATGAACAAACTACTCCCATGTCATTTATTAGCTCCATATATGATGTCGTATCCGGGTCCACCCTGATAGTCTTCTGCCTCCAAACTCAACTCATATTTTTTCGGTTTATCTTGGAATCATTTTACAATACCCGCCATATTCCACTCCAATGTCTTGTAACATGTAATAAGAACAACTATCAACTTTCAACATTCAACATAACATAAAATAACAAATTAACAACTACCAACAAACGACTTAAAACATTCAACTAAAAGCAACAAGTGGTCTGCTAGCAAGTACTACAAACTGTGCATGCTACAAACTGTATAGATAAAAAACAATTTAATTAGGGCAAATTACAAACTGATCATAGTACAAACTGAATAGACTGAACACAGTTTTGTTAGAGCATCTACGTACTAATTCATACTGCTACAAACTGAATAAACTTAAATAATTAGGCCATCTTGCCAATTATGTTAGGGAACTTACCCAATCGACCAATATAGGGTATTCTCGGATTAGGACAACACACCAATCAGTTGAGAAAAGGAAATACATTGATGGGAAAGGATATAAAGAGGGAATGGTGGGAAAAGGAGGAAAAATTCAAGGTACATGAGTTAGGGTTATGGTATTATCGAATTAGGACAGGCAATACATCAATTGGTCGAGTAATTGGAAATACTTTGTGGGGAAAGGATGTGAAGAGAGAATATATGGAAAATTTTGAAAAAATAGGGAATACAAGGTAGCCCTCGAATAATATGAAGATGAACACATGTGAAGCGTTCATTGAGTGATTGGTCCTTCGGTGGAATGAACTGGAGACTGATGTGGATACTCAACGGCTGCCGGACCAACGTGGAGTTTTGCCGGACATACCAGAGGAGCGTTGAGGGCTGAACGAGT
Source organism: Chamaelirium japonicum (assembly GCA_947650365.1). Classification (NCBI taxonomy): domain Eukaryota; kingdom Viridiplantae; phylum Streptophyta; class Magnoliopsida; order Liliales; family Melanthiaceae; genus Chamaelirium; species Chamaelirium japonicum. The sequence goes on from OX393560.1 coordinate 30,595,526, forward strand.
GTGAAGGGAAGACCGGAGTGGAGTTAGGGTACTCACATTAAAAAGAATTGGAGTTAGCCAATCCAAGTGGTAATTGGTAAGTCACCATTTGACCATGGGAAAAATGGTCATTTGGACCTCAAGTTAGAAGCTCACAATGGTTGTCACTCACTGTTGGCGGATAGTAACAGAGGGTGAATATGCATGACTTTAGACTAGTTTGTAGAATTCAATATGCACGACTTTAGACTAGGGTGAATATGCACGACTTTCCTAGATTTGGGACCTTAACCCAATTTTAAGGAGGCTAACTACTGCACAAAAAGGACATAACAAACCTCCACTCTTATGAGCCAATAGGGGGCCAAACTTTCTTTCCCGGGTGAAAAGGGAGTTTGGGACTAACTCCTTTGAAGCTTGTTCATAGGAGAGAGGAGTTGCGTGACTCTGCCCCGCGGGTTGGAGGCCCACGGGTAGGAGGCCAGCTGGCCCTCCCGTGGATTTGGCCATTCCGTTAAAGGGAGGGTTGGGTAAAAAATTAGAAGTCTCCCGCTCCTTCACTTTACTGGAATTCTGTAGCTTGTAGGTCTTGAAATTCTACAAAATACACAAAAAATGAAAAAAGAGGCATGTGGTTATGTAGAGTCAAATTTTGGTTTATTTCTAGTACTTGGTGTGCGTGCGAACCTTAGGTGAGCTGCATGTATTGGAATTTATGAGGATGGAACTTTCATCCATTAGAAATCAACTTTTTTGTGAGTGAATTTATTTTATTAGCCTTTGTTGAATTGTCCTCAAACAATCCCATTTTGGCTTTCTAGTCCTTTTCTGCTCTATCACATTTCGTATCGATGATTGTCTGTGCTGAGTGCTCTGGTTTCCGGATCATACTCACTAATTAAATCAAGCGGTTAATGTTCATGAGAAATCTATTTACCTTTTGAACTGTTCGCTTTGGACCATTAGCTTCGTTCCTCCAACAACTTGGATGGCGAATAACAGTTGGATCTTCGAACACATGAAATGTTAATATCCACCAGAAGTCCTTTTAAGATTCTTTCTTGTCTTATGCTGCCCTGTGTGCCAAAGTGGGACATACACTCGTTAACATCGCGCTTTATGGATGGTGTAAGAAATGAGTCCATTGACCTTATTTTTGTAAGTGGTGGTTAAATAGTTTAAAATTGATGTGATTGTTCTGTTCTTGAGCAAGGAAGATCTATATGAGGTTCCTCAGAAAAAAAGCTCCGATTCCGGTTGAAAAGTTGAATAAGTGGATTGACGACCTACAAGAAATTTGTTGGAAACTGTGACAGGGTGGTTTGACAACTTTTTCTACCATGGGAGATTGATATCTTCACATGAACGAGAGAAGAACTAATAATGTTGATGATGGTTTGTTAATCCTGATAGGTTATTGTCTGTTAATAGTTAATACCTAGTGTACCTTTGTAAATTGATAGAATGGTTTGGGGTAGTTATATTTGATGTTATTTGACTTCATAACAATCTTATGGCACTAATATCTGACGCATACTCAATTTTTATTGACTTATGTTGCAGGAATGAAAACCATAATTTGGAGCATCACGAATGCTCATATACCTCGCTCACAGGTAACAATCTATGTCTTTGACACTTCATAGTTCATATGCAAATTCAAGCTGTAATCACACATGTAATCACTGTTTTAAAACTCGGTAAAACTCAGCTGAGTCGGGACCGAGTCGACTTGACTCGACTCGGCCAGATTTTAGTCTAGTTATTTGGCCTAATCGGGCCGAGTTGGGATAAAACTCGGGTGAGTCAGAGCAAGTATACTCGACTCGTCTGGCTATCGAGTCAAATCCTAGTTTCGACTTTTTGAACACTGTATGTAACTTCTGCTTCAGGTCTCACCATCATCACATGGTGCACATCAGCAAGTGCAGGTCTCCCCATCATCTAATGTTCCACTTACGCAAGTGTTCAAAGGGATGAGAGAAGATGAGGTGTGGTAAACTTATTGTTTTTCTTGTTGGAATCCTTTTACGAAGGCTTTTGTTCTTGCTTAGTCTGACATCAATTTTGGTAGGTTCGGAAAGCCTCGGGTGTTTTGAAGAGTGGTGTCCACTGCTTAGCTCTCTTTAAGGAAAAAGATGAGGAGAGAGATATGTTGCAATTTTTTTCACAGATTTTAGCTATAATGGAACCGCGAGACCTTATGGACATGTTTTCATTGTGTATGCCAGAACTTTTTGACTGCATGATTACCAACTCTCAGTTGCTTCATATATTTTCAACCCTTTTGCAAGCTCCTAAGGTCCTGCGGCCCTTCACAGATGTTTTAGTCAATTTTCTTGTGAGCAGTAAACTTGATACCCTGAAGCATCCAGATACCCCTGCAGCGAAACTTGTTTTGCAGCTTTTTAGACTCTTATTTGTGGCTGTTGCCAAGGCTTCAAAAGAATGTGAAAGCGTACTGCAGCCTCACATACCTGTGATTATGGAAGTTTGCATGAAGAATTCTACTGAAGTTGACAAGCCACTTGGTTATCTGCACCTTCTTCGCATTATGTTCCGATCCTTGAATGGTGCAAAGTTTGATACCCTATTACGAGATCTCATACCTTCATTGCAGTCATGTCTTAACATGTTGTTAGCTATGATTGAGGGACCGAATGGTGAAGATATGAGGGATCTTTTGATTGAGCTTTGCTTAACTTTACCTGCTCGTTTAAGTTCCTTGCTTCCTCACCTTCCTCGCCTTATGAAGCCTCTGGTTTTTGCTCTGAAAGGAAGTGATGACCTTGTAACTTTAGGACTTCGGACTCTTGAGTTCTGGATTGACAGTTTGAATCCTGATTTCTTGGAGCCTAGTATGGCAAATGTTATGTCTGAGGTTATACTTGCTTTATGGTCTCACTTGAGGCCCCTTCCATATCCCTGGGGCACGAAAGCTTTGCAACTACTTGGTAAATTAGGTGGTCGAAACAGACGCTTTCTTAAAGAGCCCCTCATGCTTGAGTGCAAAGAGAACCCGGAGCATGGCCTTCGTCTTATTCTTACATTTGAGCCTACAACACCATTTTTAGTACCTCTAGATCGTTGCATATACCTTGCTGTTGCTGCCGTCATGCAAAACAATGGTGGCATGGATGCTTTCTACAGGAAACAAGCTCTCAAATTTCTTCGGGTATGCTTAGCATCTCTTCTGAATTTGCGGGGAAATGTAACAGGTGAGGGAGTGACACCTAGTCTTCTTGGAACCTTGTTAGTTACATCCGTGGATCCTTTCCGTCGCCGTACAGAAACTTCAGATATGAAGGTTGGTTTTAAGCTTCCCTTTTTGTTCATGATCATAAACCTTTTAGCAATTAATGTCATTGTCGCATTGTATTTTTCGATTACACAGAATAAATGATTACTATCTCATCGTAGAACTCATTTTCATAAATCATACATCAGTAGTGCTTCTAGTACACTGTAATTAATTTATTTGGTGCAGCCATGATCCATCATATGTGATCTATGTATATACAGCCATGATCTAGGCAGTGTTCTAAAAAGCGGTCTAGGCGGCCGCCTAGGCGCTAGGCGGCCCCCCACCGCCTCGCCTAGGCCCTAGGCGCTCCAGAAAAGCGGCCAAGCTCCCAGGCGGAGCTAGGCGGCCGCCTAGGCGGTGTAGGCGGGGCAAGGCGGCCGCCTAGGCGGTCTAGGCGGGCTGAGGCTGGCCAGGCGGACCAGGCGAGCCAGGCGGGCTGAGGCTGACCAGGCGGGCCAGGCGGGTTGAGGCTGGCCAGGCGGACCAGGCGGGCTAGGCGGGCTGAGGCTGGCCAGGCGGACCATGTTTGCTTTTGTTCTTGTTAATCACTCAATCTTGAATTATGGTTATATACTTGTTCTTTAAAATAATGGTTTGGGATAATCTTGAACTTATGTTAATTTTTAAACACATATATATATATATATATATTATATAATATCAAAATAATAATTAAAATAATTAAAAAAAAGGTAAAACGCCTAGGCCCCGCCTAGGCCGCCTAGGCGCTAGGCGGCCCCCCACCGCCCGACTAGCGCCTAGCGCTTTTTAGAACCTTGGATCTAGGTGGTGAGCAGCAACACAGTAACAAGCATTCTGCATTACAATGGGTTCATTTGTTTAGGCAGAACCACAATAATACTATGAATATGATACAGCTTATTCTTGTTTCAACATTTATCTGATTAGTCTTAGAGTTGATAAAATTTCCATTTAAGTGTACTTTGATGTATAATTGTGAATTTGTTATTAACATTGCCTTCCTTGTGTTTATGTTTTCATTGCTGTTATATGATTGAATTTTTCAAAGGACTGTTTTTCTTTCAGAATCAATGGTAATGTAATCATAACGTGAATGGCATTGATTTTTTTTGTAGAAGTAGTTTAAGAAGGGTGATGTGGAGCGGCTTAATCCCTGTATGAAGGTGGTACTAGGATAGTATGCTACAAATAAACTGGAGAAGGGCTAAAATGCATTCAATGAACAAGTATGACAAGATCTTGATGCCACCCTAATGTGTGTGACATGCCTATGAAAAATAATTGACTTTAGTACAAGCGTAAACTTCCCTTTTTCCACGTCTATTATATGTACAAAGAGTATGTAGATGTCAGATTCTCAATGGCTAAACTCCTCACCATTTGTTTTATTGTACTCTGATGTTATCATCTTTCCACAAAAAAAAACCGCAACCTTCTCCAAGCTATTTTTAAAGCATTGATCTGTTCATGTGTTTATCTTAAGTTCCTAGCCATTGACGTATGATATAATAGTTGAAGTTGGAGGTGTGGCTTACATGCAACACCCTTATAAAAATCCCTAGGTTTATATAAATTATTTTGGGTGGCCCGGGTGGGTATGCATAATGATATCGATTCAGTCGCAATTCATTTTGATTAATCTTATTACATTAGTTTTTCTTCATTGTCCACTATTGACCTATACCTTGGTTTTGATTGGTTTGAAATAGATGTCCTGTTTTGTGCCGTCTGTTACCCCTTTAATTTTCCATTGTTTCATGTACAATTTTGATGTAGATCATGTAGGTGAGGGTGGACCTGCACTAGGTTTTAGATGGATGTAGTAAAATCTGAAAAGTAGGACAACCAAACGTATTTTTGTCTTTTCATGATGTTTTGTTTTTTTGATCTTGACAAAATTTTGTGGGGATGTTGGTATCGATGCAAAATTTTTGAGGTTTTTGTTGGATGTGAAAATTTGGGGTTGATCGGATCGTTGTGAGCAGATTCACAAAATCAACATGCTTTTTTTATATATAAAAAAGGAGAAGGTCCACGACGATCCAATTAGTTATAATGATGATTATGGCTTTTAATGGGCTTCAAAAGAGATGAATATGGATTTTTAATGGCAATGGAAAGGAAGCAGAAGCAACTAAAACGATGGAATATAAGGTGGATGCAGAAAGAAAATAAAGTAGAGGGTAAATCAAACCGCCGTTGATTTGCAAGGAATCTCCTAGGGAATCCTTCACGGAGAAAGACCGTCAATGGAATCGTTGTATCCTGTGGTTCGCTAGCCAAGTATCACTCCCAGAGGTGGAAGACGACGCTTTTCAAGGCGGAGTCGAGGAAGAAGGGGTGGGGACACGAGTCAACCCTAATCTCTCACGAAGAGGAAAGATTTCATAAAAAAAAAAAAGATTTATTCTTTTCTTTCATGCCTTGTGGCCCTTGTGTAGAATTTGGGTTTCCGATGGAGGGCTCGAATGCAAGCAAAGAAGGAATGAAGGGCTAGATGGAGGTACAAATAAAGAAAGAGGAAAGAAAGAAGAAAATAAATGAAATAAAAGGAAGAGAGAGAGAGAGAGAGAGAGAGAGAGAGAGAGAGAGAGAGAGAGAGAGAGAGAGAGAGAGAGAGAGAGAGAGAGAGAGACTACCACATGAAAAGAACGAGAAAAGGGGGAGGGGGGGTTCGTGCGGCTTGTCGGGATAAGAAATCTCGTGTGGGACTATATAAGTGTATAGGGCCTATAATTCCTAGTATGACATGATCATTTTATTAGTTTAATACTTACAAAAGATTTACCATGTAGAGCTATCTCCTGAATGATATAATATAGTGATCTTAAGGTGGTCCCTTATATTTCAGCTAAGCATGCTCACAAGTTAGCCTTTTTAAGACAAGACAAGATGTTAATTATAAAGAAATTTAAAGATGCTAAACATAAAGCAAGGGTTAACTAATAAACTCTTGGGTTTTTCTAATCTTTATTAACGACGTTCCATACTCAAAACTCCTGATATAACTCAATTATTAATTTGTAGCTCAAATCATGATTTATCCATTTCACACTCTTGTTTTACTACTATAGTATGGAGAGTCACTGGTAGCAACACTAGACCAAGTGCAATATAGTAAAGTTATTATTCTGTGTTCTTTTTTATTCTTCGCCTCCTTCATTACCATCAACATCATTACTTTTACTGATTTGATATTAATCCAAATTATGTTTAGAATTTTTTTCATATATACCCCTGAAAAAGTTCGATATTGTAGAAAAACCTCTGTGGTTTACAAATTTCTATAGGCATGAAAATCAAGATACAGGAAGGGTGCCCAAAGAAAGATTTAAGCCATAGAGGTTTTATCGAACTTTGTAAGGCGTATATATGCAAAATTCACTTATATTTATATCTCTCCTCTGCCCTTTACTCTTCTTTTATTGGTAACGCTTCGTACTACTGGATAGAAAATTCCTTTTCGATCCTTGATGTTTCATTCTTGACTGGATTTGTGCTCCATATACGCAGAATGATATATTTTTTGGCTATTTACCTTAACTTCCTATGAAATTATGAGTTTATTCTCATCTAATGTAATAAAATATTATATTATTTTGGTTGGTACTTACCTTATTTTATCTGAAAGATGTCAAAGATCATCTTAAGATTAAAAGAAATCTTTGTCAATGGAACCTTGGACCATTCACTATTTCAATTCAAAAATAACATTGTTATTATTACTATTGGCATTCACCTGTTTGAAATTGTGATATTAATATATGGTTGCAATAGGCAAATCTTTTCTTTGTCGGTAACTAACCAAAGCCACAATTACCTTTGCTAGTGTGTTCCATCTTATATGATAGGAACATCATGTATTTCTCATTCAAACAGTTGTGCTAAAATAGACTTATTTTCTATAAATTGATGCAATTCTTATACATTAATTTGGTGGTTCTTTGTTGGCTTCAATTTTGGCATCATTCAGGTTTTAAAGCGATAATGGCTAATTTTTTCATATGATTTAAATTGTTCATTACAGGCTTCTGTTTACAGTGCATAGCTTTTCATTTAAATGCTTTGTATACTTAAATAATTGACTTTTCTTAACCCTAGACAATACTATAATAATCCTTGTGAAACAGGTTGATTTGGGCGTGAAGACGAAGACTCAACTAATGGCTGAGAAATCTGTTTTCAAGACTCTATTGATGACCACTGTATCTGCCAGTGCAGATCCTGAGCTACAAGACGCAAAAGATGATTTTGTGGTTAATGTCTGTCGTCATTTTGCTATGCTTTTCCATATTGATTCTTCTTCTAATCCTTCTGCCACGATAGGGCAGCATGTTGGTTCCTTGCTCTCATCAAGTGGTAACCTGGGGCTTAGGTCAAGTAGTACTTCTAATCTAAAGGAGTTAGATCCACTAATCTTTTTGGATGCATTAGTTGATGTCCTTGCCAGTGAAAACCGGCTCCATGCAAAGGCTGCTCTTAAAGCTTTGAATGTGTTTGCTGAAGCACTTCTTTTCCTGGCACGAGCAAAGCATACAGGTGTGCTCACTTCAAGGGGCGGTCCTGGTACTCCAATGATGGTATCGAGTCCGTCATTAAATCCTGTGTATTCACCACCCCCAGGTGTCCGTATCCCTGTATTTGAGCAGCTTTTACCTCGGCTTTTGCATTGCTGTTATGGAAGCACATGGCAAGCTCAAATCGGGGGGGTTATGGGACTTGGGGCTCTAGTTGGCAAAGTATCTGTAGAGACTCTTTGCATTTTTCAAGTGAGAATAGTGCGCGGTCTAATATATGTTCTCAGAAAGCTACCTATGCATGCTACTAAAGAGCAAGAAGAGACAAGTCAGGTACTGACACAGGTTCTCCGCGTAGTGAACAATGTTGATGAGGCTAACAATGAGTCTCGTCGGCAGAGTTTTCAGGGAGTTGTTGAGTTTCTTGCTTTAGAGCTTTTCAATCCAAATGCGTGTATTGTTGTAAGAAAGAATGTGCAATCGTGCTTGTCACTTCTAGCTAGCAGGACTGGCAGTGAAGTATCCGAGTTGCTTGAGTCTCTGTATCAACCTTTGCTTCAGCCTCTCATTATGAGGCCACTACGTTCCAAGAATGTTGAACAACAGGTATCATGTGTTTCGTTGAAGTGGACATTTTAAATTTTCTTGAATCGTTCCTTTTATGCTAGAAGGAACTATTCAAATTTATTTACTCCTTGCACAGGTAGGGACTGTCACTGCGTTGAACTTCTGCCTTGCCTTGAGACCTCCTCTTCTTAAGTTGACTCAGGAGCTAGTCAATTTCTTGCAAGAAGCACTGCAAATTGCTGAGGCTGATGAAACTGTGTGGGTTACAAAGTTAATGAACCCCAAGGTGGTTACAACATTAAACAAACTTCGGACGGCATGCATTGAATTGCTTTGTACTGCAATGGCTTGGGCAGATCTTAGAACACCTAATCATACTGAATTGAGAGCAAAGATCATATCAATGTTTTTCAAGTCTTTGACCTGTAGAACACCTGAAATTGTTGCTGTTGCAAAGGAAGGGCTTCGACAGGTTTACCTCAAAATTGCAACATTAATTGTTCAACTGATGTATTTCAGCATGGAGTTGTCTATATGGCTACATAACATAAACATATCCATGTTCAACTGAATGTTGTTTCATATTTATTGTTTTATCTCTCTATCTGATGCTAGTTTATGTGGCTACACATTATTTTTTAGGTTATTCAGCAGCAAAGGATGCCTAAGGATCTTTTGCAGAGCAGCCTGAGACCTATTTTAGTTAATCTGGCACATACGAAAAGTCTAACCATGCCCTTGCTACAAGGATTGGCCCGTTTGCTTGAACTTCTGTCTAACTGGTTTAATGTCACTTTGGGTGTTAAGTTATTAGATCATTTAAAGAAATGGCTTGAGCCTGAAAAGCTTGCTCAAAGCCAGAAGTCCTGGAAGGCCGGGGATGAACCGAAGGTTGCAGCAGGTATGCTGTCTTGATTGTTCAGTTTGTATTGCTTTATTACTGGTTGGACTGATTACAAATACTTTTTGCAGCCATGATTGAGCTCTTTCATCTACTCCCTCCGGCAGCTGAGAAATTTCTGGATGATCTTGTTACTATAATAATTGACTTGGAAGGGGCTCTTCCCCAAGGACAATTTTATAGTGAAATCAATAGCCCCTACCGCCTTCCACTTACTAGATTTTTAAATCGCTATGCAACAGTCTCTGTAGACTATTTTCTTGCTCGACTAAATCATCCAAAATATTTCAGACGGTAAGCATATAATGGTACGATGGAGAAATTTGGAATTGCAAAAATATTTGACTACACTAGTGATTTTCTAATTCGTGAGCATCTTCAGGTTTATGTATATTATCTGTTCAGATGCTGGTCAGCCTTTAAGAGAAGAACTCGCAAAGTCACCACAAAAGATACTTGCAAATGCTTTTCCACAGTTTTTTCCACAGGCAGATGAATCTATTACTAAACCTTGTTCTTCACTGAATGAGGAAGGCCTCATTGGGCCTATATCTGACAGTTATACTAGTCCATCATCTGCAAACATAGTTGCATGTTCTGATGGTTACTTTCATGGACTGGATCTAGTCACCACCTTGGTTAAGTTGATGCCTGACTGGTTGCATGGTAACCGTATCGTGTTTGATACCTTATTGCTTGTTTGGAAGTCACCTGAAAGGATTGCTCGTTTACAAAATGAGCAGGAACTGAATTTACTTCAAGTAAGTTTTGTAGACTTTATATTCTGTTCATGTCCTTTCAGTTATCATCATAATGTTTACTCTTAGTTTGAACATAAGGTTTGATAATTCAGGTTCGGAACATGATTCAGACTAGATGAAAATGTTTACTCTTAGTTTGAACTTTTAATGTAATTCTTCTCGTGCTCTTAATATCAAGGTTTGATGATTCAGGTTCGGAACTGGGTTCAGACTAGATGAAAAGCAATCAGTTAGGTCAATTTGGATTCGGTTTCTACTGGTTTGGTTGTTTCGGTTCAAAATTATGGAAATCGGGAAATATTGGAAAATGGGATGAAGTAAGGGACTCGAGGTCGGGCATGCCATAGTGGCACACTGCAGCGATATGTTTAGGGGTGGAGGGTAGATTAGGGGTCAACAGGGTTGCCTCGAGCATGTTGCACCGCAGCCGCATGCTTCATGGGCACATTGTCGCAATCGTGGCCGTGTCTTCTCTTTTCTCCTGTGATTTCCCCCCACTTTGATTCCTATATAAAAATACCTCTTTACTTTCTCCCATGTTCAGACTGAAATCTCCCATGCCCCCCTCAACTCACCCATCCACACACAGAAAGAAAAAGAAGAAAAATGGATATAAAAACCCAGATTTGGTTGGGCATATTTTGGGCTTGGGGGGTGTATCGGTTCGGATCTACCAAAACCTGAATAGTTCGAGCTGGTTCGGTCAGACCCTTGAACCACAGTTAATGTGTTGACAGTGTGCTGAATTCTTTTTCTTGGACCGCTTGTCATTTATGAAAACCTTATATTGGTCAATAGTAATCACGACACCCAAATCATCCTCGATACAAATTCCACATGATCCTAGGTGTGATCTTTTCTGTAATTCGAGCCTTTTGTGCATTAATAAATCTAATATGAATCGTATGAATGATTCATGAAAAATTATTTTATATTCATGGAAGATGGACGAGTTATATGGGCTAACGGTAGCCATAAGTAAAATAAGACATCAGGTTCAATTTTATAAATCCTTTTCCTCCTTTCATATTGTCACCATACTAGACCTTGACCAATTGAATATCCTCATCTGTCGTAGGTGGGTACTTACTTCAGAAAATCGATTGAGTCAAGTCACAGGCCAAAAGAATGAAAGCCATTCTTATGTCATTGAAGAGCCAGGTGGAAACCCCTTATTGATTATCTTGAGAATGGCAAACTCCCGGAAGAAGTAAAACACACAGTCGAAATAATAAGGTGAGCACCCAAATTTCTGCATTTTAATGACGAGTTGTATCACCGAAGCTATGATGGCATGCTTATGAGATGCTTGGCAGGGGAATACATCAAGATTGCTCTCGAAGAATCATACTTTGGCATCTGTGGCACTCATCAGTTAGGGCCGAAACTCCATTTCCTTATGAATAGGATGAGATATTGCTAGGCTACGATGGTTAAAGGTTGCATGTGCATCTCTAAAAGTGTCGTGCATGTAAAGTACATGATGACTATATTCGTCAACCCCCAGAGCCACTTCATCCCATAGTCGCTTCATGGCCTTTTGACTCGTGGGGATTTGACATTGTGGGTTCGTTGCCTAAATCTTCTAAGCAACATCTCTACATCCTTGCAGCAATAGACTATTTCTCTAAGTTGGCGGAACCAGTGCCTCTCCGAGAAGTCAACCGAAACTCAGCCATCAATTTCATCCAAAACGACATTATCTTCTGGTATGGAGTGCCTCGCTACATTGTTATTGATAATGGCAAGTAGTTCAAGAATGCTGCAATGGATCACTTTTGTGTTTTGTTTAAAATCAAGTAGAAATGTTCCACGATGTATAATTCTCCTGCCAATGGCTTGGCGGAGGCTTTCAACAAAAAACTTATGCAAACTTCTAGAAATGGGGGTCTCCAATTCAAAAAAGGACTAGCACAAACATATGCGCGATCCCCTATGGGCTTATCGTACGTTGTTCCACACTCCAACTCAAGCTATACCATATTCTCATGAGTATGTAGTAGAGGTCATTCTTCCTCTGGAACTCAAAATTCCCTCCCATAGGGTTACTACCCAGAAAGGCCTCACCCATGACAAAAATGCTCAACTCCGACTTATGGAATTGGAAGCATTAGATGAAAAAAGACTTGACGCTCAACAATGCCTTGAGTTCTACCAAGCCAGTATCTTCCGAGCGTTCAACAAAAAAGTTCAGACTCGTTCTTTCAAAGAAAGGGATCTAGTCCTAGCAGTGCCATGCCCGATCATTTTATCCCATAGAGCAAGAAGAAAGTTTGACACCAAGTGGGATGGTCCTGATGTTATCAAAGAAGTCTACACTAGTGCGCATGCCTCCTAGTGATGCCAGAAGGAGGACAACTTGCCCCAATCAACGACAAATTCCTCAAACGAAAAAAATATACAAACCCATGTATAGAGTTCTTATCTAAGCAAAGACAAAGGAATTACAAAGCAACCATGAAGTATATTTTCATTAAAAAGCCAAGTAAAGCGAACAACTACCAATTTTCAACAAAATTTATATAGAGTCATCAAGGTTTACAAAGACTACTAAGTCGAGTCTAAATCTAGAAGACATTGCATAAGCTCCTCTCATCTGCTATCAATGGCCAGAATTGGAGATGTTCCAGCCTCCTGACTCTCGAGCTCCGCTACTTCCTTCTCCTCTACTATTTGCGTCTTTAGAGATTCGATATAGTCATGCTGCAAAGAAACAACACCAGATGCTGTAGTCAGGCGTACTTCACGAGAAATGACGGCCACCTTCACCTTCTCTAAAGCTATACGGGCCAAAGTCTCCTCTAACTTTGCCGCAGACAACACAGAGTTGCCTTCAGACAGGACTTGTGAAAATACCTCCAAGTCCCCCTTCATCTTCATCAAATGGTCAGGATCCACATGGGTCTTCTCTTTGATAAAGGAAGAAAACTGGCCATGATATGCGCTGCTATTCTGGAGGAGCGATTTCATTCTTTCAACAAAAACGGAATCATTCATGCCAAACCTCCGTAGGCGATCGCAAATGACAATTCCCATATCAGCCCACCATGATCCCAGTGCTGAGAAGCTCGCTTGGTGAAAGGGCTTCAATGAAGAAGCTATAAACATCCTGCAGGGAGCCAGCATGATAGCCGCTAAAGAAGGGTCCATCTCCTCAACCCAATTATGGATGAAACCGATCGCCTCGGACATAGTTGGACTCGGTCTATTAACTAATCGCAGTTTCTTGTATACAGGAACCTCTGGCTGAGGCCTTTGTTTAGCCAAAGAGGACGCTTGAGCTACATGATCTATATGTACTTTTGAAGGCTCCCCAATCTCTTCGAACACCGGAATATCAACCAAGATCTTCTGAGTAATCATATTAATAGGGCACCGAGACTCCCTGAGTCACCGTGTCCTCTTCCTATAGATCTTGGAAGAATGGATATGTCATGGCAATACAATCGCCCTGTGTCAATGCGTCTCTAACCACTTCATCCAAATTATCATTGGGGGTGCAGAGACCACCAAGTTACGAAAGTAATTTCTTCAAGCAGATGACATAAATACATTATATTATATAAGTTCATTGCTTATGCCAGACCAATGTGAGTATGAAATTATATATTGTGGAGTTTAACAATTTATCTACTTATGCTAAGTTGATAGAGTCGATGGAGCAACTGTCTGCGAGGTATTTGGTGGGCTTGTGCATGTCTATCATGATGAACTTGGGGTTTTAATGATCTTGATACTGGAAGATGCTTAACAAGTTAACATAATACGTGGTTTGCAGATGACCTTGTTACACGATTGACTCTAAAGAGGTCTACTTTTGGTAGAGTTGTTATGATTAGTGATGTAAGGAGATGTGGTTTGGGGTTCTAAGCCTAAAAGCAGAACGATTCTAACCAGTAGTCAAGGTGGCTAGGCGACGCCTAGGCGTTTTGCCCTGTCTAGGTGATGCGGCGCCTAGGCGACAAGTAATTATTAACTATTTTTATATATAGTATAAATATGTTTATACATGATTTTAATAATCTAGCCGCATGCTGATTATAATTTTCACCACCTAAAAGTCAAATTATCTAGAAAGTATAGGAATACCGTACTCAACTACCCATAAACCGAATCAAAAAATAAATAAAAGAAAAAATTAAAGAAAAAAATCAGAAAAATTCTAAAATTTCTAAAAAATCAAGAAAAAATATATTATTTAAGGTTTAAGTTTAGATTTAATTCAACTGAATTTTGAGTTAACTCAACTCAAATTTGAAACACTCATCATAAGAATTTGACTTAATTCAACACAATTTGAGTTAATTCTACTCAATTTGAGTTAATTCTACTCACTTTTGAGTTAATTCAACTCAATTTTGAAAAAAAACCCAAATTCTTATAACCCATTATAAGAATTTGAGTTAATTCAACTCAATTTTGAAAACCCCCCAAATTCTTATGAACCAATCATAAGAATATGAGTTAATTAAACTCAATTCGATTTAATGCAACTCAATTTTGAGTTAATTCAAGTCAATTTTGAGTTCAACTCAATTTTGAAAACCCCCCAATTTCTTACAAACTCATCATAAGAATTTGAGTTAATTCAACTCAATTTTGAAAAAAACCCAAATTCCTATGAACCATCATAAGAATTTGAGCTAATTAACTCAATTTTGGGTTTATTCAACTCAATTTTGAGTTAATTCAACTCAATTTTGGAAAACTCCCAAATTCTTATGAACCCGTCATAAGAATTTGAGTTAATTCAACTCAATTTTGGAAACCCCATAAAATCTTATGAACCCATTATAAGAATTGGAGTTAATTTAACTCAATTTTGAGCTTTTCAACTCAATTTGAGTTAATGCAACTCAATTTTGAGTTAATGCAACTCAATTATCAGTTAATTCAACTCAATGTTGGAAAAAATCCTAAATTGGACCAAGTGAAAACTGCCCAGATGCCTAGGCGCTCCTAGGCACCAGGCAATCCTAGACGGCCGCTTAAGGAAAACCGCCCGCCTAGGGGGTCGCCTAGGCGACCAGGGGTCCAAAACGCCTAGGCGACGCTTTGACTACAATGATTCTAACAATTTGGCCAAATGTATATCAAATTGGGATGTAGAAAGAAGCGATAAGGGCAAGAAAAAAATTGCTTTAATACATTTGTGGATACTTGTACCAATATCTGTTGTTTAGAACTTTACATGTCGAGACCGTGGACATGGGTCTTGTTTGTGTTGAGGCCATGGTAAAGATGGAGAATGGGAAGAAAATCCTTGACCGAGTTTCATGAAAAAGAGATGGCGATATATTTATTTCTAGTTCAAGGAAAAAGTCCCATGGGAAGGCATGACGATTTCTTCGAAGGTCAAAGAGTGGGAAGATTGGTTGAGGAAGTGTATATCTCCCACTCGCACACGTGTCCCATTGCGGAGAAGGTGTGCAACCTTATAGAGGACGAGGAAATATAAGAACCTGGTCACGAAGGAAGTTGTACCAAGGTGAAACTACTAGTGGAGAAGTATCTTCATCTGTACAAAATTGCATAGGTTCAGAAAAGCAACGAGTTCCGCATCTCTTCTGGTTGTTAGGTTAAGTTCATAGATGATGGTTTTGAAGGTAAAGCATTGGTGCAATGTATCTTTCGTCGATGCATATTCTTCTTGGGTGCCCATGTTAGTATAATTGACTCATGGCTCAACACACCATTACTAAACCCAACACCTATAGTTTCTGGTTTCATATCAAGAAAGGAAAGCTCCACCCATCCTAAGGCTTGTAACAACACTGGTCCTTTATCCCTTCCCATTTTGAGAAGGAAGGTTAAGATTAAGGCATTGTGTATATGTTTGTAGGAGAGAAGGATTCATGCATTGTGTGTGTTAGCAAAAAGGTTTAAACAAAAGTGAAGGACAACAAGCAAGTACAAACATCATAGGAGTTCGATGCAAAAATCTCATAACGTGTGAATTGTGCAGATATGTCATCACTGGTGGCATTGCACGACACAAACAAAACTTGATGCATGGTCGATGAGCTACTGCAAGACCTTAGCCTGATGCTACTAATAAAATCCTAAAGCGAATAAGTAAATGGAGTCTATTGCTAGGACTGCATATCGTCACGGTCACCGCAACATGGCCAATATGTCCACCTGATGGTGGAAGTGGGGATCCAATTAGGAGAATGCAAATACCGATGATAAGTAAAATGAATGAAATTCCGCAGTGGTCGTCATCAAAGAAACTAAAGGTGAAGAGTAGTAGCCACTTCAATAAATAATGTACTTGATTCTGTTTATTGGAATGTAATTATTAGTTTCTCAATCAATATACTATGTACTAGGGTAGCCATAATAGTACAAATGTTTGATGTACATTATGCAAATGTCCATCATACCACAATCACAACAAAACATATTAAATTTAAAAATGGCACAATCGGCTGTGCAACTGCACAACCACAATTGAAAAATGGCACAACCGACCGGCAAACTTTGTTACACAGGCCACATATGCCATATTGTTAACTTAGATAGAGATTGGATTCCTACTCCCTCATACATGAGGAATCATGCCTTGTCAATCTTGTAGGGCCCATCGCATGAGATAGGGCCACGAGAAATCATGCTTACTTTGTGGCCCATTTCCCCAAAAAAGAGGCATTGTATCTTATTCTTTTCTACATAAATCATCGACTCTCCTTGTTAGCTGACAATCTACAGTACAACCCAAAAATCCGAACAAAAAGGGAAAACATAAATTTAAAGGAAAAAAAAGACGGTGAAGGAGGAGGTACGAGTCCCATTCTCTTGAAAACATGTTTTTAATTAATTTTTCTATGTATTCTTTACTTATACTGCAAGAAAACTAGCCTACATAAAAAGGTCCCTATCACTTATAGAATTCATTAGAAATTGAGTAATGAAGTTTTTTTCCGGCATTTGGTTGCTGAAATCATTCCTTTTAAGCTATTATTCATGAATTTGTGTTACTCATCTCTATTTTTTCTATCTTGGACTTGTTGGTTTGGTGGTTGAGATTCCCAGATCGTTTGTCGTTATGCAACATGGTGAACTAAAGCTACTATGCACCCAACAATCCTACTTGGAAATGTGGGCCTTGCGTTTGGAATTGATATGGCTAAAGTTTACTTTTAGATATGATATGGGTATTTTGAGTCTTTGACTTTGCATTGCATTTAAGTCTCCACATATATAAATGTTATAGTAATCAAATAATAAATTGAAATAAACATAAAGACTGCAAAGGTCGATGAGTTAAACATGATAAAAATCTTACTCAACTAAAATAAAAATTTAATTATATTAATTTATTTGTTTTTTGGTGTGAGATTGTAAGAAGACTGAAATATTTGTTACTGATTAATATTTTACTAAAATTTGCTAATTTCTTTGTAGATCAGTATCTCAAAGTTTGTGAATCTATAGCAGAATGTATTTTGACCCGTCTTTTAAGTGAATGACCTGGAATTCTACGACTTAGTATCTGTTGATCACATGTGAACTTGGCACGTACAGTTCTACACTTCTACCTGACCTCTCTAGTACAGCTCAAACAATCTCAGTAGCACTGCTAGATGTTCTCGACCAAGCCTTAAACTATCAAGATGGGGTTGTCTATCGAGCACAACTCTGCATGACCCCTCAATTGTATTGAACAGGAGGTTTACAAGTGGCTGTCAACATTTGTTCAGTAATATGACATTAGTCAACTCTTTTAAGTATGAGGAGTGGGTGTATGGCTGGCCTCCCTTAAATATAGTTTAGCTTATAGTGGACCTTATTGAATTTGCAACACATTGCAACATCTTTGGGAACAATTGTTTAATAACTAATAGCAAACCGCAATATTTTTTTAAAGACTATATACAAATACATCACAGGGTACATCACTACCCATCATTGATTCCTTCATCATGGCTGATTTGGTTTGGTATACATTCTATCAACTTCCGTCATGGTTTATCACATGAATTACATTGATGGGTATAATATAGCCGATTATATGCATTACTCAATTTTTAGTATTACATAACACATGAGATGTTGTAGTACATGACTACATGTAGAGTTTTGATCAATGCATTGCTTCTTTGATATTTATTGTTCTCCCTGGACCCTTCTGTGGTCTGTGTGTTTCATTAATGCTTTCTCTTTGAGAAAGGATTGTTTGGATTAAGTGACTTAATTGTGGCCTTATCTAAAATATACAGGTAAAAGAAAGCAAATGGCTTGTAAAATGTTTTCTTAATTATCTGAGGCATGATAAGTTAGAAGTTGGTGCGCTCTTCGACATGTTATCAATTTTCTTGTTCCACAGCCGTATTGACTATACTTTTCTGAAGGAATTCTATATCATTGAGGTAAGCAACTTGTTTTTTAGTCTACATTAAGGTTCATCATTTGTCTTTTTTTTTTTTTCCGTTTTTTCTATCCATTGTAATCCTATAGTGATGTTTACTGTTGGCATTGGGATGCAGGTTGCTGAAGGATATGCACCCAACTTGAAGAAAACAATTCTTTTGCACTTCTTGAATATCTTCCAAGCAAAACAATTTGGTCAAGATCACTTGGTTGTTGCCATGCAAATACTCATTCTTCCAATGCTATCCCATGCCTTTCAAAATAACCAAAGTTGGGAAGTTGTTGACCCTGCAATAATAAAAACAATAGTTGATAAGCTTCTAGATCCTCCCGAGGAGGTGTCCTTCATCACTTGCTCTAATTACTTTATATGTTGTATTATTTTTTTGAAGTTCTTTATAACTATTTTGTTAAGAATTGTTGAGATAGTGCTCTTGAACATTCCTTTCTTACTACGTAGGTAAGTGCAGAGTATGATGAGCCACTACGGATAGAGCTTTTGCAGCTTGCTACATTACTTTTGAAGTATTTACAGACTGAACTTGTTCATCACCGTAAAGAGCTAATAAAGTTTGGTTGGAATCATCTCAAGCGTGAAGATAATTCTAGTAAACAATGGGCATTTGTGAATGTCTGTCACTTCTTGGAGGCATATCAAGCCCCTGAGAAAATTATCCTCCAGGTATTATTAAAGTGACTTATCACATGCTTGTTATCTGTGTATTCACTTATGGTTTTTTGCAGAATAGTTTGAGCTATTTTCTTATGATTTCCATTTTTGTAAAAGTTACTTTATATTACTTTTTTTTTTTTTTTTTGAGAAATCCCTCTCAGTACGGTTCAATTGCCCGACGTCGGGCATGCTTATCTTGCCCGACAAAAAAATTTGAGGGACCTAGAGGTTTTATAATTTGCTGATTTTTGGTGAGGATGATCATCATGCCATAGATAGGGCCTCCACCAAAAATCAGCAAATTACAAAATCTCTAGGTCCCTTAAAGGTGTTCTTCATTATCGGCCGTCTATTTTAACTGTTAAATTGAATAACATATTTGAGGGACCTAGAGGTTTTATAATTTGTTGGTTTTTGGTGGAGGTTCTATCTATGGCAAGATGAAGATGATCATTCTCACCAAAAATCAGCAAATTATAAAACCTCTAGGTCCCTCAAATTTTTTTGTCGGGCAAGATAAGCATGCCCGACGTCGGGCAATTGAACCGTACTGTATATATATATATATAGGGGCATGCTATAATGCGGCATGTGGTAAGTGCGGCACTGCACTACAACCGTCTGATGCACCGCTGCGTGCATGCGATGCACACAGCGGGTGCATCAGACGACTGCGGTGTGGTGCCGCACTTACCGCATGCCGCATTATAGCATGCCCCTATATATATATATATATATATATATATATATATATATATATATATATATATATATATATATATATATATATATATATATATATATATATATATATATATATATATAGGGGAGTGTGACTTTGTATGCTCATGCATTGAAGGCTTCAATGTATACTCCTCTATTAACATACATTGAGGTTTCCAAATTTGCTAATTTTTTGTGGAGATGATATCTGTTGAGATGATAATCTTCACAAAAAATCAGTAAGTTCTAAAACCTCTAAGCATTTTAAATAATCTCATCAAAATAACGTTTGAAATAGATGGTTGATAAAGCTTCTAACATTTTGATGGATCTAGATGCTTCAGAATTTGTTGATTTTTGGTGGATATGCTATCTATAGCAAGATGATCACCCATTCACCCTCACAAAAAATCAACAAATTCTGAAACCTCTAGGTGCATCAAAGTGATAGAAGTTGTATCGTTGGTCCATTTCAACCGTTATTTTGATGAGCTTATTTGAAACGCTTAGAGGTTTCATAACTTGCTGATTTTTTATGAGGATGATCATCTCAACATAGAAATCACATCCACAAAAAATTAGCAAATTTGAAAACCTCTATATATGCTAATATAGTGAGCCAACATATGTTAGCTGTGATGCATGCACCGCCTAAACAATGCATCATAATCATACAAATTAAATCGAACGACCCACAATGCTCGGATCACACCAATTGGATCGCACCAACATGATCGTACTAGAGGGGGACTCTCTCTCTCTCTCTCTATATATATATATATATATATATATTCCGGTTAGGACACTCTTACTTGTTTTACGGTTACTAACGAAATTATTCATGGGTCTTTTACCTACGGGCTTGATATCTATTGCAAGTTGATCATCCTTACTAAAAATCAGCAAATTCTGAATCATTTTGGGTGTCAAATGTTAGAAGCTTTAATCGTTTATTTGAATCGTAAACGTGAATAGCACATTTGTTATGCCTAAAGGTTTCAGAAGTTGATTTTTGGTGAGAATCAACTTGCCATAAATATCACGCCCATAAAAAAATCAGAAAATTCTGAAACTTTATGTAGGGATCTTCATTTGTAAGATTAAATGTACACATCTTAATTCTCGCTTCTGGGTGGTGTTGAATTGAGAGCCCATCTTGAGGATTTTTTTGGTTTGGTCCATATATGATTTTGAGAGGTCTATGTAAAGTTTTATTCGCCTTCCATTTTAACCGTTAAATTAAAAAGCATATTTGATGCTCCTAGAAGTTTTAGAATGTGTTGATTTTTTCCGGACATCTATATAACATGGCACTACGGTTTTGTGCTGACTAGGACAAAAAAAACCAAAAATCTGACTAGACAAAAAGGAACGTTGATCAGAGCCGTCGATCTCTCTCTTCCCCATATCTCTCTCTCTCTCTCTCTCCATATCTCTCTCCCGATCTCTCTCTCCCCCCGCTCTCTCTCTCTCTCTTTCTCTCTCCGTCTCCCTCTTTCTCGGTATCTCTCTCTTTTTCGTTTTACTCTCTCTCTCTCTCCGCCTCTCTCTTCCCCCGATCTCTCTCCCCGTCTCTCTTTCTCTCTTCCCCCGACTCTCCGTCTCTCTTACCCCGACTCTATCTATATCTCTCTCAGTCTCTTTCTCTTCCCCGACTTTCTATCTCTCTTTCCCTCCGGTTCTCTCTCTTTCCCCGACTCTCTCTCCCCGGTTCTCTCTCTCCCCGGTTCTCTCTCTCTCTCTCTCTAACTAACTCTCTCTCCCCGGTTTTAGAATGTGCTGGATTTTTATGAGGATGATCACCTTACCTTAGATAGAATGACCACAAAAAATCAACGCATTCTAAAACTTGTTGGAACATCAAATACTAGAAGTTTTATCGGCCATCCATTTTAACTGTTAAAATGAAAAACATATTTGATGCCCCTAGAAGTTTTAGAATGTGCCTATTTTTTATGGGTGTTCAATCTAAGATAGGGTGATCATCCTCATAAAAAATTAGAACATTCTAAATGTTCTAGTGTTACTAATTCACCATATGTGGGTGATCATACACATAAAAATTCAGAACATTCTAAATGTTCTAGTGTTACTAATTCACCATATGTCATAGGGTACTCCCTATGACATGTCATAGGAACCCATTTTTCATATATATTTATATTGTATTTCCTCATATGTAATTTTTTTTCGAGAAATTTCTCTCGATCTTGCACCGGGGGGGAGGGGGTTCTACAACGCTACCAGTTTTTTGAATAATAAAATTGTGTACAAAGATAATTAAGAAAAACTAAAAAAAAAGTCACATATAACATTTATTGAAAGCCTCCTTGTCTTGGCTATGAAGTGCCATATTCAACAGTTTTAGCCTGATTCGAATTTGTTGTATAATATCCTCTTTATTTAAATCAATGTTACGAAGGACTATTATTTACTTCTTTCCATATACTCCAATATCCTAGGTGCGTTTAAGCTTCTTGTTGATTATCTTCTTCCGCCAAACAGTTCACAAAGAGAAAAGAGTTCCTATCTTCCTTTTAATCCCTCAATATATCTTTTATTTTTGAAATCCAATAGGTAAAAGGGAAGTGAATAAATAGATGTTCGATATCCAATTTTCTGTACCCACATAAAATGCAAGAAATGTATGTGATATTATGATTTATTTCACCTCTTGGGGTTATTACTGGTCATGTGTTTATCTTTAGTAACCAACCACATGAAATTCCTAATTTTGAGCGAAACTTTTGTTCTCCAAAGAACATAGGCTCAGTGTTGTCAAGTCGACGAGGCATGCTTGAGGCGCAAGGTGCTGCTGGAGCCTGAGGCGCAAGGCGCAAATAAGGCGCACGCCATAGTGTGTAAGGTACAAAAATATATATTTTTCTTTAAAAAATCAATAATAATTAAAAAAAAAATCTAAAATTCATAAAAAAAAATATTGTAAGAAAAAAGAGAGATATAACCACTATTCAATTAAATCATCACAATAAAGACATACAACACTTGTAACTCATGACTAGTGGCCATCAAATGAACAATTTGAGTGAGAATAATAATTCACAAGTTATTATGCAACATGCCAACATCATATTCATAAGTTAAATGCATACAATACTTATAAGTGATAACTGATAAATGAGAACTCATAAACAATGTTGAGTAACAAAACGAAAGAGTCGGGCTCTAAGGAGAGTTGGGCTATTTTATTCAAACCGAAAAGAATCGAAATAAAAAAATCAAAACCAAAAAAGAGAAACAAAAACTGAAAACAAACCGGAAAAAACCAAAATAAACGAAAATCACAAAATAAAACCAAAACTTGAAGACCAAAACCCAAAATGCATCAAGGTGCGTGCCTCGGTCACCCTTCGCCTTGCGCCAAAGGCGTGCGCCTCATGAGAATGCTCCGGAGGCGCATACCTGTGCCTCGCCTCAAGGCGCGCGCCTTGACAACACTTCATAGGCTATAGGCCATATAATACCTGTCGTGTTTATGAATCTACAGAAGGGCTGAACAATAAAATTACCTGATGAGTTTCACCATCAAGAGGATTGGTTTGGAAGTTTATGGAGAACTAGTACTAATCCCATGTAATGCACGAACGGTTGTGATGCCGCTTGATTGGATCACACATCCTCTGCTCCTCTTTGTCAAGTGTCTGAGAGGAAAGCTCACTCAATGTATAATAGAGATATATGGTAACATGAAACACTGTAGGTAGTATGTAAGGCGATGTAGATTTTTTTTGAAATGAGACAAATGAGAGGAGGGGGTAGAGATTAATGAGATATGTTTATCTCACTAATGAGTGCTTCATGTGATGAAGACTATTTTGAAACGAAAAATAGGAGAGAATGGGGTAGAGACTAATGGATTCATTTATCTTATTAACAAGTGTTTCATGCGATTATGATTTTGACAAATCTCAAAAAAGGAGAGGGTAGCGATTAATGGGGTCCATTTATTTGATTGTTGGCCGTTTAATGTCAATTGCACTCCATTTAAACCCAGTAACCACCACGCTAATATCTATCAATTTTTTAAAATTCTAATTTTCTTTTTTCACACGTAGAAATAAAAAATGGTGAGAAGGGGAGGCTGCCACGTGGCGCACCAAAGGCCTCACCTTTTTAATTTTAATTTTATTCTTTTTTTCCACATGTAAAAATAAAAAATTGGGAGAAGGGGAGGCTTGCACGTGGCACCAAAGACTCAGATTTTAAGATTAGTATCGACAGTCAAATATGGTCAGCAATTGGATACCTAAAAGATCTGTCAATAATGAGAGTTTCTAATTTTGTAAGCGTTGAATCCGCCTCCCCATTAAATTTCAGATTTGAACTTGAATTCAAAAGAGAGTAATTAGCGTAATAATAACATCTTCATTTTCCATTATTGAGTGTAGAGAAAAAATTGTCATAAATTCTTTCCATACCTTGAGATCCTCGATCCAGGAGGATCTGGCTTGGAGAAACCTCACCTACATGGTTGCCTTGATGCGCAAAATCTCTGAAGAAGGGATCACCTGATGTCTTTGCCTCTTATTTAACCCTAATCTTAAGAAGATGGAACCTATTCCCTATAAGACTCGTGTATTCATGGGGCAAGCTCTAAGTGCACACGATGGAGAAGGAAACCTCTGTCTCTCTAAGGTCTTCTATAGATTCAAAATCATTTTGGATAATAATTACCTCACTGAATCCTTAGGAGCATCATTGATTGATGTGATATTACATCAATGACAAGGAAACCCAAAATGAAAAAACAACATTGTAATAGGTTCTAGATCCCGCAACCCTACCAATTATAGTCCGAGGAATAAACTGGATTAGGGATCCCTAAAGCCAAAAGTACGTCTACGTAAGGCATTAGAACGAGAAACTTTAGAGGAACTCAACTAAGCGCTCTGGCCCTCCATGGCCAAAAGTACATCTATGTAAGGCATTAGAACGAGAAACTTTGGAGAAACTCTACTAAGCGCTCTGGCTCTCCATGGCCAATCAGCTCCCCAAGCTTTTTATAGACAATTAAAGATTTGGCCTAGAGGTGAATCTCCGAAGAATGTGACAAATTGCTCATCACCTAAGATCATATGGGGAGTCCAAAACTGTAGAGTTAAAGTTCATCTCAGGGAGTTAAGCAGGGTTCATGGCCGGGAGGACTAGGATTATTGTAATAAGAGTCCATGGGTCTAGTTTTAGGGCAATTAAAGGAACGATGGATTCATGACAAGATAAAAATACCAAGGCTTTTTTGCACACTGTGTACAAAGGATAGCTTTGGCTCACACTTCTTGGATGGGGAACACTATAATACCCTATCCTCAAAGCCCAACAATCTCTCGAGAAGATAATGTCTTGTTGCATCTGTTTGCCTTGTTTTTTTGTACCTAACAAGTTGATGATAGCTTCTTGTTCTTCTCTCACCCTAGGTTGCCATTTGGTTTCTAGCCACCTCAAATGTACAACTACACTCTTTCAGTTGTCAACTAGGCTAATCATCGTTCTCTAGCCATTATCCCCCTCGGTCTCCCTAGGTCCCGTTGCTCTAGCTCTAGCTCTTGTCGCCATCGCTCCCTTCCCCTCAAGGTTCTCTATATAGTACACTATATACGAAATCGATGCTATGAAACCATCCAACATCATGGGTATGTTCATTAATCTATATACAACCAAATATCAAGGTGGCAACAAGTCCTGGTTCTTTTTCTTCCAAGTTGGGTTCACAACTTGGAAAAATTTGAATTATACCCAATTGTTTCTACTCAAGTGACCATATATGGTGTGTGTACTTGTTCCCTATGTAAGAGATTTTTGTAAATAAACTTGTTGGATATCCTCACCCCCTAAAACCCTGGTCATAAGGGGAGGTCCATAGATGGTATATTAAGCGGGTGATGGGTGCCTCCCTCATCGATGTGGGACTATCCATTAATACTCGCGGAGCATGCGTGGCAAGGATCCTCCCATGCGGAGCGTGGTAAGGCACGATCGGTAGGGAGCACCCGGAGCAAGAGACGGTGAACCCTAGCTCTAATACCATGTTGGATACCCTCACGCCCCAAAACCCGGGTTGTAAGGGGAGGTCCACAGAGGGTATATTAAGCGGGCGTTAGGTGCCCCCTTTACCAATGTGGGACTAACCGGTGGACTTTCTCAACAAATCTCCTAGAAACATCTGTGTGCGTGTGTGTGAGGCCCCATGGATGGTTTATTTGCATATTTCTTTGCATAAAAACTCCACAAAGCATGTGAGTTGTGAATATAAGCTCTTTTGTCAGGTCCCTTTACCCAGATTTAACCAAGGTCCAATGGAAGCTTTAACTAGAGAGGCAAATGCCATTTTCTCTAACAAGGTAATAGATACATTTACCTAGATATGAGGAATCCTATGTCTTTTCCTTGTCCTCATTCTTTCCCCTTCTCCACACACGCACGCACACACACACACACACACACACACACACAAAGAGAGAGAGTCAAAATGATCAACATAACTGAAGCTCCTTGGCAATAACAACTGTCATATAATATTTTGTTGATATTAGTTTGATTTGGGTGATCATTAGCTCGAGAAGCTTTTATATGAAACCTTGTTATATATGGAGGGGTTAATATGTAAATATGGTTAGAGTCAGGGATTTATGTGTATGTAAGTTTATAGGGGTTTATAATTATATGCAAAATAATGCTTTCTTTTAACCATCCAAACTACAATCTAGTACTATGTTTGACTCTCAACTAGTAGTAAACAAGGCTTCCTACATTCTTGTAACTCGCTGAATACGATGACTTAACACAGTGGTTGACACCAAGCCACCTGAGGGTTGTATGAGTTCAAACCCCGGTAAGGGCAGAAGAGTGGTTGTGAGATTTAGGCAGTAAATTGAGAAGAAAATTAATAAAGTAGTAAAGGTCTAGACCAAATCCCCTCCCTAACAACTCAAAAGGGTACTCAAAATATAGAATAAATAAAATTAAATAAAATCTTCTAACTAGCTGACCTTCTAGTTCCTAGATGATGGCCGGCTAGGCCCTATTGCATCATTTGTAGCTAGTAGTGTTGCCTCTTCCAAATAATCATAGAATTACCTCCAAAAAGAGAGCAATGCTGAGCAAGGATCCTATATTGTTCAAGGCTCAAGCACCTTATTCCACCCCTCACTATTAAATCTGAACAGGTTATAGCTAGATTCAGACTAAATCCAATTTCTAGGCTATCATATGAATTGCAGTAGATTCATGTGTCCAAATTGCTGCGCCACTGCTTCATTCCTGCATTATGAGTCTTGTGACCTTTTGTTGATCTAACATGTGTTTCTTCTTACTATAGTCTTATTAGATATAAGTATATCTATGTTCATATTGTTGTCTGTTATAAATCTGTTTGAACTATGTCATGTTTATATATATATTTTCTTATATTAAAATTTCATACCTAATGACTTTAAACATCTAGGAAATTAAATGTACTTTTTATTTTCAGGTTTTTATTGCTCTCTTGAGAACTTGTCAACCGGAAAATAAGTTGCTGGTTAAACAGGCTCTTGATATACTAATGCCTGCGCTGCCCCGTAGGTTACCTCCTGGAGATAGTCGTGTACCAATATGGATTCGTTATACCAAAAAAATCCTCGTTGAGGAAGGTCACTCAATCCCTAATATGATTCACATTTTTCAGCTCATTGTACGGCACTCAGAGCTCTTTTATAACTGCAGAGCGCAATTTGTTCCTCAGATGGTAAACTCTCTCAGTCGGTTAGGATTGCCATATAACACTACTGCTGAAAATAGGCGCCTTGCGATTGATCTTGCTGGATTAGTTGTTGCATGGGAAAGGCAAAGACAAAATGAAATGAAAATTGTACCAGATACTGATGGACATGGTCAGCATAGTCAGATGGGTGATATATTTAATCCTGGTTCTTCTGGTGGTGATTCCAAGCGCCTATCAGATGCTTCTGCATTTCCTGATGATTTGAGTAAACGGGTGAAGGTTGAACCAGGACTGCAGCCTCTTTGTGTTATGTCACCAGGTGGTGCATCTATCCCAAATATTGAAACACCTGGACCTGTTGGCCAGCCTGATGAGGAGTATAAGCCGAATGCTGCAATGGAGGAGATGATTATCACTTTTCTTATCAGGGTGAGGCAATTTTAACTTGCTGTTTCCTTTTTTGTATTGTAAATCAATTCCTTATTACTAGTACGGACCAGTCTTGATATTTTCAACTAATAATATCTTAAATTGATGCAATTGAGTATTCAAAAAGTTCTTTGTGCCAGGAAGTCAAGTAGGTGAAAATCCTCTGAATGTATTGACCCAAAGGATTTTGCAAAAATGGAGGATTTATTTTTGGCCAAATTATCAATATGATGTTATGGAGAAATAGACTACCTGCCATTTTTTTTGGAAATCTGTCTGATTATTATCATCTCTCCACAAGATTTTAGAGTAGAAGTTCCTTTTTTGGTTTCACTTAATGATGATCACAAATCAACATCATAGAACGTCATCGAAAGGTTGTTGAATCTTTTAGGCCAGCAGGTCGAAAGCATAAAAAGATTGTTCTGATTCATGTTATCATCTGGTTGCATAAATGCAAATTAGACAACATTACGATGTTTCTATTTATAAGTGGAAAGCTTATATGGTACATGTAGAAGTTGTTAAAGATGTAATGATTGTGAAAACTGAAAAAAAAAGCAAGCTAAGTCTCGAGTGACCCATTTATAATAGTGATGTAGGCAAGGGTGACTTACAGGAGTTACAGTACAAGCTTAAGTGTAAGCGCACCTGGTAGTCAACTAACTTTGAAAACATATTTCAATACAGCGCATAGTTTTATAGAAATATAGAAAAATTGAGTTGTTTCAACGTAGATCTAATGAGTACATGCGATTAACATTCAACAAGGGGTTTCGATCTAGCAAGGCAATGAAGTTTCTACCACATAAAACTGAATTCAGCATGCATAGACATTCAAAACATCATATTTTAACAAAACGAGACAGGTAATAGGGTTCGCAACAAGTCTCTGACCAGACATTAATGATTGGGGCACTAATGGGCCATGTAATGGTGACGAAAACGGGTGAATTCCGCGAAGGAAGAGGTACATAATTTATATGAAAGGTGAAGGAAAAGAGGTGAAACGAGATCTCAAACTGCCACAGATTGAAGCAGCTCATTATTATAACTTCTACTTTAGAATGGTTTCCTCGCTTCAAGATTGCTCGGCGTCTTCAACCCTAACCCAATTTGGCCAATTGCTTGAAGCACAGTTCTTCAATCTGAAAGTATTGAAAGGAATGCCGACTTGATACATGAAATGAGCTATATATTGGACTGCACTCTCTTGTTCGGCCTTATTTATCACACTTTCAAGGGCGTCTCGCTTTCCTTTTTTTCTGCTTCTTCTTATTGGCTTCCGCCAGATCTCAGGCTAAAGAAGAGCCCATTTTGCCCTTTTGTTGTAGGAGGCTTCGGTGCTCTAATTACTCAAATTTACCATCACACTCTCATCACTCTTTCATGAAATTTGAATAGCGTCTTGTACGGCTTCAAGCCAATTTTCACACTTGGACACGTTCCTACCATATTGGGCAAAGTGTATTTTGAGATGGTCATGGCAGATATTGTATGTACCAAAATCAGCTACGCAAAAATTTGACCACGAGGACCTCTAAAGTGCAGACACGTGGATGCCTCCTACTGACTTCAAGACTCAATCCGACAAGAAGATAAGTGTATCAACCTGACGGCCCCATTGGATGGAATTACTACTCGACGGCTTGATCGGTCGGAAACGCAGCCCGACGGTTAGGTCAGTCGGAAACACAACGTGACTCCCAGTCGATCAGAAATGTAGGCTGGCGAAATGATGGCCAACGAAAGGATGGCTGACGAAAAGATGAGAGATCGGTATTTGGAAGACAGGTATTTGTGAGACTGGTATTTGGGGGATTAGTATTCGGGAGAACGTCGTGTTTCGAGAGGCCGGTGCATTTCGGAAGGCCTGTGACAAGTGCTCCGTGATACCGGTCGGTCTGTCTTGTCTTATGAAAGCTACCGACCGGTCTTGCCTTGTGGAGCCGTCGATGGACTGGTCGGCTACTTTGTGACCCCTGGTCGGTCGGGTTGCTCCTCCAAGTTGAATCCCCACATTTCTCGTGCCAAGCTAGCTCTGACATTCGTGCAAAGGAACGGCCCAGGAATCTTGCTCGACGATGCGCAGTTATGGGATTAGCATGACTGCCTCATGATCTTCTCTCCCACAAGAGTTATGGAGTGACAGCCCGCGTCCCTAGATTCACGACCTTCCAGCAAATCAGAACAAATCCTTAGCAATAACTGGTCAGCATGCACAAACAATCACAGGCCCTTACCACGTTACCCACCACACTAAACGGGCACAAGAGTTATGGTTTATGGGAACCAGGGTTTTAAATCTCGGCCGATACCGGTACGTACCGGCCGGTACGTACCGGTTTTGGCCGGTTCGAGACCGGTACTGCATCCGATCTCGATACCTGGCCCGTATCGGCCGGTACCGGTACGTACCGGTCCGTATCGGCCGGTTCAGGCTGGTACAGGCCGGTACCGACCGGTACGGCCGGTACGGACCGGTACCGACAGGTTATTTATTTATTTTTTTGGATTTTTTGGGTTTTTTTTAGGTTTTTTTTCTCAACCGGTATCGGTCCGTACCGGCCGGTACCGGTACGTACCGGCCGGTACATACCGGTTCGGGGCCGACCGGTACCGCGACCGATACCGTGATTTTAAACCTTGATGGGAACACGCCATCAATTCCGTCCCGTGCGAAATGCGACATCTGTCTTTCCCAACTTCTATAAAAGGAGGTTTACATTTCAGAAAAACAACCAGATTTTGGAAGGGGAAGTGATGCCGCCTTTCTTGTAGAGGCTGCTTGCTGTGTGTGTGTGTGTGTGAGAGAGAGAGAGAGAGAGAGAGAGAGAGAGAGAGAGAGAGAGAGAGAGAGAGAGTGTGGAGAAGACATTTGAGAGGTCGGTACTTCATACTCGAAGTAGCGCCCTGCTCCAGCCCAACGTCGCGACGGACGCAAGGAGGCACAAGCAACCCGGCTTTCAGCAGTGTTAGCCATTCGGCCCACCCGACCACCAACGTCGAGCTTACCAACCCTCCAGTGAACCTAGGACTCGTGGTCAATAAGTCGACCCAAGTTCCCGGAGAAGACATAGTCAGTTG
Organism: Chamaelirium japonicum; assembly: GCA_947650365.1. Taxonomy (NCBI): domain Eukaryota; kingdom Viridiplantae; phylum Streptophyta; class Magnoliopsida; order Liliales; family Melanthiaceae; genus Chamaelirium; species Chamaelirium japonicum. Next base: position 30,626,542 of record OX393560.1, read on the forward strand.
AATCTAAAGAGCTGGTCGGAAGAAAGTATTCAGAGAAAGTCCAATCGGCTGAACTTAAAGAGATGGCTGGACGAAAGTGCCTATAGAAGACCCGACCAATTGAAGTTAAAGTGTTGGCCAGACATAAATGTCCGAAGAAGACCCAACCGACTTAAGTTAAAGAGTTAGCAGGACAGAAGCGTCTGCAAAGACCCGATCAGCTGAAGTTAAAGAGCCGGAAGGACAAAGTACCGACCGATCAAAAAACTCCATGCTAAGTATGACCGGTCGATGCCTTCACCCCTCATGGAGTGGGGTAAATTGAAAGTCCGAGCGGTATCCAAACACTCTAAAGATGAGTTTTACCCATCGGCGCCTTAAATGACCGACCGATCAAAAGACTCCATGTTGAGTGTGACCCGCTAGTGCCTTTCCCCCTCATGGAGCAGGGGTAAACTGAAAGTCTAAACAGTACGCAAACACTAAAGATAAGTTTTACCCCTTGGCACCTTAAAAGACCGACCGGTTGACTCCGTGCTAAGCTATGAAGCACAGACACGGGTATGGCGACACGACACGACACGACACGGACACGGCGACATGACATTTCTTCAAAAATGAAGGACACGACACGGCTAGGACACGACAATTAATATTTATAATTTTATATAAATAATATATAATACATGAATACTACATTGAGATGCTTAATTTCGAAGAATAATTCATAAAACATGCTCCAACTAGATGGGAAATTACTTTATGGTTATGTTTAAGAAATTTCAATGGTAGCACAATACCCAATTTAAACTACTAAATTTTTTTCTTTTGGTAATTTCAACGATTCAGTCTAATCAAAATTGAATTGAAGAGGGTAAAATGAAGTTTATTTACTTTGGGGTCGGGTTTGGCACTATGGGATACTCACTAGAGGTTATAAGGGTAATGACAACTATCCAATAAAGTTCACAAAATCCACAAAGTTCTAGAATTATTGCTAAAAGATTATCTTAATATTTGTAAGAAAAACTCTATTAATTATATCCTATGATGTTATAACCTTAGAGGATATAAGTTAAAGCCAAATCTTAATCACAACCGTCCATTACACCAAGCCCCAAACAAATCATCCAACTCATCCCTGATCCCATGCAAACAACGTCCCTGCCGTGTCCTGGCCGTGTCTCAGCCGTGTCCGGCAGTGTCCCGGACAAAAAAAAACCAGGACACTTCGGAGCCGTGTCCGACACGTGTCCGGGCCGTGTCCGTGTCCGACACGGACACGGGGCCCTCTACGACGTGTCCGTGTTTCATAGGTGCTAAGTATGACCGGCCAGTGATTTCCTCGTGGAGTGGGGGTAAACTGAAAGTCCGAGCGGTATATAACACTCTAAACTGAGTTCTACCCTTCGGCAAGAGTAAAGCCAATAGGTAGAAAAGATCGACCGATCAAAAGACTCAATAAGGAGTACGACCGGCTGGTGAAAAGTGCTCGAAAGGTAAAACACTCTATTGAGTAAAAACCAATCGGTAAAAAAGACCAACCGATCGAAAAAACTCAATGAGTATGACCAACAGGTGAAAAGTGCTTGAAAGATGAAACACTCATTAAAGACGAATCGACAGAACAGACTGATTGGTTGAAAGACTCAATAAGGAGTATGATCGGCCGGTGAAAAGTGCTCGAAAGGTGAAATGCTCATTAAAGACCAGACGGTAGAAAATACCGATCAGTCAAAAGACTCAGTGAAGAGTACGACCAGTCAATAAAAAGTGCTTGAAAGGTGAACTCTACTGAGTGAAGACCGATTGGCCGAAGGACTATGTGCACCACGTAAATGAGTTTTACCCTTTGATGTGATGCAGATGCTAAAAGAAAACCCAAGTGCTGAATTTAAAACATCTAAATACAGATTTCAGCATGTCTTTAATCAAATTTCAGCAAAGCTCAAGAACCCTATTCATCATTCAATCATGCCCAAACATATTCACTTTAACAAAGTAATAAAATTGACATGATGAAGATTAATTTCAGATTCTAATAAACAAGTTCCAGCAATAATAACTAACACAATCTCAAATACAAGCCAAAGTCTCAAAGATAAACTTAGATCTAAACGATAATAAACCTAATTGATGAGATTCTCCAGAAAACCAAATATTTTGGAACCCTAACTTAAATTCAGCAATAAGGCCGGTTGGAAAGGAAGATTTATCACACGAAAGTATCGAAGGATGATTCAAACCGTGCTTTGGTCAATACCGGCAGCTATCAGAAACTCCTTTGCGCAGATGGAAGGGCGGAAGAGGAGGCGTGGTCCGGAAGAAAAGGATGAAGAAGCCGAGACGAGTTGATCTTTGAAGATGGATGGTCTCCGCGTCGATCTCCCGCGAAGTCGTAGACGAAGGCGTGATGATGAGGTAGAAGCTTGCGGGAGGAAGAAGACTAGATGCAGGATGATTCTTCGGAAGATACTTCGAACAAGCGATCTCGCTTCTCCGTTCTAGGGTTTCAATTTCATATTCATCGTCCCCTTTGCAATTAGGGCTTTTAGGATTTATAGAGAGAGGGAAACACAAAAGGAAAGAAGGAGAGAGAGGCGTCCGCGCGGTATAGGGAGAGAGGAGGACGCGGGCACACTTCCCAAGGCGTGCCCGTGCGGGTATGTCCGCGGGAAAGGGTGGCCGGCCGGGTGAGGGGGGTTCGGTTTGCTAGGGTTTAGGGTTTAGGGTTTGATCTCCCTTTGAATCTCATCCATTGAGATTTATACTGACTTAAGATCCTACGACTAACAACCTAACATAGAAACGAGTCAGTTCGGCATCTGTGGCTCGAACCGGATGCGAACATGGCTCGCACCTACCCAAACCAGAAATAAAAAGACAAATAACTCAAGATCCGTCAGTCGGATCGAAAGAAAATAAAAATCAAAGTCATAGATCTTCGAACGAGCTTTCCACTGATGCAGACGGACTGACGATCGGCTTCCTGGATCTCCGTAGGGAATGAAAATACGTCATCAGCTATAAAAATCTGCATGTAGTAGGCTCGTCTGCATCAAGTCCCCCGGACTCAAAAGAACTCGACTTCTGTCGAGCAAGGTCCTGGATCCAGTGGGGGCTCTCCTGGAAGTAGCCGCAACCTCTGCATCTGCTCCAACTGCTCTCCCGGGTCCGGTGGCCAAGTAATCAGCCTCAAGTACGCAGCGACTTCATCTGGCATCCCCTGCCCATCAATGCCAAGCGAAGACCTGAAAGCCAAAACCAACATCCTCCTCGGCACGGTAAGATCGTCAAGATACTCAGATAATTTCATGTGATAATAGGGAGATAGGTTGACATGAAATTCAAAAGACATATGAAAGGAAAGGCCGCGGGAGCATAATGTGTTACGGGTCATCGGCTTGCGCAATAAGCTATGGATTCTTCGAAAGGCCATGGGGTGCGGGTGCAATATGTGTTGCTCAAAGTGCCCTGCGCACGTGGCATAGCAAGTGGAGTCTAGACTGAGAAGATATGTCATGCAATCATTGTCTGGATGCAGTGAATAAAATAAGAAATTAAATAATTTATCAAGCCACTTGTTATGACTTCGAAAAAGTAAAAATGATGGGCTTTTTGAAATCTGAAAGCATGGCTCATAAGTACCCTGCATTGAAAAGTGATCAAACGTGGCAAAATCTTCTTTAATGTTTAACTCAACACTTGGACGATAATATGGATGCACACATGAATGGTCTGGGAATGTAAAGATGTCAGGCAAATGATGAATGCGAGTGCAATTGATGCCTACCGACTCTAAATGTGATGTGCATGCGATGGAATGTAATATGTTGTCTAATCCCTTCTCAATTTTTAGTGAATCAGAAGAACACCCTACTAAATTATCTGCAAATGGTGGTATAGGTTGGCTCTGACTCAAAAGAGTTTGAGGTGCGTGGGATTGGTGCTTCTTAAAACATGTGGGCCATAAGGTGACGTTGATGCCGTCCTTAAGGAAAGTGTAGGTGTTGGCTTTCCCGTGATGTAGTACATCTCGGTCGAACTGCCATGGACGCCCAAGGATAATATCAGCTATTTCTAAAGGAAGGACATCACACCAAAACTCATCTTGATATTGCAGCCCGATAGACAGCTTAGCCAAACAACAATGAGTCACTAGTTTGCTTGTGGTGTTGTCTAGCCACAATGTTTTGTAAGGGTGAGCTAATGGTTTGACTTTCCATTTCTTGCTCCTGACTATCGCTTCATTGATTAAATTGGTGGTGCAACCTCCATCTATCATGACACAAAGGTCCATGCCATTGACAGTACAGACTGTTCGGAATAGCTCGAATCTCTGGTTCTTGCAATGTGGCTTTGGGGGTCCTCCACAGAGCTCGTGGGGTAGTAACGCTTTAGGTGCCTGGGGTGATGGAGACTGGTGAATAACTAATAGTGGCGCAGTCACGTCATCCCCTTCCAAGACTAACTCATTGAAGTGTTCGCCCTCAGACTCATGACTGTCCTATTCATTATCCGCAAGATTTGTCTGTGGATTGAATTGACGTCGAGGACAATCGGCTGACTTGTGACCCGGCTGGTTGCACTTGAAACATTTCATCATGCTCGGGTTGGGTCCTAAGACTCCTTTACCCTTCTCGTGGGTGTAGGAACTGTACCAACTACAGGGGGAGGTCCAGGGATTGGCCTACTAACAGATCCGGATGGTGCCCTAGTGTTGTCATATCGTCGGGAGGCATATCGGGAGTGGTGAGACTCGACTTTCTTAGCCCGACGGTGTGCATCACTGACCTGATACAAGTCATGAAGGGGCACCACCTCTTGAATTGAAGGCTTAAGACCATTGACATACCTAGCGACGCTCTGCTCTTCATCTTCATGCAGATCATTGCGAGCTTGGAGCTTGTAGAACTCATTGGTGTAATCATTCACCGATTTGTGCTCTTGTCGCAGGTTTTGGAATTTCTGGAAGACACTCTGTTTGAAATCAGAAGGGAGGAACTTCTGTTGCATTTTTCCCCTCATGTGTGTCCAAGTGGAAATCTTATCTTTTCCCTTTCTCCCTTAGTGGTCTGCAACTGTTTCCACCAGATCAGTGTATGACCTTTCAGTTTGAGACTAACAAACTTGACTTGTTTGTCGCGGGGAATTTCCTTCCACTCAAAATATTGATCGATTCTCTCAGCCCACTCTAGGAACTTTTCAGGGTCCATCCTACCTTCGAACTCAGGAATTTCGATTTTGATACCCTGATCCCAGCCCCAATGGGATTTCGTTTTCCTATGAGTTTTTCTACTTCGCCTATCAGACCCGTCAGAGGAACTGACGCTGTCACCTCCTGACTCAAGATCTAACTCACTACGCTCTGGAGACGCTTTAGTCCTGTGCTCTCGATGGGGTCGAGGTGGATTTTGGGAATTGGTGAAGGACAAGGTCAAGGCTTCGATTTGGGTCTGAAGCCTATCCATGTGTTCTTGTTGCCTTGTGAAGGCATCTTGCCAAGTGCGGGGTGGGGAAGGTCCAGCCATTAGAGATTCTCTAGAAGATGCTTTCGAGTCACCTCAGAGAGAAAGGGTGATCCTAATATGGATGCGCTCACGCGGGATGCTAGTTTCTAATTAATGCAAGACACAAACTAAAATGAAAAGAAGGAAAATAAAAAAAAAAAATTCAGCAAGCACACAAGGATGCGAATGATGCAAGAGGACCGGCCGTTGCGTGAGAACGCGATGACTAGTGCGCTCTGATACCAACTTGATGTGATGCAGATGCTAAAAGAAAACCCAAGTGTTGAATTTAAAACATCTAAATACAGATTTCAACATGTCTTTAATCAAATTTCAGCAAAGCCCAAGAACCCTATTCATCATTCAATCATGCCCAAACATATTCACTTTAACAAAGTAATAAAATTGACATGATGAAGATTAATTTCAGATTCTAATAAACAAGTTCCAGCAATAATAACTAACACAATCTCAAATACAAGCCAAAGTCTCAAAGATACACTTAGATCTAAACGATAATAAACCTAATGGATGAGATTCTCCAGAAAACCAAATATTTTGGAACCCTAACTTAAATTCAGCAATAAGGCCGGTTGGAAAGGAAGATTTATCACACGAAAGTATCGAATGATGATTCAAACCGTGCTTTGGTCAATGCCGACAACTATCAGAAACTCCGTTGTCGCAGATGGAAGGGCGGAAGAGGAGGCGTGGTCCGGAAGAAAAGGATGAAGAAGCCGAGACGAGTTGATCTTTGAAGATGGATGGTCTCCGCGTCGATCTCCCGCGAAGTCGTAGACGAAGGTGTGGTGACGAGATAGAAGCTTGCGGGAGGAAGAAGAAGACTAGATGCAAGATGATTTTTCGGAAGATACTTCGAACAAGCGATCTCGCTTCTCCGTTCTAGGGTTTCAATTTCATATTCATCGTTCCCTTTGCAATTAGGGCTTTTAGGATTTATAGAGAGAGGGAAACACAAAAGGAAAGAAGGAGAGAGGCGTCCGCGCGGTATAGGGAGAGAGGACGCGGGCACGCTTCCCAAGGCGTGCCCGCGCGGGTATGTCCGCGGGAAAGGGTGGCCGGCCGGGTGAGGGGGTTCGGTTTGCAAGGGTTTAGGGTTTGATCTCCCTTTGAATCTCATCCATTAAGATTTATACTGACTTAAGATCCTACGGCTAACAACCTAACATAGAAACGAGTCAGTTCGGCATCTGTGGCTCGAACCGGATGCGAACATGGCTCGCACCTACCCAAACCAGAAATAAAAAGACAAATAACTCAAGATCCGTCAGTCGGATCGAAAGAAAATAAAAATCAAAGTCATAGATCTTCGAACGAGCTTTCCACTGATGCAGACGGACTGGCGATCGGCTTTTTGAATCTTCGTAGGGAATGAAAATACGCCATCAGCTGTAAAAATCTGCATGTAGTAGGCTCGTCTGCATCACCCTTGGCGAGTAAAAGACCAATCGAACAAAATTCATAAAGAATCCAGACAAATTGAAGAACTAACAAACATACATGCATAAGACTTAGACAAAGGACGGGAGTGCATGCTAAAATATCGATCGGTCATGAGTAGAATGGGTATATGACACTGCTAATGCAAACCGAGACTGGGTGGTATGGGTGCAACCATTGATGCAACGTCAGTGTTGATGGTTCAATTAATATACAAGAGACGGCTTGCCCTACCCGTGAATGTGCAGAGGACATCAATGATCTGCATCACATCGTGTGGACCCCAGCTGGTAGTGTCAAGAATGAGATTCACATTTTGTAGGTAAGTGCATTGGATGACCACGAAAAGCCGGCGGTTCTAGTCCGATTCACCGGGTGGATATAGATGCAAGGAAGGCTATGATCTGTGCCACATCAAATATCGACCGACTCACATGGTCGGCTATGCTCAAAAGTCGGCCAGTTTTGAGTGTGATTCACTGAGTGGATATGGCTGTATCGGATGATATGATCCACTATCAGTCTGTTGATTGCGGCTTGCGAATTGATATGGGTGCATCGGAGGGATGTGATCATGCCTCGAAATGTTGGCCAGTCATGACAGAGGCTTTACGTCCTCATCCAGATAGTGGGGCCAGCACATGAAATTTGGATTCATAGTAAGACTGTAGGTCAATCAACAATGCAACCTTTGTCAACCCTTCCACAAACCTGGCACAATAATGAGAGGGGCTTCACTCCCTCACCTCCTCTCTCATCTCCGATTGGCAGCGCAAACCCCATCCTCGGTTCAGGTAGCCCCTGGCATTGATTCCGACAAGCAGATTCGACGTCATCACTCTCACTCTGATCCTCCTCCCTGATCCCGATCGGTCATAAGTCTGAGCGATGCAGAGTAGGGATGGCAGCGGTGCAGTTTAAAACCGAGAACCGTGGTAAACCGCACCGCATGGTGCGGTTTTGGTTTGCAAAAATATAAAACCATCGCAGTGCGATTTCGGTTTTACCCAAAATCGCATAAAATCGCACCGTTTAGACCATTATAATGATAAACCACGGTGCACCGCACCACATGGTGCGGTTTCGGTTTTACATAATGGTACACCGTTGCGGTGTGGTGCGGTTTCAGTGTTGCGGTGCGATTTGGTTTTACCCAACTTCACCGTTACCATCCCTAATGCAGAGGCCTCAATCCCCATTTCTGACCGACGGCATCGACAACCTCTCTCTCGTCCCCGATCGGCCCAGGGACAACTCCAACTGTGACAGCGGCGACTTCCCCTTATCAGCCTCGAGCCCCCAGCAACATCAATCAATTCCAACCAATCGATCGATTAATTCCGATCGACCGGGCTCGACCTCGCTCAGGTGGTATGCAAGCACAACGACGAGAGTGCGATCGACCTCCATGACTATGTTCTCTTTAACCGACCAGCATCCATGACTCCAAATTCCGACTGATCGACCTTGACGTCGCTCCGACATCCTTTCAAAAAAAAAGAAGACGTCGCTTCGATATCGGTCAATTTTGACCAATCAATCGTCAGGCCCCCTTCCCGACCGACGACGGGGCCTCTCCCGGCCCCTATCGACAGCTGCACCCCTCGATGACCGATGACAGCTCCTCTCTCAACCCCGATAGGCAGTAGCATGACCCGAAAACCGATTGGTCAATTCCAATAGACTGATCGATCCATCCCCTTTCCGATCGACGATGGTTCCTCTCTCGGCCCTGACCTGCAGCTGCACAACCCTCAATGATCGACGACAACTCCTCTCTCAGCCTCGATTGGCAGTCGACGAGCAACTTCTATCTTGGCCTCGATCGACAGTCGAACGGTCCTTAACCTAAAAGCGATCAGTCAATTCTAATCAATCGATCGATCGATCAATCTCCCTTGACTCATTCGACAGACTCCTTCGCTAGTCGGTCAATTCTGATTGGTGTCAACCGAACCGCTCTTCTCCGGCGTTGATCGACCAACCCGCTCGCCCGATCCCCCCCTTCTACTCTAGACAAGCAAGGGCGCAATGCCTACAGGTACAAACCGATCGACTGGATAAAAGTGAAGAGACAATCAGACCAAAGACTATCCATTGAATGTGAAAAGCTAGTAGGCCAAGACTTTCCATCCAAGGGCGGCCGACTGAATGTAAAGAGCCAACCGATCAGAATACACCAGTTTGAAGTACACAAAATCAATCGACCAATTGGCCCACATGAGCTTAAAGTCCGGACGATCGGTAGCAAGACGAACGAATTGACAAAGCGATGCCCGGAAGCTCGACACGTGGCACTCAGATTGTTAGAAATCGCGAAGGCAGAATATTCAAATCACCCATGGCAGGAAGATGACGCATGCGTCCCTTGCAGCACGATGACGTCTCACGCAGCCAGCCACAGCACGGTGACGACTCCCATGGCCACGTACGGAATAAGAGGAAGACACTCGTAGCCATCAGTAGCACGACGACATATCTACAACCATCACATCACGACGGTGATGCACATGGTCCACCTGCTTCATGGCAGCGACAATCAATGATTTTCGGTCAAACTTTCAATGAAGACTGCATAAGTTTTTCATCCAAAACCTCATACGAACAGGAGCCCCCAGCAATATAAGCGGGCTAGGGGTGGCTAAGGATCGGGAGGGCCGATTCGATCGGAATCCTTCATCCCCAGAACCTCCTATGAACAGGAGTCCCCCAACAATATGAGCGGGCTGGGGGTGGCGTAGGATCGGGAGGAACGACCCAGTCATAATCCTCCATCTTTAGAACCTGCTACAAACAAGTGTCCCCCAACAACATGAGTAGGTTGGGGGTGGCAAAGGATCAGGAGGATCGACCTGGTTGGAATTTTCCATCTTCAGAACCTCCTACGAAAAGGAGTCCCTAGCAACATGAGCGGGTTGGGGGTGACGATGGATCGAGAGGATCGACCGGTAAAAGTGCACTCCATGCAGAGTTTGATCAGTCAATGACATTCTAGAATGGTGAAAGCTACTAAAAGAATCTCCAGGAGGCATGCAAATCGTGAGTTTTTGTCCCGACCGGATGGAATACAAACGAGAGATATCAGTCAATCAAAAATGTAGGCCGACGAAAGGATGATCGACAAAATGATGGCCGATGAAAAGATGAAAGATCGGCATTTGGAAGACCGGTATTCGGAACGGCCTATTTCTGAAGGCCAGTGCATTTCGGGATGCCGACAACATGTGCTCCGAGATTCCGGTCGATCGGTCTTGCCTTGTGGAACCCCGATCAACCGATCGACTACTTTGCGACTCCTAGTCGGTCGGGTTGCTCCTTCGAGTTGAAACCCCACAATTCTCATGCCAAGCTAGTTTTGACATTCGCGCAAAGGAATGGTCCAGGAATCTCTCTTGACGACGCGCAATTATGGCACCGCCCCGCGATCTTCTCTCTCAGGGGACAATTATGGAGTGACAACCCATGTCCCGCGATTCGTGGCCTTCCAGCAGATTAGAACAAATCCTCAGCAATAACTGACCAGCACGCATAGACAATCAATATCCCCCCGCATGGAATGCAACAACTGTCATTCCCAACGCCTATAAATGGAGGCTTACACCTTCAAAAAAAGGTGCCAGATTTTGAAAGGGGAAGTGCTGCCCGCCTTTCTTCTAGAGTTTACTTGTTGAAAGAGAGGTTGGAGAGGCCGGTATTTGAGAGGTCGACTCTTTCTGGGTGTATGTGGGTTTGGGTGAGCGATTGTAACAACTTTTGAGTTTGATAGTGCATTTCTCTCCTTACCCCGTAGTTTTTACCCTTCGAGTTGCAAAGGATTTTTTCATGTAAACCCGATCTTTTGTCTTTTTGGTTTGGTAGATTGTGCCTACCAACTTGAGTTAGAAAATACCCACACAAATACCCTGGGTCTGAATTATCTCGTTTTGACGGTAATTCATGTGACCTTTTTTGTTTTGTATCTTTCAGAAAGAATACTTTCACCCTTACGAATCTGGCACCATATCTAGAAAATTAAAACATCAAACAACAAAACAATTAAAGAAGAGAAATCCATCAAAACAAGTTACTTAACAATCAATGACTTGTAAGATAATAACATTGTAACAATGAACGGGTATTATTTTTATTGATGCAACTGAAATTTTTTATTACATTGTAAGAAAGTACATTACTGAAATAGGAAAAAAGAGAAGTTCAAGCTTCAAAGAAAATACATGTATATTTCCATATGGATATATATAACTATGCCAGTTCTTTCAATGTTATTATCTGCATCACATATTTATAAAAGGACACAAAACTCATCATAGATTCTGCGAATCGAACGGTTGCCTTATAACCAAAAAAAAGCATATTGATTGCATAAACGAATGGGAGAAAGAATGCAACATCTATTGCTTAACTCCTTAAAACCAACGATACATCAATGTGTTATTCTCCCAGGTTCCTCATGGTTAAATTCATAAGCATACAATATAACAACAGAAAAAAAATTTGTTCAACATAAGCGCTGCATCTCACCATAGTTCAAAGAGAAAAAAAATGTTCAAGATAAGCATGCATAATGAACCTAAAATTCCATTCACAAAACGAAAATAAGAGAAAGAAGAGAGAGAATAAGAAGAATTCTGTAATTCTTCTATAAAAGAAAAAAAATAGAGTTGAAGAAAAAGAGTGAACTTTCCCTTGTCTTCACCATGGCTTTGTTTTGGCACTTCAAGTACCCGTGAACCTCCAACTGCTCCCTCTACTTGGATCTGCACCGAGGGGCACCATCCACACACTGCTGGTTCCATAGTCCTCCTTCATCCCTTCTCAAACCCTTGCAAATTGTTTTTGGTTAGTCATTGCCTATTCATGTGAAGGGGTTTATATGGTGGTGTTTATTAGCGAGGAGCCGTGAGGACCCGACTACTGAGGATCTGACCCTATTAAGAAAACAAAACAAAACAAAACCAAAAAAACCCCACTGTCTTACGAATCACACGCTTAGGTGGCTCCTTGAGGCCTGACATCCAGGCACCCAGGCACACGCCTAGGGTGCCCCTTGGCCCCATCCTCCACCCAGCCTGTGCCTAGGTGCCTGGGTCTTCAAAATCGACGACTTGGCTACACTGGTATGTGTGGTTTCAATACTTTTTAAACTTTATTGGGTTCAGGTATTTGACTTGAATTGATGAAGTTGGTGATGGGTACTACTTTTAGTAGATTGAGTGTTTCATAAAGAATAGTATATAATATATATGGTTACATACTAGTATACTACTTAGTATCTTGTTCTAGCACTATATGTTTCCTAGACTCCCATGCTTGTAAATTGAGGAGTCGAAGGAAATGCAGCAATTGTTGTGCTTTTATTACAAGGATTAAGTTAAGAGAATCTCTACGAGTACAAAATTGTTTGTCTAAAATATTTCTCTAGCACAATAGCATGGTGGGCCACTACCATAACCATCAAGCCATGTCCCATCTACTTGGATCCGACTTTGGTGGGCCATTACCATAACCATCAAGCCATGTCCCATCTACTTGGGTCCGGCTTTGGTGGGCCACTACAAAGATGTAAATTATAAAGAAAATTAGTTATGCTAAAATATGACTAACAGTCTGATGCCTTCAGTATGTAAACCATTCTCAAATTTTAAAATGAATTATTTTGATGTAACATGCAATTTAGCTCCTAAGATTATGTAAGAGCATGATCAACATTGTTTGAAACAATTTTATCTCTTTTTGAATTTTTTTTCTTTAACTTATTATGGCAAGCAGGTTGCTTTGGTGATAGAACCGAAGGATAAGGAAGCAAGTTCTATGTACAAGCAAGCATTGGAGTTACTTACACAGGCTTTGGAGGTCTGGCCAAATGCTAATGTCAAGTTCAATTATCTGGAGAAGTTCCTTGGTAATCTTCAGCCTTCTCAATCCAAAGACCCTGCAACAACTCTTGCCCAGGGACTTGATGTAATGAACAAAGTCTTGGAGAAGCAGCCCCGTCTATTCATCAGAAACAACATCAATCATATTTCTCAGGTAGGCCGTCATTTCTATTAATTAAAATGATGTAAGTAAGCCTAGTGTTTTTATTGTATTTTAAGCTGTTGTTTTGCAGGTACTGGAGCCCTGTTTTAACAGTAAAATGCTGGATGCCGGAAAGTCACTATGTTCCATATTGAAGATTGTTTTTACCGCTTTCCCCCTTGAAGCAGCTAGTACGTTACAAGATGTGAAATTATTATATCAAAGAGTTGGAGATCTTATACAAAAACATCTTGCTGCTGTTACAACTCCTCAAATATCTCTTGAAATTAGCTCTGCTAACTCGATGATTAGCTTTGCACTTTGTATCATTAAAACCTTGACTGAAGTGCAGAAGAATTATATTGACCCGTTCATTGTCCCATTGGTTCGTGTTCTTCAACGCCTAGCACGAGATATGGGATCATCCACAAGTTCTCATATCAGACAAGTATGGCACCTTTGTCTTCTAACTTGACAAATTACATTTATTGTTTGGTGTTTTTGGATGTAGACCCTAATCATTTCCTTATATCCAACTTTCTGCTTGTGTGTGTTCTGGTTATTTTAATGATTATCTAGGAGTTTTTATCCGTTACTAAGAGATTATGGTTCCTTGGCAAATTATCAATTTTCTTCTAGGGATATACATTTAGGCAAGATAAATGGATATTTCAGCAACATCAGCCAAGCCTTATTCTGTCAAAGATGTGTACCCAATCAGAAGATTGACCAGAATTTTCCGACGCCTTCATAAGAAGATATGTCTAATGGGATTTCCTTTTGATCCCATAGTTAGTGATTTTATATGCATTACATTGGGATGGTTTTGGGTCTGGCCAATTCTGGGTACACGTAGCCAATGACATGTCAAGGTTTTGGGTCCACATTTGCCCCATGTGAGTCCAGTTCCAGGTCGGTATGTTATTTGAGACCAATTTCCTGACATAAACTCATTGAGATAAGTTTGTGCATGTGTTAGTTTTGTGTTCAGGTTGGATTTGTTTTTTATTAGGTTATATACATTCCTAAACTTGTATGCCTATTAGATCATTGTTAAGCGTTGAAATAGAAATAAGAGCATGGGAAACTGTGGTACTAATATAAAAGTGAGGGCTTGTGGTTTTAATTTGGTAGAACTATACAACCATATATATTCAAGTAATTATGTCAGGTCTTGGTTGGTTCCCAAACACTGCTATCTCGTATCGTACATCTGATTCGGGTTGGTAATTTTTACTAAACCTTGGGCCAACATGAAACCTACAAATTGGGAGGCCGTGGAATTATACTTTGTCCATGTGTCTCGAGTTTGGCTCTGGCCCTATTATATGCATTCGAATGACCACCCTACATCTATGCCCTCAATCTGTGCATTTTTGCTTGGAGAGAATGTCTAAATGAAGTCATTCGTTAGGGCCAGTGTGGTACAGCCGACACCCATAAGAGGCTAGGTTTAATATCCCATGGAAGGCAAAGGCGGATGTTGAAGTTTCACCGGAGGCAAAGGTGAAGGCCGAAGTTCCACTGTAGGCAAGGGCGGAGACTCACTGGGATTGGAGGATCTGCGGGAGATAGCTCGCCAAAGTGTGGACTCTCCTCAAGGATCTTCCCGGGTGGCACTGATGGAGGTAGAGAAACATCCGGAGTCCCAACATGGTTGATCAATACGCCTATGTCATCCAACGACTGTTGCTATCTTGATTGGCAATTTGCTTAATGCTGGTCTCATTGCTGTTGGCGAAGGCAGACTTGTGCTTGGATTTTTAATTTCTTCCATTCAGTCTTAATTTTATCAAGCATGTTAATAACATGACTATATCTTTCTTTCCGATTCCAACTAGGAGGATCCTTAAGAAATCATTGTCTGAATAGCTCCATCGGAAAATTAAAAATAAAGGTCTTTTTTCAGACTTCGTATGCACTCTGTTTTTCCCAAGCAGATGTTGGTGACAGAATGTGACAGGAAGCCCTCATCGATTCAAGAAATTGACCGTAGGCCTTGGTGTCAATAGCTTGAGGGTTATCACAAGATCGGTCACCATGGTAGGACATGGTTGTGAGTTGTGACTGAAGCTCTGATACCAAGCTGATGGGGGGTCGAGGTACAGGGTCTCTCAGATTCAAGAAAATAACTCTCCATTTATGCCAAAATAAAAGAATGTAATGCTGTAGATGTCACTTGATTGTTTCTTCTTGCAAGTAAGCAAATCATTGACATATATGCCCAAAAGAAGCCTTCGAACCAGTCCCCAAAACCATGAAATCTAATTTTGAAAAAGGCTGTGCCCTTAGAAAATTGATGTCGTAGTTACAGAGTGCCCACAGTTAACTGGGAATCCGTGCGACTGTTCGGCAATGTTTTCACAATAAAAAACTCAAATTGAGTTTTTCGGATTATTGTGAATAAAATTTGGCCACGAGGTTTTAAAGTGTGGGCGCCCACGTAATAGAAGGACGAAGATACTTGATATTCTGTTTATACCGTGCAACTTTTGTGGTCACGCGAACAAGGAGTCGAGACTCCTTTTGACGCGGCAATGAGGAGGGACCGATTGACTTCACTCAGAGATAGAGAAAAAGGGAGAGAAAGAGAAGGGTTGGTGGCCTTTGTTCTCCACTTTCTTGCTTTTCATGCTTCTTCCTTCTTTGATCGTCTTCGTCACGGAGAAACAAAGAAACATGGTAGCCGTCGTGGATTGATTGCAAACGAAGAATTAGGGTTTGAGGGAGATACACAAGGGGATGAAGAGAAAGGGGGGGATCCGGATTCGAGGAATCTGCCTCTGATTGATTCCAATCTAGGAAACCCTAGACGAAACAAAGCTCGCAAGCAACCTCATAATTTTTTCATATTATCATAGAATTAGAGGAAAGAAACTAGCCCATGCCTTTATATCACAGGTGGGGTTACATCCACAAATCACCACTAGCCATATGGGACTAAAAAAAAGAAAAAGAAAAACCGACTTTGAGTCTAATATTTTCCATTTTTAATATGACAAACTAAATAGTAAATAAATAATTATAAAGATGATTGGGTTGATCGTTGGCGGAGACGGTGCAGTCGTCGGATCTGGTCCCCATCAAATGGCAAACTGCTTGAATTCAACTCTAAGTTATATTCCCCCTCAACTAAACCAATGTAAAAAACCTTATATCAAAGAAGGGTGAAACTGCATATTCATTGTCTATTTTCAATCAACATTCACTTATCATACGTAATAGAAGTATCTTGGGATGGTCTCTTTATTGTAGGGGTGGGACTTGGGCGGGTCTGACCCGAACCTGACCCGTCCAACCCGAACAATGGACAAACATGGGCAAAGTTGGTTAAAAACTTGGACGGGTTTGGACAAAAAAAGATCAACCCGATTTCAATTTGGTCGGGTTTGGGCATCATCTTTCCCAACCCGAAGAACCCGAGTAGGCGAGTACAGTGGCATACATGCTTGTAGGGCTACTGCTGCTGATCCATCATCACATCCATTCGATGGATGTTTTAGAGTGTGTGTGTGTGTGTGTGTGTGTGTGTGTGTGTTTGAGGTGTTGGCGGATTTTTTTTTTTTTTTTTGTCGCGGTGGCAATTGTTGGTTAATAGAATAATTTTTTTTTCTTCTTGTTGTGGTTTTAAGAAATCAAGTATTTCTATTTATTGTGATCCAATTAAACCCGACTAATCTGCCCATTTCTTTGGCAAATTGGGCAACCCGAGCAACCTGACATGGGGAAGCACGGGTTGAGCTTCCCCGGGTTCCACGAGCAAAACGGGTTGAGGTGTGTGTAGGTCGGGTTGGGCATGGGCAAACCCTTCAACTCGCCCAAGTCCCACGCCTACTTTATTGGCTGGTGTTGGGAGTTGTTTTTGGGGGGTTGGGGTGTTGTGTCCAACTGATACGTTGGCCTGAGTTCATAGTCTTCCCACTCTGGACTTTTCATGTGTTTTCATTGGAAATACTATAATAATGAAATGGATTGATCATTGATCCTAATCTCCATTACTTAAAATCTGCAGCCAGTTTATACTCAAATATGATTGTCACTATTTGTTGTGAATGTGTCTTGAAGCTTCATAGTCTAAGCAATTTTGTATATTTTCCAGTTAAAAAAGTAATGTATCGTCCTGTTTTTTCTTCATTTTTAGGTTTGGTACATTTTTTTAAAACTTGTCTGTTCTATTGGTGAATAGTGAGCAGTTACATATGGTGCTAATAAATGAAAAATAAATTCATCAGGTAAAATGCAAGTGCTGCAATTATTTAACCAGCTTTCTAGTACCATGCGGATATAGGGTCCAACTGATACGATATTTTATTATCATAGTTTTCTAACTCGAAAGTATGAACTCTTCCTTGTTTTCGTTAGAGTGATTTAACCACTATGTCATGGAACTAGAATTAAAGTGATGTCCCAGTGGATATGGCCAGCTAATGCATTATCTTGTTATCATAATTTTCCACGACTGAAGTCGAAATTTGAGTGAGCTTATTAGACTCAATATATGAGTGGCATTAGTGGTTATAGAATGTGTCTTAAAGTTTCAAAGTCTATCAGGTTTTTGTTTTCCAAGCAAAAGGTATTGTATCCTATGGATTTCTTTCATTGCTTTTAGGTTTGATACCTTTCATTCAAACCTTTTATCTCTTCTACTGATTGTCAACTATATATGGTATTAATAAAGGAAAATTCACTTTGTCAGTTAAATGCAAGTACAGCATGGATTTAACCCGAGATATCTTTTCCATTTCTTGTATTATTTGGTGCAAAACATGATTTTCTTGCTCACAGATCTGTCTTATATTCTGATCTTTAATGATTCCTCTTCTTCAGGGTCAGAGAACGGACTTGGATTCCTCAGTCAGTTCACGCACAATAACAGACTCTGGTTCAGTCATTTCTAACATGAAAAGTGTCTTAAAGCTTATCAGTGAAAGGGTCATGCATTCTTCTGACTGTAAACGATCAATGGGCCAAATACTGCATTCGTTGCTATCAGAGAAGGGTACTGATGCCAGTGTGCTTTTGTGCATACTTGATGCAATAAAGGTCTGGATTGAGGATGACTATAGGCATGCTAGTGCTTCAAGTTCTGCTCTCACTCCAAAGGAAATTGTGTCCTACCTTCAGAAACTGTCTCTAGTTGACAGGAAGAGCTTCTCCTCAGCTGCATTAGAAGAATGGGATGGAAAATATTTGCAACTTCTTTATGGAATTTGTGCAGATTCAAAGTATGATATATATTTACATTGCTAGTGGTAAGTTAAAGCAGATTTTTTCTTGTTCTATTTGTCTAATTATTTTGGTGGATAGCAGATATCCATTGGGCATTCGCCAAGAAGTATTCCATAAAGTGGAGAGACAATTCATGCTTGGCCTAAGAGCCAAGGATCCAGAAATAAGACGCCAGTTCTTTTCACTTTATCATGATTCCCTTGGGAAAACACTGTTCACTAGGCTTCAATATATCATCCAAAATCAGGACTGGGAAGCTGTAAGTGATGTTTTCTGGCTGAAACAGGGCCTTGATCTTCTATTGGCTATTTTGGTAGAGAATGAACCCATCACTCTTGCCCCTAATTCTGCACGAGTACCACCACTTATGGCTTCCGGTCCTTTTCCAGACCGTCCTGGAATCCAGCAGCAGGTGTCTGACACTACCGAGTATTCTGAAGCAGCTCCCCTTACGTTTGAATTCCTCCTTACGAGACATGCCCAATTTTTGACTGAGATGAGCAAACTTCAGGTCAGTTTGTTTTGATCCCATCTGAAATTTTTTAACTGAAATTTTAGAGTTTTGAGAGTATAATGATTTTCTCTTGAAACTCTTGCAATATGTTGTTTCATTGTTTAAAATGTTCGGCGTCTTATTCGTGTGCTTTAATGTTCCTCTTTTAGGTGGCTGATCTTGTTATTCCCTTGAGGGAACTAGCTTATGCAGATGCTAATGTGGCATATCATATGTGGGTATTAGTCTTCCCGATTGTTTGGGTTACCTTACACAAAGAAGAACAGGTTGCGCTGGCTAAGCCAATGATAGCCCTTCTGTCAAAAGATTACCACAAGAAGCAGCAGGGCAACAGACCCAATGTTGTCCAAGCACTTCTTGAAGGGCTTCATTTAAGCCACCCTCAACCACGGATGCCAAGTGAGCTCATCAAGTATATTGGGAAGACCTACAATGCATGGCACACTTCACTAGCTCTGCTAGAGAGCCATGTCATGTTGTTCATGAACGAAGCAAAATGTTCTGAATCACTAGCTGAGCTCTACCGATTGCTAAATGAAGAAGATATGAGGTGTGGGCTGTGGAAAAAAAGGTCAATTACTGCAGAAACAAGAGCTGGACTATCACTGGTTCAGCATGGTTATTGGCAGCGTGCCCAAAGTCTCTTTTATCAAGCAATGATCAAGGCAACACAGGGTACTTACAACAACACGGTGCCTAAGGCTGAAATGTGTCTTTGGGAGGAGCAGTGGATTTATTGTGCTAACCAATTAAGTCAGTGGGATGCCCTAGCGGATTTTGGCAAGAGTGTAGAAAATCATGACATTCTTCTTGATTGTCTTTGGAAGCTTCCTGATTGGACATATATGAAGGAAAACGTAATCCCAAAGGCTCAAGTAGAAGAGACACCAAAGCTTCGGTTAGTGCAAGCCTTTTTTGCTCTTCATGATAAAAATGCTGTTGGTGTTGGTGAAGCTGAAAATCTTGTGGTGAAAGGTGTTGAATTGGCTCTGGAACAGTGGTGGCAGTTGCCTGAGATATCTGTTCAGTCTCGAATACCTCTTCTTCAGCAGTTTCAGCAACTAGTTGAGGTACAGGAATCAGCAAGAATACAACTGGACATTACCAATGGGAGCAAACAAACTTCTGGAAATTCTGGTTCCAATGTCCATCATGGGTATGCAGAACTAAAGGATATCCTTGAAACATGGAGACTGAGAACTCCCAATGAATGGGATACTTTGTCTGTTTGGTATGATTTACTGCAATGGAGGAATGAGATGTACAATGTTGTGATAGATGCATTTAAGGACTATGCTTCAACAAACCCACAGCTTCATCATCTTGGCTACCGAGACAAAGCTTGGAATGTCAATAAGCTTGCCCACATAGCCCGTAAACAGGGCCTCCATGATGTTTGTGTCGCAATACTTGACAAGATGTATGGTCATTCCACCATGGAAGTGCAGGTACTGTTGTAATGTTTAGATTTTTATTCCTCTCTCATATTTCAACTTTTATAAGGTTGATATTCATTCAACAACTTCTTGCAGGAAGCATTTGTGAAGATTAGAGAACAAGCAAAGGCTTACTTGGAAATGAAAGGGGAGCTAATAAATGGTCTTAATTTGATCAACAACACTAATCTGGAATATTTTCCTGCGAAACATAACGCAGAAATTCTTCGAATCAAAGGGGACTTCTTACAAAAGATGAATGACTATGAAAATTCCAATCTTGCATATTCCAGTTCTATTAGCCTATTTAAACATTTGCCAAAAGGATGGATAAGTTGGGGA
Source organism: Chamaelirium japonicum (assembly GCA_947650365.1). Classification (NCBI taxonomy): domain Eukaryota; kingdom Viridiplantae; phylum Streptophyta; class Magnoliopsida; order Liliales; family Melanthiaceae; genus Chamaelirium; species Chamaelirium japonicum. The sequence continues at coordinate 30,647,031 of OX393560.1, forward strand.
AACTATTGCGATTTGGTAAATCGTGTTATGCCTTTACTTCTTAAGTTTGATGCATGTATTCTAGGAAACCTAAATCTAATATTACTAGACTTTTAACAGATCTATAAAGAAACACGAGAGGAGCAATGGTTAGAATATGCTGTGAGCTGTTTCTTTCAAGGCATCAAATATGGTGTCTCTAATTCCAGGAGCCATCTAGCTCGAGTTCTTTATCTTCTAAGTTTTGATACTCCAAATGAAGCTGTGGGAAGGGCATTTGACAAATATCTTGACCAGTTACCTCATTGGGTTTGGCTTTCTTGGATACCACAGCTACTGCTCTCCTTGCAAAGAAGTGAAGCGCCACATTGCAAGCTTGTTCTATTAAAAATTGCAACAATATATCCACAGGTATATGCATCAACTCTAAGATATGATGGTTGATAGAGGTAATATTGCATTGTCCGTTAATGTCTTTTCATGTAGTTAACTCATTATGATCATCTTCAGGCCTTATATTACTGGCTTCGCACATATCTAATGGAGCGTCGTGATGTTGCTAACAAATCTGAACTGGGAAGAAATTTGGCAATGGCTCAGCAACGTATGCAGCTAACTGCCTCAGGGACTCCCGTAGGTTCCCACAATTTAGCTGATGGAAATGCAAGAGTATCCAATCATGTGGGAAGTTCCTTAACTTCAGAAAGTCAAGTTCATCAAGGCCCCCAATCTGGTGCTGTTGGTGGTTCCCATGAAGGGGCAAATTCTCAAGGACAAGAGCCTGAAAGGTCCACAACTGTAGAAGGTGTTGCTAATACCGGACATGACCAGCCTCCACAAAGTTCAACCAATACAGAAGGTGGTCAAGTTGCAACAAGGCGTAATGGTCCAGCTGGTTTGGTAGCTTCTGCTGCAAGTGCATTTGATGCTGCAAAGGATGTAATGGAGGCTCTTAGGAACAAGCATCCAAATTTGGCTAATGAACTTGAGGTTAGAAAAACATTACAACCCTATCCTTTTCTCCCTGTATAATTCTGCCTCATTTTTTACTCTAATGCTCCTATAGGAACTTGAAACATTCATGCTAGATAAGCTTTATGATTGGCTATGACCTAGCTCATCCTTTTACTTTAACCTAAGTACCTAAATGAACAGAACCCAAATTTGTAGGAGTGATGTTTCTTTTTTCTTTATTAGTGATTCTTTCTTAGAATTCATTTTTGATTCTTTTTTAGTTCAAAGTTTTTTTGGTATCAAGTGTCCAAGTTATTCTTTTGTCACGAAAACGTCGACATTAACAATGTCAAGTGATGTGTCTTAGTGGTTGTGAATGTTTAATACATAGTTACCAAGTCTGAAGTCGGGAAAAAATCGGCTAGTGGAGAAGTCGGAAAGATCGAGAAAGAGTCGGAAAATAAACGGTAGAATTTTAGAATATATTTATAATTTTATATATAGATGTTACAATAGATTTTTGAGCAATACATGACGGGATTAAAACACAATAAATCGGGAATAAAACGCGTAAATCGGGATTAAAACGTGAAAATCATGACTTTTTCATAAAATCACGATTTCTTTCAAAAAATCGGGAAAGAGTCGCGTACAGAACGTTTAATGAATAAGTTGTGTTTTAATCGAGAGTTGTTCAAAAAATCGGAGTTTTTGGTAACAGAGGTTTAATAAACATCAACATTGACCTCTCCTCTCTCTTTCTCTCTCTCTCTCTTTCACCTCACCCCTTCCCTCTCTTTTTCTCTTTCTCTTACTAGCCAGTCCCACTCGCCCTCTCTCTCTCTCTCGCCCTCCTCTCTAACGGTGGTTGTCCGAGTTCCAACCAGGCACGTGGCCGTCGAAGGCGGCCGTTCGAGTGCCGACAGGCTCGGGCATGCCTACTATATAAACATGTAAAGAATATATTAGAAAAATAAATAAAAACGTTAAGAGTATAAAAGTAAGACATTCCCTTTTATTTCCTCAAGAACTATTTATAGGAGAATTAGTAATCGACTTACTTTGTCCATTAGTCCATCCATCATACATTAGAGTGCACACTTTTTTTTTTCAATTTACCTTTTATTTTTCTGTAAGTTCCAACTTAATAGTTTCACTTTCTTTTTTATAAGTATTTAGCATATCATGGTGTCACGGAAGTTCAACCTCACATGATTTGAGAATTCAGGGTAGGGTCTATCTTTGGATCGAGCAAAAAATGAACTAATTTAGCCAGTTCGTCCATTTTTAAAGATTATTTAAAAAAAATCAAAAAGTCAAGTTCACATATGTTTCTTGTAAATCGGGTCTGATTAGTTTAAGTCATGTCTGATGCAGCCAATTCGGGTCCGATTCAACTTATTTAGAATTGTTCAAACTGATTTGTTCGAACCACTGTACCAAAACTTGGTCCGACTTAACTCGACTCGGCCAAAAATCGAGCCAATTCGGCCAGCGACTCGGGTTTGCAGGGAATCGGACTTAACTTGGGGAAACTTGGATTTGACTCGATATATATATATATATATATATATATATATATATATATATATATATATATATATATATATATATATATATATATATATATATATATATATAAAAAATTACCGAGTTGCTCGAGTCAAGTCTTCGAGTTACTCGACTCGGTGGACTTTCGAGTCGAGTCCGAGTTTTGGGTTTTTGATCAATGGTTTGAACGGACTCCCAATCATGCCATATTTGGGGTTTGGGTCATAGTTACCAAGTTGAAAAACGGGAAAAAAACGGCAAGGGAAAAAATCGAAAAAATACGATAAAAACAGAAAAAACGAAAAAAAATGGAAAAACATCAAAAAAAACAAAAAAAAATCTTAAAAACTATACCAAGTATGTATATATGTCATTTTCCAACATTAAGTAATCAAAAGTTCAAAACATATAGCATATGTGTTTATTAAGCATGAACAAAATAAAACCCGAACCCAATTTAAACCTGAACCAAACTCGCGCGTTTTATACGCGTTTTTTCCGTTTTAAACGCATATAAAACGTGTACAGACATTTTTTAAAAAACAAAACGACTTTTTTTTCTTGTTTGCTACGACTTCGGATCGATACACGTTTTTTTTCAAAAAAACGCCCGATTTGGTAACTATGGTTTGGATATGTGTTCAGGTTTAGTTGAGTGTTTCGGTGAATGGCCAAAAATTTTAACTTGTAGAGGCTCAGACGAACCCTTAAACTATGGCCCAAAAGAAGGAAATGACTTCATCTTTGGTATCAAGTAAGTGCTCCTAAGCCAACTAAAGGGAAGTTCATTTGCATAAGAATAGCTAAAATTATCATGCATACTTTCTCCCACCCTTCTTCTACAATTGTATTCAAAGTAGATTGAGTTTCTTTTGTCCACTACTGAGTAAAGCATCCATCATAAATTTCTTGTTTTCCTACCCACTTACACCTTGTGGAGAATCTTCATCCAAATATACAAACATTCATCATATTCCTTTTTTTTTCTTTTACTCTCCAACAAAGCCCTACAATGATCATGCATGTCATTGGTGCTTTTGACGTGGGGCAACATCTTTTCGGATATGTGCTAAGTGGTTTTTAATTATGAAAATGTCATCCCAATAAGCATTTCTACAATGACGACATAAAAGCTTCAACCTATTGTTCTTGCTCATTTCAATTCTTTCACAGGGGTTCCATGTTTCATCATAAGCTTTCTTATTCCTCTTATCTACCATTTAAAGTAAGAAGGAATCAAGTAGAAAATATCTCTTACCACTTTGAGGCATTCGAAAAAGAAATGTGAACTTCACCTTCGTCAGTGACTTGTAGTGGGTCTCCAATTTCACTTTCTCTGAAACTCTTTAAAATTTTGTCCCCCAAGCTTGACAATATTTTTAAAACAAACGACATTGGATTCTAACAACTATAGAGATAGAAGACGTTTTTTGGAACATCTAGAAAACTTCTTAACCATCAAATTTTTTTTCACTATTGGCTAGATGTTAACAAAGTGTGGGTTCAAACTTCAGGGGACAAATATAGTTTTTTGCACACTTAAGAGGCAACAAGTAAAAAAAATTACAAGTTCTTGGTATAAACCAAAACTGGGGGCTCGCGGTTTTCACTGTATTGTGCAATACAGTTTATATTGTATGATACAGTTTGTATTGTACAACACAGTGAAAAACTGGTACACATGTACGATATGTATGGGTTTCTTCCTCGTTGACATAGTTATCTTCAATATGTATTGTGTACAGAAGATACTAATAACATTGGGTGTGATTGGTTTTCCAATACAAAACTCTTACAAAGACTAATTGGACGAAGACAAAGCATCCAGGACTTTCTGACTCGTCTGGAGAATTTACGAGGAAACCTCTTATCATCTACTTGTGCACTATCTTTTCTCTAGGGAAGTATGGCCCTACTTCAGTTACCCTCTGCATATTAAGGGGATACCCGAAGATGTTAAGATCTCTTTGGACTATGGAGGAAAAAGCATATTTTGATCAGTGCTGGGTCTCCTTGGGATATGCTTGCTATTGCTGTGTGCCGATGCATATGGTTGGAGTTGTATAACATGAATTTTAACCAGGAATCTGGCTCTGAAGTGGAAATTATTGTACATATCTTAGATCTGGTTAACTTTATGTCATCTACTCTTTTTGGGAAGTTCAAATAAAGATACCTCAATTCTTTTATTATTTATTGACACTTTTCATTAAGTTTTTGACTGAGTTTTCTTAAGTTCATTTTCTACAAATACACCGGTTGGGTCAAGGTTGAATCTCTCTCTCTCTCTCTCTCTCTCTCTCTCTCTCTCACACACACACACACACACACACACACACACACACACACACACACACATGAAAAAAGAAAAAAAAAAGTAGCGACTCCATAAAAATATCATATGCCATACATGGTGGACAGAATCTTAGGTGTGCGCCACAACGTTTGTGTTCGTATCATGGAGTCGTTGATAATTAGTTGGAGACCAGTCAAAGGGAGGATCATTATTTATCTATACTACGTAGATCAAACATCATTTCACATGAATTAGAATACCAATTTAAGTGAAAATACATACACTAGGGGCCAACACTCCTCTTCCTTGAGTTTAAGAGGATAGTTATTTTCATTTCACATGCAACTCGGAGTCTAATTGAGAAATTAAACTTGGATTCCAAAACTTGAAAGTCATAATATATCTGAAATAGGTGATTTTACAAGGATTTGGAGTTCAAAAGAATGTGAAATTCGGCACATCCATCACGATTTGGAAATCTAAAGAGAAAAGCTCATAACTATTATAAAACGAAGCTCTCTTCCCTTGTGGGGTGAGTGTGTGGGTGGGTGGGTGGGGATGTTTGAATGGCCGGTTTCCCTCGCTTCTTGACCAGGTAATCTCGCTAGCAGCATCTTGTTCCTCTCTCCTGTTTCCATATACTTGAATTTGTGATGCATCAAAGGTCTTATCTTTCTTGTATTTCCATACATGCTCCTAGGGACTTGAGATACACTTCAGTTGGTGATGTGGCTTCTTCAAGCATCAAGTATGTAAAACAAGACATATGACGGAAATACAGTTACTTTGTGACGAATATCGGTAACCCTCTATATGTGTGAGCTTACGCAAGGGCAACATTGGTAGTTCCAGTAATTTCCTACTACAGAGGTTACCACTTAAACAGTCACTTAGTGGAAGTGGCAGCGGGGGAAGATGATGAATGGGAGTAGTTTTTTAGTAGACAACTTTTCTGACATGGTTTAGAATACAACTACCCATCAACGATTCATATGTGATATTCTTATGCAACAATCGAGAGCCATGCTTGCCCATGCTTTATGTTCTACAGTAAATGTCGATATTCAATAAACATTAAGAGCTTCCAAATTTTTTTAGTTAGAGCATTTAATCTTCTTGGGTCTGTGTTTTACATAGCTGTTGCATCATTTAACTTATATATTAATTAGGGTAAAAATCCGGCTTGAGACCAATACTTTAGTGAGTTATAGAGAATTTCTGTTAGGGCATTCAGGGCTTGACACAGAACCATCCACAAAGATTACTGTTCGTATTGGTCACGTACCTTTTTGGAATGTAGTTAACTGCTTCAACAAGGCTGATCCTTCATTTCTAAATTTAAGTTTTCTGTTTGATATCTTCAAGAAGTATGGAATTCATTGGATCAATAACTTGAACAGTAATTTCATGTAGAACGTCTGAGAAAAATGATAAAAAATTGTAGTTAGCACGTAATTGTCAAGATTATGGTATCTTCTGTTTATTTCTCGAAACTGGTATCAGGATTATGTCACTTTGCCAGTCTCATTCTATACTTGATACTCTTATGTCTCTTTTCAGGTTTTACTGTCTGAAATAGGTTCAAGGTTTGTTACTCTTCCAGAGGAACGACTTTTGGCTGTAGTTAATGCATTGTTGCATCGTTGCTACAAGTATCCAACAGCCACTACAGCTGAGGTTCCACAGTCTCTCAAGAAAGAGCTGTCAGGTGTATGTAGAGCTTGCTTTTCAGCAGATGCTGTGAACAAGCATGTTGAGTTTGTAAGAGAATATAAACAGGACTTTGAGCGTGATCTTGATCCAGAAAGCACAACAACTTTTCCGGCCACCCTCTCTGAATTGACCGAGCGTTTGAAGCACTGGAAGAATGTTCTTCAGACCAATGTTGAAGACAGATTTCCTGCTGTTCTAAAACTTGAAGAAGAGAGTAAAGTATTGCGTGATTTTCATGTGGTCGAGGTGGAGATTCCAGGGCAGTACTTTACCGACCAGGTTGGTTCGAAATTGCAATCAGAGAGCTCATAGCCTGTTTTGCTTTGATTCTTGCTCTGTTTTAAATCGCTTTTATGCTTGTTTTGATTGTACTTGAATTCATTTCTTGGTATACATATGTTTCCAGGAAGTTGCACCCGATCATACAGTAAAGTTAGACAGGGTTGGAGCAGATATTCCAATTGTGCGGAGGCATGGTAGCAGTTTCAGACGCCTGACTCTCATCGGCTCTGATGGTTCCCAACGTCATTTTATTGTTCAGACATCGCTGACTCCGAATGCCAGAAGTGATGAACGCATCCTTCAACTCTTTCGTGTGTTGAATAAAATGTTTGATAAGCACAAGGAATCAAGACGGCGCCATCTAACTATCCATACGCCAATAATAATACCTGTTTGGTCTCAGGTGTGACACAATCTCATGCTCTTTCCTTTTTGTTTCTTATATTTGTTCTCTCCTTTTATATTGAATTCAGCCTTCATTTATTTTACAATTTTCTGGTCTTTGCCCTTTAAAGTGACTGCTTATATTCAGGTACGAATGGTGGAGGATGACTTGATGTATAGCACTTTTCTTGAGGTCTATGAAATTAACTGTGCACGACACAACAGAGAGGCAGATATGCCCATCACCCTTTTCAAGGAACAACTGAATCAAGTCGTCTCAGGACAGATCTCACCTGAAGCGGTAGTGGAGCTCCGTCTGCAGGCATACAATGAAATAACAAAATCTGTGGTTAATGACAATATCTTCTCCCAATACATGTACAAGACTCTCCCAAGTGGCAACCATCTCTGGGCTTTCAAGAAACAGTTCGCTATCCAGCTAGCACTTTCGTGCTTTATCTCATACATGCTTCAGATTGGGGGCAGGTCCCCGAATAAAATTCTATTTGCTAAGAACACTGGCAAAATATTCCAAGCTGATTTCCATCCAGGTGACATGTTAATTATGTTTCGTATCGAAAAAAAAATGACGTCCTTGATTCTTCCATTTCTTTGGTTCTATGCCTTGTTAATTTGACTTTCCATGCAGTTTATGATGCAAATGGAATGATTGAATTCAATGAGCCTGTTCCCTTTAGGCTGACCCGAAACATGCAAGCTTTCTTCTCCCATTTTGGTGTTGAAGGTCTTATTGTCTCTGCCATGTGTGCTGCTGCACAGTCTGTTATTTCACCCAAAGTGAGTGAGGTTTTGTCCATTTATAAAAGCTCTTGCATGATTATGTGAATGAAGAAAAAAAGAGTAAATTATTAGTCTAATGAACAAATTAGCATCAATACATGTTAAAGCTATATATTGCTTTAGTTTTATCAATAAGTTCGGACTTCCTAGCTATCTCATACTCCCAATATTTTAATATCAAAGTATTGTCTAATAGGATTGAACTTTCCTGTATCATGAAAAATAATCTCTTGATTCATGCAAACTAGATGTTTCTGCCCAAAACCTAGTAATATTTCGACTTTTCCTATACCATGTAATAGAGTTATAGAGATCTATCAGAAATACGATTCTGGAGAAAGGAAAATTCAATCAAGATGGGTATCTACTTAGCCATGACTATCGATATTTAAGATCATAGCACTGGTTAGTAGGATTGACATTCCCTATCTATACTATCATATAATGGCAGAGCACTAGATTATTATTCATAGGAACAGTTGGCACTCCCGTCTATCTACTATCCTTGTGAACAGTAATGTGAGCCCATTACTGAGAGAGAGAGAGAGAGAGAGAGAGAGAGAGAGAGAGAGAGAGAGAGAGAGAGAGAGAGAGAACCGATTGTGATGACAGCGAACAGGGAGGGGTGCCATCGAGGGAGAAGTGGAGGGGGGTGTAGGTGGGATTTGGGAAGGAGTGCAGTATAGGGAAAGAAAGAAAGGGAGAAGGTGCGGATGCGGCTCTTGGAGGGGAAGCAGTATAGGTGGGAAGAAGGGGAAGAGTGTAGGTGATTATGGGGAAGGGGTGCAATAGAGGAATGGGAGAAGGGGAAGAGTGTTGGAATCTTGCAAGGGGAAGGAGAAGAGGGAGGGATTTGGGTGGTCGAGTTACCTGTGGTCAAAAAGAAAGGGAGAGAAAGGAAAGGGGGAGGTGGAAGAGAGAACATGGAGGAGGAAGGGGGGGAGTGAAGGGGAGGGGTGGGGCTTGGTTCGGAGAGTGAGAGAGAGAGGAGTGGTGACTCCACAAACGAAGATATACTCTCCCTCCTTTTGTCATAAAGTAGTGAGAGGGAAAGTGTAGTTGCGACATGTAGGTTTCCAAAGAGGCCCAAGTACATAATGTATTTAATTATGATTTTTAGAACTTGTAAATTTAATTTCAACAAATGTTAGAGGCCAAACGTATGTAAACATTCAACACACTAGTTTACTCTCATGGAAACTATAGTACGTATGAGACTTAAATTCAGATTTTCTAAATAAATTATCGCAATGAATAACTTAATAATATGGCAAAGATAGACAATGTTTTAAAGAAATAAATAAGGATCTAATGGAATATACCACTACGGATAAATTAGCAACGCCAAATAAGTTTATAAGCTCGAGAAATAATTTCATATTTAAGGCCTTGTGTCGAGTAACGATTACCACACTGGATGAATGGGCGGAAGAGAATTGATGACTCAGAAGATAGAGTAAAGAAGCAGATGTTGGCCGACAACTCCTAACATCAGTTGGCTATGGGTGACAGGCATAGTTACCAAGTCGAAAGTCGGAAAAAAAAATTAGCTAAGGAAGAAGTTGGAAAAATCGAGAAAAATTCAAGAATCGGCGGAACAAACAATAGATTTTAAAACTATATTTATATATAGATGTTCCTATTGGTGCCCGAAAAAGGGTCATCCACTTGTCCCTGTGGACTAGGGTGAGGCCACCACATGGCGAGACAATGAGGGGGCATCAGAAAAAGCCTAAGGCTAGAACGGAGCCACTCAGTCGACCAAACATGGTTCGTGACAACCTAAAGGAGACCCGAGCTCGCATGAGCGACGTCATGTTGACGTCACCAGATAACTCGCCTAAAGGAGCTTCGAGCCTGCTTGAGTGACGTCAGCTCCGGAGGTCGCCTTGAGCCCGCCCGGGTGACATCATACTAATGTCACCAGGTAGCTCAACCAAAGCGGTCTCGAACTCACTTGGGTGACATCATGCTGACGTCAATAGGTAGCTCGGCCGAAGAAGCTCTGAGCCTGCCTTGGTGACATCATGCTGATGTCACTAGGTAGCTCGCCCTGGGCCACCCCGAGCCCGCCTTGGTGACGTCATGCGGACATCACCAGATAGCTCGCTCGAATCGACATCGAGCCTGTATGGGTGACATAGGTTGACGTCACCAGGTAGTTCGTCCAAAGAGGCAGCGAGACCGCCTGAGTGACGTACTGTTGACGCTACCGTGTAGCTCACTCGACGATGCCTAGAGCCTGCCTAGGTGTGTCACGCTGACGTCACCAGGTAGCTCCCCTGAAAAAGTCCCGAGCCCACTTGGGTGACGTGACATCATGCTGACGCCATCAGGTAACTCGCCTGAGGTAGCGATGAGCCTGCCTAGATGACATCATGCTGACATCACCAAAAAGCCCATCCAAAGTGGCTTCGAGCCCACCTGGCTAACGCCTAACGGCATGCGGACGTCAATCATAGGCCCCGTCCGTGGGAGGCTGGAGTTCGCCCACAAAAAGCTGTGCTAGGAAGGCTGATCCTACGCCACCCGAGAGCTTGCCTCGGAGCGAGCTCGGCAATAACGTGCACCCTCTCTATGTGGTCTGAAGTGGTGGGTGATTTCGCAAAGGCTTCCCGGGGATGTCCGCTGGCAGTCTCCCAAGTCTTGTGACCCTTAGGGATTCCTCGATGAAGAAATGGTGCACAAGAACATGGTCGCCGCTTAGCGCCGTACAAATGCCAGGTGGCAAAGAAGGGTCGGTCGACATGCCCGCAAGGCTGATACAGACAGGTAGTTGACCCTACAGTCAAAGCACGACGCATGACAAAGGACAACGACATGCTTCACTCCTCGGACCAGTTCCATGTACGATGCCGGGGTCAACCGGCACTAGGTAGAAGTCGACACGTGGAATCCCCCGGCTCCAGCCTGACACACCTGCACCAACATGATCATGCTCTATGGAGATCCCTGGGGGATCTTGCGCCTCAACAGTACAACATCATCTGCACCGATAGCGCCCAGACTGCCCTTCGAAGTGGCCCTCTGCATCTGTCGCACACCGTCACGTGGCTGGATACATGTCGACGTATCTGACATACGGGCTCATATAAAAGTCTAACTGGGGCACTGTTCAAAGGGTTGGAAAAAATCACACAATTGCTAGCTCTTCCCCGTCAACAAAAAAGGTCAGAGTTGACGCAGTTGCCCCTCGCCGACGAAGAACTTCAACCATCGAGAATTGAGGGTGGATAGGCAATTTATCCCCCCGACAGTTCCAACAGGTTTTTGAGCACTACATGACGGCTTTTAATGTGATTAATCGGGATTAAAATGTGAAAATCGTGAATTTAAAAAAAAAAATTCTGAAAAGTGTCCCGTAGCGAACATTTATTGAATAAGTCACTTTTTAATAATTACTTATTCAAAAAATTGGAGTTTTTGGTAACAAAGGTGACATACACTACGCCCTTCACACCTGATCTCGGGTAAACTACCACTCGAACAATTGTCCACTAAATCATATGCCACCTAGTTCTAGTAAGCAAGGCCATGCAGTTTTCAAATATTTACAATCTCATGCAAAAATGCCAAAAACTAGGTTAGATCACACTTCCATCCATGAGTATGAAGTATTCATGTGTTTAGGCATAGACAGGTGCCACTATTCACACTAAATATTAGGAAAGATATCCAAGGACATGCAATAGTTCAGAATTAGATTCAATGCATGCATAAGCGTCCTAGAGTCATATAGCATGTGCTTAATCAAGAGAAATTGTTAATTAAGCTCAAGTGTTTCATCATTTAGCCTATGCAATAGTTCAAAACTAGATTCAATGCATGCATAAGCGTCCTAGAGTCATATAGCATGTGCTTAATCAAGAGAAACTGTTAATTAAGCTCAATTGTTTCATCATTTAGCCTACAAGCATGCAATAGTGATGATAATGATGAAATCAAGGTAGTAAAAATCGACATATTTCGTGAAATCTCTGTTTTCCAAAACCTCAACACGAAATTCCCATAGCTATCTCGGATGGTACTAAAATCACAAATATATCGTGATATATCGTGATATTTTGCATGATATATTCGTCGGTGTGAAATATCGCAATATATCACGCCAGAAGACACTCATTCACATAAATATTATCGAAATTTTTTGAAAACTTTTGATATTTTGGCACCGAAATTTGGTACTAACTGGTTATAAAGGGGACTGGGGCCTGGTTCTCAGTAGCTTATTTACATATAATAATGTTTAAGTAAATGTCGTTTTACTTAATTTTCTTTAAGTTATTATATGTAAATAAGCAAATACCCCCCATTTGATTTCAATAAAAATATTAAAAAAATTAAAAAACCAAAGGAATAAAAAAGTATACTTTCAGTTTTAGTAGGAGAAAACAGTTTTTTTCGGGTTTTTATAAAATTTGCATGTTGAGAAAACCATGGTCTGTTGAAGGAAATTTTGAATGAATAAAAACTTTCCTATATAAAAACTCATTTTTCCAGACTTAGTAAAAAAAAGTGTTTCACATTTCAGCATAATTTTTGCATGATTTCAAACTTGCATAAGCAACATAACTTGCTAGTTTTAAGTCCATTTTCAAAATCGTTTAAAGCATTATTTTAACAATCAACTAATCTTTATTTTAAAAATATTTTTTATCCACAAAAAAGATTAAAAACCATTAGAAAAACATAGATCAAAACAAGACCAAACAAGACAACACCTGACTCACAGACTCAAATACATAGAATACATGCTATGTGCAGCTCTAGACCCCTAGATAAGGTACAAATACTATCTGAGTGTTCCAAAGTGTGTATATTTAATTGGTTTATGATTATTCATAGTTTCACTAAAAAAATTTATTAAAAAATTAATATTTTCACAATTTCTATAAAATCACAATATTTTCATACTGACAAAATATTTCTATATCCAAAGGGTCGAAATTTTGACCTAAATGGAGATTTCGAACCTTGGATGAAGTCGATGCATCATGCAATAACAACTCAACCTAATCAAACACTCAAAATCACGCATACAAAAAAAAAATCCAAGCATACAAAAATTCAAAAACAAAAACGGTAAAAGATATAGACAAGGTCTCATGCAGTATGATCAAAATAAAATACCTTGCCTAAATACAAGCTGAACCTAACGAGGATAGGTACAGTAGAAGACCTCTTTAGATAGAATTGTCTTTGGTAGTCAACACAAAGCTTAAAGTACAACGATCCAAACTCATCTTTCTTAAGTCACATAGTATAAGACTAACAAAAGATGGAACTCTACCAAAAAATCTCCTGAGGAGATTTACTCTAGTAACCTTCCTTAAGACTAGGACACTGAGGTTTACCATGACCGTTGACACCGTAGTGGTGGCACACCGGTACATACCGGAAAAGTAAAGTTCTGGCATTTTCCTTGCCCTTCTAGGAAGATTGTCCTTTGGCTTGCACAGTTTTAGCCTTGACATTTGCTAACCTCCCATTCTCAAAATCAAGTCCTCTTCTATCACCAAAGCTTTTTCCAGTATTGATCATCTTATTCAAAGCTATGGTTCCATGATTCTGCTTGGCCACAAACTCATTAACTTTTTCAGATTTTTTTTCCCAGGCTCCAATGTTTTGGCCTCTGCATTCATCAATTTTCGAACCTTCCCTTAAATTTCCACATTTTGATTCAGCTTTCTCCTTCTCCTTCATATGGTTGATTTCTTTTTCCAACCTAGATGTCCGATCAGACATCTTTTCATGTTATCCCTGAAGGTAACTACCAAACCGTCAGCCTTCTCGTTCTTGGAGACCAAATCTTTGGTTTTTATATTCAACTTTTGATTCAGCTTATGGAGTTTGGAACACTTCAGATAAACAGTCTGATACATTTCTTCCAAAGCAAATTTCATGTGCTCAACTTCACAGTTAGAGCAAATATCAACCTCCAAATTCATGACATCGTCAGGAGATGATATAGGAGAACATGCGAAATGACACAAAGAAGCAATAAGTAAGGCTAGCAAAGTTCACATGTTCATTTTCAAGAGTCTCATCATCTGATTCAGAAATAGAATCATCTTCTTAATCATCCCAAGTCAAGTGACGTTCAAAGCTGGTCACGGGAGACTTGCTTTTTCATATGTCACTCACGAGACATGTGTTCAAACCCCCATCACTTGAAACATTGAACTTCAGTTCATCAGACTCTTTCTTTGGCTTTTCAGGGAATTCTCTTTCAGTCTTGGGCTTCGGCTTCCACGCCCCTTTAGCCTTCTCGCCAAACTTAGGGTTACTTCTTGATGAGTTTCCCTTTTCAAGGCCCTTTTTTGTTTTGGGTTATGAGGAACTTTTTAAATTGTCTCATCTTTAGAGCAAACGTCTCTCCAAAAGACTCATCAGAGTCACTTTTGGATGTCTTGAAGGCAACACTTTGAGCTTTATTGATGGGAGGAAGTTGATAAGGTGTCCTCATATGTCTTTAGATTCCCAACAAACTCCTCAGAGTTCAAGGAATCTACATCATTGTAATCCTCAATAGCAATTGTTTTTAGTCTAAACCTTTCAGGTAAAGACCCAAGTTCGTCTGCACAATTTTTGAGTTTAGGATGTCTGCACCCAATGCAAAGGTTGAATTAATAATATCAATTAATTTAGCATAAAATCCATTGAGTTTGTAGCTTTGATATCCTAACAGTTCAGGTCCTGTCATGGGTGACTTCTTGAAAGTCCCAAGCCGCCTTAGACATCCTAGCAAGTGAAATCCTCCGAAATTCATTTTGAAGCACCCCGACAAATATAGTGTTAAGACCCTTTTGGTTAAAGGTTAAAAGTGCATCATCTTGTTGATCCCATTGATTCCTTGGCTTAAGGGCAGTTTTCTTATTGGCCCTAGTCCCTATTTCCATCTTAGGGTGCTCTCATCCATCTTCAACCAGAGTCTATACGCTTTCATCAATAGAATGTTGGTTCAATGGCTAAGGCTAGACAATAGAACTACGGCTGAAGGTCCACAGATCTTTTGATTGTTATCGATTTAGCTCTCTTAGCCTCATTGTGCTCTCGTCGATCACGAGTATACAGTAAAAGTAATCCAATCATAGAAATAAGATGACAGACGTTTTTTTTATGTGGAAGACCCAAACAGATAGAAAAACACCCCGGCTCGAATGCAAATGCAATCCACTATGAACACAAGAGTTACATTCAAGAAATTGGTGTGTTACCCTTAAAACGTGTGATGCTTCCACAAACCATGTCACGAGCCTATTATCGGTAGTATTAACCACCACGACAGTGCACCTCCCGGTAATCTCCTTACTTGCTTCTGATGCTCCTCTTCATCCGAGTCCACGAATGTTTCTTTGTGCAACTGCTATACCTCTAATCTCTGCAAAGACTCTGAGATCTCAAGTCTTCACAAGCAAACTCTTGATACGCCTCAGACAATTCTGACGGTGTTTTTTCCCTAAAAGATATGAATGAAATAGGAAAAAGAAGAAGAGAAAGGACTTTTGTTTCGAATCCCGGTTCACAAGAAAGATCCATTGAATGATTTGAATTAGATCAAGGAATCCAATCAAATCACTGAAGGGCAAAATCTGCGAAAGAAATAGCCGAATCAATGCAATCTTGGGTTTCGAGGTGAGAGCCTTGAACCACGAGCTAAGTCTTCTTAGATGTCTCTCAAACCAAACCCTAGGATAATGGTGACTACATACTTTAGTTATGCCTTGGGTCGTTTGAGACCAATATGGTACGAGTCAGTATAGAGCCGGAACCAACAAGAACCCAAATATGGCAATTAAAACATTCTCATGCGGTGCCCTAGTATGGTGCGCACCTCTCACAGAGAGAAAAGGGTGCACATTAGCGGTTGGTACCACTCCTGAACCAGCTGCTATAACACCATTATTGCATGTGTGCACATAAAACCCTAGGAGCATGATGATTCTCCCCCGGAAGTCTAAAACATGTGCAACAAAATCCCATAAGATGCATGCACTTGCAAGTCATGAATTTTTGGCAATTTCACTTTTAAAAACTTTTTTCAACAACATGCACTTTTGAAAACACATGATGAAAGTTGAAAACAATGAAAACATGCATTTTTCGTTTTGGGTAAAAACTATGCACAATAAGAATTTGGATTGAGCTTCTAATAGCCAAATGATATATCTAAGCCCCAGCCAATCAATATGAATACAAATTATAGTTGACCAATAGTCGGATTGGCTTGGTGCACTGTCTAATCTTTGACGTGCTTCGTGCTTTTTAAAGTCTTTAGGGTTATGAAAATAGCTAACACAAATCAATGCACATAAAGGACTAAATAATCATCCAAGAGTTTTTTGTAGCCAAAGTATAGCCATCAGTGGAGGAAACTTATTTTGGTTGAGAGAGAGAGAGAGAGAGATGGATGTGGCAGGCAATTAACGGGTGGTGGCTGCCCCTTGGATCGCGTGGGCTGCAAACTTGTATCATTCTTTATGAAGTGCAACTTTCTTCCCTAGGCCTAGTAAGGTGAATTCAACTTTCCTATAGCACAATTCTTTAAAATGGAAAAGTCATTCAAGACGAGCAATTGAGCATCCACTTAGCCAATGGCTATCAACAAGATCATTTAAGCTAACCAACATGGTCTAATTATTAGTTTTGATTCTCCAATGGTTCAACCCATTCCAAAGTTAGATATAATGACTCAGGTTTCCAAGATTCTGTTGGGTATGTTCAACCTTTATATGAATCATGGGTTTATCAAAAAAAAAAAAACCAAGAAAAATAAATCAATTCAAATTGAATTATTCAAGGATCGCAAAGGAAGAAAAAAAAAACAGATGGAAAAAGTAAATAATAGGCTGCTAATTAAACTTTTATCCTTATGACATGCATGCAAGTGGCGGTGCATTATGTTTATTAACTTCGCTCATCTACAACATGATATGAAGTTCATGAAACATGTTATTTTTTCAGCAAAGTCAGCACATATGGCATCAGCTAGCCATGTACTTTCGAGATGAATTGTTATCTTGGTCGTGGAGACGGCCCCTTGGGATGCCTTCCGCGCCAGCTGCTGCTGGGGGGATCAACCCATTGGACTTTGAGCAGAAGGTGACAACCAATGTGGAGCATGTAATCGGCCGTATCAAAGAAATAGCTCCCCCGGACTTAACTGAAGAGGTACTGATTTAATCCCCTAACACATGCAAAATGTCACTTTAATAATTTAGTGTTTAAAACACTGCTTTTAGATTTGTGTTCTCTTCGAACTGGTTGGAGGCCCTTCACGATCCAACGGTGGAAACATTTGAGTTATCTGGATCAAGAATTGTTGCCTTAAATTGAGAATCAAACTGCATGGGTTTTTTGTTTTTTTGAGAATTGCTGGTGTCCTGAGACCATTCGGGCCTCGGACTAATCCCGGAGACTAATCCCTCCGGGAATGCACACCGACCCACTCGGAAGCTTCCCTACGCACTGTGCGCGGGGGGGGGGGGGGGGGGGGGGGGGGGGGGTTCTATGCCAACTCCCCTACCCCTGGTGGGTTGCTCGGATCATGCGATCATCTTCCATAATTGTTTGGACATATTCTGACCCGATTCTTTTTTTCAGGACGAGAGCACAAGCGACCCACCACAGTCGGTGCAAAGGGGTGTGACGGAAATGGTCGAAGCTGCCTTGGCCCCAAGGAGCTTGTGCATGATGGATCCAACATGGCACCCTTGGTTTTAACTGCGTCCCTAAGCCACCGATCCTTTTGGAAAGTTCCTTCTGTACCGTGGGCATCATAATTATCTGGCGATCCGCACCACAGAATCTGCGATTAACGGTTATCTGTATCCTTTTGTAAATTGTGGGTAGATTGAGTAATAATCGCGGTCTATTTAGTGTATCGAGTCCCTCGATTGTGTGTATGTGTGTGTGTGTATGTGCAGAAGGCTCCATCATCTTCTTTAATTAAGCAGCATATGAGAATGCGTTGTGTCGAGTTGATTTGGAACTTTCTGGAAGGGTCTGCAGTCCCAAGAATGTGGTTTTGTTTCTTTCTCGACCTTCCACCCCTGGACCCAAATATCTCTTAGACCATTTTGGAACTTTCTGGGAGGTCAGCTAAGGTTTCATAACTTATGGGTTAGCCCGATTGGTCGGCCGAAGGTCTGATTGGTCCATCTAGCCTGTCGAGATCAGTTTTGAGCAATTTACCTGGCCAATCAGCATGAAACCAAAATCATTGAGTCAAGACAACATATCCAACCAAATAAAAATTTGCATGTGTACCGATTGGTTCTGCTACAGTGTTTTGGGTCTATTATCATTGATTTTGCTGTAGCATCCGAATTTACTCTGTATACACCTGAATTTATACTCTGTTATCGGGAATTGTTATCGCTGTAGCTACAGCTCTGGAGTATAAATTCGATTGCTATAGTGAAATGTTACGAATCCGACAATTTTTTCAAAAGATGTTGGAGATCGGACTCGATAACTATTTAGGCACATAACATACCACCACGCTTCCGCGGCCGACGTCCTTGTTGGCCCACTCTATCGACACTGGTCCGTTGGTAGTCTTTTTCCTTTTTGACGGCTTTCACTCAACTACCAGTATTTTAATCTAGCCTATAGGTCGTTCCTTCTGGGATTCAAACCTTGGATGTGGGGCTGGCTCTGATACCAAATGCTACTAACCCGACTATTTTTTCAAAAGCTCCGAAATTTTTGGAGATCGGACTCAATAACTATTTAGGCACATAACAGATTTCACTACTAATGCCAACTATGGAGTATAAATTGTGTCTAGCAATGCATAAATTCAGTTGATACATATGGGTAATGGTAGGGGTATTTTAGTTATTTGATAGGGTTTGACCATGTCAACAGGGGTTGTGTGTGTGTGTTTTTGGCCTGGGCCAATCTATTATGGACTGGTGCTTAAAAACATCTTCTATAAAGGACTTATCGCTAGCCAACCTATTCGGTATCAGAACTTTTGCATTAGCCCAGAGGAGAACTACAGTGGTAGCATCAAGTCAGCTAGCCTTCAACTGTCCATCGCACACAATGGTGTAGCCCCTCAGCCGGCCGGTCTCCAGAATCTCTTCGAGGAAATACGCCTGCAGGGCATACGCACCCCCTCCTGTGTGACATTTATAGGGGCGAACGGTCATTTCAAAGGGTCGCTCCGCCTAGCCCTATACGCTGCGACCCTACTGAGGCGAGGTCGATGGGACATCTGTTTTGAAAAACAGTGACCCACGCGTGCGGCAACGATGGCAAGCGCACCATCCGCAATCAAGGAAACAAACCGGGGCATGGCGAAAACCCAACCCAATTCTGGGTTCTCCATCCGATGGGCAAGTCAAGAGGGGGCTATTGTAGGTGGGTATTTTTACCAGTGGCGAACCCAAGTGAGGGTTGAACATACGCACGAGAGCGAAGGCTCTCGGTATGACATCCCAGTATCCCAGTACACTGCTTACAGGAGTTTGACTTTCTGTACGAACTAGGGCTGTGTAAAAACCGATCCGAACCGCCTAACCGAATTGAAACCGATCAAAATTTAACCGAAATAGCCGAACCGAACATCAAACCGAACCGAAAACAAGCTGAACCAACAAAATCGATTAAATCAATTTCGGTTTCGGTTCCCAGGTATGGAACACCGAACCGAAACCGAAAAAACCGATCCAACTTCTTAAATCATAAACCCAACGGTCATAATACTTTTGTTTCCAGAAAGTGCAAGTATGAAATAATTACGTTACATCTACAATGCTTCAAAAGAGTGAACGTCGGTTGATTTTGCTTTGAACTTTCATTTTGACACTATGTAAGGACAGAATCATTTGTGACGAACTGACGATCAAGATTCAAGAGCCAAGGGCTCTAGCATACCTCATATCAACCGAAACCGAACCGAAAACCGATCACACCGAACCGACAAAAACCTACCATTTCGGTTTTGGTTTTGGTTTTGATTTTTCGAAAACCGGAAAAAAAAAATAAAAAAACCGACAAAATCGACGCCCATCCCTAGTCCGAACCTAACTGGCACCAGTCTCCTGGCTATTCGGCTAACCCGGGTAGGCCACGAGAGCTGCCTCCTAGCTACTCGATTAACCCGAGTAGGCTTCCTCGGCCACAAGAGCGGCCTCCATAGCACCCACAAGGGGTTACTTGGGAAAGAGATAATCCCAATCCTTGCAACGTAGGCACGATTGGATCATCTTCAAGGTATTCCAAACTAACCACTCTTGATCCCTGCGATCATGAAGGTATATTGACATAAGAGATGGTTCCAAACGCTACACGATCGGTACTCTGTACTCACCCAGCTGTGATACCGGGAATCATCGGGTCAGGTTGTAGATGTATTGATGTACATATATATTAGGCTTGCCCCTCAATAGGATTGATGCTCATTCTCTCCAAACCCTAGTCTCCATCTCCTAACACAAACAAAGCGGAAATCGTCCGAGGCTCTAAGAAAGCTCCTTTCTCTGTACTCTGAGCATTATAGATGTCTGGCAATCGGCACCAAAGAATGATGCTAAGAGTGATCTAGGTCTATCTTGCAGATCATTTCTTGTGGTTCTGTTATGTGCTTCGCCACGCTGACACTCTGTATATATATATATATATATATATATATATATATATATATATATATATATATATATATATATATATATATATATATATATATATATATATATATATATATATATATATATATATATATATATATATATATATATATATATATATATATATATATATATATATATATATATGTATCGAATGTTCCATCGCGTTGATTAATCGAACAATATTTCACAATAAGTTTCATCGAGTTGATCGGCTGTTAGATTGTTGCATCTATGTGTTTTCCTCATAAGGATTTCATTCTAATTAAAATTTAGTTATTTACGATGTCCGATGATCCTTGTTAAGCATCCATGGCTGAATGGTTAAAGCGCCCAACTCATAAGGATGCTGCTGTGAGTTTCATTTGCTCTATCTGCATGTTCATCCTCACTATCGACTTTCAGCCATCAAATTTAACATTTATACCAAAAATATCCTTATCATAGTCAGCATAAGTAATCTTAAAATTTCTTTTTAATCTCGTTTGGAAGGATATTTTTGGGATAAATGTTGAATTTGAGGGTTGAGAGTCGACGGAGGGGGTGAACATACAGAGAGAGCATGATTCAGGGGTGGTCAAATTGTTCAAAAAATTATCGAAGGGACCAATATGAAATTAGGTGTAGTTTAGGGGAGGTTTTATAATTTGCCCTTTTTTTGGGGTGCATAGTTGGGCCCTAGCCACTAGCCATACCCATAAGCCCCCAAGTATAAAGGATGTCTGATTATCACGAAAGGGTTAAGAAAGAGAAGGTGGAGGCCCCAGGAGATCGTGATAGAAGACCACCGCTGCTTTGGGCAGTTGGTAGTTGTACCACTCCTTGTGGACAATAACCCGGGTTCGATACCCTTTCCCCACTCTGTGGCGCTCCCGCTTAATGGTATGGCTCATTCCTATTGGACAGGTGGGCCCGTCCTCGGGGTCTGACTAGTGGTGTGCATCAATTCAAAACCAACCTATTTAGGCAAAACCCAAACTGATCCAATCTTGATCAGTTTTGAGGATTTTCAATCTGATCCAAATCGAACTGAGGTTAGAATCCAATCCGATTAAGTCGATTTGGGCGTTGGCCCATATTCTTATTGGGATTCTTTTTTTTTTCTTCTATTATAACCAAGTTTTAACTTAAAAAAAAAATTTGTTGTTAAATCATTATGCCCAAATAAGATTTTTTAACTGATTTTGAGTCATCCTACAATATTGCAATGGTTGTTGGTAACAAGGGTTTTTGAGGACATGATATATTTAATAAAATACTATTTGTATATACATAGTCGGTTCGGTTTAGGTCGGTTTTAGATTTACAAATCCGTCTACCGATCCAATCATGTTGGTTTTTAAGAAACCCAATGTCGAAACCGATCAAAATCAGTCGGTTTAGTTTGGTTTGGTCGGTTTAGTTTGGATCCTGCACACCGTTAGATCTGACTAGGGCCCCACTATGTACCCAAAAAATAAAAAGATAGCGATAGAAGATAAAAAGAGATTCAAAAAGCCTACCTCAAATTGATGGTACAAGGCTTAATGACTATGGAACTTAGAATCAGTGATGTTTCTATTAAAATCCCTAGAAAGAAGTCGGCCCATTAAAGAAGTCCAATGCAGCAGAGCATAAGTGTGCTGTGGACAATGAAGAAGCTTCAGTAGGCCAAATCTCAGAGAAAAACTGCACAACATTGCATCTCTGCAAAAGAATGAATAGTAGACTGAAGCGGCGGTCTTCCTCGAGGAGTCTCGATCACTCGATCTGACCATTACAAAAGAATCATCACCCAAGAGAGACCCCAATAGACACTATACAAAGAAACCATTCACCCCAAAGGGACAATCAATAAATAAAATAAAGAATAAAAAAGAATATAGAAGTTTCGGCGGAGGAAAAGAATAGCCAGCCTTCTTCAAAGCAAATTAGGGTTGCCTTGCGGTGGAGCGCCCTGCGAGAAGCCAACAAACGGATCACCAAAGGGGTTGGTGGATCCCGCCTCGGGCCGATGAGGCTGATAGGAGTGTGGCGTCATCATCATTGTCGTCATCATCTGCTGCTGCTGCTGAGGAAGATGATAGTACAGCTGCTGCTGATGATAGTACTGCTGCTGATGCGCTATTAAACCCATCTGGACGTTTGGTGGAGGAGCAATGCTGTTGGACATGGCGAACGGATCACTGGAGTCGAACGGATTGGCGGCTGCGATTTGCTGTCTCCTGGATGTGTCGTCGTACAGGCTGTCAAGCAAGAGCTTGTCGAACCCTCCAGCCTGTCGGACGAAACAAGTGTAATCAAATCAGTGATGGGGTTACATAATGCATGGACTAATCGAAATGCACGGTCGATTGCAGAGGATATCAACGGATTGTTTCGAATAATATAGAAGAGTAGAATTCCAATTCTCGGGGAAAAAAAAATTCAATATGTATCAATGTGGAAGCATCGCCTTTTAAGTCTGTCACTTTATGATTATCCAAAACATTCAAAGAATCATTCGTATATATTTTATGGGAAAATTTATATTGCTAAATGACTTCTATTTTTCAAGTGAAACCGAGAATGCATGCACCGCAACTCTTTACATAAATTGGTATACAGTGAAATGTAGATCCTAATGGCAAAAGCAGAAAATAGAATGCATGTTAAATGCAAACCAATTTGCTCTCAACCAAGTGGCTTTTGTTGCTGCTTGTAGTAGTCACCAGAGCTAACTCCCATCCGGAAGAATCGGTTCCATTCCCAAACAGGTCATTATTTGCTGAGGTCTTTGAATCCTCCCCTGAAAACAAACAATTCTCAGAAAATAATATTTATAAAAAATTTAGAAGCACGTTAAGATTTAGCGTTGAAGAGTTAAGATAATGTAGTATTCCTAATTACAAAGACTTGTTGACATGGTTTCAAAACTCGTACGATACCAAGTCGGTATGACTCGGTCTTGTACTGCCCGGTACCGATAGTTGGTCACTATTGGCCAATACCGTGTCGCGTTGACTGTATTGGCCAAGTCAACCCTGTTTAGGCCGATACAGCCGAGTCGTATCGGTTGGGTTCAGGAAAAAAGAATGTGTGGATATTTAATCAAAATATGGTTGAAACTGGTCTGAGCCGATACCGAGCTGACTCAGTTTGATCCAGGCCGATACTGTGACCAATACCCAGTTAGAAAACCTTGCTTGTTGATGGGTGAGTTAGAGATAAAAGTCGGATCAAGTGTTCTATGGTTGACATCCCGACAGTGGAGAAATTGGAGGTCTTTATATAAATACATCAATAAATCAGGTAGCGGACAAGGAACAACCAGGAGGGATGATGGCCAGAGCCAATGCATTGCTCTGCTCAAGCTCTGCAGCAAGGGGATTTATTTCAAACAAACCCTGCATGATGACATACAAGAGGAATATTGTTCACGAATCGTAATCAACTACAAAGAGAAGATATAGAAAGAAACAAGGAAAAGCACCAATAGATCTCCAGTAGTCTCAGGTTGAGCTGCAGCTTCACTGGTAGGCTGTGGGGGTTCTTCAGGCTCCACTGGAGAAGATTTCTCATCTTCTACAGCAGGTTTTGGAGTCTCTGGAGGGGGAGCTTCTTCTTGTCTGTAGGTTAAGAGGTTCTTCTCTTGAAAGTCCTAACAGTCCAAATAAATATTAAGTTAGTTTGTCTAAAATCAAACCAAAATGGCCTCAAACGCCAAAGACGAATATATGAGGTTTATTACCATATTACATTGCACAAATCAGTATAATACCAAAATGATACCAAACAAAAAGGATCAAATAAGCTAATCAAGACGAAGGTGCACAGGCAAATTAAAATTATTTAAAGAAAGATCTAAATATCTAATTACGAAAACATAAAATTGCTTTAATTCCTGTTAATTTCATGTTTTGCTTACCATTTTATTTTCATGGGTGGAATTGTAGTGAAACAAAATAGCTCAACCAACTTAAAGCTTCTTAAGGCCAGCACTATGGACTTGAAGAAAATGGTGAAGAAAAGTTTTGGTGCTAACACCAGATATAATTTTTTCCATTTCCTAATTGAGAGTATTACAGATTGCTGGTTATGGACTTTATGATACTTCGGCAAACAAATATCAACTACCGTACACAATGGCTTACTATCAATAGTCTCCTAAATACACAACCCAAAAATTTAGATAGATACCTTAAAATGAACACAAGTATCAGAGAAGAAACAGCATACATACAAATCTAAAATAGTCTTTGAACAGTAAACAAGGGAATGGAAACGAGGGAATTGATTAACCAAAACTCAATGGCCATTCCTTTAGTAAGTGTTTACGAAAGTTGTTACCGCAATGCAGACAAGATACACAAACACAACAGAAACATTATATATTTTATGAATATCAACAGCAATATTACAGAGCAGCTAACATTTCATGTAGTATCGTTGAATTATTTCAAGGGTCAACTAAAAATTCAAGGAGACCTACAAGGCAACTTTCTGGAGCAGACAGCACAAGAGCTGTTGTTTTGGAAGACTAGTCAAAGAAATATTCCAAAGGGAGCCGGAGTACGGAAATAAGCAGGCTCTTTGTAACCAATCAATGACCTCTGAGATTAAAAGGTTTCCATTATCTCTAGTTTTTTTAGAACACAAACAAAAAATGACAGAATATACATTAAGCAATTAGAAGGACAATACAATAATATAAATCCATGAATGTATATCCTAGCAAGTTTTTACAGAATATAAACATGAACGCACTCACCAGTGTCTTACTTGGGAGAGAATCAAACTTTGGTGCTTCTCTAACATATTCTTCCATAGTTGCCAGGAATGATGGAGGTGGCTACATAAAAGGGTAATATCCATAAAAAAAATGATGAGAAATCACGATGCATAAGAGATTTAGATAAGTAGGTCTGCTATAAAGCCATGTTAGGGCAAATATGGAAATAAGACCTGACTCAGAGTTGGGAACTGGAAATTCTGAGCAAGCTCCAAACCTTTGCAGAACTCGTAGAAGTCGGAAAGATTTTCTGCCTGTTGAAGATAATAGACAAAACTGCAACAAGTCAAACTAAAGTCATCTGCACTAGATTCTTCTTTTAAATATATCGTCATGCACAAGAGATATAAGACCTGATGAAATAAAGTAAATACCTGCTGGCCAGCCCTTTTATAGATATCAAGAGCTTTGATTGCATCGTATTTCGACATTTCAAAGAACTGCAGTAAGTGGAAAATAACTTAAATGGAGATAAAAAAAAAGGCTAGAATGTGGCTCAGTAAGAAGTAAAATATAACATTAAATTCGAAATCATTATACCATATCCACAAGATTGATGATCCCATCATTAATTGCACAGTAGATTTTAAAGCTCTCCTTCAAAACCTGTAAAATTGACAAGAAAATTGCGTAGGTTGCATTTGTCTACCTGAGAAAGAATTGGTTTCTTCACCCATAATCAATCCTAAATGCTTCGGTAGATCCTACTTAACTCATTTTGTTTATTCAATAAAAAATGTGAGATACCTTTGATAAGCAAAAGAGGAGGAGAAACATGGTTGGCCAAAGATTTATAAATAAAGACAAATAAATTTTGATTCACCTCAATCGATATAGATCAAAGTTTTCCACAAGAGGATAGTCCTAAATTCTGACTGCCATGAACAGAGAAGAAAGATAGAAAACTGATGCAAATCAAAACGTACGGTGAAGATATTTCCAAATTTTGTTAAGATTACTCATTTGATCGTGATTCCCAATCAGTAGAGGAATCCTAGTCAAAAAGGGTTCCTCCTGAAAATAATTCCTACTCAACACAAGATTCCTTGATGAACTAGGATTCCTACTAAAATGTGAATTCCTAAATTGTATAGGATTCCTAGATAATGAATGATTCCCTGATGAAGTCAGTAAGTTTAGGTGAACAACAAACTAAATATCGATATATTTCGCAATATATAATGAAAATCCCTACCCACCGAACCAAATTAACCCCCCACCATTAATTTTGAGATCATTTCTATGGCTAAATCCCAAAATTGTATCGAAATTTCGTTCGAAACGAACTTTGGGAAATTTTCGCAAATTTCGCTCGATCCCAAGGAGGTACATACAAGCTGAGTGGGGTTCTGCAGGATTCCCTGAAATTTTGATGATTTCGCATTGTGAGAAATTTCACCTAAAAGAAGAGAAAAATATAATAAGATAAGGAAGAAGGAAGAGAGGAACTCACTTGACCTCAAGCATCCACCATCGCCTACTTGTCAGCTTGTTGTTGTCGCCCACGCAGCAGGTCCCCACTAATCACCAGGGCCGACCACTACACTAATCACCATCCACAGCTTCTAGACCCCAAGCCCTACAAACCCTAGACCAATCCTCATCCCTTTGTCCTTTCTGCTTTGTGAACAGCAGAGGCCCCAAGCCCTTTCCTTGGCCTCTCTGTTACCCTTGAGCCCCTTTTGAGTTCAGTTGGGTTTAAAATCATTTAATTTAAGACCACACCCAAATCCACTTAAATAGAACCATTTTACTCTTTTTAGCCCATATCGTGAGACCTGCTTGTTGGATTTGAGCGAACTTAGTGTCATTTCGAAGCCCTCGACAAGCCCAATCACCCCACCACATTTGCGCTTCCTTTCAACAATTAAAGCCTGATTTGCTAACCCATAGAAAGAGCACGAGATTTTGCAATTTCACGTGACACTTAACCCGTCCTGCAGCAGTTTGGTAGAATAACAACCAGGATGTATCCATCCTAAATCAACCATTCAAACCAAATACATTAATTGTTAAGCCAATAAACCCATCAACTTCAAGCTCGCTTTCATTCGAATTCAACCCACTATCACAAAACTGACCCGCTAACTTAATTTATTCCATACCTTTCGATCCGCTCATTGGATTCGTGCAACCTTAAGAGTCTTCGAAGCTCTCGAGGAAACCGATTACCCTACCAGCCATCCACATAGCCGTTAGAATAAGATGTCATCATTTAATCGATGTATTCGTCATTTCTATGTTTAGCCCGTTATGCATCTGGCATTTGCACAACATACATAAAAATAATGTTGTCAAGTGTGATGTGTGATAGTACAACTTTGCATATGTCGCTCTTCTATGTAGTCTCATCAAAGGTTCTGTGATTGCATATCCCTTTGTGCATTTTTTTTAAAAAAGTACAAAATTTTAAATAAAACTCTGAAAAACAGAAAAGGCGAGTTTTGGGTTGGTATATATTGGGTAGAAGGGGGAAAATGAATACGGAAAAAAAATCGTTGGGGTCGCACAGCGAGTTGTGCGGTCGCACACCTCTAATGGCTATAAACTAGTCGCTGGGAGACACGATCACACATTCTTATGTGTGGTCTCTCACATTCTCATGTGTCGCACCAGAGAGGCCGTGCGACCGCACATCTTCCTACTTACATGTACGTCGTCCGCACAGCCATTTCCATGGTTGTACACCGTGCATTATTCGCATAACCATTTCCATGGTTGTGCACCGCATATGCACATGAGTAGTTGGATTTGACAATATTGCATATAGTTAATTCTATATGGAGCTCTGCACCCCTAAATAGTGTGGAAATATAATCTTAGTATTCCACAGTGTTTTAAAAAACTCGCCCCAGGGTACGCCCGGGGCTCGCCCCGGGGCGGGGCGGTCCTAAAACGCCCAGGGCGGCTCCAGCTGGGGCTTTTTTCCTATGGGGCTTACGTCCGAACCACTGGGGTGTACGCCCCGAACGCTCGGGCACGCCTTTTATGCCCCAATGGCCTAGGCTTACGCCCCATTGGAGTTTATCTGCATAGTTGAAAAAAAATGATTTGATTACTACCGTGTGATCTTTTGTATGTGTCTTAATCTCTTGGATGACGATTATGATATTTTGGGAACTAAAGTTGTTTTAAATTGGTTCTATATCATGTATGGAATGGTAGAATCTATGGAATATAAACATTGATAGTTTGAATTTTAGTTAGAAACTTATAATTAGATCTTAAATGATATTGAAAGACAATGACAAGTTCATTTTTATTACCATTTTTTATATATTTGTGATTTATCAACCATGTTTGTAGGTTTAAATGCTTTGTTTGATAACTTTGCTCATAGTTTTTTTTATTTTTTTTTGTTTTTAATCTATTTTCACTTTATTATAGAATATTATTTATTTCTATATATATTTTTAAATTAAAAAAAAATAAAAATTCATGGGGCTTATGCCCCACGCCCTGGGGCTTATGCCCCGCCCCACAGCAGGCAAAATGCCCCGCCTTACGCCCCCGCCTCTGAAAACACTGGTATTCCAAAGTGAGGGTCTAAGCTTAATTTATGGATGTCCAGAGATGTGTTAAAAAATATCATTTAATAAACATTTCCATCATTTTTATAAAAGTGCAATATTTTCACAATGTCAAATTATTTCCACGCATCATTTTCATATCCAGCAGTATCAAAATATTGGTCGAAAATGAAATATAGAACCTTCAATATGAGTTTAGAGTTATTTTCTGGTTTCACATTTTTCTTGTAATTTTTTTACCTTTTTCTGGTAATATTTTAAAGTGAGTTTAGGAGTCTTATTTCAATAGGAACATGTTCAAAAGATTCCAACTTAGTACTATATTGGGTTAGGAAAGTTTCAAACAATTAAGATTGAGTTTTGGGTCGATTTGATTGTCTATATCCACACAAGTATGGGGGTTTCAAATTATCGCAAGATTATAAATAAAAAATCAGAGGCTCTCATCTTTTTCGAAGGAAGTGCTGACTCTTTCTTCTCAACTTCCTTAGAGCAATGCCTCGAAATTCCATGGTATGATGCCTCGAAAATATTATGGTGTGACTCCTTTGTTTCTCGTTAAAACTACTTAAAAGTGTGACTATATTCTTGTAGACCTCCCTTCTCTTCTTATTGTTGTAAGCAGTGTTTTAAAAAACTCGCCCCGGGGTACGCCCGGGGCGCGCCCCGGGGCGAGGTGGTCCCAAAATGCCCGGGGCAAATCAAGTTGGGGCTTTTTTCCTGTGGGGCTTACGCCCGAACCACTGGGGCGTACGCCCCGAACGCCCGGGCACGCCTTTTACGCCCCAATGGCCTGGGCTTACGCCCCACTGGAGTTTGTCTGCATAGTTGAAAAAAAATGATTTAATTGCTATCGTGTGATCTTTTATATGCGTCTTACTCTCTTGGATGGCGATTATGACATTCTTGGGAACTAAAGTTGTTTTAAATTGGTTATATATCATGTATAGAATGATAGAATCTATGGAATATAAACGTAGATAGTTTGAATTTTGGTTAGAAATTTAGAATTAGATCTTAAATGATCTTGAAAGACAATGATAAGTTCATTTTTATTGTCGTTTTGTATATATTTGTGATTTATCAACCAATTTTGTAGGCTTAAATGCTTTGTTTGTTCATAATATTTTTTATTTTGTGTGTTTTTAATCTATTTTCACTATTTATATAATATTTTTTATTTCTATATATTTTTTAAATTAAAAAATAAAAAATTCGTGGGGCTTACGCCCCGCCCCACATCAGGCAAAACGCCCCGCCTTACGCCCCCGCCTTTGAAAACACTGGTTGTAAGTGTTATTTTATCCTGAAATCATTATATAAACTTTAAATTTTGCATATAGATTAATTTATTCTCATAGATCTTAGTTTAGATTACCTATGAGAGGCATCTATAACGTAGATATATTAGAAGTATAATCTAAACCCAAATTTTCTACTATAGAAATTATTTCCAGCAAGCTAATCTTTTGAATATGCCCCCCATAAATACTCATCATATCGCAAAATTGTATTAGATCCTAATTCTTGTGGTAGTATACCCCGTCATGGTTACTTTGCAGGAGCCCCCTTTCGCAATACCTGGATCTTGTCGCATGTTACAATTCTAGAATTCTTTCCCAAATTGCATCCAAGTATGGATCTACCTCCTTTCTCACCTGCGTCAATTTGATATCAGGGTTTTAGGGTTGCCACCAGGTTCTACCATAGTGGCCAATCTAATTCATAGAAATTGTCAAAGAGACAAAAGGGTGAATTGTTAACGAAGATTGAGGAATGATTTGAAAAAAAACTCTATGCCAATTGAAGTTGAGTTGAGAGCACAAAGGCTTTTAGATCGAGTTGAATGTCTGAAGATGTCCCCTTTACTCTGTACAAAGGCTAGATGTGCAAGAAAGTATGCTACTTAATTATTAATGGCAGAGTGGCATGAATTTCCTTGGGAACCTATGCTTAAAAGCTGAATATACCAATTATGTTGTTGCAACCACATCCATATTAATTGACATGGAAAAATAATAAGCCATCACCATCACAAATCGATGCCTTCCTTAAATATCAGCATGTAGGAAAATGTTGTATAATGGGATGGAAGACCAATGGAGATTACACACCTATGGTTTGATCAACCATGAAGCACAAATCGTGATGTTCATTACGATAGAGATGGCAAACTAATATGCCTTGAATTTCGTGAATTTGAGGGGGGCAGAGAAAGTGCGGGCGACATGGTTGGGAAGATGATGAACAGTAAGTAATCCACGAGTTATTGTTCAGTTTCAAGAGGAAAGCAACCTGTCATATCCACCGGAACTTTAGCTAATTGGAGCATCAATAATATATAAAACTCGAGCCAGCTGAGAAAGCTTAACTGATTTAGATCAGATTGTCGGTTGATTGAGTGGCTGAGATCTTTTCATCTTCTTTCTTCTCCCTATATCAAGGGTTTGTAGAGTAAATCGTTATACTGCAACCAACTAAAGCCTCCGTTACAAAGAAGGTCGATAATTGATCGGTCAACACTCGACATTGATGGAGATCTACAACTATCAAAAGGTGGTAAGGAAGAGATGAAACTACAGTCGTCAAGTAAATCTACTAGGAAAACTGATGGAGGTCGACATAGAGAAAGGATATATAGTCGTCGGGGTTTTAAGAGAAGATGTTGCCTTCTTCTCTCTCAAACCAGACCTAAGCACTCTCTGTTGGATGTTGATGACACCACCACCTTTGTAAATAAGACTCTCTCTATGCAAACAAAGGTCGAGAAGACGCCTCTGATGTCGAACTATGTTCACCCTCAAATAGAGTCTGATGCCTCTGTCAGTTATTGAGCCGAACCAGTCGTTGCCCCTGATGAGCAAAGGGATTTGTTGCAGCCGCTGCGAAAAGTGGTCGGTAGATGGAGGAGGTTGTCGAAGTAGAGCCAACATCCAGCAATGGAGAAGCTATCGAAGAGAGGAAGTAAAGAGCAGGTCAGAAGGAGAAACTCTAGCTGACTTAGCCCGAAAGAGGTGCACTTAGCCCCCCCCACCCACCCACCCACACACACACACACACACACTCGAAGGGATGGTTGTGATGTACGATGTTGCATGTGGTGCACATCCGATAGGCTTGACTTTGCTCTCGTAAGTAAAAAAACTAGTAATAGGCCGGTAACGTACAGGCTCATCCGATGCAGAAGCAACGCCCGCGATGCTCGCGTTGTCTGCTAGTGATGAAAGCACCCTCTTGCATCGTGGCCGCTAATTCCATATTGGACGGGCATAGGCACTACCGGCCTGTTACTAGTGAAAGCAATTTCGATAGGGAGGTCTTACCACATATGTCAAGGGGATACCTATCCCGCACAGCCCACACTGCAAAGCACAAAATCGCGTGTAGTAATAGTCATCCCCATATCGTTATGCGGAAAGGCCTCCCCATAAAAAAAAAAATCCACTACTTCGCCCTTTGGGGTACCGAACTCGATACATGAAGTAGCATGGATTAGTGAAATGAGCCAAACCAGAGAGGTAGCATTTGAAGAGGAGTCGAACAAATGTGATCCGATGAGGAAAATTTTTAAGCATCGTTGAACGATTTCATATGCATGATGTTTCCCTATGTCACGGTTTAACCTACCCATTCGATGAGCCGTAGACATCTTGAATTTGGAGGGAAGGTGCTCGTGTTATAACATACTGCAACTAATTCACTACCAGCAGAGGTTACTTTCATAGATATTTGAACTCGAATAGGTCTTTCCGATAATCCAAATCGAGCATCACCATTTCGATGACTCTCCGATTAAGTGCACGTCACCTCGGGCAGAGTCATTAATTGAGTCATCAAAATGGTGATGTCCGATCCGGATCATCTGAAACAACGATTCGAATTCAATATCGATAGAAGTAACATGTGTCGGTAGTGAATTAGTTGTAGTATGTTATAACACGAGCACCCACCGTCCAAATTCAAGATGTCATCATTGTTTGCTGCTCATCATTATTTCATGATGTATATGAAATCGTTCAACGACATTGAAAACATTTCCTCGCCCGACCACTTGCCTGACTCCTCTCCAACTCATTAACTTCATTGTGGTCCATGCTACCTCTTGTACCGAATTTGGTAGCCAAATGGATGAAGGCGCTGGAAAAAAACTTTGATGGGGAGGCCTTACGGTAGGTCACGTGATGATAGGCATCCCCACAGCGTATGTGGTAAGACCTCCCCAACGAAGTTGCTCTCGCCAGTAACACGGTGGTAGCACCCAGGCCAGCAGCCACGATGCGGGAGGATACTTTCATCACTAGTGGACAGCATGCACATCGCAGTTGTTTCTGCATCGGACGGGCTTAGGCGTTACCGGCCTATTCTAGCATTTTTCTTACGAGAGCAAAGTTGAGCCCGTCAGATGCGCACCGCGTTTCACAGACGGTATCACAACTGTCCCATTGAGTGAGTGGTGACCTCGGGAATATTTCACGTGCAATGAAACGAATGATGCAAATCAAGTCACAAGATGAAGAAGTTTAGTAAAATTTCTAGGTTTCCTACTTTGATTATGACTCCTAATTCATATAGAAATCCTAGTTTTCAAAAATGATTTCTGGTAAGAAAAGAAGTCATTCTCATATTAGAATCTCAAAATAGGATTCTATAGCATATTCTGAGTTAACGTAGTATTTATTTATTTAGAGTTCCTAGTGAAATTAGGATTCCTATAAATAAAGGATTCTTTGATGAAGTCAATTTCGCACATTAAGAAATCTTAAGTTTTTTCCCAAGTTACAGCCAAGGTCTCAAATCTCGGCCGATAACGGTACGTACCAGGCTACCAGCCGGTAGAACCGGTTTGGCCCAGGAAGAGCCGGGTCAACCCTCCGGGACCGAAACCAGACCTGAACCGTCCGGTACCAACCCGTACCAAACCAAACCGACCGAGTCAGTGTGGTCTCGGCCTGTACGAACGAGTATCGGCCAGTTCAGGCCCTGTTCGACAGCATTAGTAGGGGGCCTTTTGGCTGTTTTTTTTTTCCCTTCGATTCCTTCCTCCATATGGGCTGCACATGCATTCCCAACTATGGCATGTGGGAGGGGAGGGGGGCGTTATCTTTGGATTTAAAAGTGGGAGGGAGGGGATTTGGAGGCTATATAACCCCCCCCCCCCCCCCCCCCCCAACACCCCCAAACCCATACCATCTCACCCCTCCACATTCCACAACTCCACAACCACAAACCAGAAAGATAAGAGAGGAGAGAAAGAAAGAAGTGAGAAGATAGGAAAGAAAGAAGATAAAGAGAGAAGAGAATTAGATAGAGAAAGAGAGAAGAGAAAGAGAAAAGAAAGGAGAAAAAGAAAGAAAAAAGAAGAGACTCAAGAGAGAGGAAGAGAGAAGAAGAAAGAAAAGCTCGAGGCAACGCCGAGACACAACCCTAAAACTAAAAGTCTAAAACCCTAAGCCGTATTTAAACCCTAAAGGACCTAAACCCTATACCCAAAATCCAAATACCCTAAAACCATAACCCCTAATGAGCCTGATTCCCTAAACCCAACTACAATAAACGCTAATGGACCTAAACGCCCTAGTGGGCCTAAAGCCCTAAACCCAAGTACCCTAAGTAAAACCCTAAACCCAATTAACCTAACTAAAACCCTAAATCCAATTACCCCAAGTCCCAACCCTAAAGTCTAAACCCAAATTACCAATTACCCTAGCGGCTTGGCCTAAAACCCAAAACCCAAATACCCTAAAATCATAAATCCTAAGACTTATAAGTCATAAGATTCATAACTTATAACTTCATATGTTATAACCCTAAAATCCTAATTCCTAAACCAAAGGGCCTAAATCCCTAAACCTTCAAGCCCTAAAATTTCTAAAACTAACCCTAAAGGGCCTAAAGGCCCTAAACTGGCCAATAGTAGACTAATATTTGTTTTCTAAATTTTTAGATTTTTTTTTAATTTTTAAAGATTTTTTTATTTTTTGGCAATTAAAAAAAAAAGACCGGTACCAGTTCAACCAAAACCGGCGGAAACCGGTTCGAATTTACTCAAGTCATTTACATCAATTTGGTATAGAGAAATATTTCTTTGATTCCTCCATATGAGACCATGATTACAGAATCCCTCCTTGTTCTCCAAAGACCCACTTTCTTCTTCCCTACAAACTGAAAAAACAAATGGTGGCAGTCTCCCACAACACTTACCATCAAATAATGAGAGAGCAAAGACAACAGAGGCCCAAAATATATAAATGCAGAATGAGAAATCACAAAACAAAATAGTCTGCAAATAGCATAAAATGGATGATGCAATTGCATAGCCAACTAAGGAAGATGAATAAGTGACTTCCTTTGGATGATTCCAATAATAAGATTGAATTTCTTCCAGACAATAACAGGAGCGTATCCCCACGGAACAAAAAAGGGATGGCACTAAGAAACAAATCACGCCAGAAGAACTAAAGGCAATAACTATCATATTAAAAATAAACAGTCCAGTTTGCCAATCAAGTTTGACTTCTAATTTCAATTTGCAATCTTCTATTTCAAAGTCGACTGGGTACCCCCTACTAAATTCATTTTAGAATGAAATTTGATGTGACTTCTCAAACAAAACAGGACCTAAAAAAATGGCAGAGGTGGTCACTGAAAAACATTGTTAAATATATGACAATCAGCAGGGAGACCACCTAATCACAGTTTCCCATTTTTTCCTCTGCTTTCCCATGTGTTCCCTTATGTTTTTCACATGCATTTCAAAATCATTGCCTGCTTCTGCATTTGTAATTTTTACCACCCATTTCCTATTGTTTTGCGTATCACTTCTTGCATTCGTTCTCAACGTGGGAATTATGCTCTCAGACAAATTCAATATGCTAGTAAAAGTATTCAACTTAAATAAGAATTTTAATGATGCATCCCTGTTTCAACAAGAGCAAGATTTCTAATCTAGTGGAAAAGAAACCACCACTATAATCAATAAGCATGCAGTTATCAAAATATTTTTTGATACAGCTACAATCAAGCAAGTTCTTATTTTTCATAAGAAAAATTAGCAGTGAAAAGTTGGAGAAATACGAAAGAAGCATACCAGAGCTAGTGCATACTGTATAAGATAGTTACTGCAAGCTGCTCCTTCAGGCTACAATAAGTGGAACAAATTTAGTATGGTAGAAAACACAAGGGATAAATGAAAAGAAAAAAATTACTGCAGCACAATTAATAACTAACTGTTCAACTTTGAACCGGTATGCAAAAACCAACTATAAGCACAACAGTGTTTTCATTACCTGGCAGCCAACAAGGCGGAACAGCTGCTGCTGTAAAGCAGGCAGCTGCTCTAAAAGATCGAGGCAGCTTAAAGTTCTTGTCCTACTATGCCCCTGGAGATATTAACAACAGTAATAAAGAGAGAGAACATCACAGATCCCTATATGGCAGATGAAATTGCTGGAAAAACGAAGAGCATCAGAAGTACCTTAGTAGTCCCTGGTGAAGTTTTCATCAAACGCTCTGCTTCAATATCATATTTTAAAACCCTAAAACACTCAAGTCGTTCCTCTAGGAAGAGCGCATATGTTCGAACCCATGCGGAGCAATCCCAAGCTAGAAGAAGAAAATCTAACCATCTGAGAAACATGAATAAACCAAATCTTCTTTGCTAAATGTAACCATACTGTGTGTGACACGATAAAATCATAAAATCACAGCATATGCATGATGTTGGACAGAGAAACTTACCTAGAGGACTTGAATCATCCTTGAAATTAGATATCTGCAAAACATGGCCTCTATGAGAATAATTCAGTAGCTCCTCTCTAAATGTAGGATCAGCTTCTCTCAATGTCCTGTGAATGACTATTAACGTTTTCAAGGCGACCTGTGAAGAAGTTTCATCAGAATATAGTTACTGAGAAAAATATATCAGCACACGCCGAATCCAAATTCACAATAGATGAAGTGTAAACTTCTCAATGTGTAACAAAGTAATTTGGATCTGACATAAATACTGCACAATGACATCTGCCACCTCATTAAGGTCAATGCTTGTATCCGGCGGCCAACAAAGGAACTCTTTCGGCTTCTGGGATATGAATCGGCAACCGAACATAATCATGAGGTTGGAAACAGGAAAGACAAATGGCTTTTGTCGCAGCCAAACCACATTAAAGACAAGGAAGCATGATGGATTCCCGAGGAAGATGTTAATCATACAGAAAAACATGCTGATGACGGTTTGATGACCAATCCCAGAAAGTGAACTGGCTTTAATAATGACGCCAACGAGCTTTAGACCGCAAAATTAAATTGGAAGGCATCCAGATTCCTGAATATGTACTCGGTGAGTGCTCTCCAGAAAACCAAAAGGCTTTAGCTTCCTGCGCACAAGCGCTGTGTGTGTGCTTTCAATAGGATCGGGAGCCTTCAATTCCTTAGCATGCCTTCATGCATACTGTCCATAGAACCAGAAGATTTCGCTTCCTATGCACCCACTCCACACTTGCTCTCAAAGGATTGAAAGCCTTCGCTACCTGAGCATGCAGTCATTGCATGCTTTCTAGTAAATCGGAAACTTTGACTTCCTAAACACACTCTCCCAAAGGACTAAAAAAACATAGCATTCTGAACACGCACACCGCAGGTGCTCTGAGAATATTGGAAGTGTGGAAACATTTTGTTTCCTGAGCATGCACTATGTACATTCTCTCGAACTCAAAAAGCCTTTGATAACGTCAGATTAAAATCGAGGGAGCACGAAGAAGGTCAACTAGACTCGACTCCGAAACGTGTGGCGGATGATGAACACACACACACACACACACACACCCCACCCCCACCGCCAATACCTATATATATATATATATATATATATATATATATATATATATATATATATATATATATATATATATATATATATATATATATATATATATATATATATATATATATATATATATATAGGCATGCTATGCTGCGGCATGCGGTACGTGCGACACCGCACCGCAGCCGTCTGATGCACGCAGCGGTGCATCAGACGGCATGCGGTAGGTGTCGCACTTACCGCATGCTGCATTATATATATATATATATATATATATATATATATATATATATATATATATATATCGCATGACGCATTATAGCATGCCCCTATATATATATATATATATATATATATATATATATATATATATATATATATATATATATATATATTGGGGGTCCTGATCGGGTGAGAAACCTCTTATATGCAAAACCTTGTGCGAAACCAACCTAGAGGTTTCAGAATTTGATGAAACTTGGTAGGGTTTCCCTAACTCCTCTAACAGAAGGGACACCCTTTTTATACATGGAGTTGGGATGACTCCTGTTAGAACTAAGAAGTTCATCCCATGATAAGCACAATGAAAAATATCAAAGTTTCTTCGGTGGACATATCGTCAAATGATTGACCCTTTACTGAACTTGGAGTATGCATTCCTCCCACAATTGGATTCCCGAAGGAGTCTAAAGAGGAGCCTAGGACTCCTCGCTCACAAAGATGGCGACAAAGGGAGAGATACATACAAGAACCCAGACTTCGAGCGTAAAGAGCAGTCGTTCTCCAGAAATGGTCAACCCAACTTGAATGAATAAAATTTATGATAATAAAATAAAAAGATGATAACAAAAAGCTAAAAATATTTACAGACTATCAAATTAACAAAAAATATTATGGAAATATTAGGAATTTTAGCAATTATAAAGCATATTTCTCAATGATTCATGAAGATATAAGCATAAGCATTTTGTACACACAAAGTATGATCTGCCCTTGCAAAGGTGAGGATGTCAGATTCATCAATTCCTATACATGATAAGATATATCTAAAGTTCCGTCAGCATTCCTCACTCAATCAAAATAGACCAATTCAATACAAGGTCCAAATCATGAATGAAGTGTAGCAAGTAGCAATCATGAAATATATTCTGGGAAAATGCGAAAGCAACTCAACAAACATGAAGAAATGGTTTGCGTCCAATGGTTAAAATTTTATATAGGCATTGGATGGTAACTATTTACCTTCCATTTTTTTTTAATCATGGATACCAGCGTAGTTTATGGCTGTAAAATGCTTATTCCGGATAGAGGATTTAATGAATTGAAAGATTAAAAAGTATTTACCTTTCAACAAAAAAAGCATTGATGCTCATACCAAAGTGATTTTACATAAAAAACAGAAGAACATATGAAGCACACCTGAAGTAAATTTTATGGTGTCATGGTGTGTATACAAAGTAATCCATGTATCCTTATTTTACGTCATTTCACAAGCTACCAGTTCATCTAAAGGAAATGGAGACATCAAAATCATGGAGAGTAGCCCATCTGAAAAGTTACAAATGTAATGACTTCTTTTCTATTTCATGGGGAAGCTGAAAGCGCTAAGGCCTCGTTTGGTAGCAAGAAAGTTTTAACTAAGGAAAGGGGAAAGGGAATGCAAAGCAGGGGAATAGGATTCCTCTCGGTGAAGAGGGGAATGTGTTTCTTGTCACTTTCCCATCGGTTGGCTTGTTTTTTGTACAAGATTGGATTGACTTTTCCATTCCTTAGTTAAACTTTTCTGCCGACCAAACGCACACAATAGGGATAACGTGAGGAAATCCGTTACTTCCCCCCTCCGTAGTGAAACTTTCTGTCTACCAAACGAGGCCTAAGTTTCATATTTGGATCTCAAAACTGCAAATGGACTCATCAATCAACTAGCTGGGGGCAAGCTTCATGATCAGAATCCCCATATAATTATAATCAAAACAATTTGTTATTCACATTTATATTCATGTTTAGTAGCGAAAACTAAAATTCAATTAACCAGAGTAAAACAACGATGTCTAAAGTGTGATAAAAAATCGGCTACATTACCATAGTTACCACGAGTAACTATTCCACCATACATTTTTCGATTGGATTCATAGCAAAAATCAACCACCATGCTTTAAAATTAGTGTGATGGTCAAGCATACCGTCCAGTTGCGTGTCTTGGCCAGTCTCCTTGAGAGTGCATAAATGCAATAAGCTACATCGGCACGTGGGCGAGTTATAGATATGGCAGCAAATATTTCTGAATCATAAAACAAGCAGAATTGAGTTTTAGAACCCGAAATGGGAGCTAAATTATCCACCAAAAAAGGAAATTAAATCACTCCGAGAAATTGAAACACTGGTTCCATTTCTAACAGATTGATCTGATGAGAACAGAGCCAATCCACACCAGAAGCACATGAATCAAGGAAACGAAATGCCGATCTGGCAGAAAAGCTACTCACTTCTCAAATGCCTTTCCTTCGGGGGGCATTCCACGTGGTTGGTCGCCTTGACGATTGCGATGTCCAGATCCTTCCCATCCATTCAGGATCATGGAATGAAGATTTCGAGATCAGGCGCCGGAATTCGAAAGGAATCAGAGGAAAAACCGAAGAATTGCAGGAAAATGGGGATCAGAGAAACCGAGAGAAACCTTGAATTCGCTGTTGACCTTGGCGAGGCCGACCTTAGTGGAATCCTTGAGCGCCCCATAGGCCTTGCGCCAGGTCTGGAGCGTGGCCATCCCTCGCGAAACCCTAACCTTCCGCCCTCTTCGGCGGCCGGAGGAGGAGAAGGGGCGGCGGGATCCTCTGGTAATCGTGGCCGCGAGTTTTGGTTCTAACCGCCACCTTCGGGCCCTCCACCTCCTCCCCCTCCCCCCCTCTCCCAATACGCGGCGAGGATAAGAACAAACCTCGTTGTCCTGCGCCGAGGAATAGCTTAAACGAAGTGAGTATTTCGCGGGACTTGTTTCCGTTATTGCTACGATGTTCTGCGGAGCAGGGTACCCAAGCTGTCCCGCATGGTAGTGAGCTGGATGAATGCGGCATCGACCGCCCAATTTTAATACCAGCTAAACTGAACCGCCCATCCGGAGCACCCGCGAGTCAACCTAGGATCCTTCTATCTGCACCCATGAACCCCCGGATCTTTCTTGACCCCCAACCCATGGCACCCACTCACCCTTTCGCTCCCAACCATCGACTGTCATCATCCATGTCCGACCGCGCACCCCTCTACCTCTGTGCTCGTCCCCGCTCCACCTAGCCGCCCTTAATTCTCCTCCCCCTTCCTCCTCATTCCCTCCTTCTTCGTCCTCCATCTTCCCCGACCAGAACCCTAAGTCGTTGTTCCTCCTCCCCGCTCATCCTCCTCCATTTTCCTCCTCCTTCTTTCTCCATCTCTTTTGTGCCTGAACCCTAAGCCACTAGCTTGTTGATGTCGATGGCAGCCCGCAAACACTATGTCAACGATATGGGGGGGGGGGGGGGGGGGGGGGTATTTTCTGATATCCAATGATAATGCTGGTATGTAGCCATGGAGCCATGAATCTTTCTTGGCCCCCAATCTATTTTGACATGTTTGTCTTGCCACCCACCCACCATTTTGCTTCCAGCCATTCATCGTCATCATCCATGTCCGACCGCCCACCCCCTATCTTTGTGGTCTTCCCCACCTCACCATCAGCCCTCATTCCTTCCCCCCCCCCCCCCCCCCCCCCCCACCTCCTCCATCTTCCTCGGCCGGAACCCTTAGTCATTGTTCCTCATCCACCCTAAGCCACTTGCTGATGTCGTTGGTGTTGGAATTAGATATTGTTATCAGAGTCGCAGCGAAGCAAAAGTTAGATCCAAAGATCATACGGAGTATGTTTCATTACAATTAATTCTACAAAACAATCTACATGCAAATCTATGATCTTAGCATATGTGCGGGCACCCTAGAGGCATACTACAATCTATGGAAGATATGCATGTATCTAGTTAGGTGCTTAGAATCATCATACCTTATGGATCTATGATCTGGAGAGAACGAAACGATGATGAACCGCACGTGAATCATAAGGGAAGCTGTCGGATGGCACCTTGTCCTTTGCGAATTGAGGAATCCTCGAAGTCCTATCTCTGAGTGCAAGGACTACGAGCCGACGGAGGAATTTGTTGCGAAGACGATAGCGTGCCGTGAGATCTCCTCCTTCTCTTTTTCTCTTCTTCATTATCCTTCATTCCTCCTTCTTTTTCCTTTTTATTCCTCTTTCTTCCTTGGCCGAAACCTTAGAGAAGGAGAAAGGGAGAGGGGGTCGGGTTTCTAGAGAGGGGAGGCACATTGGGCCGGCCCCTCCCTCTCTAATCTTCATATAGGGCCGGCCTCCTAGTGCCATATGCAAGTTAGGCCGGCCCTAGGTAGATAGGGATGAGAGGGGGTGGTTTTTTGGGTTTCCACAGGTCTATCGTGAAGCTTGGACGAAAACGCCCTTCACGAAAAGTTAAAAACTAAAAGAGAGATTGAGTGAGGTGCGCTACTATGAATCGAGTTCCGTCAGCGCCTATGAGCTCCTGGAATTATTCCGCTCATTTTAAGATTGATATTCAATATGTTCTAAGCCATATTTCAGTATTTACCAAAATACCCCTACGGCCCCTAACACATGTAGATTAGGTTCTTAGGCTCCGGGCTTGCGCTCCATCGTGCTACTTCGCATCCAATGTATCCAACCAGGTCGGGGAACAATTCATATACGTAACGACAGGGTGGAACCTTCAGGGTTCAGGATCTCTAGCTCCAATCGGATTCCTGATTAACTGTTCCGGTGACAAACCGAAAGTTTCGTTAATCAGCCCTAATCCGATTAACCCGCGTAGCCACCCAGAGTGCGACGCGAGTTGAACTCTAGTGATCCTAAACTTATGTTACTCCCTCGTAACCTTGTTCTCTACTATACTCTAATAATCCTTAGTCCCTCCTATTACTGGTGCCATGATACGACTCGGGCGGTGGGAAGCACTGTCAGATCACGATCGATCATTTGACTAGGACTAGGAATTGATGATTTATCATCTATAACACCACACACCTTCTGGTGCTATGCCTAGCATCCGGAACATCGTCAGTCATACTGACAACCACCAGGCCTGGGTTAACTGTGTGGACAGATTGACTCATCAAAACGTACCCATCCAACATTGGACGTCGGATAACCCATAGGGATTACATGTCACTCAAGCGCCAGCTGGGTAACCCAACGTACCGTGGTATTGGACTATGGAAGGTCCGTACACATTGGCACATCAAAGCACCACACAACTGGTTGGCCCAGTGTACATGGTCCCTCAGGGTTAAGGACAGATTATCTATAGTAGTAAGACGGTTTATGCACCAGTGTCTGAATCACCGAACTGTGCATCGTCTTGGTTCCTGTTCAACACGATCATCGTGCTTGGTCAGGTGAATGGGAATCACACGTTCCCGTGGTAGAGACTTCACCATATCCTCTACCTACCAACAGCTTTGTTCTCGGTGAAGCGACCGGCATCACCTAAGCTGTGAACTAGTTCTAGGTCTACACATAACTGGTCCACTGGGTCTCCCAAGCATGGATCCACCATGCGCCTCA
The DNA here is from genome assembly GCA_947650365.1 of Chamaelirium japonicum. Taxonomy (NCBI): domain Eukaryota; kingdom Viridiplantae; phylum Streptophyta; class Magnoliopsida; order Liliales; family Melanthiaceae; genus Chamaelirium; species Chamaelirium japonicum. Next base: position 30,690,368 of record OX393560.1, read on the forward strand.
GTGGTCTACTGTGTTCCCTATGGTCCTTTATTATATGTGTATTAACATATACCAAAGTAGTATTCTAATTAAAGCAATAACCAAAGTCATCTTTATTAATGTTAATACATAAAATCCATGCTCAGGACACACGAGCTACAACAATCTCCCACTTGGCCTAGCGGGGAACAACAGTCTTAACTCCCATGGCATTCGCGTGCTTCTTAAAAGCCTTGGTCGGTAACGCCTTTGTGAAAGGGTCCGCCATGTTATCTGCAGATGCCACCTGAATCACTGCAACCTCCCCTCGCTTCTGCAAGTCCCGGATAATGTAGTATTCCTGCTCGATATGCTTACTCTTCTGGTGATATCTTGGCTCCTTGGATTGTGCTACCGCTCCACTATTGTCGCAGTAAAGGACAATAGGATCTTGAGCTCCCGGTACATTTCCTAAGTCTGTGAGGAACTTCTTGAGCCACACCGCCTCCTTGGCTACTTCGCACGCCGCAACGTACTCAGCCTCTGTCGTCAAATCCGTGATGCATCCCTGCTTTATGCTTCTCCAACTGACAGCTCCTCCTCCCAATGAAAACACAAACCCTGACATCGATCTCCTAGATTCCGGATCTGATGCAAAATCAGAATCCGTATACCCAATCGGCATCAGTTCCTGTGAAGAGTAAACTAACTCATAATCTCTCATCCTACGGAGATACTTGAGTATACTTTTCACAGCAGTCTAGTGCCCTGGACCCGGATTTGACTGATACCTGCCCATCATGCCTACTACATAGCATGTATCTGGTCTCGTGTACTGCATAGCATATATCAGACTCTCTACAGCCGAAGTATAAGGTATCTTTTGCATCTCTACCCTCTCTTCAGGAGTCTTAGGACCCTGATCCATGGATAATGTCATTCCATATCTGAATGGAACCAGTCCCTTCTTGAAGTTGTGCATACTGAATCTGACCAAAATAGTATCTATGTAGCCTGACTGTGACAGTGAGAGAGTCTTGTTCTGGCGATCTCAATTACCTTGATCCCCAGAACATAACTCGCTTCACCCAGGTCTTTCATGTCAAATTGAGAGGATAACCACACCTTTAGACAACGTTCCAACATCATTTCCAATGAGCAGTATATCGTCCACATAAAGTACCAGAAAAACTACTGCAGTCTTATCGCTCCTTTTATAAATACATGGTTCATCCACGTTCTGTTCAAATCCATAAGACTGGATAGCCTGATCAAAACGCATGTTCCAACTTCTGGATGCTTGCTTCAGCCCATAAATGGACCTTTGCAACTTGCACACCAGACTTTCCTGACCTTTTACGACAAAGCCTGAAGGCTAGGACATATAGATGTCTTCTTCCAAATCTCCGTTGAGGAATGCAGTCTTGACGTCCATTTGCCAGATCTTCCAATCATAATGGGCTGCAATGGACAAGAGGATCCAGATAGACTTAAGCATAGCCACTGGCGAAAAGGTTTCATCATAGTCGATCCCTTCTCGCTGGGTATAACCCTTAGCGACTAGTCTAGCTTTGTAAGTCTCAATGGTACCATCCAGACCTCTTTTTCTTTTGTACATCCACTTACACCCAACAGGTTTAATATTGTGAGGCGGTGTTACAAGTATCCAGACCGAGTTTTGGGACATCGATGTCAATTCTGCTTCCATGGCTTTCTGCCATGCTGCATGGTCAGAGGATACCATCGCTTCGTCATAGTTCCGAGGATCATCCTCCTGAAACTCTGGATCTACCAAGAAGGCTTCTCCAATGTATCTATCAGGAGCTCTTGTGGTCCTCCTACTGCGACGAGCCTGCGGTGGTTCCATAGGAGTCGATTCTACAGTATCGTTTATCTTAGTGGTATCGGCTCCCACTATGTTTTTTGTCTGTGTACTCCCATCAGTACCAAGCAATTCTTCAAGAACTACTTTATTGGTGGGCTTATGGTCTATTAAATAATCCTGCTCTAGGAATATGGCATTCGTCGAGACAACAACCTTTCTATCCTCAGTATCATAAAATAAACCACCCTTTGTCCCTTTTGGATACCCAACGAACAGACATACCTTAGTCTTTGACCCCATTTTATCTCGCTTGTCCTTCCGGACATGTGCTGGACAACCCCAAATCCTAAAGTACTGCAGGCTTGGCTTTCGCTTCAACCACAGCTCCCAATGAGTTAGAGGTACTGACTTTGATGGAACAAAGTTCAAAATATATGTTACCGTCTCTAGGACATAGCCCCAAAAACTAGGTGGCAATGTTGCATAACTCATCATAGTCTGAACCATGTCTAACAAAGTTCGATTTCTCTTCTCAGATACACCGTTTGTTACGGTGTCCCTGGTGCAGTCAACTGGGATACGATCCCATGCTCACACAGGTACCCAATAAATTTATCCGATAGTTATTCGTCTCCTCAATCCGATCGAAGAGACTTGATACTCTTACCCGTCTGTTTTTCTACTTCAGCTCTGAACTCCTTGAACTTATCAAAAGATTCAGACTTTCGCTGCATTAGGTATATATATCCAAACCTCAAGTGATCATCCGTGAAGGTGATGAAATACTCAAAGCCTCCTATGGCATGGACACTTATGGGCCTATATACATCAGTGCGTACCAACTCTAATATCTCCTGAGATCTGCTATCTTTGGCTCGGAAAGATCTTTTAGTTATCTTGCCTTCCAGGCACGACTCACACGTTGGTAGGCTTTCTGAAATATCTGGACTTAAAAGTCCTACCTTAACCAACCTGTGAATCCTGTCTGAGGCTATGTGTCCAAGCCTTAGATGCCAAAGGAGTGTTGGATTATCTGAGGGATTTTTTCTTTTAGATAAATTAACCACGCATGCTTCAGTTATGTTATCCTGCTTATGATTGGAGTTAATTATATAGAGACTATTATGTGTCTTTCCCTTACAAACAAAGGAACCATTCAATTTAATTGACACACCAGAAGCATCAAATAAAACTGAAAAACCTTCATTATTCAATAAGGAAATAGAAATTAAGTTTCGTCTCAAAGACGGTACATAAAGTATGTCTCTAAGTAATAAACTTCTTTCATCAAGAAATTGCAAGACGACATCTCTAACTGTTTCAGCCTCTGCCATAGCCTCAGTTCCCATGCTTAGGATTATCTCCTCATCACCCAGTTTTCTTGTCTCTTTGAACCCCTGCAAATTATTACAAGCATAGTTAGTGGAACCAGAATCCACAATCCATGAAACTGGAGAACAACTGGATACTACAAGGGATTCCACTATGTACATTTGATACATACTTGTCTCAGCCTTCTTGGGAGTCGCGCAACAGTCACCCTTCTAGTGCCCCTTCTTGCCACATCGAAAACATTTTTCTTTGGGCTTCGCCGGACCATCCTTCTTAGGAACCTGCGACTGCACCTGGCCCATCGTCACGGGCTTCTTAGACTTTCTTTTCTGAAACTTGTCTTTGGCTTTTAGAGAAGACTTTCGCTCTACGTTCAGGGATTGGGCTCCTACCTTTATCCCATCCTCTACTGCCTAGAGCACCGCTAGGAGCTCTGTGTTAGACATCTCCAACCGGTTAAGGTTAAAGTTGGTAACGAAGCCCTCAAACGCTCCTGACAGAAATGCGAGGAAAATGTCGATCTGGATCTCTGCATCCAAGATGACATCGAAGGAACCAAGCTCATTCATATAGTCAAACAATTTCAGTATATGATCCTAAACTAAAGTCCCTCTGCCATCTTCGTGGACACCAATTTCTTGATGGTCAAGTAACGAGTTACCCGACTACGTCCCTCGAACATTTCCTTTAAATAGAGCATCATGTCTGAAGCGAAGGCCATATCTTCGACTTGTTTCTGAATAACGGTCTGCAAGGATGCCACTATGTAGCACTTGCACATCTTATCAGCATCTAGCCAGTCTTTCTATTCCTTCAACTGAGCCTCAGTAGCACTTGGTACCGGCATGGCCGATTGAGGGGTACATAGGGTAATTGTGTGTTTGCCAACCCTTAGGATGAGTATCAGGTTACGCTTCCAGTCCTCGTAGTTTGGTCCCGTAAGTTTGTTATCATTAAGGATGGAGGCAAGAGGGTCGAGCTTGGTCATGATTTCTAAAAACAATGGTTTAAAGCAAAAATTACGATCTACTACAATCTAATTTATGGAATTTAAAAATAGATAATGTTTACTCCAGCCGCTATGTCTTCATTACCTCAAGTGGAGACATCTAGGAATCTAAATTCTCTGGGCTCGAGCACTGAGACTATCGGCCTTGAATTGAAGACAGCATCTCCGTGAGAGCATGCAACCGCTTCTGCCAACAGGGTTTTTATAACCCAGTCTTCATTAGAATTACCCATGACAAACTGAAAGACCTCCCAGTCTCCTTTTGGCCAGCTTTATGTGACCCGCGTGCGCAGTAACAGCGACTTCACACAAGCTTTCGGATACTTCCCACAAATCTAGGTGGTGTCGGCAGTGGGGTTTATAGACTCCCGTGGTGCAGGAAAAAACCATCACCCACTGCCACCAGCATCCTCCATGTCCCGAAGGAAACCACTAGGCGAACCAGTATGGAAGAAAACACAGCTCTCACCCAATGGGAATATCGAACTGCGTACCTCCCACCCAGACCCTTAGCCGGTTGATTGTGGAGGCCAGGGGCTCCCCTTTGGAGGGAATCTCTTACACATCCCTTCTTTATGAGGTTTTATGCATATCTAGAAAGGTCACAACCTCTTAGACCTAGATCCTGGTCTACCGTGCTCCTACTAGGATTACAAACATTCCCGCAAAGTATTAGTATCCTTGGAAAATATCATAGTCCCTTCCTTGAATACTCAGCTTTCGTCTTTCTTGCAAGGATCACATTACATAGATTTCAAGGATCCCAATACTTCACTAGTTTGTCCATAATCCTAAGATCTGGAGCCTAGCCTAAGATCAACGTGGAAATAACTCTTACTAGAATAACGTCTCGTTCACAATTTGATGCCTGATATCATAGTAGACCTCATCTCATTATAGGTTTCGATGCTGACCAAATAGGGACATCCGACAACCTCCGTCGGACCTCAACCTAATAGTGGCATAACCAAATCGTGATGAGTTTATACTACCATCAAACGTCAACTAGAAATGGGTATCACTTAGTGGAATCCTAACCTAACTTGGTCGCTAGGACCATGCGGGAAAAAAGGCATCCTACTAGGGCTATCATACTTCTTATGGGGATATTAGTTATCTCTAAACAAATCTAACATTGCATCTATCTCGGTGCACAATACTTGGCTACCTGAACTACCACGAGATCGGTTACCACCTTTTCTTTTAGCTAGCCATCGGATTCGCACGTGTTAGAACCATATAGAGACATCGATGAATCCATAAGCTTAGTACTAACCCTAAGCCTAATCTAGAGACTAACTCACAAGCAAGATAGATAATTAAATTATCATCGAGGTTCTTTAAACACTAAAAAAAAAAAAAAACATCCAAACTGAATCAAGTTTAGGGTCCGACCCCTGAACCTGAATAGCACAGCCAAGATATCATGTTCTTCCATTCTGCACGATCTTCGACGACGATCCCGATCATTGCCAACGTGCACGTTTTCGTCGGGTCTTTTCACTCCATGGTACTGCTTGCCCAAACCGTGAATGTAGCATCATCTCCTTCTTCCTGTGACCGAAAAACTAACACGCTCCGAGCAAGTGCTCGTTCGTGTATAATTTCGCTAGAAAGAAAAGAAAACAATCCTAGAAAACATGGTCAGGGAATCGAGGGTGGTCAACCTCCACCCCCGCCCATTTAGAGCCTTAAAATCCACAAGCACAATAATAATCAATACAAAATTAAATCCGGGGTCCAACCCCCAGAGGCATGCAATTACATATTACTATTCAGCGCGGCACCTGCAAAAAGACGATACATAGCACAATCCATATGCATGATCTACACCGAACCCCGACGAAAACATATGACATCATATATTCATATGATGTTTTCACGAATTCATGCATAAAACACACACCAAAGCGTGCTCTGATACCAATTGTTGGAATTAGATTATGTTATCAGAGTCACAATGGAAGCAAAAGATAGATCTGAAGATCATACGGAGTATGTTTCATTACAATTAATTATACAAAACAATCTACATGCAAATCTATGATCTTAGCATATGTGCGGACACCCTAGAGGCATACTACGATCTACGGAAGACATGCATGCATCTAGTTAGGTGTTTAGAATCATCATACCATGTGGATCTATGATCCGAAGAGAACAGAACGATAATGAACCACACGTGAATCGCAAGGGAAGCTATCAGATGGCACATTGTCCTTTGCGAATTGAGGAATCCTCGAAGTCCTATCTCTGAGTGCAAGGACTACGAGCCGACGGAGGAATTCGTTGCGACGACGATGGCGTGCTGTGAGATCTCCTCCTTCTCTTTCTCTCTTCTTCCTTCTCCTTCCTTCCTCCTTCTTCTTCCGTCTTCTTCCTCTTTCTTCCTTGGCCGAAACCTTAGAGAGGGAGAGGGGGTCGGGTTTCTGGAGAGGGGAGGCACATTGGGCCGGCCCCTCCCTCTCTAATATTTGTATAGGGTCGGCCTCCTAGTGCCATACACAATCTAGGGCCGGCCCTAGGTAGATAGGGATAAGAGGGGGTGGTTTTTAGGGTTTCCACAGGTCTATCGTGAAGCCTGGACGAAAACGCCTTTCACGAAAAATGAAAACCTGAAAGAGAGATTAAGTGAGGTGCGCTATTCAGAATCGAGTTCCGTCAGCGCCTATGAGCTCCTGGAATTATTCCGCTCATTTTAAGATTGATATTTAATAGTTCTGAGCCATATTTCAGTATTTACCAAAATACCCCTATGGCCCCTAACACATGTAGTTTAGGTTCTTAGGCTCCGGGCTTGTGCTCCATCGTGCTACTTCGCATCCAATGTATCCAACCAGGTCGGGGAACAATTCATATACACAACGACAGGGTGGAACCTTCAGGGTTCAGGATCTCTAGCTCTAACCGGATTCCTGATTAACTGTTCCGGTGACACACCGAAAGTTTCATTAATCAGCCCTAATCCGATTAACCCACGTAGCCACCCAGAGTGCGACGCGAGTTGAACTCTAATGATCCTAAACTTATGTTACTCCCTTGTAACCTTGTTCTCTACTATACTCTGATAATCCTTAGTCCCTCCTATTACTGGTGCCATGATACGACTCGGGCGGTGGGAAGTATCGTCAGATCCCGATCGATCATTTGACTAGGACTAGGAATTGATGATTTATCATCTATAACACCACACACACCTTTCGGTGCTATGCCTAGCATCCGGAACATCGTCAATCATACTGACAACCACCAAGTCTGGGTTAACTGTGTGGACAGATTGACTCATCAAAACGTACCCATCCAACACTGGATGTCGGATAACCCGTAGGGATTATATGTCACTCAAGCGCCAGCTAGCTAGGTAACCCAACGTACCGTGGTATTGGACTATGGAAGGTCCGCACACGTTGGCACATCAAAGCACCATACAACTGGTTGGCCTAGTATACATGGTCCCTCAGGGTTAAGGACATATTATCTATAGTAGTAAGACGGTTTATGCACCAGTGTCTGAATCACTGAACTGTGCACCGTCTTGGTTCCTGTTCAACACGATCATCGTGCTTGGTCAGGTGAATGGGAATTCCACGTTCCCGTGGTGGAGATTTCACCACATCCTCTACCTGCCAACAGCTTGTTCTCGGTGAAGCGACCGGCATCACCTAAGCTGTGAATTAGTTCTAGGTCTACACACAACTGGTCCATTGGGTCTCTCAAGCATGGATCCACCATGCACCTCAGTGGCCTACTGTGTTCCCTAGGATCCTTTATTATATGTGTATTAACATATACCAAAGTAGTATTCTAATTAAAGCAATAACCAAAGTCATCTTTATTAATGTTAATACAGAAAATCCTCGCTCAGGTCACACGAGCTACAATAGTTGGCAGCCCGTTGACACTATATAGTCGATATCGAGAGAGAGGGGGGGGTATTTCCTGATTTCCAAATGATAATGCCATTATGTACCCATTATGGCAGCTTCGGTAGACTGCCACATCAGTCAATGGCTAGGGTTCAGGCATGGAGAATATGGAAGAAAGAGGAGGAGGAGATGAGGAAGGAAGGAAGATGAGGGAGGAGGACCAACGGCTTAGGGGTCCAGTGCAGGGAAGATGGAGAAAGAAGAAGGACGAAGGAGGAGGAAGAAAGAAGGAGAATAGAGGAGGAAGAAAGAAGGAAGGGGGAGGGAGGGAGGAGGATGAAGAGGATGGTGGCAGAGGGTATCATCGAAAAATGAGCCAGTGGAGGAGGCCGAGGAGGAGGGCGATAGGGATGACACCAATAGCGACCGGTTGGAGGTTGGGGATGAGGGTAAATAAGGAATTAAAACATAAATAAATTTTATTGGGTAGCATCACTAATGATATGTGTGCAAATAGATAGATCAGTCTACGTGTTCCATATACCAATTTATAGGAAGCCATTGTTGAAGATAAAATATGAAATGCTAATATAACTCAACATTATCCCTCATCCCAACCACCTTACTCAAATTATATTTCTAGTTACCACTGGTCAACTTAATAGAGTGTTCAACTCCTCTACTCTCTCTACTTTCCACAGGTATAGACCACGATGTGAGCCACGTGGTAGGGATGGTATCCTGGTAGTCCTTCGGAGAGTGTGGTCGCGGACTCTCAATCAAATATTTTCTTTGTAAGGAGTTGTATTACTCTAGTTTGAGAAAGATCGATCATACCATCACGTGAAGATGATCACTTTCCAAAGGATATAGTTTTCTCCTCTTTGTCTCCCTCTTCTTGATAGGGATCATGCTTGCATGGATAAGAAAGCACCGCCTACCTGAAACCCTAAGATCCTTTCCCATCAATTAGATCCAAGGATTAAGAGAGACCACACGAGATCCAACCATCGTTATCCTTGACCATTCAAATTCGAATTGAGATCAATTGTATCCCCCACATGATCATGTTATCTTAATAAGATCCTTATCCTTATATTCTTACAGCAAGCTTAATCTGGTTTTAAAAAAAAATAAAAATGATTAGATTGTGCTAAACCACATTAGATCAGGTTCGAGCACAATTGAGCTCTTATAATCTCCTACTTGGTTCAGGCAACCCAAACATATAATTTTGTTTCTTTAAACAAGTTTTGGATTATGCATCTTTTTGGAAGCGAGTAGTCATTCTTTGTTTAACGATAGCATTTCGCTATCGAGAACTAGTGATCTCTAAACTATCACCCATAATCCAAAAACAACACTGACAGTGACCATGAAAGCATATTGTATACTAGCTAGTATTAGTAACTATGACACAAAGCCACTGCATGGTCAAACAACTTGTACCACCAATATCTCTGAGGGAAACTTTATAGTGGCTAATTTTGGTATGGTTAGACAATGCACATCCTTATGTGATCGTATTTGCACTTCCATAAGTATTATGTTTCATGCATTTGAGTATATGTATGTCATTTTGATATTGTATGGCAACCACCATGTATAGTCCATCACTTTGTATCCGGGATGAATGCCTTAAATATGATGCTCAACTATGCCTAGCCTAAGTAACTTACGAGCTTTGTGCTGGCTCTCAAACCAACATCTTGATATATATCAACAACCTTCATCATGTGATAACCATCACATCGATATCATTAAACTAGCATGTACAAACAACAATTTAATATTAAAATAAAATATAAAATATTATTAAATAACTAGATAACCATAATATTTATTTAAGATTACAAATAAAGATCATAAGCTTGATTAGAATTAAAAACTCCTACTAAGGAGAGAAGTCAAAATACTCCAATAATCACATCGAGCCACATGCTCCATAAAGATTATAGGAACAAGTCTTTTAGTTACCGAGTTTGCAATTATAACAAAAATTGACAAACAGAGATCCCTACTAAAACTACCTTTAACCTTCTCAGTTACATACAAGTACTTGATCTCAATGTATTTATTCATGTTGGTTACATGATCATTTTGACATATTGGACAACTTCATTATATCGGAAGATCTTCATTAGTCACTTAGATAGAAGCAACAATATATTGTTTGGTAATAAAATTATTTAATCAAATTGCTTAACATGTATTCTCAAAATAAGTAATATACTCCACTTCTATAGTGGAGGAAGCTACAAGGGATTGTTTCATGCTTATCCACGAGACTATTGCTCTAGCCAGCCAAAAAATTAAATATAAGGTTGATTTAAAATTATCCTTGCATCCAGCAAAATCTGAGTCCGAGTAGCAAACAACTTCCAACTCATCACTCTTCCTACCAACATAAAGTCCTCCATCCTCTGCATGTATCAAAATATTTTCTTCATGACTGTCCAGTGAATTGATTTAGGATTTTGTTGATATCTTTCCAACATACCAACAATGTAACTGATATCAAAACTTATACAAATCATTACATACATCATACTACCAACTGTAGAATCATGCATGGTAAAATCAACTTGGAATTTCTCGATATCATTTTTGGGGCATTCCTGATTACTAAATGCATCTCTTTTTACTACTGTGGCATCTCTTGGGGCATAATTTATCATCCTATACCTAGCAAATATTAGGTCAATATAGATTTTTTGAGATAATTTCAAACAACCCAAGGAACGATCTCGCGTGATTTTAATCCATGATACATAGATTGCTTTACTCATATCTTCATATCAAAATTCATTGATAATAAAAGTTTGGTGTCATGCAATATATGTATATTATTACTTACTAGGAGGATATTATCCACATATTACACCAATACATTGAATATGCTCCAACTTACATTCTGACATATGCAGCAATCCATTATATTTTCTTTAAATCCATACCAACAAACCATAAGATCAAATTTCAAATATAACTATCTTGAATCTGGATGCTTATTTCAGACCATATATCGATCTCCTTAATCTACATTAAAGGTGCTTAGTACCAAGAGCATAAAATTTTTCGATTGATCTATGTAAATTTCTTTTTTTGAGCTCACGATTGAGATAATATATTTTGGCATCTATTTGGTGAATCTCTAAGTCAAAATACATCACAAGTGCTAGGATAATTCAAAGAGAATTCTTCTTCGCGACAGGTGAGAAGGTTTCAAACTAAGCAATTCTTTTATTTTGCTTGAAACCTTTAGTTACAAGCCTGGTCTTGAATCGCTCTACCTTTCCTTCAGCTTCCCTCTTAGTTAGATAAAAAATTCTTGGCAGTAAAGCATTCTCCCACTAAAAAGAATAATCAAAAGAGTATTAAACTGGTTACTTTAGGTGACGAGTCAACAATCATGTTTGAACATAACAAGTAAAACAAATTTGAATATTTTACGCACAATATCAATATGTTGGCTTGTACTGGTCACAATATTATTCCTTAATCACTAAACAATATTTTCCTTATTGCTTTAAAAAAATTAAACGGTCATTCGATGGAATCCATAATCTTGAAATCAAAAACTTATTACTTTAAAAAAATTAAACGGTCATTTGATGGAATCCATAATCTTGAAATCAAAAACTATTTGGTCAATTGGTCTACTGAGCAACATAGTTGGCATCTGTAGTGGAGGATGACAATAAAAATTATTTGAATATTTATCTGCGACAAACTATTATTTGAACACTTCTCATGATAAACTTTTATAAGCCAAGTAGAATACACAACCATCAATATGGAAGGCTTTATCGCCTTAGGATATTCTAAGATTTTATAGTTTTTTTGAGGTAGCATGACAATATGGTGTGATCCTTTTGTAAAAGTATAATTATTGGTCTCCACATTATATTTAGTCTTATTGTCATATTGTTAAGATTTTTTTAATAATAAATGACAAACTTTCAAATAAGCAACATTACACCAGACGAAGTCTTGGTAGATACTTTCTATTGAAAAGTGGAGCAAATAACGATGAGAGATTGGCACCTCATCTTCTCCTCTGAACCATGTTATTTTATAAGGAAGGTAAATTTTCTTAATTTTTAGGCTTTGCGAGACACAATTTTTAATGATTTCACTATCAATTATAACAAAGCACAATTTTCCGCTCGACGTGGAAGTTGTCATAAAAATAGTCTTCCTAAGCCAATTATTTTCAAGGATGGCTCTGGGGGAGAGCATAACTCTCTGAATAACAAGGGATTGGTCCTCTTCATCTCCATCAAGAATGTCATGTTTTTCTTGATTATGCTATTCTTATTTTTCACTATCCTCTCTTTCGACGTCATCTTCAATTAAATTGATTTGGGGATGAAATTTTCTTTGAGGGTTACCCAAAGATTTATGCCCGAGCTCACTACACTTGCAGCATTTGAATATGGGTGCGAAATATAGGATGCCTTTGTTCCTTTGGGAGGGTCCAGCTCTCGAATTCTGCTTAAGTGTGGTTGGTTACATCGAATTATGATTGCTAGTTTCTTTTTCCAATTTGAAGAACGATAATATATGGTGTTTGCTGTGTCACACCTTCTATTCAATGTTCTCTAAAATTGTTCAAATTTTAAGGCTTTTCGATAGACCTCATTTATCAATGTTAGATCTTAAAGAACCACTTGGTCTTGGATTTGTAGGTGTACCTTATTTATATATCGAGACACAATTTGAATTTCATCATTTTTTAAATCATTGAGAGCTTGGAACTCATAAAATACCTATGTGGATCCATTTATCGATTTCAGCCCTTGTCTAAGGTTGTGAATCCTTTAAAATAGGACTTGTCGGTAGTTGGTGAAGACATATTGAACTCACATTGTTTCTTTCATTTAATCGTATGTAGCAATCTTGACTTTTTTTCCTTCTGAATCTGTTTATTTTATAATTGCTTTCACCATATTAGAACATAACCTTTGATTTTTAGGCTAACAAATTTGACTCTTTTTGTCTCCCGACATATCTTTATATTTGAAGTACTAATCGAGCTTGTCAACCTATTCAAGAAAGGTATCTGGTTTGAGGCGATTCTTAAACTTGGGGACATCAATTTTAATACCTCTGCCCCCACACCCTGTCATGTCTAGGAAAACATCTCTGAGTGGCAAATAGGCCTTCAACGTTAATTGTCTTCATCTTTGAATGCCTTATTTACATGCTGATAGAGATTCCTCCTCACATGACGGGTTGGTTCAATTACATTTGAGTCATTAGTATAGCCATGTTTTCTATTTGTGCTCACATTTGATCCAACATAACAGAGTGAGTGTAGAGGATGTCTTGTTGTTTGCAAAGAAACTCTTACGCCCTCATCAAATGGGTTGTGATTGGCATTAGTGCCATATGAGGTAGTACGCAAAACGGTGCAACTTTTGAAGCTAAAGGCATTCCCAATGAACTAATCTAGGATCTGATACAACTTTGGTGTAAATAAGTCTGATAGGTTCCAAATAACTATTAAAAGATGTTTATGAGAATTTAAGTGGTATTAATTTAGTTAATTATCACCGATCACAAGCGAACCTGACCAAATTTTGTTAGTGCCGATCTAGAGTCGTATCTTGCATAATTTGATTGGATTTTCAGTTTTACTTGATTGAAATCTTAATTTAGCAAATAAAAATTTAAAATTACACCTACTACCATTAATGAACAAGTACATGGAGAATTACAAAAATAAGAACACAACATGCTAGTGACATTATAACACGAAACTAGGCTATGTATGAATGGTGGGAGCAGGCAAATCAAGAGATGGCACGATAGAGGAAAGGAGGGGATGTGTCGAGGGTTACGCTCAATCCACAAGGCTTAACATGATGTCTTGGGAAGCGTGATTATGTCATCTCTGCGAAGAGGTGAAAGAAGAGGAAGCGGATTCGAATGGAGGAGGAGATAGAAGTGCCACGGGGGGAATCGCCTTGTTGCCGGGATAGGGGGGGAGCAGGATACCGTATATCCGTGGAGGAAACCATCAATCCATCATGGAGAAGAGAAGGAGACTTTTTGTGGAGAAGATTTAAAAAATAGGGATGCGCTACTGTAGACACACAAATTGTGTCTAACCCGAACCCGACTCGCACACACATATGCGGAGGCAAACCCGACATACACTCGGACCCAGACCCGACTTGCATGCACCGATACGGATGCAAACCCGACATACACTCAGACCTGGACCCGACTTGCATGCACCGATACGGATGCAAACCCAACATACACTCGGACCCGGACCCGACTTGCATGCACCAATACGGATGCTAACCCGATACGCACTCGGACCCGGACCCGAACTCGATTCGCATGCTCCGACTCACAGGGGGACACCGGACCCGACCCATGCCTAACAAGAGGCCGGGTGGGCCCATCCCTAAGTGGGGCCCACCCGACCCTATTCTTGAAACCCGAGCCCCCTACCCACGGGTAGGGGGTGGCCGGCCATGCAAGAAAAAGAAAGAGGAAAGAAAAGAAAGAAAGAAAAGGAAAGAAAAGAAAGAAAGAAAAAGAAAGAAAGGAAGAAAAAGGAAAGAAAGACCGTCATGCACGGGGGGAGGTTGCGTATGACATCTACTTACGCGTGGATTTGTGTCGATCCTTCGATCCGACGGACAAGAAGAAGAGTCAGGTTGCCATCGATTTCATATGCAAGATTCAGCCATAATTACCCCGCCGGAAAAGGAAAGCAAATAAAAGTTTATTCCTCTCTTCAATTAAAAAATAAATCTTGGTTAATTATGGGGGAGATATTAAAGGGATTTAAAATCAAACTTCCCATATCTCTCTCCATCCCCCCTTCGCCTATAAATAGAGAGGGAGGGGGAAGGCTCAAGGGGTCGAAAAAGTTGCAAGCTGAAGACAAAGCGAGGAAGCTCTGCAGAAGAGGAAACACGTTCTTCATCGACCCAAGGCTTCACGAGGCACAGGCAAGCCTACCCCGTCGGGACCGGCTTAGTCCATTGAAAGCCCTCATCAACGTGAAGACCCTTATACAAGAAGATCAAGCCTTCAACTCCGTGCACGAAGAAGAAAGCTCGAAGAAGAAGAACCCTTCGACTCCGAAGACGCCAGAAGCAAAGGCCGGAGAAGAAGATCGGAGCGGCACCACCCTGTCATCTCCAACAAGCCTTCAACTCCGATCAAGCCCAAAAGCCAGGAAAAGAAGACCGAAGCGTCATCACCCGTCGCCTTCGACAAACGTCCACTCCATCCACGAAGAAGAAAGCTTGGAGAGGAATACCCGAAGCGTCGTCTTCAAAGCAAAATCGATGCTATAACCGTCATATGGAGATCGGTGCTACCCCTGCCGTCTTCAAAGGAACCCTTCAAATCCGATCACGCCAAAGAAGCCCGGAGAAGAAGAAAAGTCTAACCGACACCTAAATCGTTGAGGAAGCTAGAAGCGTTGAAGAAGTAGCCACCGTCGTTCGAGAAAAAGATCGAGTCGATGCCAAAGCCAAAGCCCATGCAAGAAGCCAAAGCAAAAGCCTCGGTAAAGCCCGTGCCAAAGCAACGCAAGTGCCAAAGCCAAGCGACTACGCCAGTCATGAGCAAAAGCACCGCACGTTCTAGCCGATACGACACGAAGTTCGAAAGAACGAAAGCATCTCAAGTCTCCCCCGTGTATGTCCAAGCCCAAGCGCCAAAGCAAAGCAAAAGCCAGAGCCACGCTAAAGCCAAGCCAAAGCCAATGCCAAAAGCACGATCGACGCTGCGAACCGACGATCAAGGACGCCGAGGTCAAACAAGGGTCGAGGAAGACACGAAGACCGAGGAACGAAGCCAAAAAACCCCTAGCCGAGAAAGCGCGAAGCACGAAAGGGATAAAAGCAACGGCGGACACTCCTTAGCCTCTCAAAAACCCTTACCCTGTAAAGACCTCTGTCCTGGGCAACCCCTTCAGAGCTCTCGCACAAATACCATGTGGAAACGCGGATCAAAGGGACCCTCCAGAGGATCTCTTCCACAATCTCCTGATCAATATTCGCCGTACCCGGACTCGTCACACCCGAGTCCCCGGGTCCCGGCACTCTGTAATCTCGTGTGTTCGCAATAAAAATGACCCGTATCTTTTTCTACGCATATAGATTTCTGGCACGCCCGGTGGGACCTCCTCTCCTTTTATTCGTACGGCTGAAGAAGTTGCTACAAGTTCGCAATGGCCGGGACAAGCAACGATGCGTTTGCTTCAAGCTTTTCGCCCATCGCCGAGTCTCCTCTACTCCGACACGATGGTCCAGTAAACCCGGAGGGTGATGCTCCCTCGATGGTACGTGTCTACACTCGGCGTACTCGAACCCTTGCGGATGTCTTCATGCCAGAAACTGCTGCCGAAGATGCTCGCCAAAGCGCCAACGAGGTCTTGATACATAAAGAAACGAGCCTCGATCCTGGAGTCCATATCCAGAAGTTTGGGGAGGACCAGCCCCAACCCCGAGCCTGTTCGGATTCTCCAGTGGACGTTGCACCTCCTCTGCAGGGGGCAAACATCCGTCATCAACCAGAAGCGAGTCGGCGCAACTACATCTCCGATGATGACGGCGAGGATGCAAGCATGCAACATCGAGAATTCCTCCATCATCATCCTCCGTCTGCTCTTCAGCTCCAAGTCATGCAAATGGGTAAGCAAATGGCACAAATCGCTCGGCTAATGGAGGAGAAGGATTGTCACATCAACACTCTACTTCAAAACCTAAGTGCAAAGGATGCTACAACAAACGATCAACCCATTGCTTCTCCGGTAGCCGCTCCAGCTCCGTCTGTAGGTGCAAAGATCCGAGCGGCATGTGCCCGCACAACGGCCCAAGTGGGTAAGTCCGCCCGGGCTCATGGGCCTACTCTACGGGGCTCACAGATCAAGCCATCCCCCTTATTGGGCCCGAGCAACGGCCCAATAAGGACCCAGCAAGGAGGCCCAGAACCAGTGCCACATCATCATCACCACGTTATCACTGCTATATTGGGCACATGCCTATGCTATAAAAGGACCCCCAAAGCATCCAGGAATGGGGTTGGCCATTCAATCAGAGAAAGAGAGGATCCCAGGGCAAGTGTTAGAGCTCAATTCTCTCCTTCTTGTTTCTCTTCTAGTTGCTCCGCACAACCCCACTGTACGAAGCTTCTCTTGGCCTGTCAAGAGAACGCTCACCCCTTATTTTACTCAAATTATAGTGAAGATCAGGTGGCACCTCTCGCCCGGAGACGTAGGTCGTAAGACCGAACTTCGACAACAACTCCATGTGTCATCTCTCTCCTTCTCAACTTTCTAATCTCTAACATACAAATAATCCAATTCAATCAAGGCTGTGGGGCGGGGTTCCCGATCAAGGCAGCTCGGAAATTTTTCCCACAATCTTTGGCGCTGTCTGTGGGATATCGATAGAGGTCTTACCCACACCTCTACCGACTCCTATTCAACTTATGGTGACGAGCCACAAGTCCTCCTCCAAATCAACCTCAACGCCTTCATCACGCCGACATCAACACGCTCGATGGTGAAGGCTAGCACCAACCCACTAAAGGCGGGTGCTGAACGAACAAACGATATGTTGATCAAAGAAGAACAAGAAGTCTCAGTTGCAACCAACCGAAGAAATGTTCGAGAGCGGCTGGGGCCGCAAGGCAGCCATCCAGAAGGGCACAGCGATCGGCGAGACCCGTCATCCCCGAGGCATCGATCTGGTAAAGAACACGCTATTCAAGGGAGCGAGCCTCAGGCTACATACGAGATCTCGGTTGCTAACTTCCAGCTGCTAAATCTCCTCAAGAAGAATGCGGCCCTCGAACAAGAGAGAGACTCCTTGAAGAAGGCAGCTGAAAGGGCGGGGGTTATGATCCTTAACTCTCCTACTGTGACTGAAGGCCTACTGAAGACTCGCCCAACTGTGAGTCATCACCTCAAAGAACCAAGGAGGGTTCATGCCAAAAAACGTCAGGCATCCGCGCAAGCACCTAAACAAACGGTGTGGGATTGTCTTAACATCGAATGCGCTCCAAGCAACCGTCAAAAGAGGTCGCCTGAATCAACAGGGTCTATTGGACGCCATGTTCACTCGCATGTAAGAATGCCAGATGCACGTGAGCTACTCAACCGATGAAGGCAAACCACCGATGGGGGATGCTGCCATCAAGATCGCAGGCTATTAATCGCCTCAGCGGGGCCTCTTCATCCCAAGATGCTCGCAACCCCTTTTCCAGTGGGTTGGCGAACACCAAGTCTGCCCAAGTTCAACTGCATCAAGGGAGACCCAGCTCTCCACATCCTAGCATACAAGCAGGCCCTGACGCCATACGAGTATGAGAACCATGTTCTTTGTCGTATGTTTGCGGGAAGCCTCGAGGGGCCTTCCCTCGATTGGTACCACACATTGCCCACCGGTGCGGTGGCTACTTTCGAAGAACTGGCAGAACTCTTCATGGATCATTATCGGCTTAACCTGAAGCCAGAAAAGAAGCTGGATACTCTTTACCGGCTAAAGATGGGCTCCGACGAATCCCTGAGGAGCTTCACAACCAGGTTTCGCAATGAGCATTCTGAGCTCACTGGCCGTTACCAAAATGAGGAGGTCATTATGTTGGCGTTCCAGAATGCCATCCGGCCGGAACTTCATATCTACACTGATTTTATCCGACATCCTCCGAGCTCCTTGGAGGCAATGTTCAAACGCGTGCAGTGGGAGATATATATGGAGGACAACCAGCGGGCTAGAAAGTTGCGCGAACCGTGCAAACCTCGCGACTCTCTACACAGGAAGGCTGACGAAGCCCCGAGGGATGCACACTATAAGAAGTCTGCCAATGCTGCATCCGACCAAAAGGTACAAGCCAAAAGATACAATGAAGATCCGAAGTCCCTTCCAGCAGGGAAGAGCGAACTCCAAGGGAGTAAAGGGTATTCACTGAGCTGAACACCTCCATTGAAGACATCTTCGTCTATTTGCAGAACGAGCCCTTTTGCAAGTGGCCACAGCCTCTCCCTCCAAATTCTAACCAGGCGGGAGATACGACAGCCTACTGTGAGTTCCATCGCAGTTATGGCCACCCAACCTCTACATGTCGGAAGCTAAAACATCACATCGAAGACCTGATCCAAGAAGGGCGGCTCGATGGCTACCTCGCTAACAAGGAACCAGGTCGAGAAAAGAAAAGGCAGTAGCAGTGGAGAAAGAAAGGCAACATAACACGTAGATGCATAATCATAACGTCCGTTGGGCAGCCTTTGAAAAAGTGTAACTGCAACTTTGTTATATTAATAAAGTGTCCTTTTTTCTCTAAATCAAATCTCTCGAAGTTCGATTCCACCATGTTAAGGCATAAAAAAAAAGGCTCCTGGCAACCCAGGTCAATCGAAGACCTTCGATTCCGCCCATTCAAGTCGGAAGCTCGAAGGCAATTCGGCTACGCCCTCTCAAGGCTAAAGTCCGATAAAAAGGCTCCTGGTAGCCCAGGTCAACCAAAGACCTTCGATTCCGCCCGTTCAAGTTGGAAGCTCGAAGGTAATTCGGCTACGCCCTTTCAAGGCGAAAGTTCGATAAAAAGGCTCCTGGCAACCCAGGTCAACCAAAGACCTTCGATTCCGCCCATTCAAGTAAGAAGCTCGAAGGCAATTCGGCTACGCCCTATCGAGGCTAAAGTCCGATAAAAAGGCTCCTGGCAACCCAGGTCAACCTAAGACCTTCGATTTCACCCATTCAAGTCGGTAGCTCGAAGGCAATTCGGCTACGCCCTCTCGAGGCTAAAGTCCGATAAAAAGGCTCCTGGCAACCCAGGTCAACCAAAGACCTTCGATTCAGCCCATTCAAGTCGGAAGCTCGAAGGCAATTCGGCTACGCCCACTCAAGGCTAAAGTCCGATACAAAGGCTCCTGGCAACCCAGGTCAACCAAAGACCTTCGATTCCGCCCATTCAAGTCGGAAGCTTGAAGGCAATTCGGCTACACCCTTTCAAGACGAAAGTCCGATAAAAATGCTCCTGACAATCCAGGTCAAGCTAAGCTATCAACTATACTCATCCGAGGCGATGAGAATAATTCCAAGGCAGGTGTCGCCGCTTTGACATGCACCAAGTTCAAGAAGACATCCTTGGCACTCAAAGACAAAGTCCGAGGCGACCAATGCCTCGGCACTCTACAAGCCCAAGGCCCAGCCCTTGGCACTCGAAGACAAAGTCCTAGGTAAACAACGCCTCAGCACTCTACAAGCCCAAGGCCCAGCCCTTGGCACTCGAAGACAAAGTCCGAGGCAACCAACGCCTTGACACTCTACAAGCCCAAGGCCCAGCCCTTGGCACTCGAAGAAAAAGTCTGAGGCGACCAACGCCTTGGCACTCAATAAGCCCAAGGCCCTGCCCTTGGTACTCGAAGACATAACCCGAGGCGACCGATACCTCGGCACTCTACAAACCCAAGGCCCTACCCTTGACATATAAAGACAAAGTTCGAGACGTCATCGCCGACGTATTGGCATTCGATCAAAAGTCCAAGCTTAGTCTTATCATTCAGGTCCAAGCATCAGACTGTCACTGGCTATCACCTTTTCTCGACGACTGACAGGTTCCAAATCGGTTAGGGGGTGGTCGGTCTAACTTTGTCAGCGTGTCTCCACACTGGTGCAGCCGACGGTGGGTTCCTCATGATCTTCGTTTGCAAAAGGCCTTAATGGCCCGAGTTCGCCATTAAAGCCACTGTCTGAATCCTCAATATGTGGCATATGAGGAGCGCAAATAATCTTCTTTATTCTTAGATGACGTTTTCCCAACACAACGGGTCCCTGACGATTTTCATCATGAAAAGAGCGGCCTACAATAGGTAAACAAGCGATAATAAAGAGTAGGGTGGGTAAAAAATCTATCGAAACACGAGATAAAATGGTGCTTCCTTGATCCTGGCCAAGTCAACACCCTTATATGACCGTAGTACTTGGCGAATACAATAACCAGGTGCGGTAGTACATTGGGTGAAGACTGGCTGGCCATCACGCGGCGTCATCCTAGATTATCTCTAAGAAGCCCCCTCAAGTATAGCGTTATCCCTCGCTGACAATCCCGTGTACCAGTGTTTTAGGAATATGACCGAAAAAGTGTCGGTTTCAGATAGGGCTAAAATTCAAAAAACACACTATTTTTAATACCGACACTTTTTGGCATCTTCTAGCAGCCCCCCCTCAGTTTAACAAAAAACTGAGAGGGGAAGGGGTGTTGGCATCAGCTACAGTCCACCCCTTGGCTTCGACACAAAAACCGAGTGGGGAGGGGGTGACGGCACACCGTCGGCAGCACACCCCTCGGTTTTGTCAAAAACCCGAGAGGGGGTATGTGTCGGCTTCAACAAGCAGCCCCCCCTCGGTTTCGCACAAAAACCAAGTAAAGGTGGGTGTGACGGCATCAACAAGCAGCCCCCCCTCGGTTTCATAAAAAACCGAGAGGGGAGGGGGTGTTGGCATCAGCTACAACCACCCCTCGGTTTCGTCAGAAAACCGAGAGGGGGTGTGTGTCGACATCAACAAGCAGCCCCTCCTCGGTTTCGTACAAAAGCCGAGTGGGGAGGGGGTGACGGTACACCATCGGCAGCACACCCCTCGGTTTTGTAAGAAAACCGAGAGGGGGTGTGTGTCGGCATCAACAAGCATCCCCCTATCGTTTTCGCACAAAAACCAAGTAAGGGGGGGGTGTGACGGCATCAACAAGTAGCCCCCCCTCGATTTCGTAAAAAACCGAGAGGGAAGGGGGTGTTGGCATCAGCTACAGTCCACCACTCGGCTTCGACAGAAAACCGAGAAGGGGGGTGTTCGGCATCAACAGTAACTCACCCCTCGGTTTCGTCAGAAAACCGAGAGGGGTGTGTGTCAGTATTAACATGCAGCCCCCCTCGGTTTCACACAAAAACCGAGTGGGGAAGGGGCAACGACACACCATCAGAAACCCACCCCTTGATTTCGTCAGAAAACCGAGAAGGGGGGTGCACGGCATCATTCGTAGCCCACCCCTCGGTCTCGTCAGAAAACCGAGAGCGGGGGTGCGTCGGCATCAACAACAATCTACCTCTTGGTTTCGTCAGAAAACCAAGAGGAGGGAGATCAACGTCACCAACAGAAGCAAGGCAAAGCAAAAAAAAGAAAGAAAGAGTCCCACTTTCAAAACAACTTGTTACCATCACATGAGATGTCTGCCATTTATCCCTTGCTTTGATCAAATAGCAAACACAGAGACTAGTGGTGGGGATTCACACTAGCAAATCAAAAAAAATGGGGGGCTGAATACACATCATGGGATTTGGTTGGAGGGCAGAGCAGAATGAGTGGAATGTAAGAAGGCATCTTCGACTCGCTGCTTCTATGAAGTATCTCAAATGCATGCATTAGGGGCCTCCACTGCACCTTTCTTCCTCACGCCGAATCAACAGCCCGGAGAGAAGACCGTCAACTCCTCCTCCTTGGATCCGAGACC
The DNA here is from genome assembly GCA_947650365.1 of Chamaelirium japonicum. Taxonomy (NCBI): domain Eukaryota; kingdom Viridiplantae; phylum Streptophyta; class Magnoliopsida; order Liliales; family Melanthiaceae; genus Chamaelirium; species Chamaelirium japonicum. The sequence continues at coordinate 30,712,848 of OX393560.1, forward strand.
TGCGACTCAAGCGGATCCCATCACTCGCAACCCAGATGGTGTAGCGACAACTGAAAACCGATCGGCAACGGTGACGGCAGGGCCTCCCGGTCGGCCGAGTCTTGTGTTCTCCCCCACACCCGATCGGCCTCCAGCCACTGCCGTCTGCACCCCGTGTGGCCTCTTCGCCCGCACAGCAAAATGGAAGGGGGGAAAACCCTACTCCCGCCCCCTATGCGGTCTCGTCTCATCGCACAACCGATCAGATCGAAAAAAAAAAAGGGGAGGGTCCCACCCCCCCTCGTCGCTCCTCTCATCGCACAGCAAACTCCGCGAGGGCTCCTGTCACACATGGAAGAAAAAAAAAACAAACAAAGTCAAGCAAAAGAGAAAACAGAGAAAGAAGGAATAAAAACCAAAGAAAGGAAAGAGAGAAAAAAAAGGAAAGAGAGAGAGAGAGGGACGTCTGCTCTCTCACCGAAGTCAAAGGAAAGAAAGAAAGAGGGAAAGAAAATCAAAAGCAAAAGAAAGAAGCAAAAGCTGCACATGCCACTCGTCGGTCCGGATGGAAACAAAAGCCCCACGCCACTCGATCGTCGCTCGGGATGGAAACAAAAGCCGCACGCCACTCGATCGTCGCTCGGGATGAACGCAAAAGCCGCACATGCCACTCGTCGCTCGGGATGGAAACAAAAGCCCCACGCCACTCGATCGTTGCTCGGGATCAAAGCAAAAGCCGCACGCCACTCACCGCATGGGATGGAAATGAAGGTCGCACACCACTTGATCGCCGCTCGGGATCCTAATGAAAGCCACATGCTCGCTGCTCTTCTGATGGTCAATCATTACAAGTGGGACACCAATGCAATAATAGGAATTAACCCATACAACAATCAGATGTGCCATCCAACCTTCATCCAACCCACATCCAAACTCAAGGACGTTGAAACCTTTTGTCTTGTTATGACGTCGAGCATCAAACCTCATAGTGGGGTATGCCTCCATTCGTTTGGTGTAGGATTCCAAAAGGCACTGATTTGTTTTTTTCGGGAGCACCCACTTACAAAACCGAGACTTTTTGGCTCGCACCAAAAGGGTCTCGGCGTCAGCAGAAGGAAAAGGGGTCTCGGTGTCCTCTCGATCGGGAAACGTACTGAGTTTTCAGAAACACCCCCTCACAAAACCGAGACTTTTTGGCTCGCACCAAAAGGGTTTCGGCGTCGGCAGAAGGAAAAGGGGTCTCGGCGTCCTCTCGGTCGGGAAGCATACTGAGTTTTCGGAAACGCCCCCTCGTAAAACCGAGACTTTTTGGCTTGCACCAAAAGGGTCTCGGCGTCGGCAGAAGGAAAAGGGGTCTCGGCGTCCTCTCGGTCGGGAAACGTACTGAGTTTTCTGAAACGCCCCTTTGCAAAACTGAGACTTTTTGGCTCGCACCAAAAGGGTCTCGGCGTCCTCTCGGTCGGAAAACGTACTAAGTTTTCGGAAACGCCCCCTCACAAAACCGAGACTTTTTGGCTCCACCAAAAGGGTCTCGACGTTGGCAGAAGGAAAAGGGGTCTCGGCGTCCTCTCGGTCGGGAAACGTACTGAGTTTTCAGAAACGTTCCCTTGCAAAACCGAGACTTTTTGGCTCGCACCAAAAGGGTCTCGGCGTCGGCAGAAGGAAAAGGGGTCTTGGTGTCCTCTCGGTCGGGAAACGTACTGAGTTCTCTAAAATGCCCACTTGCAAAACCGAGACTTTTTGGCTCGCACCACAAGGGCCTCGGCATCGACAGATCAACCCAAGTGTCCAACACGAACATGTGGGCTGGGCTGATGACACGAGTCGAGACTCTGCTAATATGAACCACGACACCGATGGCCCTTGCCAACCATGCCAGAATCCTAAGGTGTTTGCACGTTGGAATCCCAGCCGACCCAGGGGGTCCTGACCCGACTGGGAGGGGGTAACTGTGGGTGTACAAAATTATACCGGATCGGATCAGAGCGGCATGGGCCCGCACAATGGCCCAAGTGGGTAAGTCCGCCTGGGCTCATGGGCCCACTCTACGAGGCTCGCAAATCAAGCCCTCCCCTTTATTGGGCCCGAGCAACGGCCCAATAAGGGCCCAGCAAGGAGGCCCAGAACCAGTGCCACGTCATCATCTCCACGTCATCACTACCATATTGGGCACATGCCTATGCTATAAAAGGACCCCCAAGGCATCCAGGAATGGGGTTGGCCATTCAATCAGAGAAAAAGAGGATCCCAGAGTAAGTGCTAGAGCTTAATTCTCTCCTTCTTGTTTCTCTTCTAGTTGCTCCGCGCAACCCCACTGTACGAAGCTTCTCTTGACCTGTCAAGAGAACACTCACCCCTTATTTTACTCAAATTATAGTAAAGATCAGGTGGCACCTCTTGCCCGGAGACGTAGGTCATAAGACCGAACTTCAACAACAACTCCATGTGTCATCTCTCTCCTTCTCAACTTTCTAATCTCTAACATACAAACAATCTAATTCAATCAAGGCTGTGGGGCGGGGTTCCCGATTAAGGTGGCTCGGAAATTTTCCCCACACCGTCCTTAACTCCCGCTCCTACAGAGGTTGTTCCGACAGTTCAAGCGGTGACTCCAACACTCTCCTCGGCTCCCGTCCTGGTGGAAGTCGTCTCTCCAGCACTGGTCTCGATGGTTGCCCAATCACCGATGATAACAACAATGAATGCGCATCAAATACAAGCATTGGTAACCGACATGATGCACTCCCACGGTAGTGGTCTTCCTCCGATCACAGCGGCATACTCGAAGCCTTACACCGCGAGGATCCAACAGCTGCGCTTCCCCATCGGGTTCCAGCCCCCAAAGTTCCAGCACAGAAATCCAAGACAGCACGTCGCTCACTTTATCGAAACCTACAACAATACCGGCATGTATGGTGACGAGATGGTGAAACAGTTCGTTCGCACCCTCAAGGGTAATGCATTCGACTGGTATGTGGATCTTCCTCTAGGATCTATCGATAGTTGGGATCAGATAGAGAGGGAGTTCCTCAATCGCTTCTACAGCACCAGACACACCGTCAGCATGACCGAGCTTACTGCAGTCATGCAAAGGAAGGACGAGCCAGTGATCGACTACATCGATCGATGGAGGAACCTCGTGCTGAATTCATGAGACCGCTTGTCTGAAGACTCGGCCATCAAGATGTGCACCCAAGGCATGCACTGGGGCCTGCTCTACATCCTCAAAGGGATCAAGCCTCGATCCTTCGAAGAACTCGCAACTCGGGATCACGACATGAAACTCAGCCTAGCAAACCGTGGAGACTCGAAGAATAAGGACTTCTTGAAGGTGGAGAAGAAGGACAAACCGTCGGCACCAAAATCGAAGCAAGTCAACGTTGCCGACGTTACTTCAACCTCCAAGCCTCTTAAGATCGGTGGCAAGCCGGATCAGAGAAAGGGAGCCGCTATACCGCCGCCTCCGCCGCAAAGGCAAAGGATGACTCTCGAGGAGCTCGAAGCAAAGGAGTACCCCTTCCCGGACTTGTAAGTCTCCTCCATGTTTGACCAGTTGCTGCAGAAGAAGATGATAGAGCTTCCTCCTTCAAAGAGACCCGAGCAGATGCATCGCGTCGACGACCCTCTCTTCTGCAAATACCACCGAGTGGTAAGTCATCCCATTAAAAGAAGCTTCATCTTCAAAGAAAGAATCATGGCACTCGCAAAGCAAGGGAAGATAGAGATCGACTTCGGAGAGGTCGCTACGGCCAATATGACGTCTATCGCCTTCAGTTCCTTCTCGTCGGTACTCATTGCTGCACGACAAAGAACGCCTAAATTACGCGCCAACCGTCAAAGGCCAACCGCGAAGTCAATTTCCCAACTGAAGGACTCGAAGCGATAATAACGTGCTCCTGCACTCGCTGAGGAAGAAACACCGCTGCCCCGGGGGCAACCATTGCTTATGCCAGTACCTCTCCCAAGCAATGCTACGTCCTAACGAGCGCTCCAAAAGAGATATAAGCAAGGAGATCCAGAAGTTGGTCTGTTGGGCCAGTCTTCGGGGAAGTTCGACTATTACGTCCTCTACGCAAAGCCTTCGTTCGTTTCGATTGAAGAAATCAAGCCCACCTGCTGGGGATCGGAAGACTAGCCAATATAGCCTCCGGAAGAACAAATCTCTCCAACTGATAAGGGACCAGCTGCTGCTGCCGATCATCATCTTAGCAAGGGAGAATCCACCGACGAAGGGCATGGGTCATGCTACCCAGGCGACGAAGGCCACGGCAAGCAAGGCAACAAAAGTAAGACCGGATGGTGAGGAGATTTTCCGAGCGAAGGCCTTACAAGAAGAAAAGCAAGACTCCAGGAAGAAAGACGTACAAAGTGCCGCCGGCAAACCTGGACGATATCCTCTAGCAAAGCCTTCCAGAACTAGCAACGTTGCAAGAGTTCTTCCCCGATCACTTCTCCCCAATCGATCAGCATATCAGGGTCTCGTGTTGCATGGTCGAAGTTCGTAAAATGCCGGAAGGAAAGGGTGAGGTCGAGACTTCTGAAGAAGGCGACTCCATTGACGAGGGAGATGGCTCCGACAAGGAGGGCACTGCCTCTCACGACGAAGCAATCCTACACTTGCTGCTCGTTGAAGCTTTGCACCTTCCGAAGAAGGCTCGCTTGGCAATGGCTGCAGCCTTAGCAGACCCGGACAGCTACAAGAGGAAAAGGAAGAACAGCGAGAAGGGCAAGATTGTGGCCTCGTGCGATGCGACGATAACCTTCTCGGACGAAGACTTACAACTCGGAACACGATTGCACAACCAGCTCGTCTACGTTTCGGGATACATCAAAGAGAAACCGATAAATCGAATCCTGCTAGACTGTGGCTCCGCTGTCAACTGTTAGGTTTGATGTGGTCTACAGCTCGTAAAACCCTAGATTTGGCTGTATATGGTTGATAGTTTATTTAGGATTGTATAAAGGTACGTATTATTATACGTGTTCTGTTTACAGAACTTTAAGAACTATGGCTATATAGTAGTCCATCTGAGTGGGAGACTCAGTGGATCGGTCCTATGAGCCTAAATTATTCACAGCTCTGATTTGGGTTGGTCACCCTATCCGGATAAGCTGTTGGAATGATAGAGCATGAGTATCTCCATAATGGTCATTACCAGGCACAGTGTCTGTGGCCGAACAGAACCAACACGGTGCACAGATCGATGAGCAGACACCGGTGCATATAGCCGTGTTTCTGCTTAGGGTAATCGTGTTAGAATTGGTGAGGTCTATAGCTCGTAAATACCTATAGTTTAGCTATGTATGGTTGATAGTATAGGAATGCATATTGGTACGTCTCTTAGTACGTGTTCTGATTACAGAACAGAGAGCCTTGGCTACATGGTAATCTACTTGAGTGGAAGACTCAAGGGACTGGTCCCATGTAACCTAAATACGTTCGCAGCTCTGATAAGGATTGGTCGCCCTATCAGGATAAGCTGTTGGGATGACAGAGCGTGGGTGTCTCCACCACGGTCATTACCAGGCACAGTGTCTGTGGCCGAACGGAACCAACACGGTGCACAGATCGGTGAGCAGACACCGGTGCACTAAACCGTGTTTCTGCTTAGGGTAAAAACGGTCCTAAACCCTGAGGAACCATGTCTGGTGGACTAACCAGTTATGTGGTGCTTTGGCGCACCAATGTATGAGGATCCGGATGCAGTGATCCAAAACCACGGTGTACTAGGTTACCCGACTGGCGTTGCATCAGCATGTCACTCCTGCAGGCTATCCACACCCCTAACGGGAGGTGCGTTCCTTGGTCTGACCTACGTCGTATTAAACCCTGGCCAGGTGGTCATCAGTTGGACTGGTGATGGATCCGGTTGCTCGGAAGAGTAATCGGAGATATGATGTATGTGGTCAATCTGGAAGGAACCGAGTCATATGAGCACTCGAGTCTGACGGTATTCTCCACCGCTCGAGTTGCATCATGGCACCAGTGGAGGGACATCGAGTTTACCATACTAAGCGGAGAGCAGGGGTATGAGGGAGAACATAGTAAGTCCGGGGGGATTGAAGTGCAGCCTGCGTCGCACTCTGGGTGGCTACGCAGGTTAACTCGGACTCAGAGGATTGATGGTACACTCGGGTAGTGTGTCGATCGAGTCTGAGTTGGAAGCCATGAATCCTGGTCCCTGAAGGTTCCACCTTATCGACATTATGTACGATTCTTATACCATCTCATCGAAACACAGAACGTAGTTAGAGGAAGCGAGAAGTCCAAGCCTACGCTCCGTGAATGCTTCGCACTAGTGCACGGTAGATGCGTAGCTACGTGTGTGCACTAAGGGGAAACCCTAGGTTAGTGCAGAGACGCATGTAACAATTCCTTGTCATAAGTGAACTTTGCCACATGGGTACGATGCACCGGGACATGCTGCGAGTTGACTAGTTGACTTCACTAGGGGTATCCTACGGGAACCTCAGAGAATAGTGAAATCACTGGTGCACTTCACTTATGTGTGCCTTGCAAAGTCTCGTACACGAGGAATGGCCAACTATTGACATAAGGGCGTTTTGGTCATACCATGCGTCACTATGTACTAAGGGGGTCGGTCCTAAGTGTTGGGAGACTGGTCAAGGCCGGCCCCATTGCTTTCAGGAGGTTGTTGCCTCCGATGAAAGGGCCGGTCATGAGGCACAGAAAACGGGCTGGTTTTGACCGTTTTCGAAAACAAGGAAAAGATAGAGATAAAAGAAGAGATATATAGGGAGAGGTTTGAATCAGTCAATCCTATCCGCTAGACTTATCCATAAGGATAAGGCCAACCCTATATAAGGCATAGGGAGAGAGGGGGGGACGAAATTAATGAGCCATGCAAGCCCTAGGGCCGGCCCAAGCCATGGGGGAAACCCTAGCCACCCCCTCTCCTCTCTTCGCATCTCCTCTCTCGTCTCTCTCTCCCTCGCTTGCGCCATTGGATGGCGACTCGTCTTCCTCACGTGGTATTTCGTAGAAGGAGAAGGCTCGTCGTATGGATGCACTCAGAGATCCATCGACGAGGTGCCGTGCATCGTGTGAGATCGGGTGAACTAGAAGGCGTCTCCCGCAACCTTTTGCTGTCCAGAATCTGCACAGAAAATCAACGTTGTTTCTATGATTTCGGGAGCTACAGAAGTCCAAACAATGTGAAACTTGTTGCAAAAGTTGTGTCTCGAAGGTGGCTACTTGCAGTCCAAATTTCAGCCCAATCGGAGTTCGGAGCAGAAAGTTATGGCCGTCGCACCGAAGCTATGTCGAGCAGATCCGTAGCCCGTCTCCATCGACAAAGAAGAAATTTGTCGCGGTGAAAGAGTCCGCACGCAGGTATGATCTCTAACAAGTAGATCTAACTTAGATAGAACATGCATACAAGCTAGATTGTTCTTTTGCGTTAGATCGTCGTTAGGGGTTTGCGTAGTTGTCATGCTAGATTCATACACGCATATGTAGATCGTTTCGATGAAAATTTTGATATGTAACGCACACTGCTCTCGGTCCTCGGACCTTAACTTTGCTTCCGCTGCGGGCCTCTGCCAGGGATTTATTTCCAACAATTGGTATCAGAGCCCGCTAGTGGTGTGCGTTTCATGTTTTTTCATGAAACCGTCATGTGCGCGCATGAATAGTATGAGCCGCCATCGGGGTTCTACGAGTAGATCATGCATAGTATATTTTGTATGTTCTATGAATCGTTCTTGCAGGGCGCCACTTCTAAAATTATTCTGGATATGTGATTGCTTGCTACCGGGGGTCGGACCCCGTATTAGCGATTTTGTCTGGATGTTTTTTCTTCTATGTGTGGATAGATTTTAGAGCCATGGTCGGGCAAGAGGTGAAGATTCACCACCCTTGATTCCCATGCTTTTTGCTAGGTTTGTTTTCCTTTTCGTTCTAGGAAATTGTGTACGAGCGAGCACTTGCTCGAAGCGTACTAGAGCTTTTTCGGTTACAGATTGAAGAGGAGGACTTGCCGTAGAGATCCACCACCGGAAGGACGAGCGGAACCTTGGAGGACGATGGCGATCCGGCAAAGCGTACACGATGACGGCAAAGGGCATAAAGTGTCAGGAGATCGTATACAGAGGCTTGCACCGGATTGAGGAGCCTTGCGAAGGAGACAGAGAGCCTGCGCTGTGCCAGTCAGGTTCAGGGGTCGGACCATGAACTTGATTCAGTTGTGTGCTTGTTTCTTTCAGTAGTTCTTTATATTTCTGTAGAGAACCCCGATGCGATAATTTAATTATCTATGTTAGAGGGATGCCCTTTCCCCTCGGGTCCTATCGACCTTATTAGGATAGGATTCCACTAGTGACGCCTTGATGATAGTATGAATTCCTCACATTTGGTTATGCCCCCATTAGGTCAACACCCGATTAGTCGGGTGTGCCTATTTGGCAAGCATCGAAACCTAGAATGAGTTGGAATTCTACTATGACATCATTCGTCAAATTTATAAGTAAGGCACCATGTTAGTGAAAGACCTTTCCTGTCAGTCTGACCTTAGGCTAGGCTCCAGGGCATTAGCGTAATAGCCAAGTTTGCAAAATATCGATGTTCTTGGGATATGTAATGTGACCCTTGAGTGGAGAAATCCACTCGAGGCAGGGACTATGATATTCCGAGATCGATTAATGCTTTGCAAAAGGCTTGAATGCTAATGGGAGCACGGTATGACCAGGGTCTAGTGTATAGGTTGTCGTGACCTTAGTGTACACTCATACTTGCATTAAATAACCCTCAACTATAATAAGGGATGTGTAAGAGGACTCGTCGAGATCCTCTGGCCTCCACAACCAACTGCTTTGTGTCTGGGTGGAAGGGCGTAGCTCGACACCCCCTAGGGTGAGGGTTATGTTTTTTTCATGCCAGATAACTTAGCGGTCTCCTTCAGGATATGGTGGTTACGGGGCCAGGAGAGAAGGGCTTTTTATCCCACCCTAGTGGGGGCCGCATGAACTCCCGTGCCGTAATTGCTTAGGCTTGTGGGTAAGCATCCGAAGTGGACGTAAGGCATCTGTTGCTTGCACAATGGGGATCACGTGGCACTGGCCAAAAGGACAACCATGGTCCATCAAAGCCCTTAGTTGGCAGATTTGGATAGGGTCAAGGAAAGGCCCGTGTAAGCGGATTGACGCTGCATGATGCCCCCTAGGGCAGGTGTAGTCGATTCCGAGATCTTACATACATGGTTAATTAATCCATAGAGGTGTCTTCGCTGTGAGGGTAGCGCTGACATTTGGATATAATTAGCTTATTTTAAAAATCCATAAAATAAGTTATTTTGTATTCGTTTTCATTCAACCATATAGTTCCCCTATCCGCTATCCCATAAGAGAACCAGTTATCGGGTCTCTAACTACGTAGAGCCGAAGCGCTTTCTTTAGCTTATGCATAGGGTAGTAAAAACGTACATTGGCATGTAATCTAAGTATCCCTGTATTAGACCTAATGGGTCCAGATATCACTAGGGCACTAACTAGGGCATATGAAGACTGGCGAGAGTCTAAGGAGATGTGCAAGTGCTATGTTATAGCAGACTTGCGGACAACTCTTTAGAAGCGAGTCAGAGATATGCCGGGTCTTCTCTAATTAAGTTTTACTTGCATTAGATGTCTGGAAGGCGAAGTCAGTCGACTCATCGCTTTTCCACTAAGATACTTGTCGGTACCGAGATGTCTGAGGTATGCTTGTTCGGGAACACATCTTTGAGTTCCAGAACGAACTAGATTCCAAAGACATGGTACCAGATGACGAGGTGGTGGAAGACGTCTGTCTTGCATCCTTGTCTGGAACCTTCGAAGGCGTTATCAGAGACTTTAGCTTTAACAAGTTAGAGATGATAAACACAGAACTTCTAAGGAGATTTCCAAAAGACATAGGATGTGATCAAGATTAAAGGCAAAGCCTTTAGTGCTTAACCTAGGTCTTCTTTAGAAGAACCAAAGGGAGTAACTTATAAGAGATCGAAAACTATTCTAGTGCAGAAACTGGTATGGACTCCTAAGTCTGGTAACGCTAAGAACGGAAGTGTTTCTGCTTTGGCAAGTATAGAGGATATTTGAAGATTGATTACGGTCTCAGGGTGTTAGGAGTTCAGTCACTATCTAGTAGCAGTTCTTATGCTTCTTGGAATGTAGACTTCGGGTCTACAGAGATTCAAGGAAAGCAGAAGGCTACTTTATAGTGAAGTAATCCTAATATAGGAACTGATGCCATAAGCCGCTGCGGAAGCTGTTAGATATGATTGTCTTAGTTTTTCCAAAACATGGATTTTGATTTTTAGAGATATAGTTCTGTTTCCTCTTAGGTAAATGAAGTTTTAGTTTTAGACAGCACCGTAGGTGTGTATCTTAAACTGAATAGATAGCTTCATTATTAAAGGAATAGATCAAAAAAATCTCTTTGTATTTAATCCTAATTCGGAAATAGATTTCATGACAGCTGCAGCGTCTAATTAAAATTCATCTAGATCCTTCGAAGAAGATATCCCATTTGTGACCCCTCTGATTTAGATATTCTGCCTTAGATAAATTCAGAGATAACAGAAGGCCGAGTTTCTGTTCACAGATTCATCGGAGATCCTTCTAACCTCTGAGTGTAATCTGGAAGGCATAATAACTAAAAGGGCCACAAAAGGTATGGGGGTTAGTTAATTTTGACGTCTATGGTTCCAAGAGCGTCTAGACGATAGAAGACTCTTCGATTTAATCGAAGGAATAAGTCACTATCGGACGAGTTCCATAGGATCCTAAAGGAGCATGGGATTATCTCCCAGTTAAATGCTCCAAGGATGACACGTCAGAATGAAGTCTCCGAGAGAAGAAATCGGACTCTGTTTGACATGGTCCGTAATATGATGAATATCACCAAATGTACTACCCACCTTTTGGTGGGGTTGTACCTTAAAACAGTAGCTTATATCTGAAACTATCTCTCATCTAGATCAGTACCTCAGACCTATAAAGAGCTATGGTCTAAGCGAAAGCTGACACTATAGAGTCTTGAGATATAGGGTTGTCCTACACTTGTGCAAAAGGACAAGAGGGATGAGATGGAGATGTAGTTTCAGGTATATCTGTTTATAGGTTATCCTTAGGAGGCATAAGGTGGACTGTTTTATGATCTTGAGGTTTGGAAGGTAATCGTTTCTACGAACACTATCTACCTAGATCAAGATTATATTATAAGGCCATAAATTTATCAGTAAGGTAGTTCTGGGTAAACTACTGGGTACTGGTAGAGAGTGCGCATCTGAAAACGTAGTGGGAGTAGATGATACAAGAAACTAGTATACCAGGTATTGTAGAAACGATTCACTTTGTACCACCACCACCTCATCGTTGTGGGAGCATCAGAGCTCCTGAAAGATACTATGGAGAAACTTCGATAGTTAATCCAGAGTTTCAGGAGGATAATCCCTAGAGCTACGAAGAAGTAGTGAGAGCTTTCGACAGCTCTGACTGACAAAAGACTATGGAGGCGAATTTGCATCAATATCCCTTGGAATAGTCTTGACACTTATAGCACTATCACCCTTCGGGGTGTAGGAGGTGTATAAGAAGAGCACCCGATTAAGACTTAAGTAGCTATATTAGTTGCCAAAGGAGAAGGGATTGACTATGTCAAAACCATCTCACTGGTAGCTATGCCTAAGTCTATTTCGGATCCTCTTAATCCATCGCAGCCCATTATAGTTAGAAGATCTGGTTGATGGATGTCAAGACAGTTATTCCCTAACGGAAATTTGGAAAAGACATATGGATGATGTAGCCCCAGGCTTTGTGTCAGTAGGTTAGGAAGATTTGGAATGCAAGTTACAACGGTCCATTTATGGACTGATGCAAGCATCCAGGTTGGAATATCTATTTTGATCAAGGGAATCCGCTCACACGGATTTGATCAGAATGAGGATAAACCAAGTTGGTACAAGAAAGGTGAAATAGCTACAAGGGTGTATTTAGTACTTTACGTTAACGATATTCTACTGATTGAAAATGATGTAAGAATATTGTTTACGGTAAAGGTTTGTAGTCATCACAATTCGATGTGAAAGACCCTAGTGAGGCGAGTTATGCTCTGGGAATCAAGGTAACTCGAGACAACCAGAGCAAGATTCTCTTACTGTCACAGGCTACGCATGAAGATAAGATTCTAGCCAGATTCATTTTACGAGGCTAGGTATCTATTGTGCGGCAGGAAGATGGGTCGGTTTCAGTCGAACCCGGATCCAGATCTTTGGACCGATGTGAAGGGTATACTCAGAAATCCTCGTTAAGTAAAGATTGTGAGTTAGCTTGCACTTCACAGGTCCTGATATCGATTGGCCACAAAGGATCTGACTTTAGTGTCAGATGTGTGTTCCAGAGAATCGATTTCAGGGATTATTTTTATCTTGGGATTAGAAGCGGTAGTTGGTAGAGTGTGAAGCAAGAGTGAATCACAGACTCTACCACAGAGGCTTAGCACGTTGTTATGTGCTAGGTAATATATCAGGTGGTAAGGCTTAGGAAGTTCTTAGAGAACTTAGGACGCGTACCAGAAGCTCAGTTATATGTTGTTGCAACAGAAGAGCGGTAAGCAAGGTCCAAGGAGACTAGGCACCACCGTGAGGGGAAACCCATCAAGTACAAACTTCACTTGATCTGATAGTTATAGGAGGAAATGCAAGTAGCGGTACTGAGGTGGAATCTACAGACAATGTTGCCAATTCCATTAAGGAATTCCTGCAAAGGCTTTTGGGTAGCATGTAGAAGCTACAGAGCTCAACACCGTTATTCCTCGTTAGATCTAGTGGGAGATTGTTAGAATTGGTGAGGTCTATAGCTCGTAAAAATCTATAGTTTAGCTATGTATGGTTGATAGTATAGGAATGCATATTGGTACGTACCTTAGTACGTGTTCTGATTACAGAACAGAGAGCCTTGGCTACATGGTAATCCACTTGAGTGGAAGACTCAAGGGACTGGTCCCATGTAACCTAAATACGTTCGCAGCTCTGATAAGGGTTGGTCGCCCTATCAGGATAAGCTGTTGGGATGACAGAGCGTGGGTGTCTCCACCACGATCATTACCAGGCACAGTGTCTGTGGCCGAACGGAACCAACACGGTGCACAGATCGGTGAGCAGACACCGGTGCACTAAACCGTGTTTCTGCTTAGGGTAAAAATGGTCCTAAACCCTGAGGAACCATGTCTGATGGACTAACCAGTTGTGTGGTGCTTTGGCGCACCAATGTGTGAGGATCCGGATGCAGTGATCCAAAACCACAGTGTACTGGGTTACCCGGCTGGCGTTGCATCAGCATGTCACTCCTGCAGGCTATCCACACCCCTAACGGGAGGTGCGTTCCTTGGTCTGACCTACGTCGTATTAAACCCTGGCCAGGTGGTCATCAGTTGGACTGGTAACGGATCCGGTTGCTCGGAAGAGTAATCGGAGATACGATGTATGTGGTCAACCTGGAAGGAACCGAGTCATATGAGCACTCGAGTCTGACGGTATTCTCCACCGCTCGAGTTGCATCATGGCACCAGTGGAGGGACATCGAGTTTACCATACTAAGCGGAGAGCAGGGGTATGAGGGAGAATATAGTAAGTCCGGGGGGATTGGAGTGCAGCCTGCGTCGCACTCTGGGTGGCTACGCAGGTTAACTCAGACTCAGAGGATCGATGGTACACTCGGGTAGTGTGTCGATCGAGTCTGAGTTGGAAGCCATGAACCCTGGTCCCTGAAGGTTCCACCTTATCGACATTAGGTACGATTCTTATACCATCTCATCGAAACACAGAACGTAGTTAGAGGAAGCGAGAAGTCCAAGCCTACACTCCGTGAGTGCTTCGCACTAGTGCACGGTAGATGCGTAGCTACGTGTGTGCACTAAGGGGAAACCCTAGGTTAGTGCAGAGACGCATGTAATAATTCCTTGTCATAAGTGAACTTTGCCACATGGGTGCGATGCACCGGGACATGTTGCGAGTTGACTAGTTGACTTCACTAGGGGTACCCTACGGGAACCTCAGAGAATAGTGAAATCACTGGTGCACTTCACTTATGTGTGCCTTGCAAAGTCTCGTACACGAGGAATGGCCAACTATTGATATAAGGGCGTTTTGGTCATACCATGCGTCACTATGTACTAAGGGGGCCGGTCCTAAGTGTTGGGAGACTGGTCAAGGCCGGCCCCATTGCTTTCAGGAGGTTGTTGCCTCCGATGAAAGGGCCGGTCATGAGGCGCAGAAAACGGGCTGGTTTTGACCGTTTTCGAAAACAAGGAAAAGATAGAGATAAAAGAAGAGATATATAGGGAGAGGTTTGAATCAGTCAATCCTATCCGCTAGACTTATCCATAAGGATAAGGCCAACCCTATATAAGGCATAGGGAGAGAGGGGGGGACGAAATTAATGAGCCATGCAAGCCCTAGGGCCGGCCCAAGCCATGGGGGAAACCCTAGCCACCCCCTCTCCTCTCTTCGCATCTCCTCTCTCGTCTCTCTCTCCCTCGCTTGCGCCATTGGATGGCGACTCGTCTTCCTCACGTGGTATTTCGTAGAAGGAGAAGGCTCGTCGTATGGATGCACTCAGAGATCCATCGACGAGGTGCCGTGCATCGTGTGAGATCGGGTGAACTAGAAGGCGTCTCCCGCAACCTTTTGCTGTCCAGAATCTGCATAGAAAATCAGTGTTGTTTCTATGATTCTAGGAGCTATAAAAGTCCAAATGACGTGAAACTTGTTGCAAAAGTTGCGTCTCGAAGTTGGCTACTTGTAGTCCAAATTTCAGCCCAATCGGAGTTCAGAGCAGAAAGTTATGGCCATCGCACCGAAGCTATGTCGAGCAGATCCGTAGCCCGTCTCCATCGACAAAGAAGAAATTTGTCGCGGTGAAAGAGTCCGCACGCAGGTATGATCTCTAACAAGTAGATCTAACTTAGATAGAACATGCATACATGCTAGATTGTTCTTTTGCGTTAGATCGTCGTTAGGGGTTCGCGTAGTTGTCATGCTAGATTCATACACGCATATGTAGATCGTTTCGATAAAATTTTTGATATGTAACGCATACTGCTCTCGGTCCGCGGACTTTCACTTTGCTTCCGCTGCGGGCCTCTGCCAGGGATTTATTTCCAACAAATCGGTCCTAAACCCTGAGGAACCGTGACCGATGGACTAACCAGTTGCGTGTAACTTTGGTTCACCAACGTGTGAGAGATCTAACCATGACCCAATACCACGGTGCACTGGGTTACCGGACTGGCGTTGCATCGGCACGCCACTCTTGCAGGCCATCCATATCCTTATCAGGAGGTGCGTTCCTTGGTATGACATACACCGCACTAAACCCAGGCCTCGTGGTCAATAGTTGAGCTGTTGATCGGATCCGGTTGCTTGGCCAAAGCGATCGGAGGTGCGATGTGATAGTCAACCTGGAAGGAACCTAGTCATATGGTCACTCGAGTCTGACGGTGCTCTCCACCGCTCGAGTTGACTCATGGCACCAAGTGGAGGGACATCGTATTACCAATACTAAGCGGAGAGCAGGGGTATGCGAGAGAGCTTAATAAGTCTGGGAGAATTGGAGTGCAGCCTGTGTCGTACTCTGGGTGGCCACGCAGGTTAACCGGGACCCAGAGGATTGACAGGGACACTTGGGTAGTGTGTCGATCGGGTTCGGTTGGAAGCCATGAATCCTAGTCCCTGAAGGTTCCACCCTATCCAACATCGTTACAGGTCATTACTTTCTCCTTGTCTCACAGCATATTATGAGTTGAAGAAATAATGCCTAATCGTCCTGTGTTCCGTGAGTGTATCGCACTGGAGCATGGTGGTTGCACAGGACTAAGTGTGTTCACTAGGGGGTAACCCCAGAGTAGTGTAGAGACATACGATGTTGCCATTATACTATGAGAAGTCCATTCCGTGTGTGCGTGTTGCACTAGAACGCAGAATGCGAGTTTAGTAATTTTTACTATGGGGCACCCCACCTTTTACTAAGGGCACCCTAGTAAATAGTAAAAATACTATTCATCATCTCAGGGTGTATTGACTTGTTGCTGATGCCGATGAGGTGCCCTAAGTGTTAGGGTGCATTATCGTGCAAGTAGATGGGCCATACATAGTCCCGTATGAGGTGAACGACCACTAGATGCATGGGGGCATTTTGGTCATTTCAAAATATCACGCATGCCCTAATGACCACCATCCTCACTAGGGCTAGCTTGCATGGCCATCAAACTTATAATTAAGGGATTAATTCAGATTTGAAAGAATTTGAATCATCTCCTTAATTGCAACAATTTTAATATGGCAACTAGTAATAAAGAGGGGCATTGAATTTGCGAGTAATGAGATAGAGAGAGAGAGAGAGAGAGAGAGAGAGAGAGAGAGACGGTTTAAAATGGCAAGGGAGAGTAAGGGGCACGAATTTCAGATCTGAAATGGTGCTTCCTTCTCAGATTTCCGATGAAGAACCAAAGCCCCTTCTCTTATGGTTCGGTTTTTTGACATCTCTCTCTCTCTCGGGTTCATCTCTTCTCTCTCGCTCATCTTCTTCTCCAAGTGTGTGTGTGAGATTGATGGAGATCACTTGCACTCTGAGACACTCAGAGATTAGAGTGCAAGGATCCGGGATGATATGTGAGATCGGGTGAATCCGATGAGATTCATTTCTCTCTTGCGCGAGGATCCCGCTCGTGAATGCTGCCCAGATTTTACGGGTAGATCTGTACTGTTTTGATCACTGCAGGATCTATAGAAGTCCAAATGACTTCAAATCGATTGAAAATTCTTGGCGTTGAAGTCTTCTTTCCGGCAAATCAATTTTTGCTCCGTTCTGATGTCGGGATAGAAAGTTACGGCCTTTGCACTAAAGGGTGTTCGTGCAGATTCGAATTTGTCTTCATCAACATTGAAGCAATTCTTCGCGGTGTTAAATCCTGCACGAAGGTATAACCTACTAACCCCTTGATCTATCATAATGCATACATATGAAATATGTTAATCATTTCGATAGATGACTATAGGGGTTCGATTCGTATTTGTTTTATCATTTGCGCATATGATTAATATGAATGAAAATTTTAAAAATGCACCGCACACCGAAACGATTCTCGGGATCAACTTCACCTTCCGCTACGCCTCCGATATCATTCCAACAAATGGTATCAGAGCCATTTTGGTGTGCGATTCATGAGAAAATTTTTTCATGGAACGAATCGTGTGTGCATTTGCTGAATGAATGCATCACCGGGGTTTGCGTAGATCATATATTCATATATGTCGTATGTTATGCATAGTGTATTTTGCAGGGCACCACTATAGTGTGATTGTTTGCTTTCGGGGGTCGGACCCCGAAATATAATTGCATGGTATTTCGATTGTTTCTGTGATGGATGAATGTAAGGCCTAATGGGACAAGCGCGTGGAGGTTGACCACGGCTTGGTTTTTCCCGGCCCTTATTTCTATTCTTGTCTTTATTCTTCTACCTAGGAAAATATGTACGAACGAGTAATTGCTCGGAGCGTACTAGTATTTTCAGTTACAGGTTAAAGTCTTGGAGGACAAGGATAGATCGGAGATTCATCACTGGAGGACCGAGCGCGGTGGCCCAAAGTAAGGAATATCTGGAAGATGCCATTGAAGAAATGTCAGAGCATTGCTAGTCAGGTTCAGGGGTCGGACCCTGAACTTGATATCAATGGATGTTTGTTTTTCTTTGGTTGGATATTTCTTTAAACCCCGGTGAAAGAATATAATCTGATGCAGTATGTGTTAGATTGTGTGATGCCCTTTTCCCACTATTTGTGGGATGCCTTTTCCCCACTTGGTCCATGCGACCATTAGGTTAGATCTCCATTTATTGACACCCGTAGTCTAATTGGTGTTTGATGGTAGTTGGATCCCATAACACTCGATTATGCCACCGTTAGGTAGAGGTCCGACGGAGGTTGTCGGATGTCCCTAATTGGTTTGACATCGAAACCAATAGTGATGTGGTGATCATCTACGGTATCAGACATCAAGTTACATATGAGGAGTCATACTAATGAGAGACCTTTCCTTGTATGTCTAGATCATAGGCTAGGCTCTAGAGCACAAAGGGTATGATCATTTTATTTAGTATCGAAGGCTTGGAGAGTATGTAATGTGATTCTCGGGAGAAAGGTGACAATTGAGTATCCACGGGATAGGGACTATGGTCCTTTCCAAGTCTATCTATACTTTATAAGAGGTCTTAACTCTAGTAGGAGCGCGGTATGACCAGGGTCTAGGTCTAGGTTGTCGTAACCTAGGATCTAAAATACTTGCATTAAAATAACCCTCACCATAATTAAGGGATGTGTAAGAAGACTCAGTGTGAGTGCCCCTGGCCTCCACGACCAATTGCTGAATTTCTGGGTGATAGGGTATGACTCAACATCCCCCTTGGGTGAGAGTTATGTTCTGTCATGTCAGAGGCTTAGCAGTCTCCTTCGGGATATGGTGGTACGATGCCAGGAGAGAAGGACTTTTCTCGCCCTCGCGGGGGCCGCATGAACTCCCGTGTCGTGATTGCCTAGGCTCGTGGGTAAGCATCCGAAGCACCCGTGAGGCTACCCGTTGCGTCGCATGGAGATCACGTGGGACTGGCCAAAAGGTACCATAGTCCATCATAGCCCGATGTGGCATATTTGGATTGGGTCGGAAAGATCCGATGTGAGCGGAGGACGATACACACTGCCCCCTCGGGCGGGTGTATCCGAATCCGAGATCTCACATACATGGTAAATTACTCCATGTAGATGTCTTCGCTTTGAGGGTAGCATTGGCATGTGGATGTAATTAGCTTGTTTTAATAATATCCTTAAAATAAGTTTTAATACAATCTATATTCAACCATAGATCCCTTGTCCGCTATCCCATTAGACAATTAGATAACGAGTATCGACTTCGTAGACCGATAGCGTCATCATGACCTTATGTTAAGGGTTGGTAAACTACTATAGCTATAAATCTTAAAGTCCCTAAACCAGACCCATCGGGTCTAGATGCCACTGTGGTATAGGCTAGGGCATATAACGACTAACGAGAGTCTGTACAGATGTGCAAGTGATATGTCATAGCATACTTGCGGACAACTCTTCAGAAGTAAGTCAGACATATATCGGGTCCTCTGATGTAATATTCTGTTACAGCATCAAATGTATGAGGGACACAGTCAAATGACTCGCTATCTCACCATCAAGAAACTCGTCAGCACTAAGATGTTTGATGGAATACTAGTTTGGAAACACATTCTTGGGTTCCAGAGCGAACTGGTTTTCTTTGACATAGTGCTAGATGTCGAGGTGATGGAGAACATCTGTCTTGCATCCTTATATGGAACCTTTGAAGGCTTTGTCAGAGACTTCAGCCTTTTCAAGCTGGAGATGGCAAATGCGGAACTTCTGGGAGCTATCCAGGTCACTAGGGATGGGATCAAGATTAAAGGTGATTCCTTTAGTACGTAACTTAGGCCTTTTATGAAGTGCCTAAAAGTATGAACTGATCAGAAACTAAAAACAATGCCTGTATAGAATCAGGAGCGGACTCTTAAGTCTGGTGAAGCCTAGTACGAAAGTGATTCCGATGTGGCAATAGAAGGGGCATTGGAAGATTGAATATGGTCTCAGGATGCTAGGACAGGTAAACATCAACTCTTGGTGGAGTTGAATTGCCATCTAGTAGCAGTGCTTCTGCTTCTTGAAATATGGACTTCGTGTCTATAGAGATTCAAGAAAAGTAGAAGGCTACTTATTGGTAAGGTGGTCCTAACATAGATACTGATACCATAGCAACTGCGGAAGCTGTTAATATGTTATCTTAGATTTTTTGATAGAAGGATTTTGATCCTTAGAGATTTAGTTATGTTTCCTCCAAGCTAAATAAAGGTTTTCAGTTCTAACTGATGGCTTCAGTGCATCTCTTAAACTGAATAGGTACCTTCATTGCTAAAGGAATAGCTCATAACAATCTTTTTGTATCAAAATCTAGTTCAAAAATAGATTATATAATAGCTGTAGTATCTAATTCATATTCATCTTATTCCTTGGGATAACTTAATCCAATTGTGGCTCTTATGACTTAGATATATTGTCTCAAACATAATTCAAAGGTTAGTGAAGGCTGAGTTTCTAGATACAGATCCCTTGGTGACCCTTCCGACCTGCGAGTCTTGTTTGGAAGGCAAAATAACTAAAAGGACCACTGAGGTATTGGAGTTAACCCATTCTGACGTATGTGGTTCCAAGAGCATCCAAATGGATAATATCCATTGGATGAGTTCCATAGGTACCTGATAGGGCATGGAATGATATTCTAGGTAATTACTCTAGGAACACCATGCCAGAATGGAATATCCCAGAGAAGGAATAAGACCCTGTTGGACATGGTCTAAAGAATGATGAGTTTTGCCAAGTTTACTACCCACCTTCTATGGGTTACACCTTGAGACACAGTAGAGTATATCTTGAATAATATCTTATCTAATTAGTGCCTCATACCCCTAAAAAGCTGTGGTCTGAGCGAAAGCCTATACTACGACATTTTAGTATATGGGGATGTCCTGTATATGTGCAGAAGGACAAGAAGATAAGATGGAGACTAAGTTCAAGGTGTATCTGTTTATAGGTTATCCTAGAAAAATATAAGGTGGACTATCCATGATCCTGAGGAATAGAAGGTGATCGTTTCTACGAATGCCATCTACCTAGAGCGGGATTCTATTATAGACCATATGTCCACTAGTAAGGTAGTTCTGGGTGAATTACTGGATACTAGTAGAGAGCGCATAATCGAAAACGTAGTGGTTGTAGATGATACAGACACTAGTATACCAGAAACTGTAGAAATAATTTGCCCTGTACCACAACCATCTTGTCGCAGTGGGAGCACCATTAGAGCTCTTGAAAGATTTTGTGGACAGTTTGTAAATTAGTTCATAAATTCAAGAGGATGGCCCCTTGAGCTACGACGAAGTAGTGAAATTTTTTGACAGAACTGTCTAACAGAAAGTCATGGAGACAAAGCTTGTATCAGTGTCCAGTGATAATCTTTTGTACCAGGGTTCATCAAAGCTTTATTAAAGCATATTTGGATTGGGTTAAAGTTAAAGACCCGTGTAAGCGGATCACTATGCGCACCCTCCCTCGAGTGGGGGTATACTGAATCTAAGGCTTGCGCACCTGGCAACTTATCCCATTGGGTAGAAATTGGCAGAAAAGAGGATATATGATGCAGTTTTCAGGCTTAGGAGTTAGCAGGTCAGGAATACCTGGCTTACAGAATTGTAAAGGTTCATTTATGGACTGAAGCAAGTATCCAGGAGAAGCAATATCTATCTTGATCAAGTATAATCTATTCATACAGATTTGATCAAAATAAGCCAAGTGTGTACAAGAGGAGCGATGGAACTATAAGGGTGTACTTAGTACTTTACATAGACGATGTTCTACTGATTGAAAATGAAGTAGAAACATTGCCTAAGTTAAATGTCTGGTTATTATCTTAATTCGACTGAAAGACCTTCGTGAGGCGAGTTATATTCTGGAGATCATGGTAACTCGAGATCGTCAGAACAGGATTCTCACGCTATCACAGGCTATGCATAGAGATATGGTTCTAGCCAGAATCAATATACAATACTCCAAAAGGGGTTTCTTGCTAAAGCTTGAAACTGTCGAATGATATAAATCATAAGACACCTAAGAAGATGACAGAAATACAAAAGGAGCCCTATGCTTATGCAAAGGGTAGTCTTATGTATATCATGATTGTATAAGATGCTAGTTATCTGTTACGCAGCAGGATTGGAGGGTCGGTTTTAGTCGAATCCGGGTCCAGTTAGCTGGACTGATGTGAAGAGTATACTCGATATCCTCGTCAAACAAGGACTACGAGTTAGTTTACACTTCACAAGACTTGACGCCGATTGGATGAACAAGATCTGATTTAGCATCAGACGTGTAATCCAGATAATCGACTTCAAGTATAGTTTTCACCTTGGGATGAGAAGCGGTTAGTTAGCAAAGTGTGAAGCTATTATGCATCACGGGCTCTACTACAGAAGCCTAAGCACATTGTAGCGTGCGTGACAGGAAAATAGGTGGTAAGGCTCTGTAAGTTCATTGTAAACTTGGAAAGCATACTAGAGGCTCAGTTTTTTGTAACAATAAAAGAGCGGTAGCTAGAGCCTATGCACCACCATAAAGGAGAAACATATCAAATACAAATTCTACTTGATCTGGTAGTTTTAGGAGGAAAGGAAAGTGGCGGTAACTGAGGTAGCATCTGCAGATAATGTTGCTGATTCTTTTAGGGAATTTCTGCAAAGGCTTTTGGGCAGCATGTAGAAGCTATAAAGCTCATGACCGTTTTTCCTCGCTAGACCAAGTGGGAGATTGTTAGGTTTGATGTGGTCTACAGCTCGTAAAACCCTAGGTTTGGCTGTATATGGTTGATAGTTTATTTAGGATTGTATAAAGGTACGTATTATTATACGTGTTCTGTTTACAGAACTTTAAGATTCATGGCTATATAGTAGTCCATCTGAGTGGGAGACTCAGTGGATCGGTCCTATGAGCCTAAATTATTCACAGCTCTGATTTGGGTTGGTCACCCTATTACGATAAGTTATTGGAATGACAGAGCATGAGTATCTCCATAATGGTCATTACCAGGCACAGTGTCTGTGGCCGAATGGAACCAACACGGTGCATAGATCGATGAGCAGACACCGGTACATATAGCCGTGTTTCTGCTTAGGGTAATCGGTCCTAAACCCTGAGGAATCGTGACCGATGGACTAACCAGTTGCGTGTAACTTTGGTTCACCAATGTGTGATGGATCTAACCATGACCCAATACCACGGTGCGTTGGGTTACCAAACTGGCGTTGCATCGGCACGCCACTCTTGCAGGCCATCCATATCTTTATCGGGAGGTGCGTTCCTTGGTATGACATACACCGCACTAAACCCAGGCCTGGTGGTCAATAGTTGAGCTGTTGACCGGATCCGGTTGCTTGGCCAAAGCGATCGGAGGTGCGATGTGATAGTCAACCTGGAAGGAACCTAGTCATATGGTCACTCGAGTCTGACGGTGCTCTCCACCGCTCGAGTTGACTCCTGGCACCAAGTGGAGGGACATCGTATTACCAATACTAAGCGGAGAGCAGGGGTATGCAAGAGAGCTTAATAAGTCTGGGAGAATTGGAGTGCAGCCTGTGTCGCACTCTGGGTGGCCACGCAGGTTAACCGGGACCCAGAGGATTGACAGGGACACTTGGGTAGTGTGTCGATCGGGTTCGGTTGGAAGCCATGAATCCTAGTCCCTGAAGGTTCTACCCTATCCACGATCGTTATGGGTCATTACTTTCTCCTTGTCTCACATCATATTATGAGTTGAAGAAATAATGCCTAATCGTCCTGTGTTCCGTGAGTGCATCGTACTGAAGCATGGTGGTTGCACAGGACTAAGTGTGTTCACTAGGGGGCAACCCCAGAGTAGTGTAGAGACATACGATGTTGCCATTATACCATGAGAAGTCCATTCCGTGTGTGCGTGTTGCACTAGAACGCAGAATGCGAGTTTAGTAATTTTTACTATGGGGCACCCCACCTTTTACTAAGGGCACCCTAGTAAATAGTAAAAATACTATTCATCATCCCATGGTGTATTGACTTGTTGCTGATGCCAATGAGCGCCCTAAGTGTTAGGGTGCATTATCGTGCAAGTAGATGGGCCATACATAGTCCCGTATGAGGTGAACGGCCACTAGATGCATGGGGGCATTTTGGTTATTTCAAAATATCCCGCATGCCCTAATGGCCACCATCCTCACTAGGGCTAGCTTGCATGGTCATCAAACTTATAATTAAGGGATTAATTCAGATTTGAAAGAATTTGAATCATCTCCTTAATTGCAATAATTTTAATATGGCAACTAGTAATAAAGAGGGGCATTGAATTTGAGAGTAATGAGATGGAGAGAGAGAGAGAGGAACGGTTTAAAATGGCAAGGGAGAGTAAGGGGCACAAATTTCAGATCTGAAATGGTGCTTCCTTCTTTGATTTCCGATGAAGAACCAAAGCCCCTTCTCTTATGGTTCGGTTTTTTGCCATCTCTCTCTCTCGGGTTCATCTCTTCTCTCTCGCTCATCTTCTTCTCCAAGTGTGTATGTGAGATTGATGGAGATCGCTTGCACTCTGAGGCACTCAGATATTAGAGTGCAAGGATCCGGGATGATATGTGAGATCGGGTGAATCCGATGAGATTCATTTCTCTCTTGCGCGAGGATCCCGCTCGTGAATGCTGCCCAGATTTTACGGGCAGATTTGCACTATTTTGATCACTGCAGGAGCTATAAAATTCCAAATGACTTCAAACCAGTTGCAAATTCTTGGCGTTGAAGTCTTCTTTCCGGAAAATCAAGTTTCGCTCTGTTCTGATGTCGAGATAGAAAGTTACGGCCTTTGCACTGAAGGGTGTTCGTGCAGATTCGAATTTGTCTTCATCAACATTGAAGCAATTCTTCGCGGTATTAAATCCCGCACGAAAGTATAACCTACTAACCCCTTGATCTATCATAATGCATACATATGAAATATGTTAATCATTTCGATAGATGACTATAGGGGTTCGATTCGTATTTGTTTTATCATTTGCGCATATGATTAATATGAATCAAAATTTTAAAAATGCACCGCACACCGAAACGATCCTCGGGATCAACTTCACCTTCCGCTACACCTCCGATATCATTCCAACATCAACATCATGCCCATCCAGACAATGTGACAACTCGGCATCACCAATGACCAGCTCTCGCACAGCCAGCTGGTCATTCAAGGGTTCAACCAGGGTGGACAGTCCACTATCGAAATCATCCGCTTGAAGCTGTCTATCGGCCCGCTCGACACAACGGTCCTCTTCCATGTCATTGATTGCCAGACGTCGTATAGCCTCTTGTTGGGAAGACCATGGCTACATGAGAATGGCGTTGTGGTGTCCACTTGGCATCAGTGCTTCAAATACTACGAGGAAAGCATGGAGAAGTGCATCATCGCTGATGATAAGACGTTCAATGAAGCCGAGGCACATCTAGCCGACGCTAAGTTCTAGCAAGCAAAAGACCTAGTCGTGGAAGTCCTTCCGGCTAAAGCCCCGCGAGCCCAAAAGGCTGAAGAAGTAAAGCATGACATGCTCCTTCACCTGCAAATCTGATGCAACCTTCCGACAAGGCAAAACTTGAGGCCCAAGAAGCGTCAAAATCAAGACAAAGGATACGCATCAGTTCTGAGCCAAGAGCAATACAACATACCCCATTGCCCGTCCAAGCGACACAAGTCCTGCATCTCGCACCTCAGTGGTTTCATAAATCCGAGCGGTCGCCTCCTACTCCGGCAAGAAAGTTGGCCCCGCCGTTATCACAGGCCAACGTCATCACTCTGCAAGAAATGACAATTCCATTACCTAGTCTGACACAAGCTCCAAACCCGAGCAGGCCTGTTAAATCTGTCGACCCCAATCAACTCGAATTCAAGCCAAAAGGGAGTTAGGGGCAAAACGTTGCCAAGTTGCTATTCAAAGCCGGCTATAACAAAGAAAGCACCATGGGTACACTTCCCCCAGCAGCAACGCCACATGGGATGACGAGGACTCAAGCTCGGCTGTTTCAAAACGACGAACAAATTCTCCTGAACTGCCGAGGCATCGGCTCTAGTCAAACTCCGATGGTCGTCAGGATTGCAGTGAAAAAGACCTTCACCTCCAACTACATTGGGGCGAAGATGATAGACGAAGCTGCTGAAGGATCGACAATCTCTGATGCATGCTCTACCTACGCCAACCGTCCCAACAGCAAAAGAAGATGGCGACGGGCTCGATGCCAAGCCTTACTCCAAAAGCAAAACAAAAGCAATCAAAGCCGGTCGAATCTAAAGCGCATGTCCGTGTTCGAAAGGCTCGGGCCAGTCAAGCAACCAAAGAAGAGGTCGGTGTTTGATCGGTTGGGAATGCCAGTCGAGGGCATCATTTCAACACCCGCCTACCCACCCATGGCAGCGGTCAATTATATCTCCGTTATCGAAACTGACAACGGTAATACTTCTACTTCGGACGACGAGTTGCAAGATGCCCCGCCGGTCCTCGAAGAAGGGGGGCAGTCCACCGTTGACGACTTGAAGGAAATCAACTTGGGCACATAAATGGAGCCTCGGCCTATATTCGTCAGCACACTCTTGACACCTGAAGAAGAAGCTGCATAAACTGCTCCAAGAATATAGAGACGTCTTCGCATGGTCCTACAAGAAGATACCGGGTCTCGATCCAAAAATTGCAGTACACCAGCTCAGCGTCAAACATGGAGCTAGCGCCATTAAGCAAGGACAAAGACGCTACCGACCGAAACTGGTACCCCAAATAGAAGGCGAAGTGAATAAGCTAATTGAAGCCGGCTTTATCCGAGAGGTCAAGTACCCGACATGGATCTCTAGCGTCGTCCCAGTAAAAAAGAAGAATGGCCAAATCTGAGTGTGCGTGGACTTCAGAGACTTGAACAACGTATGTCCAAAGGATGACTTCCCCTTGCCAATCACGGAGCTAATGGTGGACGCGACGACAGGCCACGAGGTGCTAACTTTCATGGACGGATCCTCAGGCTACAATCAGATTCGAATGGCACCCAAGGATGAGGTACTCACAGCATTCCGCACACCGAAAGGAATCTACTGCTACAAAGTTATATCGTTCGGCTTGAAAAACGCAGGAGCCACCTACCAACGAGCTATGCAGAGAATCTTCGACAACATTCTTCATCAAAATATGGAGTGCTATATCGACGACCTTGTTGTGAAATCTAAGAAGAAGTTGGCACATCTGCAATATCTCAAGCTAATCTTCAAACAACTTCGAAGGTACCAACTCCACATGAATCCACTCAAGTGTGCATTCGGAGTCTCCTCAGGCAAATTCCTCAGCTTCGTCGTACGACATCGAGTCATCGAGATAGATCAATCCAAAATTGATGCTATCATCAATATGCCTGCACCAAAGACAGTACGAGACCTCAGAGGTCTCCAGGGACACCCGGCGTATATCCGAAGATTCATCGCCAACCTAGCTGGGAAGTGCCGCCTGTTTAGTCACCTCATGAAGAAAGGAGCGTCGTTCAAATGGGATGATGCTTGCCAAGAAGCTCTCCAAAACATCAAAGCCTATCTACTGAAGCCGCCAGTTCTATCGGCGCTGGTTCAAGAAAGGCCGCTAATCCTCTACATTAGTGCCCATGAGCAATCCTTGGGGGCACTCCTGGCTCAAGACAATGAGCTGGGCAAGGAGAGAGCGTGCTACTACTTGAGTCGCACTCTTATCGACGCAGAGCTAAATTACTCCCCGATCGAGAAGGTTTGCTTGGCACTCATCTTCGCCACGAAAAAGCTGCGACACTATATGCTGGCTCATACCGTCAAACTCGTCTCGAAGGCCGACCCCATCAAATACATCATGTCGAAGTCAGTACTCTCCGGACGTCTGGCGAAGTGGGCACTACTACTCCTTGAGTTCGACATCACCTTTGTGCCACAGAAGGCAGTCAAAGGCCAAGCTCTCGCGGACTTCCTCACAGAATATCCTCTCCCGGCAGAATGGGAATTGTCGAAAGATCTCCCAGACGAAGAAGTATTCTCCATCGACATCGCCCCCTCCTGGAAGATGTTCTTCGATGGCACGGTAAGACAGGACATAGCAGGAGCCGGAGTCATCTTAATCACTCCAAACGACGAGATACTCCCCTTCTTATTCCTGCTGTCGGAACCATGTTCCAACAACGTGGCAGAGTATCAAGCTCTACTCATCGGCCTCGAACTCGCCAACGATATGAGGCTTCAGGGACTCGAGATTTTCGGTGACTCTCAACTTGTCATCCAGCAAGTCTTGGGGGCATACGAAGTCAACAAAGAAGACCTAGTGCCACTGCACGCGTGAGCTTTGGAACTCCTTGGCAAACTCGAGGATGCTTCCATTCAGCATGTCTTCAGAAACCTCAACCAACAGGCTGACGCACTCGCAAACTTGGCGGCTACACTCTCGTTTCCAGAAGAACGTCAGCTTGTTGTCCCCGTCTGCAGAAGAATCATGATCACTAAAGAAAAAGGCCCTATCGGAATTCCAGTCCAAGCCAACGCGGTGCATATCCTCGAAATTGAAGAGCAAGACTGGAGGCAACCTTTTGTGGATTACCTTGTCCATGGTAAACTCCCCGAAGATTCAAAGCGTAGAGTTGACATCCGTCGACGGTCTCTAAAATTCCACCACTTCAACAACGAGTTGTACCGTCGAAGTTATGATGGCGCACTCCTGAGGTGCCTCGCAAAGGAAGAGGCAGAAGCAGCACTGGAAGAAGTACACACTGGAATCTGTGGCTCACACCAGTCTAGTCCAAAGCTCCACTTTCGCGTCAGGAGAATGGGCTATTACTGGCCCACCATGATTAAGGATAGCTTGGAGTTCATGAAGAAATACCACGCTTGTCATCTACACGGAGATTACATCCGTCAATCGCCAGAGCCTCTGCACCCAACAATCGCGTCGTGGCCCCTTGACGGATGGGGACTCGACATTGTCGGTCCCCTGCCCAAGTCATCCAAGCAACATCTTTACATTCTGGTGGCAACGGACTACTTCTCTAAATGGGCTGAAGCAATACCTCTACGGGAAGTTACAAGGCACTCCGTCATCAGCTTCATCCAGAATAACATCATCTTCTGATACGGAGTCCCTCGCTAAATCGTAACGGACAACGGGAAGCAATTCAAGAATGCTGCTGTCAGCCAATTTTGTGCCAAGTATGATATTAAACAGAAGTGCTCGACGATATACAATGCTCCGGCCAACGGTCTGGCAGAGGCCTTCAATAAGACTCTTTGCAAGCTGCTGGAGAAAACTGTCTCGAAGACAAAGAAGGACTGGCACGAATGCATGGACGAAGCGCCATGGGCCTACCGAACGTCTTTTCGCACTCCAACGCAAGCAACTCCGTACTCCCTTGTCTATGGAGTAGAAGTCGTTCTTTCGCTCGAGCTCCAGATCCCATCGCTCATGATAGTAATCATGGAAGGTCTCATCAGCAATGACAACGCCCAGCTCCGCCTAGCAGAATTAGAGGCCTTGGATGAAAGACGCCTCAAAGCTTAGCAATGTCTGGAGGGTTATCAGGCCAGATTGACTCGCGCCTTCAATAAAAAGATCCGCCCTCGATCATTCCAAACGGGAGAACTGGTGCTGGCAGTCAAACGCCCCATCATTTTCTCGCATCGAGGAGGAAAGAAGTTCGACGCCAAATGGGATGGACCGCACTCCGTCAAAGAAGTCTACTCCAACGGCGCTTACCTCCTCAACACGCCAGAAGGGCTCGCGCTAGGCCCTATCAACGGCAAGTACCTCAAAAGGTACTATGCCTAAAGCAAGGCCACACCCCTTGCAAAAAAAAACATGAACTACGTGCGACTTGATCCTCCTTAGGGGGGTACATAGGCAGCTTGAGAAATCACTTCAGGTTTAGTTCGACCAAAAGAAAAAACCAACAATGGTCCATGCAAATAAATTGCGAAACAAGGTGATATTATTAGATATTCAAGAGAAGACGGTACATGGCATAAGTTTTAAAGGAAAGCTACAATGCAGAACGACTAGACGAGAAGCAGCTAAAAGAAGGTATCCAAAGCTCGAAGACGGCACATTAACTCCTCTCTAGTAGCCTCCACTCGCTGAAGTTCCAAAGGACGTGTAGCCAAAAGCTCGCGATGGCTCGCCAAGTTCGATTGCTGCTTCAAGAAGCTCTCCTTCAAAGCACTCTCCGCGGTCTCAGCTCGCTCCAAACGAGACTCTGCCTTCCGAAGTGAGGCGCGCACCGATTCTATCTTCTTTTGAGCCTTCGACAGACTGGAAGCGGCCTCCGCAAGCTGGAGCTCTGACTAACACAAGCTCGCCTCGGCGGTCGCCAACTCAAAAGGAGTACTCCCCTCTAGTAGAGCCCGCCAGGAGCGATAAGCCTCACTGTCAGTCACGAGCAAGTTCATCTGAGCGACAAAAGAAAAACTGTCCACCTTTAACTCCTCCAGGCTCGCACAAAACTCTGCACCGTCAGTAGACTACAAGTTTTGGAGGGCACCAAAGCTCGCATCTTGAAAGGGCTCCAGCGTTGACTTGATGTACTACCGATAACTCACAAGAAGAAACTCCAAAACTCTGCTCCTCGGCCTTAAACTCAGGCGAGGTGCCTCAGAGTACGTAGGCAAAACCTTCCCTTCCACTGTGATCGCCACGGGAGCTACCTTCACCGACAAGGTAGGCAAAACCGGGAAAATTGTCACCACTGTTGCAACAACCGTCTCCTCCACCAAGCTTGAGAGAACGGCAGTCGGGGAACGTCGTTTGTCAACACTCGAAACTTCGACCTTCTCGTGAAAAGACAAAGCGTCGACGTCAATGCCGTCCAGATCGATATCGCCGCTAGGAAAGTTCTCCCCGCAAACCCCGAGGAGGTCCAGGTCATCCGGAGGAATGTCTAGCCCACACTCCCCAGGCACTTCCTGCGCGGCCCCAGTAGACGAATGCCCGTGAGATGCCTTCGAAGAGTTCGCCTCGCATTCCACCACTATAACGGAGTCTGTCCAAAAGAAATACACTACTTAATATAATAGAACCTCCTGAGCACGAAAAGAAAACAAAACAAGGAGAACTTCATACCTGCAAGGTCGGACAAAGCCACCCCAGACGGAGGGATCACCTCGTCTCTTAGAAGACCGGGCTCCACGACATCCTCAACCGGACAAGGAACCCTCGAAGTCATCCCGCGGGGAATGCACACCTTTCGTCTTTTAGGCGGGGGACCCTCAACAGCAGTCTTCGAGAGAAAGGATGGCCTGGGGGCATTAGCAAGGTCGACATCTAACACGGGAACCGAAGAAGGAACCCGGTGGGCACTGGAAAGACGACTGCAACTCTTCTGGGTCCTCTGAATCCCCAATTGGAGGCAACGTTCCTCCACTCCCGCTGAAGGATCAAAGCAGAAAATTTTAAACTCACTGCTCACCAGAACGTCAACCGAGAGACTCGCAAGCAAGGGGGATACTCGCTCTTCAATCCACTTGCAATAGCCCGGAGTGGCGGCATCCCAAAACCCCGACTTGGTCCCAGGGAAGAAGTTGCCACCAGTCAGTCAAGTATAAAAGAGAAGCCCAGAGGTGATAACCTTCCTGCGGGCTGATGCGCCCCTACAACCACTGAGGCATACCGGGAACTTCCTGCCGAAATTCTTACTGACAAGCGAAGCGGTGAGGGGAGTATTGTTCCACTTCCACTACATCCCCCCGACGCCAAACCAAGAAGACGGGGCGCCAGCTGACCATATTCCAATGCAAGCTGTTCGAAAGCTCCTCGTTGTCGTGGAACGTCGACCTCTCTAAAGGTAGCACTGAGTGCTCTGACAAAAACTCGAAGTCGGCACCTCCCATCCTCCGCAAAAGAGTGCGAGCACACTCCCTCGGGCGCTCCCAGCTGATAAAAGCATTTAAGATCCCTCCTATACCCGGTAGGAATAGCAGGTCGGCTGGATGCCCGCATCTGGCGAAGATCCCTTTTGGGAAGTGAAGAGCCATCCAGCCATACAGGTAGTGCAGAGGTCCAAAGGCATTAGACCGGCCAAGCTCCCCTTTGGCATTGTCCGAGCTGGACAAGCTCCAGTAAGTCCCACTGAGCCCCTAGTACAAGATGCATAAGATTACCGGGGCTAGATTGAAAAGCTCCCCCCTCGCCATCCGGGAGGCTGCAAGAAAGGTCCCCGGACGGATGACCTCGCCGGGACAGGGAAGTACGAACCGGCAAAAAAAGACAACCAGCCCGACGGCCTGGTAAACCGCCCGCCACTCCTCGCTGTCACGCCTCAGACCAAGGATCTCCCAGGGGCACTATTTTTCCTCCATTGAATGCCTCACCCGGGCCAAGGACTCAATAGGTTTTACAAAAGAACGTAGTGAAGGCCTCTTCATCTGAGCAACCTTACACATTGGGTGAGCTGAAGGTGCCGGGGGCCTACCTGTACTCGCCTCTGAACCAGAAGTCAACCCAGGAAGAAGGACGAACTCAGTCTGACTGATCCCGCGCTGCAATGTAGGGGTGGCAATGGGTCGGGTCGGGTCGGGTTGAGACCTATGTATAACAGAAAAATGGCCAACCCGAACCCTACCCGTTTAATAAACGGGTCAAAAAGATAAACCCAATCCCGACCCGCCAATAATCGGGTTGACCCGACCCGACCCGTTCAACCCGTTTAATACTCGGGTCGGACTGGGGCCAATTGCATTAGTGCCTGGTGTTTCACAGTTTGAGTGTTTGTGGCTTTGTGGGCTGTAACTTGTAAACCTGTAAGCCCATAACCTGTAACTGTAAGTCCATAAACTGTAAGCTCATAACCTGTAAGCCCATAACTTGTAAACCTGTAAGCCTTTGTGGGCTGTAACCTATAAGCCTGTAACTTGTAACCTGTAAGCCTGTAAGATTAAAAATTTGAAATGGTGTTTTTAGAGAGAGAAAGAGAGTGGGTGTTGCATGATTTTTTTTGGTAGCACTGTAGCAGTTGGTTATTATTGGTTAACATTGTAACTGTACTTGTTAAAACTGAGCAAAAGAACATGAGCTTGCAATTTGGAAGATGCGTTTCATCGAAGATTATATAAATACCTACCAAAGAAAAAGAAAAAATAAAAGTGGGGGGGAGGGGAGGATTGTGCTTCTGAATTGCTGCAAGGAGTTTATTGAATTATATCGATTGTCTTGCTCCTCATAAAGATAATACGTACCTGAATAGGCTGAATTGGGTCGAGAAATTCATCTGGGAGCCTCAGCATCCATAGCTTCAGAAGTCGCAGTTTTGGCTTTAACACCTAGCTGAACAAACTCATCAATAACCATTCCATCTTCACCGATTTTCCACAAAATATCAGCTGCAGCCGCAAACAGCTGGACCATAATTAATGATGTCAGACCACATAATAGTAAGCACATTATACTAGAGGACATGGCAGCTCCTCAATAAAAATACATGTTCATTATATGACCGCCCATCCCTTAAGATTGCAGAAGGGAATGTCTTCCTTGTCGCCCCTCGCAATATGAACATAAATCTCGAAAATCTTCCCATTTGCCATTCATATAATCAGTCTTCATTCAGAGATAAAAAACAGGCAATTCTATCTACTTGCTACAAATAAGAAGATACGGTGTTGCACTG
The DNA here is from genome assembly GCA_947650365.1 of Chamaelirium japonicum. Lineage (NCBI taxonomy): Eukaryota > Viridiplantae > Streptophyta > Magnoliopsida > Liliales > Melanthiaceae > Chamaelirium > Chamaelirium japonicum. Next base: position 30,746,162 of record OX393560.1, read on the forward strand.
TTGCATAAGGACAAAATACATCATTCTAATTAAGGTCTGTCATATGGCCCACATCTCAAGAATTGCACCAATAACCCCAAAAACAAATGATTTTTAAAAAGTAATTATAACACAAAATGTAGATAGTGCAAAAAACACAGCAACGACACAAAATGTAGATAGTGCAAAAAACGCAACAATGACACAAAATGCATTTCCAACTCTCAAACTTGTAGCAACATCACCAATTTCCTACTCATCTCCTCTCCCCCTTTGCTTCAAGGCCAACCTAAAAGAGAAAAACAAATACAAATTAGATATCAAATGAAATAAAGAAAAAATTTCAGAATTTGAATATCCAAATATTATAGTTGTAGCACTATATTATCAATCAAGATTAACCGTATTTGTAGTTAAGGACTGAGTTGATTGAGATGCATCTTGATTAATCGTTAAATTCATAATATCTTCGATTAGCTCATCTAGATTTGGCTCCAAGATGTCTAAATTTTAACATAATGCGACATATTAATAAATAGCCAAAATTTGATTTCATAATTACTAGGCAACAATGAAAATATATTACCTTTTTCCCCATATAACCAATCACGATTGCAAATCAAAGCCTCCACAGTTTCAAGTTTAAGAGCACTACGAAATTGATCAAGAACCCTACCACTACCACTAAATGCAGATTCAGAAGCAACTGTAGACACAAAAATACTTAAGATATCACGAGCCATTAAAGAAAGTTCAGGATACCGATATTGGTTGGTCTTCCAGAACATAAGAACATCCAACTTCTTGTTTCGATCGTATCTTGGCTCATCTAAGTACAACTCCAATTGTGTCTTTGATGCACTAGAAACAAAATCTTGACTTTCAAACGTGTCAAACTCCTACATTTTAAATAATAAAAAAATTAAATTTAAGTCTAATAAAGAAGGGAAAAAAATATATAAAAGATAATACGAAAGAATATTTCATGTTACCTTCAAAACATCTACACCCGTATTACCAAAATTTGTTTCCATATCATTTCCATCACCACTTCTACTTTTAGTTGCCCTAATAGATGTGGTAGAAATAGAATTGCGCATATACTCGTCAAAAAGAGTGAACAATTTCTCACGAATATGCATGATCTGAATAGAACCAATACCATAAAGCATCTGATAGCTCCACTCAACAAACTGAATCTTATAGCGAGGATCCAAAATCACTACTATGCCCAAAATAATGCTATACTCTGACTAATACTTTGCAAACTTTGTATACATTTGTGAGACCATCTTACGCATGAAACTATCTGAACTGTTCATCTCTCGAAACAAATTCAATTGAAGAAGAAACACCTCTTTAAAATACAAATTTGTCGTAGGATATTTAGTTCTAGAAAAAATATTCGTTGCATTATGAATAAGTCCAAGAAACTTGCAAACCTTCTCAATTTTACCCCATTCCTCTTGAGTTGGGCATACCTTAAATGACAAAAAGCACGTCGATAAAAGATAGCATTTTCAAGCATAAAGAAAGTGGAGTTCCATCTAGTTGGAACATCTTGCCTCAAACCTTTCTTATATTCAAGGGAAACATATGCAACACATTCTATAAATTTTTGTTTTCTTGATTGTGAACCTTTAACATACTTAACGCTTTCTCGGATCTTCAAAATTGAATCATCTATTTCTTTCAAACCATCTTGTAGAATCAAATTAAGAATGTGAGCACAACAACGAACGTGAAAAAACTCACCAAAACAAAGAAGAGCATCTTTTAAATTCAATTGGCTTTTCAACATCGCAATAAAAACATCATTGGAAGAAGCATTATCCAAAGTTATCGAAAATAACTTTTTTTTAATTCTCCATTCAATCAGTAAGGTATATATCTTCTCTGCAATGACAATTCCAGTGTGTGGAGAGGGCATCAAGCAAAAATTTAAAATTAATTTTTGTAAAACCCAATTTTGATCAACAAAATATGCCGTGAGACAAATATAGCCATCTGTTGTAATAGAAGTCCACAAATCAGATGTTAAGTTAATCCTGCTGGGAACTGACTGTAGCATGTTAAGAACCCTCCCTTTTTCTCTTTTGTATATCCTCACGACATCGGTCTTCGCAGTGTTTCTTGTTACTAGTTTTATATCATCACGCACATAAGTAAACATTGCTCTAATAGCCTCATATTTAACAAATTGAAATGGCAAATCATGCTTTATTATTGCTACTGTCACTAACTCACGAAATTTTTCATGATCAAACTTTGAAGACCTCATTGACAACGAACCTTTATTTTGATTGAGCATTAGCTGGCCTATGTCTTTTGTATTTCTCATAACACAATCATTAATATGTCGTTTTAGATTTCCAGTCCCCATTTTACTGCTAGCTAAATAAACTGTTCCACACTTCTTGCATTTGCATCTTTCTTTTTGATCTTCGGTTAATGAAAGCATTTCAAACATCTTCCAAACATCTGAGACACGTTTTCTTTTCCGTTTATCAGCATCTGTTTTGTTCATATTTTCTGAACTAACAGATTCATTAATCTCAACACCATGTCCATCATCACCATCATGAGCACTTTCCATCTATATAAAAAAAAATCAAACATTGATGTAAAAATTCACTACAAACAGTATATATAGCCTATATAGTCACACGACTCACACACTTCAAAATGCAATACCAGTAAAACCTCAACATTAAAGTAAAAATCAAACTAAAACCTCAATTGAGTATAATGGGCATATTACCGATTAGAAGTAAACGAGAGTTCACACTTCACAGTTCACACGCTTCTCAAATCTCAATAGGGATCACATTCACAGATTCACGATGACTTCTTCGTCGAGTAGTCGATCTGAATATTATTATACAACTACAAAAAAATTTCAAAAAAAAGAATAAAAAAAATTAGTACAAATTTAAAATCACATATTTTCTGGACTAACAAAAAGCATATAGTTGCACACTTGCATACAGGCACACAGCACAACTGCACAAGTTCACCACAGGTCCACAGCACAGAGAGAAGGTTCATCGAAATGGAGAGAGACCTGTAGATGAGATCGTCGAAAACTCGAAATGGAAAATTGGAAATTATGGTGCCATATAGAGTTACCACAGAGAGAGAGAGAGAGAGAGAGAGAGAGAGAGAAAGAGAGAGAGAGAGACCTGGGGATTGGGATTTGGGGATGGAGGGCAGACTCGGCAGAGTCGACAGTCGGCACTCGGCAGACAGATGGGCCGGGCGGCCTCAAGGCTGTAGAGAGAGGAGACGGGGACCGGGGGACGTCGGGGAGTCAGCCGCGCCACCGTTGCCGCGCCACTATTGCCGCAACCGCACGGCCCGCACGCAGTGGAGATCGATCGAGAATCGGGGAGAGTAGAGCTCTCAGCTCAGAGCGCCCGCCGCCCGCCATTTAGGAACTAGGATTATCAGTTAGGGCTTAGGTTTTTCTTTTAAACTTTTAGTTATAGTGGTTGGGTCGGGTCGGGTTGTGCGTTGACCTGATCCGTTAACTAAACGGGTCAAATCGGGTCAATCGGGTCAACTGCATAAACCCAAACCCGACCCATTTAATAACCAGGTTAATCGGGTCAACCCATTTATGACCCAAACCCGTTTAGGCCAAACCCAAACCTGCTAACTTCGGGTCGGGTTGGCGGGTCGGGTCAAGAATTGCCACCCCTACTGTAATGACGGCATACGCCTTGAACAAAAGAAGGTAGGAGATCGGAGCAAAGCTGCTATCCAGCAAGTCCTTTAAAGCTGGCACCTTCTTTTGGTAATAATTCCGCACTTCAGGGCATCCGGAAACGACGTGGACGTCGCTAAGGGAAATCTCTATTTCTCTCGCTCCAGTGAGAAAAGTGTTGGTGGCCGGGCACCAGAGTTCACAAAAAGCGCGATACATCCCCTCAGGATGGCTGTATTCTCGACGAGCCGACGCTAGAAACTTGGCCAACGGATTCATCTCAGGTTCTGCCCAAAAGACTTCGGAGGGCTCGCTCATCCATTCACAAAAACCGCAGAGGTATTAGACATCCCCCCGAGGCCAGGAGTCGGTACCCCATCGGGTCAAGCGGGAGCAGATCTTTGAAGCAACTACCGGTGTGGGCACGAAATCTTCATCACAATGGTGAAAAGGCATACTTAAGCTTGGACGAAGGAGCTTCATGGAGATCGCCTCATCGGTATAGACTTTCTCGCTCAACTTCGGTGCCCCGCAGGTCGCATCGGCTACTCCATCTTCCGTGATGCGCTCGTGGATGAAAATCCAGAGCAACGACAGAAGATCTTCTCTCATCGAATTGCGGTAATAGTACACCCGAGTAAGGGGGCCGGAAGCGAAGGCACCTACACCCATCGGAGAAGTCCTCAGCTATCCACCCCAATGAAGTCAAACCCTCAAAAGCTCGGACCCTGAGAAGACACGAAGGGAAGCAAGTCAAAACAAGCAGGGAGAGCGGTAAAAAAAAAAGGGGTTCACAATTAAAACCCGAGGAGCCCACAGCCCCCCTGTCAGGATGACTGCCCGACTCAAAGTTACGTCACCACTGCGCCTTAGTCTTTGCGCCGTACTCCCGGGGTCTGCGCACTACCCCCCGCCGTGCGGCGTCCGCACACTACCCGCGACGATACCGCCTGTGCCGACCACCTATCGCCACTCGCCCGTATTGGACCTCTCTTCGCCAGCACAATGCAACCGGTCGTCGCTCGGAAATCCCGCTTGTACTGAGCCCGCAGCCGCCACTACATCTGCTCCACACTCGGCCGAGCCCACAGCCCCTCTCCATCAAAAAAAAAAAGCAAACCGGGGCCGGGGGCCACAGCCCCCCCCCCCCATCCGAACCCGCACAGGAACCAGAATGGGAAGGGGGGCCCGCGGCCCCCTTTTTTCTCCGACCCAGTCGGGGCCGGGCCTAACCAAGCCGCCGCCGCCCCGTGCCGCATGGCCCCCGCACCCCTTCCGACCTGATCGGGGCCGGCAGCCGCCCCGCCAACCACCGCACCGCAGCCCTGACTCCTCCGACGCGGCCGACCGCACGCCCGACTCGCGCATGTCACCGCCCCGCGCTCGACTCACGCACGCCACGTGCGCTCCGCCCGGCCTCCGTGCTGCTGCGCCGCGCACCGCTACTGCTACCGTTGCCGCCTGCGCCCCCGAGCGCCGCCGCCACTGCTGTCTGCGCCCCGGCCGACGCCGCCCGTGCCCGCCATCGTCGTTGCGTCGCGCGTCGTCGCTACGCCGCCGTCGTTGCCTTCGCAGCCCAGAACCAGAGAAAGAGAAAGAAAAGAAAAAAATAAAAAGAAAAGAAGAAGAAGAAGAAGAAAGAGGAAGAAGAAGGTGGCGAAGGCGGGTTACACCTCAGCCGCGCTCCTCCATCCTCCTCGCCGCGGTCATCGTCGCCCCGTCGCTTCGAGCCCGCCTTTGCAACAATCTTCAAGTCGCGTACCATCGTTGCCGCCGCCGACGAAAGAGGCGACACTGAGAAGACGAAGCGAGTCGCGTGCAACCCCAGGCAGCTCTCTTCCGGCGGCAGTCTTCAAAAGCCGGTGGAGCCTTCGCAAGAGCAAGGTGTTGGATGAGGAGGGTAGGGGCCCTTCAATAAGCCCCCAACCCCGTCCACAAAAGAAATCAAGGACAAGTGCTATACGCTCCCTACGTGCACAAGCCCTACACGTTTCCGCCAGCACACTCATCCTTGAGGGGGCACTTGTAGACACACAAATTGTGTCTAACCCAAACCCGACTCACACGCACCTATGCGGAGGCAAACCCGACATACACTCGGACCCGGACCCGACTTGCATGCACCGATACGGATGTAAACCGGACATACACTCGGACCCGGACCCGACTTGCATGCACCGATACGAATACAAACCCGACATACACTCGAACCCGGACCCGACTTGCATACACCAATACGGATGCAAACCCGATACGCACTCGGACCCGGACCCGAACTCGATTCGCATGCTCCGACTCACAGGGGGACACCGGACCCGACCCGTGCCTAACAAGAGGCCGGGTGGGCCCATCCCCAAGTGGGGCCCACCTGGCCCCATTCTTGAAACCCGAACTCCCTACCCACGGGTAGGGGGTGGCCGGCCATGCAAGGAAAAGAAAGAGGGAAGAAAAGAAAGGAAGAAAAGGAAAGAAAGGAAGAAAAATGAAAGAAAGACCGCCATGCGCAGAGGGAGGTTGCGTATGAGGTCTACTTACGCGTGGATCTGCGCCGATCCCTCGATCCGACGAATAAGAAGAAGAGCCGGGTCGCCATCGATTTTATGTGCAAGATTCAGTCATAATTACCCCGCCAGAAAAGGAAAGCAAATAAAAGTTTATTCCTCTCTTCAATTGAAGAATAAATCTTGGGTAATTATGGGGGAGATATTAAAGGGATTTAAAATCAAACTTCCCATATCTCTCCCCTCCCCCCTTCGCCTATAAACAGAGGGGGAGGGGGAAGGCTCAAGGGGTCGAAAAAGTCGCAAACTGAAGACAAAGCGAGAAAGCTCTGCAGAAGAGGAAACGCTCTCTTTATCGACCCAAGGCTTCACGAGGCACGGGCAAGCCTACCCCTTCGGGACCGGCTTAGTCCATTGAAAGCCCTCATCAACGTGAAGACCCTTGTACAAGAAGATCAAGCCTTCGACTCCGTGCACGAAGAAGAAAGCTCGGAGAAGAAGAACCCTTCGACTCCGAAGACGCCAGAAGCAAAGGCCGGAGAAGAAGATCGGAGCGGCACCACCCTATCGTCTCCAACAAGCCTTCGACTCCGATCAAGCCCAAAAGCCCGGAGAAGAAGATCGAAGCGTCATCACCCGTCGCCTTCGACACGTCCACTCCATCCACGAAGAAGAAAGCTTGGAGATCAGTGCCACCCCCGCCGTCTTCAAAGGAACCCTTCGAATTCGATCACGCCAAAGAAGCCCGGAGAAGAAGAAAAGTCTAGCCGACACCTAAATCGTCGAGGAAGCTAGAAGCGTTGAAGAAGTAGCCACCGTCGTTCGAGAAAAAGATCGAGTCGATGCCAAAGCCAAAGCCCACGCAAGAAGCCAAAGCAAAAGCCCCGGTAAAGCCCGCGCCAAAGCAACGCAAGTACCAAAGCCAAGCGACTACGCCGGTCATGAGCAAAAGCTTCGCACGTTCTAGCCGATACGACGTGAAGTCCGAAAGAACAAAAGCATCGCAAGTCTCCTCCGTCTACGTCCAAGCGCAACCACCAAAGTAAAGCAAAAGTCAGAGCCACGCCAAAAGCCAAGCCAAAGCTGAAAGCCAAAGCCAAAGCCGACGCCAAAAGCACGATCGACACCGCGAACCGACGATCAAGGACGCCGAGGTCAAGCAAGGGTCGAGGAAGACACGAAGATCGAGGAACGAAGCCAAAAACCCCCTAGCTGAGAAAGCGCGAAGCACGGAAGGGACAAAAGCAACGGCGGACACTCCTTAGCCTCTCAAAAACCCTCACCCTGTAAAGACCTCTGTCCTGGGCAATCCCTTCAGAGCTCTCGCATGAATACCACGTGGAGATGCGGATCAAAGGGGCCTTCTAGAGGATCTCTCCCACACAATCTCCTGATCAATATTCGCCGCACCTGGACTCGTCACACCTGAGTCCCCGGGTCCCGGCACTCTGTAATCTCGTGTGTTCGCAATAAAGACGACCCATATCTTTTTCTTCGCATACAGATTGCTACCTCTCCCGTAGACAGAGAAATCATAGCCACCAATCGATCAACCACGAAGCCCGATTGATAGGGCACGACCTTCTCCGCAGATAGAGAGTTCCCCACATCCGATCGATCGGCCGCGATCATCTGAGTCCCCCGACGTTCTAAATCAGACAGTCAAGATTTGCCGCGAGACAACTACAACTCGTACGCGTTTGGAAGCATTTTTCTCTTGAAGAAATGCATCCGAATTTTCTTTTGGAATTTCGTCATCCCTAGGAGAAGATTAAGAGAAGAAGAAGAAGAAGAGGAGCCGCCATGGATTATTCATCATCCTTCATGCACCTTCATCGTCACCTCCACCATGAGCAACTAAACCCCTTCTAGGGCATCGATGAAATCCTAATTTTTTTTCTTGTTTTTTTTTATACACTTTTAGGTTTTTTGTAATTCCAATTGGAGATTAGTTTGACAAAGATCTCGTAATTTATAATTTGTTGTTCGTCTTCTCGTTTTGCATGCTTCTATTATGAAATCTATATCGTTGAAGTCGAATAGAACTTATCTATTCCTTTAATGCTTCTTATCATTTCGCAAAAGATGCGACATGCCTAAGAAGACGGATCATGCTAAAATAGATGGTGTATGCCATGTGCATGATGGTAAGATATCTATTGTTATCTAGTACCGATGTGATTCCGTTACGATTTTCAATCGTAACATATCAAAATACTTTATTAGAATTAACAAACCTTAATCGGCATAATTAGACTAGCTCATGGCTAGTGGTGGATTCTCCGTCCTAGACTCTCTCCACTTGATCTCTCGCTTTAATTTAATCGTTTAATATTAGTTTTAATTAATTTTATAAATCATCACACAAACTTTTTTTCTCTAATTATTTTAATCCTTAGAATTAGACCTAAGTTACGTAATCTCAATCCCTGAGGACAATACCAGTATTTAACTCTTTACTGCAAACGATTCATCTAAAGATACCGGTGTGATTGGTTACGATCAACCAGCAGCTCCAGCGGTGACGAGGAGCAGCTCCGGTGACGGTGACATTCTATTCGGTTCGGGGCGACAAGCAGCTCTAACGGGTTCACTAGTTTGGTGGCAGGTAAAAAAAAATTTTAAAATGCTATGGAGGGTATTTTCGTCCAAAGCATTTCAAAGTCCTTAGACTGAACCGATCTCTTTGTCAGGAATGCTCACTAAGTCCCTCCAAAAAAAATTGGACAATAATGCAGTGGGCATTTCAATGTCCTGTAGGGATGATATAGTCATTCTCTTTCTTCTTAGTGATTTTTTAATATATTTTTTTAATTTAAAAAGAAAGAAAGAACAGCACTGGGTTTGAAAGAATCTTACAACATGGGGGTAGTATGGTCATTGAGGACAAAAGGACAGTGGGAAATAGAGAGGGAGAAGGTGGAGGGGCTGTCTTCACCGTTGTGTTTCTAGTGTTTTTCTCTCTCTGTTGCTTGGAGGCTTTGAGGGAGACGAGTGACAGTAGAAATGGACTTCTTCCTCTCTTTCTCTCTCCTCGATCATGGAGATCGGTAGCGGCTTCACTCCACTTCCCGCCGCCCCTTGTTCGGCCTGGCCCGCAACTCCGGCGATCCCCTCACCGCCGTCGGGCTTCTCGAGGTACGGGGGAATGCCTTCTCCTGCTTCTTTCTGCCTAATCTGGTGGGGGTTTTGGATCTACAGTCTGCGTTTCTGACGACCCCATTGCGATGGTTTCTGATCAAACGAGAATCTGGGTTGTTTCCCAATCCTTGGTTTGGGATCTGGTAGGGGAAAAGGATGGATTTTGTTTCCCTTTGAGGGGGCTTTGGTCTCTTTTGGGGGCCGCTGATCTGTGTCGTTTGCTCTTTCCTTTGATGGAATCTGGAATGTGGGTTTGCTTGGTATCCCGATCTGGGATCTGGGTTTAGTTTAGTTGTGGGATATTAGATTTGTATAACTCCACATTTGTGTTTTGGATCCTTTTTTTTTTCCCTGTTAATGAGGTGGGAATGTGGTGGCTACTGCCGTGATTCATCGTCTGGCGATATGGGATCTGGCTTCTGGTCATTGAGGTTCTAGGTGTAGGGGAAGTGTGGGTTTCTGTGAATCCATGCTATTTCTTGTGTGTCGATTGCTTCCACTCCAAAAGTGATATATTCACGGCAATGGGAACACCTGTATGTTTTGCCTTGTGACTATAGATCTGTATTTAGTTTTTGTAGGTAGAGCACTCACTTCATCTAAGATTTATTTGTCGCTCCCATGTCGTTTGATTTTTAGAGGAAGGGGAGTGGTTGTGTTTCTTCTCGCAATTGGTCATCTGGAATTTGTTTTTTGAACAGCTGAGTCTTGGGAATTGGTAAGGACTTGTGGGGTATGCGTTGTCCCATAGATGATGTAGATTGGTGGTTTTAGCAGGGATCTGTATTCCTTGCAGAACCTGAAGGTTATTTTAGACCCCCTTTTGTTCATGAATTGCTCTCTGGTTGGTGTGATGTTGGATGTTGAAAATATTTTTGTTTAAATAGAAGCTTATTTGGATATCAAGCATATATTTTTTAAATGGAAATATATGGTTTGCTTTACAACATGGGATCTTCTTTTTTCTTTAGACATGGGTTGCTTGCAAGTGAAAGTGATACTGAATATGGATTTAACTTTGATGTGCCTACCAGTTTATCCATTATTTATGAGAGGTTGTGCACATACTTTTTTTTTTTGTTTTGTTCAGTTTCAACCATAATTAAATTTACAATTTGGTGTGATGTTTGCTGTTATCATTGTCATTGGGATGAGGCTTTAATTTCTATAAGTTTTTTGACAAAGGTAAGGGAAATATTCAGTTTAGGTCTTCTTGATATAAGTGCTTTGCTTCCGTTCTATATTGTATTCTCATTGTGAATAAGGTTAAGTTTCCCCTATGTGACCTTTTGTGCAATCTGAAATCTTGCATCTACTGAACATCACCTTGCTTGGCTTCACTATTTGTCTTAGTTCATACGTTTCTGGTTTTCAGATCTACCGTTAAATCTTCTAATGTAAAGGATCCTACTAAATTCTAGGAAAAGAAATCCTTGAGGAATTGGGTCCATATAGTTCAAGTGTCTTATCAAAATTCATGAGATAATTTTCAATTGGCGTATACATATGGAAGGTGCTAAAAATTGTGTACTTTTGGGGGGGTTGGAGAAGGAGGAGGAAGATAAGAATGCAATACTGTCAGCTGGAAATAATATCATTTTCATATTTATTTATATCCTATATGGTGCTTAGAGGATAGAGATGACTTGTTGAAGTGTTTGACTATATTGAACATAGGCCAAGGATCACATAAGACTTGAATGATAGTTTAGAGAAGAAATTTGAAAATATTTAGGTCTAAAGGAACATAGCCCTTTAGCCTCAGGTCAAAGGGCTGGAGAAGAGAAAAAAAGAGACCACATAAGACTTGAATGGTAGTATAGAGAAGAAATTTGAAAATATTCAGGTCTTATCCAAAATGAATATTTTCATTTTCGATAATTTGGTTTTGGATAAGAATCATAAGATCAATAAGGAAGTAGGATTCATAATTTTGATCCTTTTAAGCTGTATAATACCCTTTTCAATTATATGCATGCTTGTACTCATATATGGACCTTGGAGACCGGAATTTCTACTCTCTTTATTTGGCTCATAGTTTAGGCAGTGGTTAGTTTATGTTTTAATGTGCATTTCTTATATTATATACATTTAACTAGAGGTAAAGTTAGGCCCTTTATTTTTTACCTCTGTGATTGTGTTGGTACAATAATCTATAATGAGGTCACTTCTTCTAGGTTCTTTGATGACGGTTTTCAGTGGAAATCCTGCACATTTTACCAGATCTCAGTTGGGATTGTGCATTTGGTTGTTGACATTTGGTTTTTGGTTCTCTGGTCCAGTTGTTGGATTGGTAGCTAGGTTCTTTGTTGTGTAAGTTAAGATCTTACGTCTTCTTGATATCCCTTCTTTTGATGTAGACCGCATGGTTGATTCTTGTTGTGTATAGTTTGGCTTCTCCTATTTCATATGCTAAAGATGAGAATCCACACTAGTTTTTAAACTGATTATTTTGGGGGTTATGTTTCTTTCTCTGATATTTTTTTTTGCATTGCAACCGTTTTTTGTTTCACTTTTGTTCCGAGTTGGTGCTGTGTGCCTGGGTATTTGTAGATTTATTTGCAGTCTTCATCTCATAAATGCCTTCTGCTTTAACAACTGTTTGGTCGCAACTCCCAAATGTATGCAAAAGAAGTTAATTTGTCTTATTTACTTCAAATGCAATTGTGAGAAGTTTGAGATTTGAATGAACTGATTTTTCAGATTTTGGTTGGATATTAAAATTACTTGTCAAATTTATATTGTACGGCTTTCTTAAACTATTATTGCTTTCATGATGTACTGATTTGATATTGATACTTTACAACATGTACAAGTCCAATAAATCTCCTTTGATTTTTCTTTTGTGCCATTTAGGATAATACGTATTTCATTTCTTTTTTTTTTTGTATTTATCTCTACCAATCCTGGGAGCTGGGATATGGCATTTGGCATTACTACTTCGAAATAAAATTTCAGATAATTCTTGCTTTGATGTATTATTCTTTCTTATATGTTAACGTTTGGTTTTTCCTGTTTTGTTATTCATTTAGTCATTGCTGATGAGGTTCATTGTTTTTTTACTCCAGAGTGCCTCCCATAAGTATATGTTGAACCGGTGGTGCTACTAGGATAGCAGGACATCCTTGTGGAGACACTGAAACAAGAAACATTTCTTTTGGCATTTGGCTGCAAAGGTCTGGTGTGCCATTGGACTAAGCTTGATGGGTTCCAGATTCCCATCACATCAGCTCAGCAATGGTCTGTATGTTTCAGGCCGGCCTGAGCAACCAAAGGAGAAGCCTCCGACGATCAGTTCCACAGCCATGCCATACACTGGCGGAGACATTAAAAAATCGGGAGAGCTTGGAAAAATGTTTGATCTTCATGTGGAGAACTCAAAGTCAAGAAAATCTGGACCTATTGCTAATGCTCCTTCAAGGACCGGGTCGTTTGCTGGCATCGCTTCTCACTCAGGACCAATTGGGCCTAATCCCACTGGTCGGTCTGGCTACTCTGGTTCCCTATCGTCAGCAGCAATTCCAGGTTCTGGACCTTCCCTAGTTACTGGAGGCTCTAATAGACAGAAATCCAATTCTGGACCCCTTAACAAACATGGTGATCCAGTTAAAAAATCATCTGGTCCTCAATCGGGAGGTGTCACCCCAATGGCTCGACAGAATTCTGGACCCCTCCCACCAGTGCTTCCTGCTACGGGGCTGATCACATCTGGACCAGTCTCTTCAGGGCCGCTCAATTCATCTGGTGCCCCTCGGAAAGTATCCGGTCCTATAGATTCTACTGGGTCGGTCAAGTTGCACAGCGCTTCCATTGCTCATAACCAGGCTGTCACAAACCTCGGCCAGGACGATGGCTATTCATTCAAAAGAAGCTTCCCCAAGCCAATATTCTGGACTGTGATCCTGCTGTTTGTGATGGGGTTCATTGCTGGTGGATTTATTCTTGGTGCTGTTCACAATCCCCTTCTTTTGATTGTGGTTGTGGTTATATTTGGGGTGGTTGCTTCAATTGTCATTTGGAATACTTGCTGGGGAAGGAAAGCCATTATTGGTTTCATTGGCCGCTACCCTGATTCTGAGCTTAGAACTGCAAAAGATGGGCAATATGTGAAGGTCTCTGGGGTATGTAACCTTTTGAGGAACACTGTTTTTTTTTTCTCTCCATCTTATGGATGACCTTTTACTGATAAAATAATGCTGTTAGTGTTGACCGAATGGACTTCTTTTTGTGGATTGCATTTTTCAGTTGCTTCAGATTTAACTGCTCGTCTAGGTCTTTTGTTATATTTAATCACAGTTTGTTCCACATCTGAAACCCTGCAAGTTCAGTTATTCATTCCCTTCGTATACATGCATCTTGTACTTTACCCATCCCCCTGAATACGCACATGATGGAAAATCATACCTTATCATATGTTAGCATGTAATGATACATATGTTTGACATTGTTCTGCATCAGGCTTCCTACTGAACAATGATTGTTTCATTTTCCTTGTCACTGTTTTGTATTCTTGTTACTTAAATATAATGAAGCATAATTTCACACTACTATCTGTTAGAACTGAGTCACACAAAACCAAACCGAAAGGAAAACCTGAGAGCAATAAACTGACCCAAATATGGTAACAAATGACTCTATAAAATGGCTGGCTTTGCATGCCTATGAATTGAGATTGAAACTAAACATGATGGTTGGTGAACAAGTTCCATATTGAGCATTGATATGTTTTAGTAGCCGAGCCAGGTTGCATTGTCTAGTGAATCACTGAATCCTCACTAATTAGATCAGGTTGTCTTCTTTTTTTTAGAATTGTGAGGAAGCCTAATAATGTAGAATCTTGTCTTTTTATGCTCATTTCGTATGTATACATGCAAAACTTAGTTTTGAAACTGTAAAAAAGGGAAGTAAGGCAAAGGGGGCAGATATATGCTGAGGATGTTATCCTTGAAGTGTGATTTGTTTCTGAAATATAGGGAACATTTTCTCGAAGCAATGCAATATAAAATTCATTGTGAAGCCTGCTTCTTTAACTGGCTAAATCTTGCCATTCCTTAAGGTTTGCCTCATCCTGACCAAACCGACTTTAGAAACAAAAGCAAATAAGAAAGATTAAACTTTGATATTACCGAGATGATTTGTTTGATCATTTTTATGTGGATTCTCATTATTTGAAGTGCTATATACTGATTTTGCACATCCATCTTTGACACGGAATCCAAATCTTGAGAAAAAGGGGAATTTTTTTTTATTCCAGGTTCTGATAGGCAATCAGAGTATATAACTGCATATAATATGGGAAAAGTATGTAGTGAATAGCCTAAATAAATTCCTGTTTTTCATTTTTGCACTCACGGATGCACATAAACATTGTACAGTCCGCTTTCTTGGTTTTAACTTTAGGTTAACTATTCATTGTGGAATCCATATGAAATATGTCAGATGACTTTTTTTCTTTCACCTAAAGCTCCTATTATATAATGCATTCACCTTTCAGTTAAAACTGATAAAGTGCTTGGTTGTTGCAGCACTTATTTTAGCTTTCTATTGCTCGCCTGCTCATACTTTATTTTATGATTACTGCTATTTGTTATTTGACTATTCAAGGTATGATAAACGAATCGCAGGTTGTTACATGTGGAAATGTTCCACTCGAATCATCATTTCAAAAGGTTCCTAGATGTGTCTACACATCCACTAGTTTATATGAGTACAGGGGTTGGGACTCGAAGGCTGCCAACCCCCAACATCGGCGTTTTTCTTGGGGACTGAGATCACTGGAGGTAAGCTGAACATCATCTTCCATGGCCGAACTTGATTAAAGATTGCGGTTCAAAGTATAACTCAAAGACTACTCATCGTATTGCCTTGCATATCAAACATTAATTTGCTTCTCGATTATATACTGGTTTGGCAGTCTTGACTCTTGATTATAATCCCAGATAATCTAATTTCTTGTTTATATTTTATAACTTTGACGAGATCTATCATCATGTTCGAAACTGACAGAGGCATCTGGTTGACTTTTACATCTCTGATTTTCAATCCGGGTTGAGAGCCTTGGTGAAGACGGGCTATGGTGCAAGGGTAACTCCATATGTAGAGGAGTCCACTGTAATCGATATCAACCCAAACAACAAAGATTTGTCCCCTGAATTCCTCAGGTGGTTGGGCCAGAGGAACCTTTCAAGTGATGATCGTGTAATGCGCTTGAAAGAAGGGTAATTCGCCTTCTGTTGCGAGCATCTCATAGATCAATATCCATGCTATTTCTTTTCTTTAATCTTGTTGAAATGCATGATTCTCTGCTCTCTGAAACACAAAAGGCAACAATATGAACCTTTTCTTTTACTTACATTAGTTACATATACGATTATTTTTCATATTGTACATATAGCATGCCAAGCACCAGGAGCAAGGTTTGAGAATTCAGATCCATATTTGGGATGGGTTTGGAATGGCCCAATGGGTGAAGAACAAACCGTTTGGGCCAAAACCAGAAGGAAAAAAATCCAAAATTTTGGTTCCAATTTGAGCCTGGTCAGTAGCCTATTCGGTCGAATTATTGGAATTCCAGGCTTGATTCTGCCGAATCAGTTCTGATTAGATGGTTCAGATGATAATATCCTATTTGGCTGAATGAGATCCGAACCAGATTCGAATTGGGGCTTTTTCGGGTACGGGTTGGACCACACCCTCAAACCATGATCAGGAGGCTTCTATTTAGAACTACACTTAAAATTTGAAATGGAATAAATTTTGATTTTTTATATGTGA
Organism: Chamaelirium japonicum; assembly: GCA_947650365.1. NCBI lineage: Eukaryota > Viridiplantae > Streptophyta > Magnoliopsida > Liliales > Melanthiaceae > Chamaelirium > Chamaelirium japonicum. The sequence goes on from OX393560.1 coordinate 30,762,263, forward strand.
AAATAAATGTTACTAGTGAATTTATTTAGTTAACAAACTGTCTGCATCTTTTCACCTGCAGGTATATCAAAGAGGGCAGCACCGTCAGTGTAATGGGGGTCGTCCAAAGGAATGACAATGTGCTGATGATCGTTCCTCCTCCAGAGCCCCTCTCCACAGGATGTCAATGGGCAAAGTGCATACTCCCAGCGAGCCTTGAAGGCATAGTGTTGAGATGCGAAGACGCGTCAAAGGTTGACGCCATCCCGGTGTAGCTGGTGTGACGGTTGGAGCCCAAGACATGAGTCGATTATGTGTGTCAATTGCTGAATTTGTTTGTTGGCCCGTTGGTGGATGCAATGCCTGAAACGACGATGATCCATCCTTGATGGGTTCGAGATGGGTATGCTGTTCTTCTTCATGGGTTTGGTTGTATAGGTTTCTTCATCTGCACCCTATTCTTTTTTTATTTCTTGATTAGGTTTTGAAGTTTTTGTAACAAGGATGTTCGATCGGTACAGTAGGGGAATCGTTGGCGTCTTTGAAGGGGAGAAATAGATTGACATTGGGCTTATATTTTACCAAATGGTTTGAGATACTGTGTAAAAATGGGTTTGACAGTGATCTTGTTGGCCTCTGGGCGCTATGTAATTGTTTTGATGATTTTGTTGACCTGTTGGCTGTTTCTTGCTTGCACTCCCTTCGATCCTTTTGTTGGTTTGACAGTGATCCTTTTCGGTTCCGATGCGATCTGCCGATCTTGAATCAGAGAGCGTTGGCTCCAAACAACAAATGTATGAGATTGATTGGTGATGAACCTGATGTGCCTTTTGCCTGTTTAATTTGTGGGTCCTCTCTTTCTTTGCTTTTGTTTTGGGCAATGCTGTTCCTCTTTTATTTCACTGCTTTGCTTGGATGAGATTTCTACTTGAATGTTATTCTGGGTTTGGTTGTTCTGTGACTCCTCTTTTCCTTCTTTGTTCATGGTAGTACTGTTTAGTCATGATGAGGTGAATCTTGATTCATATATTGCTTCACTTCTTTATGGGTGGTGGTTGATTTGATGGGATGAAGTGGTTGTGGAAGTCGGTAGTGGTGGCGGTTGCTTTCCTTCTTTTCATGACAGTTCAGCAACTGCAATCTTATTGAGTTGGTAAGGGATGAATGGCTTTTTTCCATAGTACTTATTTGTATATACTTTCTATATCAAATATTATCTTCTATTCTCTTTGTTTAGACTCTTTCATAGTTAGGGAACGACCGAGGCTGTTCTATGGTTGCATAAACATAAACTGTATAACCAATGTAGGTCTCTTTGTTGGATTTTTGCTGCATTAAAACCCGGCCCAAAAGAAGTTGCTGGAATTTCGCACGGACAAAATTGGACTCGTTCGAGCGAATTCTGTGTACGAATGCAGACAAGACATTGGAAAAATTCGTCTGGGCGAGCCTGATTTCATTCGGGCGAATCAGTGCAGGCAGAACCTGTACGAGTTGCGGTTTGGCCTGTTTTTGAGCTGTTTTTGGGAGACCTAAGGGCATACGTTTGCTCCTTATAAAATGGATGCATGATGGCTCTAGGGTTTTACACGAAATCGTCTATGATGGCTCATAAGAAGAGAGAAATTACAAGAGAAGAAGAGGAAGGAAGAAGACAACAAGTGCGAATCTTCTCTGGAATCCTCAACGGGTCTACTTTGGTGGCTTTTTTGGTGCTTCCACTCTGCAATGTTCTGAGATTGTTGAGGGTAGAGATACGGTATGTGGGGGTCTGACAAACGGTGATCCACCTCTGAGCTTTTGTAATATCTTGATAGTGAAATCCAATTCATTGATTGTTGATATATTTTCTTGTAGTGCTTGTGTTAATCATCATCTTCTCTTGGTTGTTATGATCTCCGGGTGAAAAATTCGACCTCGATCCCTTGCTGCATCGTTTCCGCAGAAGATCCGTTGGTTGGATCTTGATTGCCGGAGCCTTCGGATTCCACCACTCTATGCGCCAAGTCTTTTAGGTTTCTGGGTATGCCCCTTTCTTACCAAGTTGTTTTGCTAAGGTTTTCGGCTCCAGTCGTGGAGGGTCAATGTCACATTGATAGCCGGTCGGAAAATTCTTGTCAATTTTTGGTTATAGATGATGCCATTCCCTTTAATTCCTTGTACTTATATGACTGTGGGATTAGGAACTCCATCTTTACATTAAAACTATTAGTCATTGTAAAAATAACTACTTTGTTCTCGCTACCGGTTTCCATGGTAATATTATTTTTCCTTCAGTTCATTAAGCAAGCTTTAGAATGTCATCGGAATTAAGTTTTTTTTTTTTGGTAATCGTCGGAATTAAGTACTTAATGAACTAGTTATATCAGCACCAACTCATACTCTTATCAACTATGTTCACCGGCTTCTTCATTGCTGTAGGTAAATGTTTAGAGATTTGCATATAAATCCCTGACAAATATTGATATTACTAATAACCCCATCACTTTTTAAGTTTTATAAATAACCCCCACATATTCTGGCATCTTATTAAATGCCAGAATATGTGAGGGTGCTATTCATAAAACTTAAAATGAAGGGGTTATTTGTAATATCAATATTTGTTAGGGGTTATATGAAAAAACGCCCTATTGTTATACTTCATGTGGAGATTGCCTCACCAACCAACCATGTGTTGGTCCAAAACTAATTGGTTCTTGATCTTGGAGATCTCGACCGATAAGTGATCGTCAATTTTCTTCTCTGACCTGCACCGTCGTCTGCTGCAGTACCAACACTGGACCACACCATGCATGGGCGCGCACATGCAGCAGTCGACCCAATCGATGGACCTGGACGGGACCATCGAATCGATCGGTGCTCACCATTTAATGCACACCTTGGTCCCTACTTAGTATATGCCCTCTCTTTGTCTCTCTATGAGTAGAGTAGTACTCCCTGGGCTCCTGCCCTCTTGAATCCATATTAAGGCTCATTTGTTGAACCATGTCATCAGACAGAAGTTTCAATGATCTCGATCGATCGGGCGGTCCAGATGAGCCCGTCGCACTCGTGGGTTGCAGCCAAGAGTGCAGGAATGGATGGCTACTGGTCCCCAAATCTGAAGATCCATAGGAGCTGCTCCCAGTGAAGGGACCAAGGAGGATGGCACTGAGCAGCCCAAGCATTTTCAGCATTAATTTGATGGGCCAACCTGCAAGGTGATGCCAATCTTGTCTTCAGAGGAATGTCTGTCAACTGGTGCTGTAGAGATCCACATGCTTCAAAGAGAGCTCCAGGCTGGAGCCCTGACTCTACTTCAAGGAGCTACTGGAAGGGTTGAGCCTATGTAGCTGTGTTCTTTTCCTGGGACTTGGAACTCTCAGGAATTTGGGCCCATTCCCATATTCTTTCCATTAAACCACACCAGGTACCATGGAATTTACAATATCAGGTACATGCTTTCACCATAAGGATGGAGGATGTGAAGTGGGATTTACAACTCTTATGTTTAAGTTGAGAAATGAAATCCCACAAAAGGTGGACTTTCATTTCTCAGGGTACAAGCAAAGTTTGTTGTTGTTGTTGTTGGGGGGGGGGGGGGGGGGGGGGTTGGTTGGAGGATTAATCCCACCTCGGTAAAGTAGAGGGCGGAAGCAATCCTTATATGTATGATGGGACCTCATTTTAGTACTTGGGTTTTAGGATTGAGGAAATCTCACATGGTATCGGAGCCTAACCTTATCATTCACCTATCGGGTGTGGTCCCCACACATCTATCATCCACGTGACAAGAACCACAAAAGATTGGCTTGCACGTGAGGGTTATAAGTATGATGGGACCTCATCTCAATACCTGGATTTTGAGATAGAGGAAATCTCGCAGGGTTCATCTTCGAAACCCCAGGTGCCGCCACATAGCCACCCCAGCAGAATAACAACAAACCACCACACTAGCAGCAAGACAAGGGGGCAATTGGACATATCTCCCTCACAAAAACAAACACCACCACCATCGGCGGAAGACCTGGAGTACCGGCCCCAAAAAACAAAAGAACAACAGATCAAAAAATTGCATCACAAGCAACAACAGCAGCTACAATTGATGTTGAACCGCAAAGCATCCTTGATCTGCGGCTGATCCTTCAGCCGCCGCATCGAGCCACCGGGATCCGCCCCACCGAACAGAGGAGGGGGACCTAAAGACCATGGGTGGCGCTACATATGGGTGAGTGGGGTCAATTGACCCACCACTCACGGATCATATTTATTAAAAAATCTATTAAACTTTTATTTTTATTTTATTATCATTTATTTAGTTATGACTAAATGTACTCCACCGATTCACCAAACCCTACTTCATGCTGTCATGTGAAAAAAAAATTAGTGCAACTTTTGACTCCACTGATACAAATTTCAGGAGCTACCACTGACCCATCGCCGGAACATCCGCCAAGCGGACCGAGGTCCAGTCCAACCAGCCTCACAAGCAGGTAGTCGCCACCCTACCACCGATCAGTGATCGTCGAAGCTAAGCATGAGAGATCACTATGATCCAGGAGTAGGGGTGTGCATCGGTTCGAAACTGACCTATTTAGGCAAAACCCAAACCGATCCAACCTAGGTCGGTTTTGAGAATTTGCAATCCGATCCAAACCGATTGAGACTGGAATCCAATCCAATCCAATCCAATTAAAGTCGGTTTGGATTGGATTGGATGGTCGGTTTGGGCTTTGGCCCATATGCTTACTTCTTTCTTTTTTAAATTTGGACTTAGTTTCAACTTTAAAATGATTATTTTAAAAATTATAAAATGATACTACATTACTTACCAAAATACCAAGTTATCAACAACAATACCATTATGTCCACAATATTCATATCCATCAAATATTAAAAACTACAAAGTACAGTTTTAACAATTAAACAAAAGTTCACAACAGTTACCATTAAATTAGTAAATTATAAACTGGAGTCCGGTTTGGTTCGGTTCGGTTTAGGTCGGTTTTTAATTGATAAATCCGATAACCGATCCAATCATATCGGTTTTGAGAAATCCTGATCCAATCCGATCCGTTGAGTGTGTCGAAACCGATCAAATTCGGTCGGTTTGGTTTGGTTCGGTCGGTTTGGTCGGTTTGGTTTAGATCCTGCACACCCCTATCCAGGAGGAGGCGATCACAAAATCACTGCCAATGCCGATAGTGCCGGCCGACCGAAACTCTAGAGAGGGGAAGGGGGAGCGAAGGTCCCAATATTAGGGATGGCCGCGCAGCGGTGCGCATTGAAACAGAAAACAGCGGTAAATCGCATCGCATGGTGTGGTTTTGGTTTGCCAAAATATAAAACCATCGCGGTGCGATGTGGTTTCAATGTAGCGGTGTGGTTTCAGTTTTGACCAAAACCGCACCGTTTAGGCCTTTATAATGATAAACCATGGTGCACTGCACCACACCGCACCACATGGTGTGGTTTCAGTTTTACATAATGGTAAACCGTCGCGGTACGGTGTGGCGGTTTGGTGTTGTGGTGCGCGGTTTTACCCAAAACCGCACATCACTACCCAATATCAACACGGGGAGGGAAGGGGAACCACTTCCGACCCCAAGGAGTGCAGATCCATCCAAGACCAGGCCTCCTCGGTGCTGTCGGCGGCGCCCAAGGAGACCAAGAGAGCGATCACCGAAACCCTAAATCAGGGGAGAAGGGGAAAGGGCGCTTGGATCCCTAGATTCGCTAATCTTGTACATGCAAACATATAAGAGCATCTCCATCAGCCTCTTCATTCTTTTCCTATTTATTAGGGAGAGATGGTCGTCTTCTAGAGGGCCACTTTTTTATAGCAACTCCAGCAGACTCCCTATTATAGGGAGCTCAATTTTAATTTACCACCCAACATTTATAATTACCCACCATTTCATGTTGGCAAATTTGTCTGTCAAGGGATGAACCATCAAAATGTGGGGTGACACAATTACTTGATGGACTTGTACGTGGGGCCTATTGAAAAATAGGGAGCCCCTGCCACTTGCCAAATGTAGCGAGCATGATAGAGAGTCAAATTGGGAGGTTGCTGGAGAGGGTTTTACGAGCATCTAAAACCCTCTCCAGCAGATGACCCAAATACATCTGTACTTTGCATAGCCAAAGGAGTTCCAACTCAGCTTATACATAAGATGAAGAGACAAAAAAAAACGAATCCCAGCGGATGACCCATATGATGTTTTTAAGGGCAAAGATTAATAGCCTTTGGATTAAAGATTCAGACCGAAAGTAATAGGCAAGTAAGCCAGCTCCATCCGATCGCCATCACTCTTTCTCGCGTCACCATGTGTCTTGTTTGGGTCGTGGGAAACCATCTACAAAGATGCAAATGGGTTTGCATAAAAATTGTATGGGACCACACATATGGGTCATCCGCTGGAGCCTTGAATTGGGATGAATCCATATTCGGGTGGGACAATCGGATGGGTCGACCGCTGTAGATGCTGTTAGGATTTGGCTCCCTATCATAGCTAAGGAGGGACGATAGGGAGGCTCCCGGAGATACTCTAAGCCCTGTTTTGGAGAGGACATAAGAATGGGCCCAATTCCTGGGAGTTGCAAGCCCCAGGAAAAGAACACAGCCTGAATGAAGTCTTGCAACAGATTTCTTACCACCACAACCTGAGGAAACATTTGAGCTATAAAAAAAAAACTGAGCAAACAAGTGAAGCCATGTACAACTACTATAATATCCAGTTTGGGATGGTTACCAAAAAACAAAAAAAAAATAGGAACAGGGCAAACTCTTTATTCTTGCAACTCTAACTCAGACATGATATGGTTTTTATTTGATAAGATCAGACACAATGTTGCATCTCAGATTGCTAGCATCTACAATACATCCATCACATGCCTACAAGACCCTACTACATTTGTGTCTCACTGCTGCTTTTGCTCTCTACAACTGAAGCACAAGCTCCACAACATACAGCTCCCCATCAAACCTCAAGTCATAGGCTTCACCGGGACGGACGGCGCCGTCGACCATCCCCCCAAACACAAAGATGTAACGCCCTGATTTATCCGCGCACGCCCCGTGGAATGACCTGTGATCCGGGCAGTGCCCTTCCGCCCTTAGCTTCTTCCACAGTTTCCTCGAAATTTCCTTCGGATTCGCCGTCTGAAACCTCAGGAGAGTGGCCACGTCTAAAACCCAGAAGTCGTTTTTCCGGCGCCTCAGTGAATCTTCCCCGCCATAGATAAGGACCCTGCCGCCCAGTATGAGTGTCGCAGAGTGACCGACTCGCGGGAGAGGGACCTCGCCTGCAGTGCTCATGGAGTCGTACTTCAGCTCCTTCCATTCGGGGTGTTCTCCCCCCAAGTCGAGGAGCCACACGTCGTTGAGAACCTCATAGCCCGACCCCCTTCCTCCAAAGAGAACCATCAAGGCCCCACCAATCCAAGTGAGCGAGTGGCCTGATCGAGCCGGAGGGGATGGTATTGCACTCGACACCTGGTGCCATGTGGCTGATCGGAGATCCACTGATAGATCCAGCAGCCACAGGTCATTCAGTCGAAGCCCGGACTGCCCAATCCCTCCATGGATCACTACCCTTTGGTCACCCGCATGACATGCGGCATGGGCTCCACGAGGGGAAGGCACGATGGGGCCCACATCCAATGGCCTCCACGATATCTTGGTCTCAAGGGGTCCTTCGCGGATGACATGCCCGATCCATGTGTCATTCTGTCGGACTCCGTTGTCATTGATGCCGCCAAAGAGGATGAGAGCCTCACCAACGACAGTGCAGGACTGCCCAAAACGCCCGCTCGGTGTGCCTGAATTGACCTGCTGCCAACTTACTACCCTGCTGAATCCATTTCTGATGTATGCCACTGACGTGTTATCCAGATGGCGCCCTACATATAGGAGGAAGCATCAGATTATAGGATTGTTTTAAGGCTGAAAAAGAGAATGTAGACCTATATGTAGTTCTAAGATTCAAAGAAAAATTGGTGGAAGAAGCTTCATGTCCATCATGTTCTTCTATAAGCCTAAAAGTTCTCATGCTCCCCTTTTGTGGTGGGATCATGCAGATTCTGCCTGTAGCATGCACAATGTACAATCGATGATATAAAAGTCCTATTATTCACATATAAAATATTTCCTACCATCCGAGGAGATAGTTTGTCATAACCGGGTTCAAGATGATGAACAAAGATCGTGCATCCAAATACACGAGCGGGACAAGGGAAAGATACTCCCTTTGGTAGCAAGACGGATACGGAGTAACCTTAGATTTTGTATTTTGAGTGCAGCATTGCCTAAACATCAGCAGTATATCGATTATAGTTCTGGAAAAAACAAGTTTTAAATAATGTATACAAGCATGAGCCCATCAAATAAAGGGCTGTGATTCTTTGTTATTACTTGTGCTATCATTGGTAAAGGATTCATCTTCCGTAATCTGCAATGGTTTCATGACCAACAACCAAACTATAGCCAAAAGGAAATTTTGGGAGAAAAAAATTTGTTGACCAGCTTGTATAGCCAAAAAGAAATTTTGTTGACCAGCTTGTATAGAAAGAAATTTTGGGAGGGCTGGGCTTCTTTGGCCGTACGGCATCCCTCCCTCTTCCCTTGTCCGCGTTCAACCCATGGGGAGGAAAAATCCCGTGGGCATGAGGCGCAGCCCCCCCCCCCCCCCCCCCCCCCCCGGCCTCTCTTTCTCTTTTTCCCTCCCCCTCTTGGCCTTTGATCTCCCATGGATTCTTCCTCCTTGGACAAATTTTCTCTGTCTTCCACTCCAAATCTATCAAGCAATGAGCTTAGCACTAGGTCATATTCTCTTTTGAGTTTGTTTTCATATCCATATTTTTGTTGATCTCTCTTGTGTGTTGGAACTTGCGATTTCTCTATGATATATCATTTGTGTTAACTTGCAAGTATTATTATGTTTGAGTAATATTAAATCTTTTTGAGAAACTTGAATCTTGTCACTCTTGCAATTAAGCCCACTATGGTAAAAATCATCTAGGAAGAGCTTATATTTGTGGAAGTAGCATATTCATTTTAGATAGGATCTTGACTTTTCCCTGAGCCTTCCCTTAGTAATCTTAGAAAGACCACCCTTTACAAGCACATCTCTAATCAGATGGATGGCGGTGACAACAAAAGGTGGCGGATGACGACGACAAGTAGCAGTAGCATTGGTGGCGGATGGTGGCGACAACTATGGGAGACGGACATCGACACCGCCGCAATGGGTGGCGGTAGCAGTGGTGGTAGATGGCGACGGCGAGTGACGGATGACGACGGTGAGTAGCGGTATCAGTGGTGGCAGATAGCGACTACGACGATGGATGGCGAACATTGGCGACGTTGAGATAGGTGGGTGGCCACAGGTAGGGGTGTAAAAGAAGCCCATCGGCCCGAACTCGGTCCAAAAGTCAACGACCCAAACCCGACTCGGCCTGGTCAACGGCCCGGCCCAAATACACCATGGGCCGGGGCCGGGCCGCCACCTTAAGCCCGAAGCCCAGCCCGAAAGCTTAGCCTGAAAAACCCGATCCATAAACTGCTTATTTCTTTTATATATATATATAGACTTCATATATTAAACACAAAAGTAAACAAAGTGCAGTGATTATAGTACTCTTCAAACTTCTAAAGGTTGAGCTCTCAAACCCTCATATTTACTATTTGTGTACAAGTTTTTATTAAAAAACTGTTTTTAGCCCAAATTTGGCCTGGCCCGACCTGAAATTCTGATGTATATATATATATACCGGGCTGGATCTGGGCTCAAACCCTTGGCCCTAGGCCCTACCCGACGAGCCTGTCCGGGCTTGACATCTAGGCCCAACCCGGCTCGGCCCGAGGTATTTTAGGTTCGGCCCGTTTTACACCCCTAGCCGCAGGGAAGGGCAGCGGTGAAAGATAACAATGACTTGTGGGCAGCCAACAGCGACAACGACCGGTAATGACGGACAACGTAGGCGATGGGTAACAGACGAAGAACGATAATGTGCGAGAAGTGGGCAAGCGACGTCAATGACGAGGGGCAGTCGACGACAAGTGGCAGGTAGTGCTGGCGGGAGGTAGATGACGACAATGGGTGGTATTAGGCAATGGTGAACGGCGACAGCGGGCAATGGGTAGGTGTCAGTGACGCGGCATAGTCGACGTTAGCGACGACGGAATACTACGAACAGTGGCGTATGGAGACAACATACGTCAAAAGTGTGGCAACGACGGCAGCGGGTGAAAGATGACGGTAGCAGTGGGTTGCGGATGGCAGTGACGACAGTGGGCGACGAACATCGGCGATGAGTAGATGGCAATGACAACAGCGGATAGCAAGTGACGGTAACGACATACAATGGCAGCAGGCGTGCAACCTGTGATGGGTGGCTGCAACGGAAAAATGACGCGGCAATAAGGTGTTTTGTCACCTCTGGCACTTGTGATGGGTGCTCACAGGGAAGGTGTTTTGTCGTCGAATGTGACGAGTGCAGTGATGGTAAAACACATTCCGGGGGGGGGGGCAAAAATTTTCAGTGATGCCCATATCGATGTTAGTACCCACATTCGACGGCGGCAACCACATTTGTCCGCGGCAGCCATTTTTGGTGAGGGCGGTCACCACCGAAAATAATCATTGTAGACGAATATGAGTACCTTCGCCGAATACGGTCGCCTTCGCCGAAAATTATCATAGTAGATCAATATGGGCAACCCCGCCGAATGTGGGCATCAACGTTGATATGGGCGTCGCGCCGTCGTCGACGAATTAGATCGTCGTCGTGGTAGGCGGCGACGAGGAACTGAGTGGTGAAAGGGCATGAAAAGGCGGTGAAAGGGCATGCGGAGGGGGATATGAGTGGTGGAAGGAGATGTTTGAGTGGGCTTCGATGAGTAGAGACTAGAGAGTCAAGAGAAGAGGTAATAGGGATGGGTAGAGGGTGTGCCAACCAGTGGTGGTGTTGTGGCCCGGGCCTCGCCCCCACACAGTATTTAGGCACAGGGAAATATAGGCCTCGCCTCTGCACGAGATTTGGGTACAAGCTGATGTAGAGAGGGAGAAAGATATTAGGGGAGAGATTACAGGGAGAGAGAGAAAGAGAGAAGAGAGAGAGGATTAACAAAGGGAGTACCACCGAAGGTGGCCTCTGGTGAGGGCAGGCGGTGGTGGCCGCCAGAGGTAGCGGGGGAGTGCTGCCAAAGTGTGGTGGTGACTGCCGGAGGCGATGGTGTGTCAACATGCACATAGACATTACTAGTGTGTGTGTGTGTATTCCACCAAATTGTATCCTGCTTTGTCAAAAGTGACATATCAATGTATATGTATCATATTCGTATCCTAAATTTATATCCATGTTTCGTAGTTATAACCAATCATTGATTATCAATGTTACAGTTACGCATCTCCACTGAATCGTATCCCACTTTTTCTAGAATGTGGAATCAATGTATTTGTAGCTTATTCGTATCCGAAATCTATATCCATGCTTCGTAGTTGTTACCAACCATTGAGTATCATTATTAGTTGGGGATAAACTTTCTCATGTGTTCAAAGTTCAAACCCATTTACTATTGGGTTGAAGAATGATGCATAATGCTCACCATCTTTAATATCCTATGGTTAGGGCTTCTGTTTGAATGTGTCAATTTAGTCTAGATCTTATATTTAGTTTTAGATCTAGTTCAATTCATTTTTTTTCTTTTCCTAATCATTATCTCTCCCTTATTTATGAGTGGACTATTTTATAAGTCATAGCTTTATCCACAATGAAGGAGGTGTCCACATTCTCACTTAAGCAGTAATGACGTCACGACAACTTGATTGGCACTATACTAATATAGAATAGGATGGGTCTATGGTAGGAAAGTAGGTAGGATTAGGATAAAGGCTTGATTTAAGAATCAAAGTATAAGATTCCAGGGTTGATGTTTTATCTCATAGGTAGCCGATCATGGCTTTCCAATTTCCTTGAGATTTATTTACTCCCCTTGCCTCCTGTGGGTAGTCCAACGCCCGCGGATCTCATAGGTAGTCGATCATGGATTTCCGCCACCTCTGCGTTCCATATTCTACCAACACACATGTTCGAACCTTTCCTTTATAAACCTTTTCATGGTGATGCCTATGATCACACCACAAAAAGGATAGCCTGAACCATTTCTTTGGTTGAATGGAACCCTAAAATGTTGTCCTCGTTCTCCCATCATGACAATTATTAATGTACGGTCAACCACCCAATATTGGAGAAAACTTTGGACGTCTATGATAGGCTTCCCTTCAGTAGACATTGACCCTTCGATCTAATGTTTCAAGTTTTAAGATCAATTGTTGATCTTATTTTCACCATGTTTGCCTACTATACACTCATTTAAGTTTGTAAATATATTGTACAGTTATTAAGTTGTCATATGCACGTCGCATGACCTTTCATGACAATAAATCCATGATCTGATTAAATTGATGCATCTAGTCAAAAATCCCTAGTCGGAGGCATCACACCCCAACTCTAATTTTGGAGTTGTGTCAATTGTTCAAGCACGGTGTTATGGTATGCAAAACACCACGATCATCTTCTTGAGCTTCTCCAATCTATGTGACGGTTTGAACGAGAGCTGTCAAGCGCACCAAGTGCTATAGCATTGCGAGCTTTGTGTCAATATTATTGACGATAACTTCTGACCTAGGATAAAAACCAAATTGATGTAGATCAAAGATGGAAGACAGAATTAACTACACACCTTGATGTAAGTACAAGAGGAGATGGGAGGAATAGGATTCCGAAAAAGTCATTACATGATACATCCAACATCCACAACTCTGGAATAAAAGACCTTCCAAATAAAATCTTACTAAACCAACTAACCACCACTATTTTCTGTTGGAACTTCCTTATTCTCTTCCCATAATAAGAAATGAACAAACATATAAATATCCAAAATACACAAACAAATCCTGAAAATAATTCTGATTTTAGAAAAAAAATCAGAGGTTTAGAAGTGATATAAATTTCAGATTATCTAAATCATCTCGTACTAACTAATGCCTACATAGGCTACAGCAACTTACCATAGGCACGATTAGATGTAAGTAGCATAAAAACAGGAGCAAGTATCGATATCAAGGTTTGAGAATTCGAGCTCGGATATGTGTCGGCCTATTCGGCTATTTTGGCCAAAATAATAAATAATCAGAAGATGGGGTCTGGTTTGATCGATTTAGGTCTAATTCGACAGATTTGGCCCGAATCGATCGTTTAAGATCCGACCATTGTGATATATGAATAATAGATTTACAATTTCCAAGTTATGACTGATCATCTATTAATCAATGTATAGGGTTGGTATATTAATATAAGTTCGGTGTTCAAAATTTGGTTGTAAGGCACGATAAACACATCCGTTCATGGCTAGAATCAGGGAAGTGGAGATGCCCTCCATGGTATTCCAAATACAACCCTTGTTTGTACCACTTGGTCAATAATTAATGGGCAATTCTAGTATAGGCGCTAAGCAAAAACACCCTCAAAGCTTTCAATATTAGGAATACCCAAACAATTTTATAGTTTCATATGTTGGTCGTCATTTATAGTGAAACTATGCCTCATTAAGCCTAGGGGGATTAATGACGACCCCAAGGTTAAGTCAAAAGTAATGAGGGTTGTCTTGGTATAAATGATGACAAACCGATGGTATAAATAAAGTTGGAGGGATGTTCCAAATAATAAAAACTTTTGGGTGCTTTTACTTAGCGCCATAGTTGTAAGGCGTCAAGGCGAGGCTAGGTGCCTAGAGAGTGCTTAGGTGTCGCCTTATGTACACAGACATCCTCCAGGCACGGGTATATATGTATAGTCTACATTTGCATGTATACATGTACATAGACAGCAATATAACACCTTACTAATATGAAATTGAGCATATTCTAGTCAAATGCATGCAACACAATGACACATACATAGTATAAACAACTAAACAAGTAAACAACAAAAGTAACAAAAAGAATATAATCACTTACAAACATAAAAATTGAGCATATTCTAATCAAATGCATGCAGCACTGCCAGCACATAGTATAAACAAGTAAACAACAACAAAATGAACAAAGAGGACATGTCACCTGTTGCACGAGGCACGAGCTGAACCGAAACATAGCAAAAATTTCATGAACAGATGAACTCATATGAACATAAAAGGCTACAAGCCTACAAGAACTTAAGCTTAAGTTAGTAGATAATTATCTATTAATAAATCATAAGAACTAAAGTGGAATAAACTAAGGAAGCTTCAAAATCCAAATAACAACATAAATCAAATCAAAAAAGTTTCAAGATCATGACCATCCATACAAAAAAAAGTCAAAAGCTAAAATAGAAACCACAAACAAGCATAACTGGATAACTCATCCCACAACCCCACCAAATCCACTACTTAGTCATCTGCTAAGTCTACGTCCTCGAGGAAATAACCAGCAACCCCACCACCGATGGTCCAATGTCGTCGTTGTCGCCTTCTAAATTGTCTTCTTCTACATACTCCTCATCTTCTTCGGTATCCTCGGAATCTTCAAATGCAGGTTCTTCCACTTAAATATTTTGTGGAGTAGTGCTTGTGCGCCTTCTTGAATAGTTTCTAGTGGGTCGACTTGGACCCGCTAAGGGTTCTAAAGCGCCATAGCAACATCAACGATGTCCCACGTGAGGTCATCTCCTTCATGAACTAACTCATCGGATACTACCCTTGTTAACCACTCCGAATCCAAGTCAATATCATCAAAGCAAATAGGATCATAAGTACCCGGTTTCTCCTTTCTCGCTTTCAACCTTTCTTGCAACCGTTAGTTGTATTGCACGAAAACCAAATCACTAATCCACTTTTGCTCGAGTCCATTCCTCTTCTTTGTGTGGATCTAGTTACAATAAAAAGCAAAGTCACCGAAAGGAACCGAAAGGGAGAAATTTCGAACAAAAATTTGTATACTTTCGCAAACAACCCACCAAAAGAGCTGACATAATTTCGACCCACGTGATCTCACAGGCCCCACAGAATTTGATTGAAACTTCGTCTCAATTTCGTTGAAATTATGCTGAAATGCCACCTCAGCCAAGGCCCACTTGTTTCGGTCAAACTTTCACCGAAATACAACTAATTCATCGAAATCATGTGAAAGGCATCGAAGTCACCCGAAGCATAGGTACCAAATCGGGCGTTTTTTTGAAAAAAAATGCGTATCGATCTGAAGTTGTAGCAAACAGGAAAAAAAACTCATTTTTTTGGAAAAAACGTCTATACACGTTTTATACACGTTTAAAACAGAAAAAACGCGTATAAAACACGTATAAAACGCTTCGGGTTTGGTCCGGGTTTAAATTGGGTTTGGGTTTTATTTTGTTCGTGCTTAATAGACGCATATGCTATATGTTTTGAACGTTTGATTACTTAATGTTGGAAAATGACATATATACATACTTGGTATAATTTTTAAGATTTTTTTTTGTTTTTTCCGATGTTTTCCTGTTTTTTTTTTTTCGTTTTTTCTGTTTTCATCGTATTTTTCCGATTTTTTCCGTTGCCGTTTTTTTTTCCGTTTTCCGACTTGGTAACTATAACCCAAAGTACATACTGTCAGAGTTTCGCACAGGTGTTTCGTTTTGATAGCGTCCAAAACCAAAATTTCGGACCAAAATTTCATGATTTCGGTTTAAATCTCAATCCATGTGCGTGGGAACTCCACTTGAGTGCTTCACTATTGGACCAGTCAGAATCACTCATCGAACATGTCCTGCTGATGCAATCCCACCAACAGTAGCGAATCAAGCCAAACATCTCTTTGATTCCATACAAGATCCTTGATCTTCAATCACAAATCATTGGCGCCAAGCTCGTATGAGTCGATTTGTAAGTACCAATGGGTATAATCACCAGGGTCAACTAATACACTTGGACCTACATGACAGCTGAGTAAGCGCTTGCATGTGCACAAATCATTAAAGGCAATGTGCTGGTACAAGAATGCTTATGAGGATGCACATGCACCCGAGACTGAATAAGGTAGATACGAGTGTGGTCATCTATGAAGAGATGTATTAGCATACAAGTGGGCCATAGAATCCAGCAAGTAAATAGTGTACGGACAGGATTTGCAAAAAAAAATCAATCTTCTGAATTGACATGTCCTCGAAAAGCCTATCATTTAGGTACACTTTTCCACATTGCTGGCCAATAGAATCTGAAGTCAGTCATAAGTGCAAGCTTCCTCCTCAAAGCATCTTGAAATACTTCAGCATCTTATGCTTACAAGATTGATTAACTCATTTTTATGCTTCTTTAAGCCTTATCAGTTACAAGTTTTAACCTCCGTCCGTTGAAGTTGAAGGCATACTTAACATCTCCATCAGTGATCCATGGTCAACCGAACAATAGATGTCACCTCCGTAGGAATCGCATCACACTAAACAAAACTTCATATAGTCAGCTTCCCAAAAGAAAGTGGGCATCACATTGTGATGGTCACGACATTACTATTCTCCCCTGCAATCTCATATGGGTGCGAATGCAATTCAACTGATAAGTCCAAGTTATTAACCACAAGTTCCCCTAAAAAATTCTTGCTCACTCCACTCTCACTAATTACGTTGCATACTTTCTCGTCCCATCTAACTCTTGTAAGGCATGAGGCCGAGTTCTTAAGATGTGCAGCAACAACCCGATCCATTAGCTTTGTGCTCAAAACTCCCATATGTATGGTCTAATTTTAAAATCAATCCTCAATCTGTCCATTAATAACTCATCTTCTTGTCTCTCAGACAATTTCCATAAATTCTCAGCTGCCTATGGTAGAACATGGTAGCAAGCAAATAGATCCAACCCAAACTGGGATACAAAGAACCAAAGAGATGGAGCTAATACTAGACTAATGCAATATAGGAAAGGAGTTTGGTAGATTTTGCATTTGAGTATGATTTGGGACAATTTCAGAATTCAGAAATGTAATATCAGATCTGAAAATGATATGGAATTACAGTAAGTGGTCAAATATGGTATGAAAGTTGACAGCAATAAACCTAATATCAATGGGGATGTGGATCTTAAAGAGTTTTATGATATGACAAGATTCATGAATGAATTTGACAAATACATTCTTGTTGGACAAAAGATTCAGTAGTAGAATTTTTGGATTCAGGAAGTTCAATAGGGGATTTACTGATGGATTTAGGCTTAAGGATGACTAGATGAATAAGTAGATGCAAAATTAAAACTAAAGATGAAGAAATCTAAACAAAACAGTAACTAAAGTGAAAATAAGTACTAGAAAAGTCTTATTTCTAGCTAGCATTCAAATATTGCACCTAAATGTTTCCAAGCCACCGCACAGTGGGACCGAGGTATTTCACCAAGGTGATTGCAGCAAATAAGAAAGAAAAGAATTTATTAATGAAATATTGTAACCATAGGTCATGTTTATAATAGAAGTCATGCCGACTTTAACTACAACCACACCAATAAGAATTTGTAGTCTTCGCTGATAAGTATTAGTACCTCATTGATAAGTATATATGAATCCAACCTGATGTAATACTAAATTAGAACTTTTTTAGGCACTGCCTTACTAGAATAAGAATCATAAACTCACTTTTCAAAAATGACTGTAAAAAAAGCTCCAGAAATTAGGATAAAATAAGAAACCAAAAGTAACTGTAGTTTTATCTCAGACTCAAAACTATGTCTTCCAATTTCACTCAAACTTTCCTGCTGTTAGAAGTTCACTCAAAGTTGGACTTGAGTCCAACTTGAAATTGGATCATAAATAATTTAATCTAAGAAATAAAATGTAGAGACTCTGACAAAGCCTATACTTTAATTAGAGTCCTAAAGAGGAGGTACTTCCAATTAAACTCAAAAGAAAAGGGGTTGGTCATGCTTGTGATGCCCATGATGACGGTGGCTTTCTCCTTTTGGCAGGAACCAATTCCATTACTATAGGAGTCCTCAAATCAACAAAAGTTTATAGTTATGTCAAATGCATATGAAGATCCATTCTCAACAGTCATGATGTATCCAATAAGCATAATTATGATAAGGTGATGCAAGAAAATTACCATCAAATGACAAACATGATGTGATTAATCTTTAGGATGCATAGGATGGTTGATTCTCTTCCATTGAAGAGAATCTAAAATCTAATAGTATAATACTAAAATGGAGCCCTCTCTCCCGTGTTGTGACATGTGGACCACTTTTAAAGAACCAGAACCCTACTCCCGTGTGTAAACGGTACTCTCTCTCTCTCATAAATCCTAATAAAAACCTACTATAAACATGATAAATACCCATGCAAGGGCATTTAATGGTCAGTTGATGTTAATTATAAAAATTATTAGTATTATCTCTCTTTCTCTCTCTAAAAAGTGAATCACACCCGGATGCATGAATCGCGATCACTCCAGAGTGCACACTTCTTCAAACGGCTACGATGTCGTCTATGCTAAGTGACATGCATCAAGTTCATATGGGCATTGCCCGGGTTTTGTACTAGTACTTTTTCATCATGGAAGAAAGATAATGTACGAAATCATATGCTTTTTTTTTATTTTGTCGTTTCCTATTTTTTGGGTTCTTTCCAAGGAGGGACCGATGCAAATTCCTAATAGGAATTTTGCTTTGGATAAGTGCATTTAGGATAAAATAAGCGGATTACCTCTCCAAAAGCATAATTTGAAGTCAAGATGCCCATTTGAGATTGGTGCTCAAATTGCAGCTGACTTAGCCCTATAAATTATGTCTTATAAATTTGGTCTTGCAGCTGTGCTGCTGGAAGTGTGCTAGGCTAAATTGTGTGTATGGGTTAAGTTTAGTGTTCGTGTCAACTTTGGAAAGATTTTGGATATCGGATGGAACTACCAGAGTAGATTATCTTATGCCTAGTTTGGTAGACATAAAGTTTAACTAAGGAAGGGGAAAGTAATAGGATTCCCTCATGTGATCTCTATTGCGCCCGTTTGGTACCCAGAAAAGTTTAACTAAGGTATGGAAAAGTAAATCCACTATTGTACAAAAACAAACCAACCAGTGGGAAAGTGGTTGGCATCACATTCCTCTCTTCACCCAGAGGAATCCTATTCCCCGGCTTAGCATTCCCTTTCCCCTTCCCTGGTTAAAACTTTCTTGCTACCAATCGAGGCCTAGATGCCAACTTGCTTTTGCAAGTATACGGTATGCCTTAGGATATCCTTTGGTGGCGTTATTGAGTAGGGGCAGCCATACCCAAGAGTTATTTATTATACGACGAGCAAATGAAAATTTAATCTCATGGTGGAATTTGTGAACTATATGGTAGAAAGCATTGTTTCTCCTCTCAATCATCACAATTCTCTTTTCGGAGCACAGTTTCTGAAGTAGCAAGAGATTTCACAATATGCTAAGACCAGAATACAACTAGTGCTACTATGAAAAAACAATTCAAGCAAGAACCCACTAATCCTACAGTCAAACTGAGCAAAACCCATGAAGAAAGCAAATCCAATTCCAACATAATTGGCAAAACCCAAAACAGAAGAAGAAGAAAACAGAGATGGGACAGTGAGGATAAAAGGAAAACTGACCTCCTTCGCAGCCCCCGCCAAAGAGGACGAGGCAATCGGACACGAAGTTGAGGGAGTGAGAAGCCCTGGGCCGGGGACCGACCCCGTCACTACTCGACAACCTGCGGCAATCGAGACAGCCCAGCTGTGAGACCTCCTGATACAGCCTCTTCCAGGACACCGCCCTCCTCTCATGGGACGAGGAGGCGAGGAGGGCGTCGACGCGGCCGCTCCCCCAATCCCTCCTGCAAATGGATTCCCACAGAGAGTCCGCGGCGGCGATGGTCCGGAGCCTCCGGCAGGTCATGGAGAAGGAGAGGATGGACTCGGGGGGGAGGAGGAGGAGGATGGAGAAGATGTGATCATGGGCCATCTGGGTGAGGCCTGGGGAGTAGTGGGGAGGGGAGGAGGAAGCCTTGGGGTCTGGGTTTGAAGCCATGGGATGGGCCCTCTTCAAGGTCTTGATGGTGGGGAGGGCTGGGAGGTGCTCTGTTTCTGTTGTGGAATCCATTGGGGGGAAGGGGAAGGGGAAGGTGATGGAAGACAAAGGGGAGGTGGTGGTTTGAGGGGTTGTTTGGTAAACTTATGGGTGGTTTGATGTGAAGGTGGGGGACTTGGGATGAAGTGGGAGTGGGGAGGGGGTGGGGGGAGGGGGTTGAATCATGAAAAGGGGGGCAGGTAACCTTTGAGAAGAGTAAACATGGTGAAGATAAGATTGTGCAGTGACTGCTAGTTTGGGATGAAGTGATGAAATAAATCTTGGAGTGAGGTGGTGATCTTGATCCCACCTGGAAGGGAAGGAGACAAAAAGGATGGACAATGTGAAGGGTGCAGGAGTTTTGGAATGAAGTGGGTTGGAGTGAGTTGACAAAGGGGACAGGAATTATGGGCAAGGTGGGATTGAAAAATATATTATACTTGATTAGAAGTCTTTCTCATCAGGAATTATTGTGAAAGATTGGTTGTTTACTTGAGAACCATGAAGAAATTTTAGACCCCTTTGTTGGGTGAAAGACTGAAAGTGAAAAAACAAATTGATAATTTATTAAAATAAGAGATTTTTTTTTAAAATAATAAATAAAAAGAAAATATTTAATTCAATAGGAATATATTAGAAATATTTATCAAGCTAGCGCTCTGACATCCACGTGGCTTGACGGTGCCGAAAAGCTCTGGCCACGTTGGCGTATTAAGCTTTGTCATGTTTGACAAACCCTGTATCCGAAATGCTGGGTTTTAACCCGGCATCCAGAATTTCGCGTTTAATAGAAACGTTATTTGAACTTTAAGTGGGAGGCCAATGATGTACCTATAAGTTTTGAGTGTTGTTCATACAAAAATAATATAATATTTTCTTCAAATACTTTTGCCGAGGCAAACAAATTATCATTTATCATGTCTGTAACAATTTTCATACCAAATATTATCTTCGCTTCTCCAAGAATACGTTATCACGACATTCAAATTCATGACGGGTTACATTCTATATGACATCCAATGTTCTAACGGGCTATGTTCCCCATGACATATAAAATTCAAGTGGGACATACTACCCGGATGTCAACTAAGGTTCAAACGATTCTATCAACCATTCAAAGTTTCGAATATGAACTACCGAACATCCGGCCAATCGGGTTCAACTTCATAGCAGAAACATATTTCTCATTCAATAGCTTGGGATCTAAGAGTTTAATATAGCCTACCCTTAATGAGGCACATTATATCATGCTTATATGCTACTCGATAAACCTAAATACTTCAAGGATTACTCGATCAACTACATTCTATTCATATGGAGAGAGCACCAGCTCAATGAGTTCTTTATTAAGCAATTTTCTTTTTTTGATAAATCCCTCTAGGGTGGGAGGGGGGGTTTGGCCTAGACCCCAACCAGTATATAAATAATAACAAATTTAATTATATGGTAAAAAGAAAAGTAAACTCTAAGAAACAAGGACATAAATTAGACGCTAGCAATACAATCCAACAGACTAGATTTTAAAAGATCAGATAGGGTAGTGCTTCGAAGATCTAGCGTACTTTTGATCCTGACATCTTGTGGATTAGTTCCGGTTGTGGAGCGGAAGATTGTTGGAAGACCCTTCTATTGCGCTCTAACCAGATGTTCCAGGCAGTGGCCATCACTATAATATCTTAGATCTTCCTATGCTCCTGACCAACTCTTTTGTTTCTCGAAAGAGTCGAAAGGGATGGAATTGAAGATGGATGCCCTCTGATATGAAGAGTGGTTTTCATCAGGTCCCAAATAGGTCTCACAAAACTGAACGATAGGAGAAGTTGGCACGAAGTTTCCTCGGCTTCGCTGAAAATAGGGCAATGAAGGTCATGTGTAACTAGGTATTTTCGTTTGGCTAAGCTAATCTTCAAAAGGATCTTATCTTGCTCTGCAAGACACATGAAGATTTTTATTTTTATGGGACCTTCGCCTTCCAAAATACCATCCCTGTCTTGCTAGAAGCAGTGCCACTATTCAATAACTTATAAAGAGAGTTAACGGAAAACTATCTGGAGGAGTTGAGGCTCCAAGAAGATGAGTATGCGGTGTCAGTGAAGGAGAATTGGGAGAGGATAGAATGGAGTTATTCTAGCTTCCTCTCGAGATCTCTTGTGATTCTCCTCATGAACATAGGTCTCCAGATGGTGCTCGCTCCGTATGTTGAAACCTGTGATCTGATGCTAGCTTCTTTGAATCTAATTAGAGCATAGAGTTCAGGAACTACAATATTAAGAGGTTGGTCACCAATCCAATTGTCTTCCTAAAACCGGATCTTCCTGCTATTCCCCAAAATGAATTTGTTCCCAATGATAAGCTTCTTTAACTTTCACAACACCTCTCCAAAAGGTGAAAGTTTTCCGAAGATCCTGCAACGTAGTTGGATAGGAGAGTATCTCCTAAAGTATCTATACTTGATAATGTCCTTCCATTTGTCTCCTAAGCTGATTGTAAGCACCACCACCACTTGCCCAGAGAGGCCGTGTTATAATCTATGAACTTAAGAACACCGAGTCCACCACTGGTTTTCGGAGAGCACACTTTAATCCTCTTCATAAGTTCTTTATTCAGCAATGTAAGATGTTATTTGACTCACATGGGCTATGTTCCTAAATGGGACGACATCTTGGGCCTATCGTGATTAGGGGGGTAATGGGTCGGGTTCGAGTCGGACGCTAAGGCTCATACCCATTTGGGTATGGTATGGTCCAGACCTGATCCATACCCATTTGAGTATAAGAGGGTCCATAACCGATCCATACCCAATTGGTTTTCTGGTTTCGGGTTTTGGGCATGGATTGGGTATAATTTTGTCTCTTTTTCTTCACCAAATATATAATTGCTTGAGGAAAAAAATCAAGGTATCACGGCGCAATGTTAAGGAGATCTTTTGGTTTCTTATCATAATGGTTTTAGTAGAGTATGAGTTTGGGTAGGGATACGAGTACGGTTAGACTTTGGGTAATATGACAATGAGTTTTTAGTCGAACTGTATTATCTAAGATACACAGTTTCGGGGATGGACATTGATGTTGAGGATGGCTCGATTCACACCTTTCTTCCAGCACCTACACACGACTTGGATAAATCGTGCACACAACATGCCCATGATTATCGACGCATCCTTCCTCATTCGATGAGCTCGAATGCAGAAAATCATATGCACGACTTTTCAAGATCGTGCGCACGACTAGTACTTGTTCTGTCAGCACGAGTAGTCCAATCCTTACACGATTTGGACTTCGTTTTTGGGCCATATATGAAATTTCGGGATAGATCTTATGTATACATATTTCCTTGATATATATAAAGGGTCTAGGGTTTTGAGGAACAAACGGGAAGTAATATTGAAGGCAGGAAACGTTAGTTTCTTCGACGATGGCTCTTGGTGAATCTTCTCAAGGAAGAGATCAACCTGGGGGGGGGGGGGGGGGGGGGGGGGAGCATGCCTTGCTCCTCCATTTGGACACTTGAAGGACCGGTGAGCGGCGTCCACATCGCCGTCGCAAAGGGAGAAATCCTAGAACCTGGAGAGCTATAATACTATATTAGGAGATAACTGTGGGGGGAAATTTCCGAGCCGCCTTGATCGAGAATCCCACCCCACAGCCTTGATTGAATTGGATTGTTTGTAGAGTTAGAGATTAGAAAGTTAAGAAGGAGAGAGATGACACATGGAGTTGTTGTCGAAGTTCGGTCTTACGACCTACGTCTCCGGGCGAGAGGTGCCACCTGATCTTCACTATAATATGAATATAAAGGGTTGAGCGTTCTCTCGACAGGCCGAGAGAAGCTTTTTACAGTGGGGGTTGCACGGAGCAACAAGAAAAGAAACTAGGAGGAGAGAAATAAGCTATTGCACTTGCTCTGGATCTGGAATCACTCTTCCTCTGATCGAATAACCAGCCTCTCCTCTGGATGCCTTGGGGATCCTTTTATAGCGTAGGCACGTGCCCGATATGGCAGTGATGACGTGGCGCTGATGACGTGGCACTGGTTCTGGGCCTCCTTGCTGGGCCCTTATTGGGCCGTTGTTCGGGCCCAATAAGGGGGAGGGCTTGATCTGCGAGCCTCGTAGAGTGGTCCCATGTGAGCCCAGGCGGACTTACCCACTTGGGCCGTTGCGCGGGCCCATGCTGCTCTGATCTGGTCCGGTACAATTTTTGCACCCACAGTTACCCCATCCCAGTCGGGTCAGGACCCCCTGGGTCGGCTGGGATTCCAAGGTGCAAACGCTTTAGGATCCTGGCACGGTTGGCGAGGGTTGTCGGTGCCGCGGTTCGTATTAGCAGAGCCTTCTTCCGCCGATGCCGAGACCCTTTTTGGCGCGAGCCAAAAAGTCTCGGTTTTGCGAGGGGGTGTTTCCGAAAAAACAGTGCGTTTTCCGACCGAGTGGATACCGAGAGGGTATCGAGTGCATACCGAGTGGGTACCGAGAGCATACCGAGTGGGTACCGAGACCCTTTTGGTGCAAGCCAAAAAGTCTCGGTTTTGCAAGGGGGTGTTTCCGAAAAGGCAGTGCATTTTCCGACCGAGTGGATACCGAGAGGGTACCGAGTGCATACTGAGTGGGTACCGAGAGCATACCGAGAGGTTACCGAGAGGGTACCGAGAGGTTACCGAGAGGGTACCGAGAGGATACCGAGACCCTCTTGGTGAGAGAACAGTTTTTTTTTTTTTCTCTTTTTCCTTTCTTTGCTTCTCTCTTTCCTTTCTTTGCTTTTGTTTCTTTCTTTTTTGGTTTTTCTCTTTCCTTTCTTGGCTTTGAATTCGGTGAGAGCGGATCTCTCTCTTTCCTTTCTTTTGCTTTTGAATTTCTTTCCCTCTCTTTCCATTCTTTTTTTTTTTGTGTTGTGGCGTTTGTGCTGTACACGGGAGAATGGGGCACGGCAAGTGGGGCTCGGGTTCGTGCCCGAGTGGATGCCGGCCCCCTTTTCTTTTCTGTTTTTTTTTTCTTTTTTTTTTTTTGTTTTGCTTGTGTTGTACACAGGAGAATGGGGGCACGGCAAGAGGGGCGCGGGATTGGTGCCCGAGTGGGAGCCGCCCCTTTTTTTTTTTGAGCTGCGAGTTGGATGGCAGCGGCAGCATCCATGGTCGGCACGGGGTGCGGATCGCAGCGGCTGCTGAGTGCTGAGAGCCGGGTCCCTTTGTTTGTTTGTTTTTTTTTTTTTTTTGGTCCTCCACCAGCAGCTAGAGCAGCGTTTCGATCCCGAGCGACGTGCTACTTTTGTTTTTGATCCCACGCGGTCTCCACTAGCAGCTATAGCAGCGATCATGTGGTGTTTGTATTCAATCCCAAGTGATGTGCTACTTTTGTATTTGATCCGGAGCGACGAACGACTTCCGTTTCGATCCCAAGCGACGTGCGGCATTTACATTCGATCCCGATCGATGAGTGACGTGCGGCATTCGTTCTGATCCGGAGCGGCGTGGGCAATCCAGTGGTCAAATTCATAAGAGTGGGATTGCATCAGCTTCACGTACAAGCAACCCCCTCTCTTTTTTTCTTTGTTTAAGCTGTACACCCAAGAGGAAGACACGGCAAGAGGAGGGCGTGGGGGTCCGTGCATGAGTGGGAGAGAGGGCAGACTTTTCTCTTCCGATCCGCATGAGTGGCTGTCCTTCTTTGTTGTGGTGAGCGGGATTGCGAGGTAGCTAGTGACGAGTTGATCTCTGGTTGTATGTTCGACCGTCCCAGGGGAAGGCTTCAAACTCTTTCGACCACCATGTCTTTTCGTGCGAGTGTCAGATCGATGCACATAAGGTTCCATCATGCTGACACCAAAAAAACAGTCTGCGCGGTCGTGAGGTATCGGGCTCGTTGACATGTTGCTATTCCAATATCTTCTTTGGGGAAAAAGACCTCAAAACCTCTCGACAGCCATAACTTTTCATACGTGCGTCGGATCAACGCGTATAAGGTGCCGTTGTGTCGGTGCCGAAAAATCGGTCAAAGTGGACGTGAAACATCATATACCTTGACGAGTAACTTTTCCGATAATCACCTTTATAAGGAGATGACTCTAAAGAACGCGTTGGCCGAGTGTCCTACGTGCGTCTTGAAGAGGCATCGATACGCGGTAACTCATCCGTCTCTGTTCGACACCCAACTGCACCTAGTTACTGTATTCACTAGGGACTGCAGTCGGGCCCTAGTGATGACGCGGCGGTTACCACGAGTCCACCCCCAAATAAGAAGGAGGAATTTTGCTTGTGAAGTTTGTACGGCCAACTCAATAGGTTAGGTTGAGATGCTATTCAACCAACCCAATGGAAGATAACTCTTCGTCTTTGGCTGATCCTTGTGTGCGAATGCCACTTGAATTGGATTGCCTAATAAGTTTGGATGGCGCCGAGCACCCCCCCTCTCGGTTTTCTATCGAAACCGAGGGGTGGGCTGCTGATGGTGTGCCGTCGCACCCTCCCCACTTGGTTTTTCTGCGAAACCGAGGGAGGGCTGCTTGTTGATGCCGACACATACCCCCTCTCGGTTTTCTGACAAAACCGAGGGGTGGTTGTAGCTGATGGTATGTCGTCACCCCCTCCCCACTCGATTTTTTGTGCGAAACCGAGGGGGGGGGTTGCTTGTTGATACCTACACATACCCCCTCTCGGTTTTCTGACGAACCGAGGGGTGTGCTGATGATGGTGTGCCGTCACCCCCTCCCCACTCGATTTTTTGTGCGAAACCGAGGGGGGGTTACTTGTTGATGCCAACACACACGCCCTCTCGGTTTTCTGACGAAACCGAGGGGTGGTTGTAGCTGATGGTGTGCCGTCATCCCTTCCCCACTTGGTTTTTGTGCGAAACCGAGGGGGGCTGCTTGTTGATGCTGACACCCCATTAGTGAGGCTGCTAGAAGAGGCCAAAAAGTGTCGGTATTGAAAATAGTGCATTTTTCGAATTTTAGCCCTATTTGAAACCGACACTTTTTCGGTAAAACGCTGGTGCGTGGGGATGTCGGCGAGGGACAATGCTATATTCGAGGGGGCTTCTTAGAGATAATCTAGGATGACGCCGCATGATGGCCAGCCAGTCTTCACCCAAAGTACTACCGCACCTGGTTACTGTATTCGTCAGGTACTATGGTCAGGTGAGGGTGTTGACTTAGCCAGGATCAAGGAAGCACCATTTTATCCCGTGTTACCCACCGTCGACTGCACCCGTGTGGATACACGCACTGACAGAGTTAGACCAATCACTGACAGAGTCGCCTCGGACTTTGTCTCCGAATGCCAAGGGCTGGGCCTTGGGCTCGTAGAGTGCCGAGGCATTGGTCACCTCGGACTTTGTCTTCAAGTGCCAAGGGCTGAACCTTGGGCTTGTAGAGTGCCGAGGCATTGGTCGCCTCGGACTTTGTCATCGAGTTCCAAGGACTAGGCCTTGGGTTTGTAGAGTACCGAGGCATTGGTCACCTCGGACTTTGTCTTCGCGTGCCAAGGGCTGGGCCTTGGGCTTGCAGAGTGCCGAGGCATTGGTCACCTCGGACTTTGTCTTCGAGTGCCAAGGGCTGGGCCTTGGGCTTGTAGAGTGCCGAGGCATTGGTCACCTCGGACTTTGTCTTCGAGTGCCAAGGGCTGGGCCTTGGGCTTGTAGAGTGCCGAGGCATTGGTCACCTCGGGCTTTGTCTTCGAGTGCCAAGGACTGGGCCTTGGGCTTGTAGAGTGCCGAGGCGTTGGTCACCTCGGACTTTGTCTTCGAGTGCCAAGAATGTCTCCTTGAACTTGGTGCATGTCAAAGCGGCGACGTCTGCCTTGGACTTATTCTCATCGCCTCGGATAAGTATAGTTGATAGTTTAGCTTGACCTGGATTGTCAGGAGCATTTTTATCTGACTTTCGCCTTGAAAGGGCGTAGCCGAATTGCCTTCGAGCTTCCGACTTGAATAGGCGGAATCGAAGGTCTTTGGTTGACCTGGGTTGCCAGGAGCCTTTTTATCGGACTCTTGCCTTGAAAGGGCGTAGCCGAATTGCCTTCGAGCTTCCGACTTGAATGGGCAGAATCGAAGGTCTTTGGTTGACTTGGGTTGCCAGGAGCCTTTTTATCGGACTTTAGCCTCGAGAGGGTGTAGCCGAATTGCCTTCGAGCTTCCGACTTGAATGGACGGAATCGAAGGTCTTTGGTTGACCTGGGTTACCAGGAGCCTTTTTATCGGACTTTAGCCTCGAGAGGGCGTAGCCGACTTACCTTCGAGCTTCCGACTTGAATGGGCGGAATCGAAGGTTTTTGGTTGACCTGGGTTACCAGGAGCCTTTTTATCGGACTTTAGCCTCGAGAGGGCGTAGCCGAATTGCCTTCGAGCTTCCGACTTGAATGGGCGGAATCGAAGGTCTTTGGTTGACCTGGGTTACCAGGAGCCCCTTTTTTTTTTGCCTTAACATGGTGGAATCGAACTTCGAGAGATTTGATTTTGGGAAAAAAGAGATACTTTATTGATACAACAAAGTAGCGGTTACACTTTCTCAGAAGTTGCCCAGCGGACGTTACCATTATGCGTCCATGTATTACATTGACTTTTTTTTTTTTTTTTCTCCACTGCTGCAGCCTCTCCTACTCTCGACCTGGTTCTTTATTAGCGAGGTAGCCATCGAGCCGCCCTTCTTGGATCAGGTCTTCGATGTGATGCTTTAGCTTCCGACATGTAGAGGTTGGGTGGCCATGGCTGCGATGAAACTCACAGTAGGCTGTCGTATCTCCCGCTTGATCGGAATTTGGAGGGAGAGGCTGTGGCAACTTGCAAAAGGGCTCGTTCTGCAAGTATGCGAAGATGTCTTCAATGGAGGTGTTCAGCTCAGTGAACACCCTCTGCTCCCTTGGAGTTCGCCTCTTTTCTGCTGGAGGGGCTTTCGGGTCTTCATTGTACCTTTTGGCCTGGGCCTTTTGGTCGGACGCAGCATGGGCAGACTTCTTGTAGCGTGCTTTATTAGGAGCTTCATCGTCTTTCTTATGTCGGGAGTCACGAGACTCGCGGGGCTCGCGTAGTCTTCTGGCCTGCTGATTGTCTTCCACCTCTATCTCCCGCTGTACGCGCTTGAACATTGCCTCTAAGGTACTGGGAGGGTACCATATGAAGTCGGTGTAGACGTGGAGCTTTGGCCGGATAGCATTCTGGAATACCAGCATGATGGCCTCCTCATTCTGGGACCGACCGGTGAGCTCAGAGTGCTCATTACGAAACCTCATCGTGAAGCTCCTTAGAGACTCATCGGAGCCCATCTTCAGCCGGTAGAGTGTATCCAGCTTCTTTTCCGGCTTTAAGTTTAGCCGATAATGGTCCATGAAAGGTTCAGCCAAATCTTTGAATGTGGCCACCGTACCGGGAGGCAGCGTGTGGTACCAGTCGAGGGCAGGTCCCTCGAGACTTCCCGCGAACATACGACAAAGGATATGATTCTCATATTCATACGGCGTCAGGGCCTGCTTGTAGGCTAGGATATGGAGAGTAGGGTCTCTCTTGATGCAGTTAAACTTTGGCAGGCTCGGTGTTCGCCAACCCATAGGAAATGGGGTTACTAGAACCTAGGGATGCAGTGGCCCCACCGAGGTGATTAGCTGTCTACGGTCTTGATGACGGCGTCCCATGTCGGTGGTATGCCTTAATCGGTTGAGCAGCTCGTGGGCATTTGTTGCTTTCATGTGCGGAGGGATAGAACGTCCAGTGGACCTTGTTGACTGAGGCGATCCTTCTCGGCGATAACTTAGTGCACCGTCGACATCGAGGCGATCCCACACCGTTTGCCTTGGTGCTTGTGTGGATACCTGACGCCTCTCGATCCGCGGCACATATGGTTCTTCAAGATGATGACTCGCAGCTGGGTGAGTCTTCAGTGGGCCTTCAGTCGCAGCGGGAGAGTTGAGGATCATAACCCCCGTCCTCTCAGCTGCTTTCTTCAAGGAGTCTCTCTCTTGTTCGAGGGCCGCATTCTTCTTGATGAGATTTAACAGTTGGAAGTCAGCAGCCGAGATCTCATATGTAGCCTGAGGCTCGTTCCCTTGAATAGCAGGTTCTTTGCCGGACCGACGCCTCGGGGATGATGGGTCTCGCCGATCGCTGTGCCCTTCTGGAAGGCTGCCTTGCGGCCCCAGTCGTTCCCGAATATTTCTTCGGTTGGTTGCAACCGAGACTTCTTGTTCTTCTTCGATCAGCATATCGTTTGTTCGTTTAGCACCCGCCTTTGGTGGGTTAGTGCTGGCCTTCACCATCGAGCGTGTTAATGTCGGCGTGATGATGGCGTTGATGTTGATTTGGAGGAGGACTTGTGGCTCGTCACCACAAGCTGAATAGGAGTCGGTAGAGGTGTGGGTAAGACCTCTATCGATATCCCACAGACGACGCCAAAGATTGTGGGGGGAAATTTCCGAGCCGCCTTGATCGAGAATCCCACCCCACAGCCTTGATTGAATTGGATTGTTTGTAGAGTTAGAGATTAGAAAGTTGAGAAGGAGAGAGATGACACATGGAGTTGTTGTCGAAGTTCGGTCTTACGACCTATGTCTCCGGGCGAGAGGTGCCACCTGATCTTCACTATAATATGAATATAAAGGGTTGAGCGTTCTCTCGACAGGCCGAGAGAAGCTTTTTACAGTGGGGGTTGCACGGAGCAACAAGAAAAGAAACTAGGAGGAGAGAAATAAGCTATTGCACTTGCTCTGGATCTGGAATCACTCTTCCTCTGATCGAATGACCAGCCTCTCCTCTGGATGCCTTGGGGATCCTTTTATAGCGTAGGCACGTGCCCGATATGACAGTGATAACATGGCGCTGATGACGTGGCACTGGTTCTGGGCCTCCTTGCTGGGCCCTTATTGGGCCGTTGTTCGGGCCCAATAAGGGGGAGGGCTTGATCTGCGAGCCTCGTAGAGTGGGCCCATGTGAGCCCAGGCGGGCTTACCCACTTGGGCCGTTGCGCGGGCCCATGCTGCTCTGATCTGGTCCGGTACAATTTTTGCACCCACAATAACGGCTAGGGTTTGGAGAGAATGTAATGTCTCTTCATTAAGGAACTAAGTCCAATATATATGCACAACATTACACAACAAATCCGACTCGATTGTACATAAAATCCGACCCATCTCTATATACATTAACAACAGTTGTTCAATTGCATATTTCTTTTTTTAATAATATTTTAAAAATAAAATCCCAATACCTAAAATAATCATTTTCCTAAGAAAAATCTTGGTTGACTTATAATTAATCATCGGACGAAGGAAAAGAAAAAAAATATCCTAACATAAATCTATTCACATGCAATTATCCATAACTGAGATCAACATCAACTTCCCGGTCAATGTTTGCAGCATTACAACCACAAGGGGGGGGGGGGGTCCTTCAATTGATTGAGGGCACGTACGTGTTGGAGTCCATTGATAGCTATTTTGTCATTTGGCTTCACGTGTGGTAAGTCTGGTTTCCTTATCCGCCTCTCCATCTTCCACTAGAGCCTCCATGTGTGGGTGCTCTTTGGCATTTTCCTATGATGAGGGGTTGGGTGGTACAAAGTCTTTTACTCTCAAGAGTCCCATATGTTTTGCCTTCCTCATTTTATTTCCCGAGATGGCAACTTTGCTTCTAGTGAAAGTAAATTTAGAGAGAGAGAGAGAGAGAGAGAGAGAGAGAGATGAAATTAAATTGTAATTCAAATTGATAGTTATAAGATAGGTCATCGATTTAGTCCTACATCGGTAAGAGGGGTATCCCGCTTAATATGTCTATTGTGGACCTTTCCTTAATATCTAGGTTTTTGGGTGTGACGGTATTTAACATATCACTTTGGTTATCTTGGATCCGTTATACTAAAGAACGAAGTGAAGATGAGACACAAAAATTAGCATTAGAACCAAGTAGATGATGCCGGGACGTTCTTTGGGGGTGTAACATAATTAGTACATATCTCGAATACTTTACGGAAGATCAATGCTATTTTGCCAACCGATTAGCCAGCTTTCCATTGCCAACTTGATGTGGCACCGGATCACAGTGTTTCGCCAGTTGGTGGTGGGAACGATTCACTGATCAGGGCTGGGTGCAGCGGACAATTGTGATTGTGACTCATGAAGTTGGCAATGGAAAGTTGGCAAATCGGGTCGCCAGAATAGCATTTTTTCTTTCGGGAAAGTATACAAGAGACCACGGGTCAAATTGTTGTTTTCGATGTCGAGATGAATTTATCATAGAACTACAAAAAGGTGGGGTGAGGAATGAGTACTATAGAGAAAACTATGAGGGTTCTATTCAAGGTGCC
Source organism: Chamaelirium japonicum (assembly GCA_947650365.1). Classification (NCBI taxonomy): domain Eukaryota; kingdom Viridiplantae; phylum Streptophyta; class Magnoliopsida; order Liliales; family Melanthiaceae; genus Chamaelirium; species Chamaelirium japonicum. The sequence goes on from OX393560.1 coordinate 30,794,567, forward strand.
TCATTCTAAATTAAGAAAAATCAGTTCAATTAGAAAAATAAGAGTTCTTCTCGAGAGCAAACTTGGCCATAGCATCAGTGCATGCATTATAGTCACACCTGATATGGGAGAAGCAGCAAGAGGAAAAATTCTGGGAGATATTCCTGCAGTTGGATATTAAGACCTTAGATAAGGTGCATGAAGTTGTGACACAAGGATCTCCATAGGTTGTTATTCTGAGCAACCAGGGAGTAAGATCTTAGTCCGATATACACAGGCAAGGCGGTCGAACTAGCACTCCTTCGGCTCCAAGGATCTCTCGCAGGGGATTTTTACGTCCCCCGAGTTGTTTTCCTTCGTCGATGATGGCAACGAGACTTACCCTGCAGTAGACCTGCAAAAATGTTAGCAGACTAACTTGGGTTCCCTTAGTAAATGTGGGCTGCCTGGCATCAGTATTACCCGATCAAGACCTTGTCAGGACCCACTGGCATCAGTCTTAATAAATTCTCTATCACTCCATAGATATCCCCTTCTTTCTACTTGGACCCACTGGCTTTGGGCAACCCGTTGGGATTGGTACCCAGTGTCGAGGTAGAAAGTGGATGATACATATGGAGGGGTTGGTTTCTTTTTGCAAAAAAAAAAAACTTATCCGGATCCCAACAGAGATAGGGGTAACCCCGACCGACTTCTAAGATCGATGTATGAATGTCAGGTATAACCCACTCAATGTTTAGGAGATAGCCAAAAAAAAGGGCTATTTTGGCTTTACATGCCAAATTTTGCCTTGAATTAGACTTTACCCCCTATATTTTCATCAATTAGACTTTACCCCCCAAACCTAACTTGTTCCGTCAGCTCACCCCCTAAAACTTTATTTCTTTTCCTTCAGCTCACTCTTTCTCTTCAGCTCACTCTTTCTCTTAGATGGTGAGCTGACGGAACAGTTAGTTTTGGGAGGTAAAGTCTAATTAATAAAATATGGAAGGTAAAGTCTAATTCAAGGCAAATTTTGGGGGGCAAAGTCAAAATAGCCCCAAAAAAAAGGGGATTTTTATTCATACCCCAGAAATCTGTAACTAGCCCCCAATCTTCAATCTGTTTCACAGTAACTTACTCATAATTTTTTAAATATCATTTATACCCTCAACTAAAGCTTAAAATAAAACATTTTGAAAAAGGGGCATCAACTGCAAATGGGAAGGAATTGAGCGATGGCGATAACATGATTGTGGCGTCAATGGCAGCGACATTAGCAACGGGGCTTGAAAATCCTACTTCCCCCCGATCTAATTCCTCCATAGACGACAACGGCCAGCGGGGCTCGAAGACCCACTTCTCCCGATCGAATTCCTCCATAGGAGATCAAACCCCTTCAGCAATGGGGAAAGAAAAAGAACATCTCTCTCTCTCTCTCTCTCTCTCTCTCTCTCTCTCTCTCTCTCTCTCTCTCCTCTCTCTCTCTCTCTCTCTCTCTCTATCCTCCACATTCCTATCCTCATGGGGCTTCAACATCTGCAGGGAATGGGGTATGATCAAGATATGGTGGGTCATTTAACTGGGGTGTATTTAAGATTGGGTGCAAGAGAAAAGGGTATTTTTGGGATAGAAATGAGGTATGTTCAAAAAAATCGGGGTGTGTTCAAGTTTAATGGAAATGGGTGCTAATTACAGATTTTTGGGGTATGAATAAAATTTTCCCAAAAAAAACGAACTTACGTCTTACAAGTCGCCTACGCTAGGTTATCAACCCCCCATTACCCCATGTGTATTATCTTGCTCTGGTCCCGATGTGAGTACTGTACAGAGGTTGTATCGAAAATTTTTCTCATGCCAGGGTCGAAGAACACGACCCCTTGAGCTGGCTCAACAGACACCCACAAGATGCCACAAGGGCGCATCAACCAGTAGGGCACGAAGCGCCACAACGGTTCGAACCAACCACCTCTGACCGAAGTGAGAGGTACCCAACCACTGCAATGCAAACCAGAGTTGCCTATATCTCCCTTTCTATTAGCAAATTATGCACAAACTTTTTCTATTTAAAAAAAAAATCGGTACATTTCTTTCTATTAAATTTTATTAAAATATAAATTTACCACCATAGTGAGCAATTTGATGCATCCACGGTATCTGTGGAAGGAAACAATCAAGTCCTCATCAACATCATGTCGGATGAAGAGGTATCTGTGGAAGGAGACAATCAAGTCCTCATCAACATCATGTCGGATGAAGACCTTTCTCAACTGTAAGCTTCTCACGTTCGTTCTCGGTGTGCTGGTTTCCTCACGTGAAGAGGGACTGGAATAGTTGTGCTGATGCTTTATTTAAGTTCATGCTTAGGGTGCGAGTTGTTTTTTCTCCCTTTTCTACTCCTAACTGTATCTCTCTTTTATTTTTTTGAGATCCGCTCAGCGTCCCATCTGAGAGAAGGTTAAGGCAGCTCCCTACCGGTTATTAATTTGATGCAAGCGGGAATCGATCACCGGTCTCGAGTACAAACCTGCTTAGACTTTACCAACACACCTAACTGTATCTCATCTCTAGTGTCTTCTGAGATGGGGCAGTTAAATAATTGTGATGTCGTTCCGGTTTTCTGAGTGGGCCGGCATGAATTGAAGTATAGAACCCCCATTACCAAAAAAAAAAAAAAAAAGTGAGGAATTTTATGAATGGGTCGCAAGAACTTCAGCATGTCTGTCTCCAAAGGGCTTCACACCACCCTCTCATGTTGGTTGTCAATTCACTTCAGATCCTTCGGATCTTGTTTCAGATAAATAGATGGGGAAGTTTGACATAAGTCCTATTTGAGAGATGACTTTTAGTTACAGGACATGTTAGTTTTGAAATATAATTCAAGTCCCTCCCACGGAAAATAAACTCTTTCTGAAACGAACGCATACTCTTTATACTCTTTCTGAAGATGAATATATACTCTTTCTGAACACGAATGTATACTTGTAGGGACGTTAGCTAATATAGAAAATTTTGGTGTCCTCCAGCTAATATTGCAGAATAGTTAAGGACCTAGACCTAATTTGCCCTGAAAAGATTGCATTGAAACCAGTTGTAGATTCAATTCAAGTAAGAAGGGTTACAGCTCGGAAACTAGATCCATTTGATCAATTTGAGCAATGACTCTCGTCAGTCTCGGAATCAGCAAACAGTTGAAACAACTTGGCACAGTTTGTATAACAATCAAACGAAAAGAACAGAAAACACTCGGTACGGATCTCCGCACTCTGACTGCTCACCAACCATACTTGGCCTGTGTTTCTGCTTTCGTGAGAAAGCCCCGAGACCGCCGCTCCGCAAGCTCCATTTCCTTCTGCTTCATGTCGTAGAACAGAGCCCCAATCTGATGCTTCCTTTTGTGCAGCTTCGAGGGCTTCCCTCCCTTACCCGAGGAAACCGGCTGCATGGGAAATAAAGCCCTTCACATTAGAATCTATATGACTTCGTGTGTGTGCAACAAGAGAGGTCTCCTCAAGTCTCCAAATCTCAAGGATGAATTAAACCGTGCCATCAAACTCGCTGAAAATCGTAGGCAAACACGGCAGCTGTAAGATAGCATAACGAGGTTCTGAGTCCATAGCAATTACGCCGAGAACCGTACATTCATCACCTTTGCAACATTTCAGAATATCCCCATTAGTGTTGCATTCCCGCACATTGCGATCCATAGTTTGATTTGTTTGGTTTGAGTTTCAAGGTATGGCATTCTTCATCAGTATTCCCTTGGAATTAATTTTGAATTCGAGTTAAAATAATAATATCTAGGCATGCTACACAGGTTGAGTGGACATGGTTCGTGTCAACACTATTACCAACTACATGATACAAGAAACAATCTTATAGCCAACACTTAATAATTGATTCTTTTTTCTAGTACCTCACAGTGGTAAGAAAGTTTTTTTCTATTTGATTCTTTTCCACTTAAAATGGTAGATAAAGGATAAAGGATAGAAGAAATCTTATGATGAAATAAGTATATAAATAGATCAGAGATCATATTTATATATGATTTCCTTTTATAAAGTACACACATCATACTTTTTGTATAGCAACGATACGTTTGCTGAGAAATGAAAGGGAATATCTTACTCTTAAAATTTCATATTATATATTCTTTATATATTTATATATTTATATATTTATTTATACATATAAACAACTGTATCTTACGATAGATACGATGCGATACACGATACATAAAAAAGGGGAAACGATGTATGATATGACAAAGGTGACGCCTTGACAGGCCTAGGCATTGAGGCCAGGTGAGGCGAGACAGTGGCCTGTGCTTCGGTTTATCAACAGGGCCAAAAGGCTCTCGACTAGCTTGAGGCATGCATATTTAAGTGCCCAGACTTCCTCTCTCTTACATATTGACATGTTACAGTATACACTATTTTAAACTGTACTCACTATTTTAATGTCTTTTATAATGTCTTTTATAAGATTAAAGATGCACAACTCCGCCACAATTGTTTATCATATTTCATTGTGTTTAAAAATTTATATCGTCTTTGTTTACTGTTGCATTTGCTATCTTTTCTGGAACGTCTTGAACTGCTGATAACTAGATAAGCTACAATTCCGCTTTTGAATGCTAATGTCCCAAGGTGTCGCCTAGGAACTGACACTTCATGCTTCTGACTACACAGGTATTTAGGTTATGCCCATCTGCACCCGTATGGAAGTTTGACTTGATTTAAGTTGCTAGCACTATTCACATAAGCCAATGATACAATGCAAATGTTTCAAGCATGTCTATTAAAAAAAAACTTATAATAGTACGGTGTCAATGCATCGATCTAGTTAGCTTTGCTTACACCGCTCTCACAAGCTTGGCTCATTGTTACCGAAGCTTGAACTCAGATTTTTTGCAATCATCAATAGAGCCAAAGCCATAGTTCTGGATTGGTTTGGTTATTGAAGTGAGATTGGTTTGGTTATTGAAGTGAGCCTATGCCAAGTTAGGGAGGGATCAGCTTGGTTCGGACTCAGACTGTGTATATAAAAGTAGCTAAAAAAACTATCGAAGTCATGGATTTAATTCACACTTACCTTATTATTATACTTGGGTTCACTCTAAAAGGTATTATTATTTTCTTTCGCATTAGTAATGTTGGCCTTGAGTTTGTACTTATAGATCATATGGTATTGGGATCAAGCACACTGTAATCCCATAGTCAAACCCAACTTGGGCCCACAATACTCAAAAGACCAGCAAACACTGAGCCGTAAAAATATATATAGCGGGGCCCAAGTCGAGCCAAACACTTGGGCCTAGTTTCGTTGGAGGATTAAACCACTCTTTCAAATCGAAAAACTCATATAGTAGTTTGGTTCTGAGAGGTGGAATAAGGGGAAAATATGAAATATGGAAGAAAATGACAGGCATCCTGCCCCTTCCTTTTTTCTCTCCTATTCCCTCATGAACGAATATTTTTGACCAGTACAAAGTTAGAAGGTGGTTGTAGTATGGATCTAAGAACAAGATCATGGGTTCTATACTTCTATGCCTATGTGCACAATCATGGTACCATTGGATTTATGTCCAAGGAGGTATTCATGGTGCTAGGAATTCATGCTTATACGGAACGCATAATCATATAAGTATTATATAAAGGCCTTAATCCATTATGTAAGTTGGAAAGCATTCAAAGCAAGATTTACTAATTGATGTCCCAATCGATGAAATGGTCAAGGTGTCATCTGCGCAGGTGAGGGTGTAGATGGATCATGGGACAGAACTGATAGTGTAATAGAAAGAACGAGGAAATCAGTAACTTCAAATCACAAGAAAGGGAGATTAGAGAAAGGGAGTTCACTGACGGGCATAGGAGAATCCATTTTCAAGTAAAACGATGAGGAAGAAAGCTTTTGGGGTCAGGTAAGAGAGTTGACTACCAACAAGGCTTAAACCGTTGAAGGTATGATAGGAGGCAAGATGAAGATTTTTTGTTTAAAATTCATGGGAAAGGACAAGACATGGTTAATTTCTTCTTGTTTTCCAAGGACATAGGGCAAAGAAGGGTTCTTTAGCCAGGATAAATAGTATTATACTATGCCACGGATTAAGTTACCTAACACTGATGAGGACAAAACAAGTTTAACCAAGATAACTACGAATGACTAATCTCGGTCTAATAAAAGAAACTTGATAGGATAAGTATTATCCTAACGCTTATACCCGGTCTATCCTCCACAACCAGACTAAACCTTGGGGTTTTAAGCCCAAGCTAGGCAAAGCATGGGCCAACCCAAACCTTGTTGACATACCTAGATAATATTATAGGTTAAATTACCCAGGGAATTTCTAGAGTAGCTACTTAAATTGTGATTACTGATAATATTTTAGGTTACATTACCCAGGATAGCTACTTCAATTTTGATTACTATCCGAGGAAGGGACTGAAACCAGTCTCACAATCAAGTTTTTGAACCTTGGATTCAAGATCCCATTAGGATATACCTGAAGGATGTGGAAAGTAACCAAGATTTAAAATCCGCTTTTGGTATTGATTTCAATCCAATTACCATAATTTTAATCTAGGTTTGAGTTTTGATGGTTTCATTTTAAGAATTCTACAATTTTAAAAATATAAAAGTGAAATTTTGAAAATACAACTTAAATAAAGATATCGGACACTATTTTGTGGTAGAATGTATAGTTTAATGATAATCTAAGGCATTTCAGGTGTATTTCTAAATTACTACTTGTTTAACTATAAAATATTGCATCAATACCAAATTATTAGTGGTAATTAAAAACTCAAATGTAAAAGTAGTGACTGTACTAACTTGTTTGACCACAAAATATTGCATCAACCGGAAAGTATAAGTGTTAATTCCTTCCTGGAAAATGAACATACATCCTCTTAAAGAGGTAAACCTAGTGGCGGAGACTTCAACGACGTGCATGAATTCAAGGTGATTAAGTCAAGGCTATCCTCGAGAAATGTTTTTACAAGATTCATAATCCTAAGCAACATTATATAAGGAATTTTTGGGTTCTATAGTGTAGTAGACAGAATGCTTAGCACCGGGAACTACCACAACTAATAAAGATCAGCCCACTATTAAATGTTATGAACCTATTTGTATATAATGGATAAGGTGGTATTTTCAATCGGAATAGAGATAAGGACCGAGAAAATCCAACAAGCAAAAGCAAGTGATATGTGTGGCTTGACAAAAACCCAAGGGCTCATAATGTGCCAAGGGCAATGTGGTCAGTACCAGCACTATGGAAGGAGCCACCAAAATCAGAAAATATTAACAAAATTGAAGAGGAAAATTCGGCTATATGTTACCTTAGGATGTAAAGAGCAATTACTTTGAAGGGAAGGTGACTTATATGTTGCAAAGAGAATTCGAGAAACACCTTTTGACCCAACATCGCCGACACAAGAAGAGTGTTCTTCAAGATCTCCAATCTTTTAAGGATGGAATCATGCTAAACCAGTAAAATCTATCGTTGGGCAAGTGGCTTTCAATTACCTGGTAGCTATGTAGGAGGGTAGCATTGCTAAAAATATGGAGTTAGAACCTTGAGGCTTTGAGGCATGTACCAAATATGCTTTCTTTTCAGTGTGGTTTGCTCCCATTATGATAGATTTTGTTAGTAAGAAATCGCATACCAGCTTCCAAGATACAGCAAAACTTAGGAAGTCTGCGTTCAGCAACAACGAAGAACTCTCGTCGACATTGTACGTTTCTGAAAATCAGAGAGAGAACCAAACTAGGAGCAATTGAATAATCGATGCGTCCAGAAGTATGAATTCGTCTCCTTTCAAACGATTCGTATGGAGGCTTCAAAACGTGGGCTTTTTCCATGGGGGGTGTGCCTAGGAGTACTACAAGGCATCTCTTCAGATCTAAATGCACCACTTAATAATGGTGTCCCATGAAGTAAAATACACCTCTTCAGACCTGAATGCACATGTCACATCCACGAAAAAAGTGTGGTTTGGTGTACAAATACTCTAAGTCGTAATTCTATTAAACTAAATTTAATAAATACCCAAGTTGGGATATTCTTAACAAGTTTTTCACGTTGCAGCAATCTTATCGGACGATGAGTGAACACTTTCTCTTTCTTAGCGCTCCACTCTGCAGAGAACCCTGGTCGCGCTTTGGTTACCTTTCTCTTATAGTCTATTTTTTCTCATTGGACTCGGTTTGACCTACTTGACTCGGCGGTTAGAGTATCGCTTTCAATGATAGTGAAAATTTAATTCCATAGACTATTTTCGATCTTGGATGATTGCTCGAATCTATCAGAACTTGTAGAGATTGGTTGGATATGGTGTCGCCTTCGATGATAACTCATGGATTATCGATCTTCTTATTGAACCAAAAAAACTACGGTTCCTAATGGAATAGGTAACAAAGCGATTTTGTCGCTTGTTGCTCCTCCTCTGCAAGTGTTGAGAGTGGTTTTCCCCACTTTTCTTCGTCTTTCCCTTGTGTCGTCCAACAAAGTGGCTTGTAGTATGTCTCAAAAAAGTAATATATCAGTCCCATCCTTTCTTACTATCCCCTCGTATTTGCTCACATTTCAAAAACTATATAGCACAGAGTCCAATTCCCCCTAATGAAGTAGATCATGGACAAGGACCTACGTTGTTTAAGGTAATACATAGCAAGATATAAAAGCATATGAGTCCACTGATTGAAATCAGCATAAACATAAAGAAGAGTGAGCTGATCTCAAACCTGATAAGATGGCCCGAAAGCAATCCCAGTCATCTTGACCTGGTCCTCCCTTGGTCTGTTCTTGATCAACTCATCCTGCTTCACCTCCACAATCTCTGTAGGGATCCCGTTTCTCCCTCTCTTCCCCGCAATTCTCCCCATATCACGAATTTCAGGAGCTGTCATTGCCACAGAACCATCGGACCAACTCCCTGCATAGCTCCCATAAACCACATCACTCCCATAACTCGGAACCGAACCCGAATACTCGGCGCCACTGGCAAAACTTGAGCCCGACACCCCACCTCCATCTTCCACGAACCCACCAGTCCAACTCCCATTGTAACTTCCATAATTCTCGTAACCACTGGGTTCCTGCTCCGGCATAAAACCCCCAGAATTCGCTGCAGGGACATCGGCGTAATTCTCATGGCCATGGATTTGTTGCTCCGGTGTGACACTCCCAGGTTTCACCTCAGGGATGCTGGCTTCCACAACGGATCTCCGCGAGGCAGCAGAGGATGGGCCAGGGGCCAAGCAGAGGGAATTCTTCGGGGCAGGAAGCATCGAAGACAACGACTTGGCAGAGGTGGAGGACGAGAAATCCTTACTGGGTTTTCTTTCTCTATCATCATCATCAAAATCGTGGGGTTTGAGCAAGGAAGGGTGGAGAGGGGGCGTGAACCGGACGACCCTTTTGGGGTTTGGACCCATAGAAGGGGAATCTGTGGGTTTGGGGTGTTGGGATTTGGGGAGGGGGAGAGAGGAGAAGATGGGTGATGGGGCTTTCGACGGGGTCGAGGAAGAGAAATTCTTGGTGGGTTTTCTTCCTTTCTCCTCCTCAGCTTCATCGTCGGTGTTGGGATCATGGGTTTTGAGCGGAGAAGAGATTGGGGGATTGAGGGATGGGCTCTGGGATTTGGGTGGAGGGAGGGCGGGGAAGAATCGAGGTGGGCGGACAGTGGAGGGGGCGGTAGAGGACGAGGGTTTGGGGGGTGGGAGAGAGAGGGAGGAAAGCTTTGAGGAAGATGTAGCTGAGGGTTTGGAAGGAGCAGAAGCTGTGACTACCTTCTGCCCCTCCTCTTCTTCTTCGTCTGAGGAAGCGTAGGTTGCTACCAAGGAATCCATTTGGGAAAGGGCAGATGAGAGGACTCAGAGGAGGAGGATTGGGGATTTTGGGTGGGATTTGTTAGGGTCTCTCAATCTCTATCCCGCTGATTTTAACATTTAACCCCCTGTAGTTTATTTTATTCCAAATCACTCCCTAACGTTTGTTATGCTAGCACAATAAAAAAAATTTCTTTTGTCAACTACTTAATTTCCTTGTATGGTTATTTTAAACCGAAATGGAGGGGACAAAATGTAGTTTTTTTTAACTATAGAGGGTTTAAGTGTTTTTGAGTTATAATTTGGGAAATTTTATTCATACCCCATAAATCTGTAATTAGCCCCCATTTCCAACAAACTTGAACACACCCCATTTTTTTTTTTCATACCCCATTCCAATCCCAAAAATACCCTTCCCCCTTACACCCCACCTTCAATACACCCCAGTTAAATGGCCCGCCCCAACTTAATTATACCCCACTCAACCACATACCCCTTAAATATACCCCAATTATATGCACTCTTGAATACACCCCACTCTTAAATAAACCCCATGCAGTTGGCTGATACTTGAAGGCACAAGTAGAGCTGCAACTTGGGCGGGCCAACTTGAACCCAACCCGAGTCCAACCCGAACCCAACCCGAATTTGGACGGGCTAATCTGAGCCCAACCCGAATTATTTCTCCTCGACCCGACAGGACCCGACACGAAATTAGCGGGTCTGGGACAAGGCTAAACGGGTTCGGGTCGTAAACGGGTCGTAAACGATAGACCCGTTTAATAAACGGGTCGGGTCCGGGTTCAACCACATACCCCTTAAATATACCCCAATTATATGCACTCTTGAATACACCCCACTCTTAAATAAACCCCATGCAGTTGGCTGATACTTGAAGGCACAAGTAGAGCTGCAACTTGGGCGGGCCAACTTGAACCCAACCCGAGTCCAACCCGAACCCAACCCAAATTTGGACGGGCTAATCCGAGCTCAACCCGAATTATTTCTCCTCGACCCGACAGGACCCGACACGAAATTAGCGGGTCTGGGACAAGGCTAAACGGGTTCGGGTCATAAACGGGTTGTAAACGATAGACCCGTTTAATAAACGGGTCGGGTCCGGGTTTAGGGTCTGGACACGGTAGACCCGTTTAGTATTCAACGGGTCGTGTCGGGTCGGGTCTACCAGAAATCCAATACTATAATATATAATACTAGTGGGTCTTTCGGGTCAGGTCGGGTCAAGTCGGATTGGGTCAACTGAATAGATCCGAGTGGGGGTCTTACCGGGTCTTATCGTGTCTACCTATTTATTAGCGAGTCGGGTACGGGTTTAGAATCTAGACACACGATTAGTTAAACGGGTCGGGTCCGGGTCTAGGGGTTTTGGACACGACACGAACCCGACACGACACGACTCATTGCCACGTCTAGCTGCAACTTGGGCGGCCCAACCCGAACCCAACCCGACTTTGGGCGGGTTAACCCGAACCCATCCCGCACAACCCGGCCAACCCGACGGGTTGGGCTTGGGCTAAGTTTAAACAAACATTTGGTTGGGTTGGGGGTACAAAAGACGCTGAGCAGCGGCTTTGTGGTTTGGGGTACAAAAAAAAGGGCATTGTTGGTATTAAAGGATTGTTGAGTAAGTTATTGAGAAACGCTAGGGATACGGGGGCTAATTACAGATTTTTGGGGTATGAATAAAATTTCCCTATAATTTAGAAGGATAAAGCATATTTTATCCAAAAAATAATGATATTGTTTTTCATACCCCAAAAATAAGTAATTAGCCCCCATTTCCAACAAACGTGAACACACTCCGCTCCTATTCTAAAAATACCCTTTTCTTTTACACCCCAGTTAAATGGGTCGTCCCATCTTGATCATACCTAGGGGTGGCAATGGACTCCGAAACCTTAAAACCCAATTGAAACTCGATCTGAAACATTGGATACTAGTGAATGCCCGTGCCTGTTGGCACTGCAGCGGGCCGCCTTCGGCGGCAACACAGCCCCTGGGCATCGCCACCCCCCTCCCCCCGAACCCAAATCCTCTACCCCATTTCTTTGTTCCATCGCCTGCCCCTCAAGTTAAAGCCATCCTATGCGCTGTACCCGACCGGTGCATCGCACTTAGTCGCAACTAGCAAGCAAAGAAACACACTGATTGGCCCAGTGACATAGGCACAAACATGTACCTGATCATTGTCGTCCCTTTGCCTGCCGGTTGGGGTGAGTGCGATGCACCGGTCGGATATGGGTGCAACGGAGGGTTGTGCCTTGGGGGTAGACGATGGGGCAGAGAAATGGGGAAGACGATTTGGGTTCCTCCCCCGTCACCCTCGGAAAGAGAGAGGGAGGGAGAGAGAGAGTGTGGGGGGGGGGGGGTAGAAAGGGAGAGATAGTTAAAAATAGGGCGAGAGAGAGAGAAAGAGAGAGAGAGAGAGAGAGAGAGAGAGAGAGAAAACTGGGGGGAGAGAAAGAGAAAGACGGAGAGAGAGAGAGAGAGAGAAAGAGAGAGAATCGGGGAGAGAGAGAGAGAACTTGGGAGGGAGTGGTAGGAGAGAGAGAGAGAGAAACCGAGGAGGGAGAGAAAGAAGAGTCAAGGAGAGACATAGGGAGAGAAAACCAGAGAGAGTTAGTTAGAGAAAGAGAGAGAGAGAGAGAGAGAGGAGCCAGGGAGAGAGAGTTAGTTAGAGAGAGAGAGAGAGAAAGACGGAGAGAGAGAGAGATCTCGGAGAGAGAAAAAGAGAACTGGGGGGAGAGACGTAACTGGGGAGAGAGAGAAAGAACCAGGGAGGGAGTGGGTGGGAGAGAGAGAAAGAGATAAAACTGGGGGGGGAGAATGAATAGCCAAGGAGAGAGAGAAAACTAAGAGAGAGAGAGAGAATGATTGAGAGAGAGAGTTAGTTAGAGAGAGGGTGAGAGAGAACACCGGGGGGAGAGAGTTAGTTAGAGAGAGAACCGGATGGGGAGAGAGAGAGAGTCGGGGAAAGAAAGAGAGAGAGAGAGAGAGAGAAAGAAAGAACCGAAGGGAAAGAGAAAGAGAGATAGAGAGAGAGAGAGAGTCGAAGGAAGAGAGAGAGAGTCGGGGAAGAGAGAGAGAGAAATGGAGAGAGAGAGAGCGTGAAACGAAGCCGAGAGAGAGAGATGGAGAGAGATAGAGAGAGATACAGAAAGAGAGAGAGAGCAGGGGAAGAGAGAGAGAGAGAGATAGAGAGAGAGAGAGATCGGGAGATAGAGATATCGGGGGAATAGAGAGAGACGGAGAGAGAGATCTGGGAAGAGAGAGAGACAGCTCTTATCAACGTTTCTTTTTGTCTAGTCAGCTTTTGGTTCCTTTTTGTCCTAGTCAGCACAAAACCGTCGTGCCATGTTATATAGATGGATATAGATTTTGTACCCGGAACATGGTTTAGGTAGGGCATGGGTATAGGAACTCTACCCGATTAACTTTTGGGTATGGATGGGTACTTCAATACCCATAACTCGATTGCTCTAGCTTGTGTATACTAGATAATACAGTTCGACTCCAAACTAATTATCACATATCCAAATTCTAACTGACCCATATCCCTACCCAAACATATATTCTACTAAAACCATTGTAATAAGAAACCAATAAACTTATTAATATTGCATTGTGATACCTTGATTTTTCTTCTCAAATAATTGAATATATGATGGAGAAAAATAGATAAAATTATACCCAATTCATACCTGAAACCCGATTGGGTATGGATCGAGTATGGACCCTCTTCTAACCGAATGGGTATGGGTCGGATATGGACCCTGCCATACCCGAATGGGTATGGGTATGGATAAGGGTAGGATCCAATCTGAACCCTATCGATTGCCACATCTTATCATACCCTATTCCTTTCCGATGTTGAAGCCCCATAAGTATAGGAACGTGGGGAGGGTTATTTTGATCATCTGTCATTCATTGATGGCTTGATAAGGAGAGGGGGGGGGGAGAGAGAGAGAGAGAGAGAGAGAGAGAGAGAGAGAGAGAGAGAGAGAGATCCCTCTTCTTTCCCCATTGCTAGAAGTGTTAGATCTCGTATGAAGGAATCAAAGTGGGATCTTCGAGCTCTGTTGCTGTCTATGGAGGAATCCGACCGGGGGAGAAGTAAGATCTTCGAGCCATGTTGTCGATGTCGCTACCAATGATGCCACAGCCATGTCGTTGCCACTACTCAATTCTTTTTCAATTGCAGTCGATGCCCAAAAGGTTCTGTTTTAGGTTTTAATTGGATGTGGGGTATAAGATAAGGGTGTAAATGTTAAAATTTTTGAGTAAGTTATTATGAAAAAGGTGGGAAACGTAGGCTAGTTACAGATTTTTGGGGTATGAATAAAATTTTCCAAAAATTATAAGAGTGGGATTATATACAGCCCAAGAAATACCATTTGGTTCATGGCAGCCCACGCCAGCAGACCCGTCATCGCCCTACGTGTTGTCGCCAGCCTCTACCAACGGTAACCCACCAGTGACTTCTCCTTCCTCCTCCTCTCTTCCCTTCCTTCTTCCTCCTCCTCCCTTCCTTCTTTTTCCTCATTCCCCTCTTCCTCCTCCTCCTACACTTTCTCTTTTTCTTCTTCTTCCTCTACTTTCTCTTTCCCCTCTTCTTCTTCCTCCTCCTTCTCCTCCTCCCCACCTGAAATCGTGACACTCGGCCAAAGTAATCTGAATGCATCTACTATGAATTCGGTGAGGAAGTCTGAATGCACAATAGCTGCATTTGGACTTCATGACCGAATGCACATTAGATGCATTCAGACTTGTTTGGCTAGTGCATGATTCCGGGGGGAGGAGGAAGAGGGTTGCCGGCGACTAAAGCAGACAGAGACAGAGGTAGGCGACAGTGTGTTGTAGCAAAAGAGGGAGTGACCTTTAGACAGGAGCTGCCTTTGACAAAAGAGGGAGGCGGCCTTTGAACGGGGGTTGTCTAGGGTTTTTTTTATGGGTTGTAAGTAGCCCAGGCCAAAGAGTAATGCTATTTGAACATGCTGGGGACAACTATGCAGAACAACCCAAGGTGGTGTGGGGGGTGTCAGTGAGAATATTTTTGCTACCCGATTGATTTGTTGTGCTCGCTTACAGCGCAATCTTGATGTGCCACGTCGTCTATGCCCTTTTTAATTGACGATGTGGCACACCACAATTGGATTGGACCGTAAGTAAGGGTAGCAAATCAATCGAGTAGCAAAAATGATCTTAGCATCGGCCAATGCTTAGTTCTACTTGGCAAGAATCCTGATGCACTAAGCACTAGCCGACACCCAACACCACCACGAGTTGTCTCGCAAATTAAAGTTATCTCACTGTATGTTCAAACATATATCATTATTACTCAAGTCCGTTTTATTCATACGATGGCACTCGAATCTTTTAAAAAACTTATTCTCTTTTTACCCTCATCCCCAACCTCCCACCGGTCCCCATCGCCCTCTGCCTCGGGTGCCACCATAGCCTCCTCCTCCACCACCCCTTCCTTGACGTCCCGCCCCGTCACCCATTTTCAAAGCTGCCCCTAGCCACCCCGCCATTCTCCTCATCTTCCTCCTCCCTCCTCACTCCTTCCTTCTCTTCTTTATCCTCTTCATCCTTCTCCTCCCACTCTCCCTCCTCTATGATGACCAAGCTTCAATAGCCAAGACTATTAAGGCTATGATGCTAAGATGGATGAGATGAGGTGAGGTGTCCAAGGTCATGAATCAGCCCCACATTGTCTAGAGAGAAAGAGATCATGAGTTACTTATATAATTTTTCCTCCCAAACATAAAAGACACGTTCTGAAACCATGCGTGGCTACAAATTTCGTAAAAACCCCGAAGTTAAGCGTTCTCGGACAAGAGTAGTAGTACTAGGATGGGTGACCTCTTGGGAAGTCCTCGTGCGGGGACGGGCAAAGATAATAATATCTTATGTGTTTGGGGCGGATGTCACAAAATGGTATCAGAGTCGGTTCTCCACGCAATGGGAGGAGGGGTCTAACCCTACACGTGGACGTGTAGCCATTAAGGGGGGGTAGAATGTGACAACCAAGATCCAATTGTCAAGACTCCTGAGGCTGTGATGCAAGGATGGATAAGGTAAGGTGAGGTGTACAAGGTCACGAGTTAGGCCCACATCATCTGGATAGAAGGAGATCATGAGCTATTTATATAATTTTCTCTCTCAAATATAAAAAATGTGTTTTAAAACCGTACGCTGCTACGGATTTTGTAAGAGCACCATAGTTAAGGGTGCTCGAGCGAGAGTAGTACTAGGATGTGTGATTTCCTGGGAAATCCTCATGCGGGCACGGGTAAAGTAGACAATATTTTATGTGTTTGGGGCTGATGTTATATCCTCCTTCGTTCCTTTTCCTTTTCCTCTTCCTCCTTCTCCTCATCTTATTCATTGTCTGTACCCTAACCCAACCCGAAAGTGTTGGTGGATACATGTCGACATTTCTATTGCAATGCTAGTTGAATCCCACCAACATTGCCATTGCAATGTCGGTAAGTAGAAACCGACACCGACATTCCCTTCCTTGATGTCAATGTTGGTGGTTTTCAATCGATATTTCAATGACGATGTCGGTCTGTATTCACCGACATCTCCGGTTTGGTTTAGGGTTCAGATAGGGTATAAGAGGGAGGAAGGAATGAGGAGAAGGTAGGGGGGGGGGAGGGGAGGAGGAATAAAGGGGGACGAGGAGGAGTTGGATGAGGCGACAAGAGGTAGCATCAGTGGAGCGACAACGGTCGACGACGGTAGAGGGGGAAGGAGGGTGGCCAGGCTGGGTGGGGACAACAACGGAGGGGTGGGCGGTCGGACATGGACTGCGGTGGATGCCTAAGAGAGAAGAGGGACATTTTGGGCTTATTGTGGGTGCCAAGGCTAGGCGTCAGAAATGGGTTGGGGACTAAGAAAGATTCAGATGCCAAATATAGCGTGGATTTCCCCAAACTAAGTGGATCAGAGCTAGGGGTGTAAGGCCGGACCGGGTTGGGCCTAAAGATGTCAAGCCCGGATGGGCACATTTTTAATAAAAAAATCTATACACATGAACTACTATGTCGGGGTTTGAAGGGGGGCGAGGAGGAGTTGGATGAGGTGACAAGCGCCAACATCAGTGGAGTGACAATGGTCGACGAGGGTGGAGGGGGAAGGAGGGTGACTCGGTGGGGTGGGGATGGCTGCGGAGGGGTGGGCGATCAGACATGGATTGCAGTGGATGCTTGAGAGAGAAGAGGGGATTTTGGGGTTATTGTGGGTGCCAAGACTAGCCGTCCAAAATGAGTTGGGGTCACGAAAGATTCGGGTGCCAAATATAGCCGTGGATTCCCCCAAACTAAGTGGATCAAAACTAGAGATATAAAACAAGCCGGGCCTGGTCAGGCCTAGATATGTCAAGCGACTCAAGCCTTGATAGGCATATTTTAAATAAAAAGTATATATACAATAAATACTACTGTAGAGGTTCGAAGGCTCAACCTCTACGAGTTTAGAGAACATCATTAGGTCTATCAATGGAGCGGATCTTGATCTGAATCCAGTCCGAATAACTCGGATCTGGTAGTAATTTTTTGATTTGATATTCGATTAAAAATGATCTGATTCGATTTGAAACATAATCGGATCGGATCCAGGTTTACCTTGATATGATTTGATTAAGATCAGATCCGACACTATCTAACATAATCATAGAACAATAGCTTTTGGATCTAGGTATGATGATTATCAAGGGCTTAGGTTTAAAACCTAACTTATTTATTATATATATATATATATATATATATATATATATATATATATATATATATATACTTTGACAGAGGTGTGTTACGTTGCGCTGTGCGCTGCCCGCCTCTGTAAATGCGCTGCGAATTTTGGGCCGTCCGATCGCGCGGATCGGCTGTGAAATCGTGCGAAATCCCGCAAGCCGTCTGATCCCCCGTCTGATGTTGTGCATCGCACCCCCGCCCGGCCGTCTGATCCTCCGGGTCGAGACCGGACCGTCTGATCCCGTGAACCACACTCCCGCCCGGTAGTTTATCGCTCGGTTCGATTCCCATCCGTTGGATCGATGGGAATCGAACGGGCGAAAATGATTTTCGCTATTATTGTAGCGGCTACAGTAACAGCGAAAATCATTTTCGCCCGTTCGATTCCCATCGATCCAACGGATGGGAATCGAACCGAGCATTTATATGCACGGCGGGGGTGCGGTTCACGGGATCTGACGGTCCGGTCTCGACCCGGGTGTTCAGACGGCCGGGCGGGGGTGCGATGCATAGCATCAGACGGGGGATCAGACGACTTGAGGGATTTCGCGCGATTTCACAGCCGATCTGCGCGATCGGACGGCCCAAAATTCGTAGCGCATTTACAGAGGCGGGCAGCGCACAGCGCAACGTAACACACCTCTACTTTGACAAGTGCCCTCTTTACCTAATCTCCCTATTATATTCTTTGCATTGAAAAGAAAAATAAACATAACTTGCTTTGAATCCATAACTCGAGGATGATTTAGTAACTTTTAATTTTTTGTTTCTAAATGGATATTCAGATTCATATTCAGATCTCGGATTATCTGACATATTCGGGCTAAGGGTGACAATGGGTCCAAATTCAGGCCTTATTTATACTATGTCGGGCTGGGCTTTCGGGTCGGGCCCATTCGGGGCTCATTTATACTATGTTGGACTGAGCTTTTGGGTCGGGCCTATTCAAAAATACGTATTTGCTAGGCCCAAGCCTGGTCCATTGCCAGCCCTAACTCGGACTCAAACCAAATATTGCAATATCCATCGGGGATCGGATCGGGCGAGTTCCTATTCAGATCGGATTCGGATATATCCTGATATAGCCCGAATCCGACCCGTTGACAGGTCTAAACACCATAACTACTGCACTATCTATTTTTAATATCCATTGTACCTGATATATATATATATATATATATATATATATATATATATATATATATATATATATATATATATATATATATCATGGTCCTCCCAACCACCCAACACGCTAGTCCTCCTTTCAATTTGGGTGCCACATGATAATTTTTAACCATATCTCTTTTTATGGATAGTCAATTCACTCTACATAGATCAAGATTTTAAAAAAAAATTCTAAAAAAAAAACTTAAAACAACCTGATCAACGGTCGACAAATTTAACGATAAACTGTAGCGTGCAAATAGCCCTTGCTATGGTTAATTTAAAAATGCCACTTGACATATTTTTTTTTCAGTTTTTTTTTCATGATTATTGTTAGGAGGGATGTACCCACCTTGACCAACCCCTAACCCCGGTTAAAAAGTGTCCAACTCTGAGCAAACCCCGTGCAGGTCTACGACGACCCGACCTCCTGTTTGGCTGACGACCCGGAGGTGGAGATTTTCCTGGTGTGCTAGGCAGAGTACGAGGCGGGGGAGGAGGTTTGGATCCCGCCGGGATGCGACCACGTGTTCCACCGGGCCTACATCGACCGTTGGCTGATCACCCGATCCACCTCCTTATGCTGCCCCATCTGTCGCAACCGAGTGATCCGGTGGTCGGTCGAGTCGACGGTGGCCTGTACACGGGGGCGTGGTATAGTGGCTAGAAGCCTAGTTTTCCTTCTTCCCGATTCAATCGGAGAAGAAGGTGAACAGTGTCAATATGATTGGATTTTGGGTTTAAAACCAAATAACAATCAAACCCGACTGTGTATATATCCGACTGCATGACCAACCTGACCTGACTGTATTAATATCAATCCGACTGCATATAGCTAAATCCGACCCGTCTATCCTTATATACACTCAGATATTTTTAACTGCCTGATTTAATATACACCGTTCATTTAAATCCTGTTATTGTAAGCCCGATCCATTGCTAAACCATTCGATCCATATATAGATCTTGGGTATCCGAACCGTTCCGGACGCATCGGTACGGTCAGTTTTTGCTATTTTATTTATATTATTTAGATATTTAACTATTTAGTCCCTAAGGGAGCAATATGCGATATCTATTTTATAAATAAGGACAAGATTATCCTTAATTGTAACAGACTTTATACTGTACATATATCTTGTGCTTTTTATCAGTTTTATATGCATAATATGTTTTTTTTTAATTAGATGTAATTTAGGTAATTAGTACCTTTTAGAAAAGCTTGGCAAGGCACATGATGGTTCCATAGAATCCACTTTACCTTGGCAAGTGGTTTCTGAAAGGACCCTATTAATACCCAATATTAATAATCTTTGTCCATAATATTTCAATTGTTTTCTATAATATGTATTTATATGCTCATATGATTAATATGGTAATCATAGTATTTAATGTTAATATTTATTAAATCTTTAGATGTTAAATATTACAAAATTAGACTTTCATGCATTAAACATCAATGGAAGTATTTTTTTGAATTGGCGAGTAGATAGTATGCTACATCTACGAGCGAAGAACTTAGAAAAAGCTCTAGAAGAGAATAATGAATTGAAGCCGGATGAAAAAGCAAAGACCCTAATCTTTCTTAGACAATACATACATGAAAATCTGAAGAATGAATATATGAATATAATAGATCCGACAAATCTCTGGAGGGCACTCAAGGAATGCTACGATCACCATAAAATAATCACTTTGCCTACAGCAAAGAGCGAATGGATAACCCTCATGTTCTATGAGTTTAAGATAGTGGCTAAGTTCAACTCGAAGTTACGCAACATCGTCAGTAAGCAGAAGCTTTGTGAGGAGAAAATAGATGATACTCAGATAATCGATAAAACACTCTCTACCTTCTACCCAAATAATATTATTTTACAACAGCAATACATGGGGATGAAGTATCAGAAGTACTCAAAACTCATAGAAGTCCTCCTGATCGCTGAAGAATATCATACCCTACTGGTTAAGAATCATAATTCTAGACCCACTAGATCACTAACATTGCCAAAAGCAAACGCCAATGATTTATACCGAGGTAGGGGTAGAAATAGAGGAAGGAGAGGTGGAAGACACGATAGAGGAGGACGCAATAACTACCCTGGAAGAGGTAGAAACCACCCTGGAAAAGGTAGACACCAAAATCATCCTAGAAGAGATGATTATTATGGTCCTAGGAAGGACACACATTTTAAAAACAAATGGATTGCTCCTCTGAATCTAGAAAAAAAAATCCCTTTAAACCTGAAGATAAAAGGGATGTATACTTTGAATGTGGAAAGAAAGGACACTGGTCTAGAACTTGCCATGCCAGTAAACATGAGAAAAATAAGTTCAAAAGTACATGGGTACCTGCAGAGGCAAATCTGAATGAAGAAAACAATGAGTGACCTGAAGATTATCAAAAGCAGACTGATGCCCTAAATACATAGTACCTGGAAAGTTCATATTACTTCGATGAGTTAGATGATGGCACATTAGATCCCTGAATCTTGGGATCTCTAAATATTTTAGTTTTTTTTTATTCTGTCAGACATTGCTCAGTAGTTTTTATTTTCTGTCATACACTGCTTAGTAGTTTTTATATTGTGCCAGACATTGCTTAATAGTTTTATCTTCTGTTGGATATTATTTTAATAGATTTATATTATCATTCTGGTTAATTTAGTTAGAAATCGTGTTTGTAAGCTTTATCTTTGGTAATTCTCTTTTGGTATTTATTAATTCATATAACTTATCATTTAGGAATGATGACCAACTGCAAATAGATTTGTTTGATAGATAGTACAATAATACATATCATACTGAAACACATAATTTTTTTTACAAATCTTAAATATAATTCACGTATGGTTATTACAGTGGTTGGCCCTACTGACATAGTTACAGGGTTTCGAAAGAGCCCACATTTTTTAACCTAATGGTACTCATTTGCTAATTAATGATGCACTATACTCAAAAAATTCTAGAAGAAATTTACTTAGTTTTAAAGACATCCGAGCAAATGGATATCATTTAGAAACTACAAATGAAGGCAATCAAGAATACCTCTGCATTATATTTAAGAACGGAGAGCAAATTTCTATACTAGAAAAATTTTCAACCATATCTTTAGGGTTATATTTTACCTACATTGGGGTTATGGAATCTCATGCCACCAATTTGAACCAGAAGTCCATCAATCCTGTAGATTTGGTCATTTGGCATGATAGATTATGTCACCCAGGGTCATGTATGCTTAGAAAGATCATTTACAATTCATATGGTCATTTCCTTAGCAATCAAAGGCTAACTTTTCCTAATAATCATTTTTGTGACCCTTATTCCCAATGGGAGTTAATCACTAGACCTTCTTTCCAAAAAATAGAGACAGAATCACCTACATTTCTACAGAGGGTTCAAGGTGATATCTGTGGTCCTATACACTCTTCTAGTGGTCCTTTTAGAAATTTTATGGTCTTAATAGATGTATCTACTAAATAGTCATACATGAGTCTCCTCTCCACTAGAAATTTAGCATTTGCTAGATTATTATCCAAAAAAATCAAACTCAGAACTAATTTTCCTGATAACCCAATCAAATCTATTCGATTGGCTAATGCAGCTGAATTCTCTTCTAAAATCTTCAATGACTTCTGTACATCTATCGGAATAGAAGTCGAATATTATGCCTCCCATGTTCATACCAGTAATGGTCTTGCTGAAGCTTTTATTAAGCGCTTATAGTTAATAGCTAGACCATTACTCTTACAATCCAGACTTCCAATTTCTGCATGGGGGCATGCTATCATGCATGCAGCTAGTCTTGTTAGACTCAGACCTACTTCATACCATAATTTTTCTCCTACATAACTTGTGTCAGGTATCCAGCCCAATATATCTTATCTTTGAAAGTTTGGATGTATTGTGCAAGTCCTTATTCCCCCTCCAAATAAAACTAATATGGGTCCCCAACGTAGATTGGGGATTTATATTGGTTTTGACTCACCTTCAATCATAAGATTATTAGAACCCTTAACTGGTGATCTATTTACTGTTAGATTTGTAGATTGTTACTTTGATGAGATAGTCTTCCCGCCGTTAGGGGGAGATAAAGAAGTTTCTAGATAACGATCTATTATCGAAGAACGACGTGAATTTTCATGGAATACTTCCACTATATCTTATCTAGATCCCATATCTCCCCAATGCGAGGTAGAAGTAAAAAAGATTTTGTATCTGTAAGATATTGCAAACCAATTACCTGATACCTTCAATGATGCAACTAATGTAACTAAGTCGTTTGTTTCATTCAAGAATGTACCTGTAAAAATTAATATTCCAACTCCTACTAATGAAACTGCTGCATATCATAAATGTGGCAGACCTATAGATTCTAAAGATTCAGTTCCCTGGAAGAGAAAGTTAATTAGAAATCATGCCCTTAAATTTCATAAGAAGTTGAGGTTCCAGAAGGACCTGGTCATAATGCTCCAGAAGATATTATGGACCATATTTTTTCAGAAAAAAATATTTTCCAACGGCCAAATTTTTCTCAAACTCTTGAAGAGTTCATTGTAGAGATTATGGATAAGGTACCGGTACCAAATAATAAGAGCTCAATATTCCATATGAGGGATGAAATTTGGGACCAAAAGGAAATAGTCATTGATGACTTATTTGCATACAAAGTAGCTACTGAAATAACAAAGGGCAATTATGAAGATAATGAATCACTTAGTATATATATATAAATGTCGATATAGAACTGACTGGTCAAAATAGAGAGAAACTATTCAAGCTGAACTTGAATCTCTCAATAAACGAAAAGTATTTGGACCTATAGTACAAACACAAAATAACGTAAATCCTGTAGGTTTCAAATTTGTGTTTGTAAGAAAAAAAATAAAAAAATAAAATTTCTAGATATAAGGCAAGGCTTATAGCCCAAGAATTCCTGTAGAAACCCGGGATAAATTATAAAGAGACCTATTCCCATGTTATGGATATAGGTACATTTAGATATCTCATTAGTCTTATAGTTTCTAAAAAACTAGAGATGGGACTAATGGATGTAATAACTGCATACCTATACAGGAACCTAGACAGATATTTATATAAAGGTCCCAGAAGGATTCAAGTTGCCTGAAGCAACATCAAAGAATGCACACTCGATAAAACTAAGACGAGCATTGTACGGTCTGAAACAATCCGAAAGAATGTGGTACGATCGCCTTAGTGAATACTTGTTTAGGGAAGGTTATAAGAATGATCCTATATGCCCATGCATTTTTATAAAGAAATCAGAAAATGGATTTATAATAATTGCAGTTTATGTGGATGACATAAACTTGATTGGGACTCCTGAAGAGCTCAAGAAAATTTTTGATTATCTAAAAAGGTAGTTTGAAATGAAAAAACTTGGTGATACAAAGTTTTGCCTTGGCCTGCAGATCGAACATAACTCTAGTGAGATTTTAGTACATCAATATTTATATACTGAAAATATGTTAAAGGAATTTAATATGGATAAATGTCACCCACTGAGCACTCCCATTATAGTTAGACCTCTTGATGTTCATAAAGATCCATTTAGATCTAAAGAGGAACATGAAACTATTATTGGTTATGAAAAACCTTATTTAAGTGCTATTGGTGCTTTATTATATTTAACTCAATATACTAGACAAAATATATGTTTTTCTGTTAATCTATTGTCTAGATACAGTTCAGAACCAACTCTTAAGCATTGAAATGGAATAAAATAAATATTTAGATATTTGCGAGGAACCACTGATATAAGATTGTTTTATTCTTGCGGTACTCCTCACTTGATTAGTTATGCAGATTCAGTTTTCTCTCTGACCCCCATAAGGGTCGATCCCAAACATGGTATGTATTTTTGAATAACAATGCATTTATTTCTTGGAGATCGACCAAACAAACACTTGTGGTCACATCATCGAACCATGCTGAAATCTTAGCCCTACATGAAGCAAGTAGAAAATGCGTATGGTTAAGGTCACTTGTACAGCACATCAGAAGCAGTTGTTAGTTGGCATCAGTTACCAAAGAGCCATCAGTTATCCACGAAGACAATGCCGCATATATTGCTGATATTCAAGCTGGATTCATCAAGGAAGATCGGACAAAGCACATCTCATCAAAGTTTATTTACACCCACGAGCATCAGAAGAAAAAGGAAATTGAAGTCAAGTAAGTCCGGTCAAGTGACAATCTTGTGGATCTATTCACCAAAGTTTTGCCCAAGTTTACTTTCCAGAAGATGGTGTACGACATCGGACTGTGATGACTAAATCACCAAACAAATTGATGTAATCATGAGGAGATATAATCAGGGGGAGAGATGTAATAATTGTAATATAATTATCAGGGGGAGGGCATCCTGAAGATGCAAATGTATGTGCGGTGTACTATTTTTTCTTTGGTAGGGTTTTTTCCACAGAGTTTTCCCATCAAAGATTTTAACGAGGCAGCATTATGCGCACCCACCATAGTTTTTGAAGAACTAAGGTTGTACTCTTTTTCCTTTGATATGATTTTTCCCCCTGGGTTTTTCCATCAAAGATTTTAATGAGGCAATTATTAAGGGAGTGTTACGAAACAGTGGTTGCATCGGATATGGATGCCCACCGGATAGAGATCCCTAGATTCATGGGATAGGAGATTTACCATGTCTATATTCTAATAACATATTATGCCTATATATAAGAGGTTAAATGAATAATAGAACTATTTTTTCCCAACAAACTATAAATAATCACGTGTCAATTAACGGTTCTCTTCGCTAATTTGTTGGTGTCCATTTTCTACCTCGTGGGACCCACGTAGAGACCAGAAGACTTCGATCACAAGAGGTCATTCCCTCTGGTTGCGCGCCGATCGGTTCCGATTCGTGCCCTCGCCTCGCTCCTCCGCCCGCGCGGCCTCGAGCAGCAGGAGCAGTAATAGGGTCCCGATCACAGCTGTTAGGGTTCCGGCTGGGGGCGCAATGGCCCGGAGCCGACCCTCATCGACGCGGTGGCGGTACCTTCATCCCTCATACTACCTGAAGCGGCCGAAGCGGCTCGCCCTCGTCTTCATCGCCTTCGTCTTTGTCACCTTCGCCGTCTGGGATCGGCAGTCCCTTGTCCGAGAACACGAGGTTGGCAGTCCTTTTTTTCAGCATAATTTTTAAGATCTCTGCCTAAACTTTTGTTGAATTTTTGAGCCAAAGGTTTTCACGATTTTTAAAAAAATTTAATTTTGGTATGGTTGAAGAATACATCTTTAAAGTGATTATTTTTTCGATTTTTCTTGCTAACATATGCGCTGAATTACGATATGCTGAACTCTCGCGAAGAGGTTTAGAAGTTTCTAAGGCAGTGTTCTTTTCCTGGGTGTGAATTGGAATTCCCAGGAAATGGGCCCATTCCCATATTTTTGGCATAAAACCACAAGATACCCAGGGATTTAGAAATCTCCGCACATCACCATGAGGGAGGGGGGGGGGGGGGGGGGGGGGGGGAGGGGGGAGGTACAGTGTGACTTACAAATCTTAGATGTTTGGTTGAGAAATGAAGTCCCACAAATACAGGGAGCTTTTATTTCCCCGGGAACAAGCAATATACAAGGTGTTATGGAAGGAATACGGGAATTTGACCCATTTCGTGTGAATTCCAATTCCTAGGAAAAGAACACAGCCTGATGTATGTTTTGGATCACCCCTGAACTCCACCCCTTATTCATCTGATCAGAGTATTGATTTATGTCTATAAGAAGGACTTTTTGTGCCTATAGCACCAGATGGTTATTATGCTGTTTTTTTTTAACACAAGCTTAATGTGCAGGCGGAAATTTTCAAGCTGAGCGAAGAGCTGAGTCGATTGCAAAATCAGGTATTTAGGACATATCTTTCTATAATTTCTCCCTCAAATTTTCTATATCAAGTCAGTACATTTTAGATTTTATTTATGTTTGTTTGAGCAATTTGGGATTGCCTTTTCCACTGAAGTGTTGCCCTTACCTGTAGTTGCGAAACACAGAAGACAATTTGGAAAGTTCTGGTGAGAATACCGGTGGCAATAATGCCAAGGCAGTCGGAATTGATTTTGTCGACCTGGATTCTATTAACAATCAACGCAGGGAAAAAGTGAAAGAGGCCATGCTTCATGCATGGAGTTCTTATGAAAAGTATGCATGGGGCCAAGATGAACTTCAGGTTTGTCTAGCAGCATAAGATTAAAAAACTTCGCATTTATGTTTGAATTGTTTTGATGAATATACGCATCATAAGACATTATGTATCTCCTCATTCATTTCTCTCCAGCCGCAATCAATGAATGGTGTTAATAGTTTTGGTGGCCTTGGAGCAACTCTTGTGGATTCTCTCGATACTCTGTACATAATGGGTCTTGATGATCAATTCCAGAAGGCTAGAGAGTGAGTTCTAGCTTTCCTTTGTATAACTACTTTTTGGCGTTTTTAAAATCACAAAACTTGCTTAATGTGCACAAACACATTTTTTATTTCTTTCACATAACGTTTTTAACTTGCAACATAGTTATTCCAATATGAGTTAAAAAAATGGCCTTCTAAATTTTCTTCTACAAAATTTTCCTCATTTAATCCAACAAATTAAGAAACTATATTTAATACTTCCTTACGAATGTTGAAAGTATGATAGTATATGTGAATGACCAAGGTTATTCGTACATTGTGCTAACTATGTAGCGCTCCGTAAGGTTGTGCTATACCCATAAAAACGGACTTCTTATATGGTTCCTCTGAACTCTCCCTTTTGTTTATGTTTTCCTAGGGGTGCAACACAATCTTAACGATGTCTCCTTATTTTCATATCGAATTGCCATCGTCTTCCTATCAGGATGCGACAGATTTTTAATGGAGCTACGTCCCACCAAACCGGATCTTGATAAATTTTATTTAAATAAGCATCGACTTGTGACTAGAACTTCATCTCCTCCCTTGCACCAATCAATTTTATAAGGTTGATTTATCTTTGCAATCTTAACCCTACCTTGTTGACCATATATTGTGAGATACATTTTTTAATGCTACCGATATCTATCACAATCGAGCAAAGTTTACCTCCTAAACTGCAAGTGGTCCTGAAGATATTTCTTCTTAGCCAGTAGTTACCTAATGCGATTTTGGGTTACATAATTCTTTGGATCACTAGGAATTTCCCTCATCATCACCAACAACGGGTTATGGGTTTGCCAAAGTTTCTTCTAAGGATTCCTCGCGTTCATGTTCATTTTCATTTGTTTTCGCCTTTTAATCTTCTTGAATTAAGTTAGCTTGAGAGGTGGATTTTCATTTGTGATAGTCAGATGACTTATGTCCAGGTTATCCGCATTTGAGACATTTAAGCCCTGAAGATGAAGGTCCCAAAATACCTTTTCCCTTTTGGAAAGGTCAGGAGTAAGGGGAGCTCTAGGCATATGAGTGGAATTACTAGATCACGAGGTAGAAATATTCTTAACAGAACTAGGCTGGATTTACTCAAATTGGGCTTCTTATTGCTTGTTTTAAGTAGTTGTTCATACATTATGACTTTCCTTTAAATTTCATATAAGGAAACGAGGTCATGAAGGCAACTTGATCTTGAATTTGATACCTTAAATGCCTTAAGCCATTGACATAACAAGCTATGTTTTGTAAATCATATTTTTGAAAGTCATTTATGGCTTGAAGTTCATAGAATTCTTCTATTCTTCCACGGTTCTAAATCCTTGTTTAAGATTATGAATATTAACATAACCTGAAGGCTTCAATATAAAGAAATCGAGTTTTCATCCTTTATTTCATTTTTCCCATGATGTTGCCTTTTTTTAACCTCTTTGGATTCTCCTATTTGGGATTTGTTTCCACTAAGCTAATAGTCAAGAAGAAGTATCAAGGTGTATGTTATTTGCAGATGATATAGTGTTAGCAGGGTTTTAAATCTCGGCCGATACCGGTACGTACCGGTTTTGGCCGGTTCGAGACCGGTACTGCATCCGATCCCGATACCTGGCCCGTATCGGCCGGTACCGGTACGTACCGGTCCGTATCGGCCGGTTCAGGCCGGTACCGACAGGTTAATTTTTTTTTTTTGGGTTCTTTTAAGGTTTTTTTTCTCAACCGGTACCGGTCCGTACCGGCCGGTACATACCGGTTCAGGGCCGACCGATACCGCGACCGATACCGTGATTTTAAACCTTGAGTGTTAGTTGATGAGACATGGATGGGGTTAAATACTAAATTGGAATTGTGGAGAAAAACTTTAGAATATAAGGGCTTAAAAATTAGTCGAGCTAAAATGGAATATATAGAGTGCAATTTTAATGGAAATAATAATGATAATGAAGCCCCTTTCACAACTAATGGCTAAGAAGTACAACAATGTGATTGTTTTTGGTATCTTGGGTATGTCATACTGAAGAATGTAGAGGCAGATGATGATATGCCCAATAGGATTAATGCGGTTTGGATGAAGTGGAGAGGGGTCTTGGGAGTGCTATGTGATCAATCCATGCCTTTTAAGTATCAAGGGTAAATTTTACAAGGCAACAATAAGACCCACAATGCTATATGGTTCAGAATGTTGGTCCTTAAAGAGAGCTCAAACCCATAAGATGGACACGACAGAGATGAGGATGCTAAGGTGGACGTGCGGTGAACATGGAGAGACAGAGTGAGGAATAAGTGTATTAAAGAAAAGTGTCGGAGTGGCACCAATTGAGGACCATATAGTGGAGAATAGATTAAGATGGTTTGATTATGCCCAACGTAGAACAGAGGCGGCCTCTGTAAGGACAGGGTCCCAGATTAGCGTGGAACGTCCAAGGAGGAGGGGAAGATCTAGAATAGCATTGATGGAAGTTGTTACAATAGACATGTAAAACCTTATTGACAACATATATAACCCTAAATAGAAATGAATGGCAAAGAAGGATTCATAAAGCAACCCCAAGTAGATGGGGGACATGCCTTGATGGTTATGGTTATGGTTCTACCAAACTAAAGCATGACCTTTCATTTTCTAACTGACATTTTTTCTCTTTCTTGTATTTCCCATTCAAAATACTGTTCTATTTTAGATACCCAGTCTAGGAACCATCAGACTGTAATCTCTTGAGAATTCAGGAATTTGATTTTGATTATATTATCCCAATTTCTTTCATTTCTAAAATTCCTTCTTGCGAACTAGTTCAGAGCTAGATATCCTTCGATGTCACTATCATTGGCCTCCCGATTTCATTTTGTTGTGGGTTTCTTCTAATCTCTATTCTTATTATGAGTTCTGCCATTTGGCATTGAAGTTGTGCTAAGGCTTTCTTGTTTTAATGGGAAGGCTTCGTGCCATCCTTTTTGGAGTTGTTTCTACCAATCATTCTTGAAGATTTTTAATTAGAGATGCAACTTCCTACCCAAACATGCTGAACGAAAGCTTTGATAGCAAATTGATGGGACTAGGCTCGATCAAGGTAGGATTACCAAGTTACTAAAGGAGGGTGTAGACATCAAAAATTGTCAAAGTCCAAAAACCTCAAGATTTGGCTAAGTCTGGAAAGACTTAGGATTTCAGCAAGCCCAGAAGCTCCAAATATCGCTTAGTCTCAAAGACTTTGCTAGATCCGGGAAACATTGAAATTTTTCTTAGTCCACGAAGACCAAAATTTGGCCAAGTCCAAAGACCCCAATGCCAAGAAAGAAAGAAAGAGAGAAAAAGAAAGGAAAAAAAGTGGAAAGGACACCCTGGTCGACCCTCTAACTAGAGGCCTGGCCGGCCCTAACTAGGCCACTGGCCGGTCCTGGCTAAAGGGTAGAAAGAGAAAGCGAGATAGAGAAAGAAAGAAAGAAAAAGAAAGAAAAGAACGAGATACAAAGAAAGAGAGTTGCATCAACCACCCGAGGTTATGCCAACATCCAAGGAGTTATGAAAACTACTTAGGAGTTGCGTTAACCACCCGAGGTAGTTATTCCTAACGATAACTGCTTTGACCCTTATAAAAGGATAGGAGAAGAAGGGAAAAGAACCAACAGAGGACTTTTGATTAAAGAGGACACTTGTGAGATCTTCAATATACAAAAAGAATTTGCAAGGTGGGTTCTTGAAGAAAAAGAGAATCGACAAGTTGGCTCTTTAATACACAAGAAGAACTGACAAGACTTCGACCCAAGATACTTCAAAGCTCTACGAAATTTCGGTGAAGAATCAAAATTCGAAGAAAGTCGAAGAACGAGCAAGAACGTGCGAGGAAACAAGAAGAGTAAAGCAAAGCCTCTAGTCGATCACGCGCGAAGCCCGGAAGGATCAAGTGCTACAACTTTAAGTAGTCCTAATTAAGGGACTAAAACGTGCAATTTAACACCAAGTATAGGGTGCATAGCGAAGTAGTAATCTCGGTGACTTCGAGGTCGATTCCACAGGGACTGAAGGACTAATGGGAACTAGTGCGATGGAAGTACGTGAACGTGAGTGCAAATCAGGGTTTTCCACTGAGAGTGGAAAACGAGAGATGAAAACTAAGATGCTAAATTAAACATAACTAAAGATTGCAATTAATTTAAGGAGATTATGATGGAGAAGAGGCTAAGGCATCCGGGTTCAACCTAGTAGTATAATTATGTATTCTTTTGATCAATAAGTATGTATAAGGATAGCATCAAAATATGTTTTAGTGCATGCTACAGAGGTCATTAAGCATTGCATATACCCGGAATCGATATGCAATCAAATTGACTTATACACATGTATTGATTTCTAAAGATATGCATCCATCATACTAGCTAATATCGGTTGACAATTTTAGTGATGAGAGACTCGTGAAGTTCGTGCCATCATGCTACAGAGATTCACAATCATTACGTATGCCCAGAGTCAATACGGAATCAAACAAATTTGCAAACACGATGCCATACATCTTAGAATAGTATCATTCACCATAAGAGTCAACCATAAGAAAATTAAAACAACATTATTGATCAAAAGAAAAACATATCATACTACTAGAGTACTAGGCATCCCCCATAGCCTTAGTTAGGGGTTTAGTCATGCATGTTCATGAAGTTCAACTAGAAGATGGCTGCGGATGAGGGCTTCCAGCGAGAGTGATGGCTTGCGGTGTGGATGACTGTGTGGCTTCGAGCTTGGCTTCAACGATGGTGCTTGGCATGGATGAAGGTGCCGGGTGGAAGATGATGAAGATGATGGCTTATAGTCGATGAAGAAGATGATCGAGTGACAGTGGATTGAGGATCGGTAGATGGTAGCCACATAGGGTTTTCTATAGGGTTTGTTATATCGAGAGAGATGAGGGAGTACACGGTTCCAATAGGGAGAACCGAGAACTAACGTGAGGGGTTCGTGCATGGGTTGTGGACGTCTCAGGCGGTTAGATGGGAGCATGGCCGACTATGATTAGAAAGGAGATTGAGAGACGTTTGGAGGGCTGCAGATAAGGGAAGAGAGGAAAAGAATTAAGGAGAGAGAGAGAGACTATCGGAACGCAGAAGAGAGATCGATCTCGAGAGATCTGGGAAAGGGAATGCGATTGGGTTGAAGACGGGAATGATTGGGCGGCTAGGATTTAGAGAGAGAGGGAGAGAAAAGGAAGGAGTACAGCTGGCTTGAGGGGATCGCGAGTTAAAGAGAGAAAAGGAAAGAGAGAGGGATGGAAGGTGATCGGCTGGAGAGAGAAAATAGGGATAAAGAGAGAGAAGAGATCGGATGAAGAGAGAGAGAGAGAGAGAGGGGGGACGTGCGCGCATTAGAGAGAGGAAAAGAAAAAGAAGGGCTGCGATCAAGTATCAGGCAGATAAGGAAGGGGAGAAGAGATTTCGAGGGAGAGGGAGGAGTCGCCAGGTTTTTAGGGAGAGAGCCGCTTGCGAGGAGAGAGAGTTCGGTTAGATAGAGAGATTGATGGAGAGAGGATCACAATCAGGTTCGGTCCGAGAGGAGGTGGTTGTGTAGGAGTTCTCTGCATGGTGCGGACAGTTGGGATTCAATGGATAAGAGGAGATAGAGATGGACGAATGAGGGTGAACCAGATTTTTAGGAGGACAGAGAGAGGTTCGCGAGGGGGGCTTCGGTACAACTGGACACGAGAAAAAGAGAATAGGGGGATGTCTGCGATGGGTTCGTGCAGGAGTCGGGCTGCATGGGGAGGTTTCGACGGTTGTGATGGAATCCAGGTAGAATAGAAAGAAAAAGAGGAAAAGAAAGAGAAAGGAAATAAAGGGATACGAAAGTGAAAGGAAAAAGAAGAGAAAAGAAAAGAAATAAAAGGATTTTAATAAAGCGATAAAATAAAATAAATAAATTAAAACAAATCCAAATTACAGAGAGAATGTCTATGGAAGGTAGAGAGAAAATGAAGAAGAACGAGAAAGAGAAAGATAGAAAAACTGAAAAAGAAAGAAAGAAATAGAGGAGATAGAGAAAGAAATAGGTGCATTAGGGTTTACTTCGTGCCACATTCGTAAGTCACCATCATGCCTCATTAAGCTCACTAAAACGTCCGGGGTTTTCCTCTGGTTCGTATCATGTGATGCATCAGCTCGATGATGTCATTTCTCAATCGAATCTTTGCAATTACCCTTTTCTTTATCGTTCTTCAGAAAAAGCCTCCAAACACACTATGCATCCATCGAGTCGCCGTGAGAATATCCACTGCTTAGTCACAATGCCCTTGAGCTAACTACGTCGAGAATCGGGTCAATTCCCTGAAAATCACACATGAAATGACGCTTATCAAGTTTCGGTGCCATTATTGACAAAAAAAGGATAATTTGGGCTATCGGGCTCCGTACTTTTCATGCATGCATCGTATGAGTGCGAACCAATATATCACTATGTTCGTATAGAAGTGTCCTATGGAAAATGATATGTTTACGTGTATATGAAATTTTTTTACATAGGAAAACGACGATAATGCCATAAGAAATAAGTGATAAAATGCATTATTTGAGTACTTAACACCAAGGCGATGATGTCAAAGGTCGGCAATGGAAAGAGCAACAACCCATGAATTAGTGGAGGGCAAAGGCACATGAAGATGCTCCAGACTGTACAAGCCACCATGTCTCCATCCTGTCCCAACCTGATGGCCAGTGCGAGGGTCTTCCACCACACATAAAGATGCTGAGAAGGTAACGATGAAATCCATATCAGCCAGCCTACTAACGGAGACCAGATTGATCGACACACGAGGAGCGTGGATGGAGTACATCAGGGAGTGAGAGGCGACCACTAGAGTCAGAGGAGGTGGTGATGGATCCTTGCCAAGAGACCGATAAGGGGGAACCATCAGTAGTGCGAATTTGGAACTCTGGGGGCACACTACCACAGTCAGTGAGTACGGAAGCATTTGAAGTTAAGTGGTGAGAGACTCCCGAGTCCAAGATCCAAGGGGTGCTGGAGGAATTCAGGTGACACTGAACATTGGAATACTAATTTGCACCGGGTCCTATGGTGGTCGCCATTTACTTTGCTACACCTCACAATATTGCACTTTACGTAACTGTTAACTGTTATGGCTGCACTTCAAGGCACTTCACTGTACTGCTGCTATGGCTGAATCGGAGCCTGAAGAGCTGCTAAACAGGATCCTGAAGAGATGCAATTTATGCTGTTGAACCACTACCGAACCGTTGCAATTTCTGCTGCTGAACCGATTGCCAAACTGAGTGAAACTCTTGCTGAACCGCTGCTAATTTCTGCTATTGAACCACTGCTATTAGAAAGAATTAAACTTGAAACTGAACCACACTAAGGCTGAACCGAACCAAACTTAAGTCACTTGTGCATCGGACCGTTGAAGCAATCAACGGAGGAGATCTACCTCTGGGTAATCCTAAAAAAAAAAAGAAGGCAGTTGCATCTCCTGCAGCGATTTCTGGTTTGAGGCGGCGCTTGAGCAGTGACTGCTCGACTACTCCAGCGACTAGATCAGATCTTGCAAGAGGTGGTCGACCGGATGAAGTCACGTTCTGTGCCGGAGAGGAGTGGTCGAGGAGGAGGCGCGATTGGAGGAGGGCACAGAGGAGTCAAAGCTCGATGGGGTGCCCAGATCTCAAAGCACGCTGCACACTAGGGACCGAAGGATCTCCTGCACGCAGTAGATCGAAGAAGTGCCGATGAGAAGCCTTGATCTGAGCTCCAAACCACCGATGAGAAGCCTCAATGCAAACTCCAAACCAGCACCAAGCTCCAGATCTGACGGAGAAACCTTCGATGGCAGCAATCGGATGAGGGCAATGACCGGATCTGAATCTGCTGCCGATGAAGAGGACTCCACCACCGATGGAAATGAAGATGGATCTGCTTGCTGAAGGATGGAGCTTAAATCCTGGCACAAATAGATCTGAGCTCACATTTTAGATTGGAAGGTTAAAGACGAGGAAACCACTCAGCTCCAAATGGAACGAAGATGAGGTTGATGGATTGAAAGAAGCACTAGGGCGCAAGAAGGAAGAAATGCATGGCTCTGATACCATGTTGGACACACACACACACATTGAGAGCAAGGTTGTCATATCGTGTATCGTATCGTGTATTGTTTTCCCTATTTTGTGTATCGTGTATCGTATCGTGTATCGTAAGATACAGTTAAATTTATATTATATATATTTATATATATCTATAATATAGAAAGTACATACTAGAATATTAAATATGAAAAGTCAAGTAGAAGAGTAAGACATTCCCTATAATTTCACATCAAACATAACATTGGCCTATACAAAAATTATGATGTATATATTTCTATAAAAAAGAAATCATATATAAGTATTATCTATGATATATCAATATATTGTTCTCAAAATATTCGAATGGTCAATGAAGACAAAACAAAAACTCAAAAAGTAGGAAGGTCTTATTTTTCATCTCCACCGTATCTATATTATCAATTTGATCATCACCAATAAATAATTTATCACCACTTGCTTCTTTATATACCTCTAATGTCTCTTGCACCTCTTATTCATATTCATTCTCATCCTCATTGTCTTATTCAAAGTCACACACACACACACACACACACACACACACACACATATATATATATATATATATATATATATATATATATATAGAGGTAGAAATGGAATCCTATAGTTATTGAAATTAGCGAAGTTGTAGATATTTGGTGCTCCAAGCTCTAGAAATTTTTTAAAAACAAATGGCATTGGGCTCAGACAACTCTAGAGAAAGATTTGTAAAACACCTATAAACTTCTAAAAAAGAATTAGTATCACTTCACTCTAGGTTAGAAAATATTCGTAAGTATTTTTTTAACTATAAGAGACCTATATAGTCCTTTGGGAAATTAAGAGAAAAAAAATCATTTTAAAAGTTTCAAAAAAAAAAAAAAAAAAAAACATGTTTTCACGTTATCGGACCGTATCGTGTATCGTATCGTATCGCAGCGTATCGTATCATGTATCGTACGATACAGGAGAAAAACGATACGTAAACACGATACGTATCGTTTTTCTCCTGTATCGTATCGTATCGTACGATACGTATCGTGTATCGTACGATACGTATCGTGTATCGTACGATACTAACAACAGAGATTGAGAGAGAGAGAGAGAGAGAGAGAGAGAGAGAGAGAGAGAGAGAGAGAGAGAGAGAGAGAGAGAAGGATATCTTTACTCTTTGGGGCAATGGTCCTATATATGACTATACAAAGGATGGGGTCACCAAAGGTGAGCATACCCAAAAAGAGGCTGAAAACCTATACAAGAGCAAGATAATATGTACACACTAACACATACTAGTTTTCAGTTTTATCCTCTCCAAAGTTTTGCTACCTAGACTCACTATAGCCAATACCGCTTGCAAATTGCACACCCCACTATATGCTACTTTTACTACATTTGCATTTGACACTTCAAACGATTGTTTTTTTCCCCTCTTGTGGTAGTTGGATGGTTTAGGATAGTACGATTAGTACTTTTTTTTTTTTGCTGTTGCAACTCCAATAGGTGTCACTTCGGTTGGGTTTTTTTTTTTGAGGAAGCACTTCTGTTGTTGTGTATGGACTTTTTGCTGCACTTAAAAGCAGTTCTCATGATAAGGATCAAAACTATGTGAAGCTTTACATGACTAGTGTTAGAGATTCATTCTCTCACATGCTTGCATGCTTGTGTCGATTTGGTCCAGCATTATTGATGGGGACATCGAGCCTCGGCCCTGGCGAGTGTACCAGCGCAGGAGGCGACATCTGAGCATGTGGTTCTAGCCATGTTGGCTGTTGTTCTTTTTCTGTTTTTTTATTTGGGTTGTGTACTTTTAGTCCCACCTCGATTAGTGGGCTTTTTCGTCTGTCGTTGTAAGCCTATTTATAGGCCTTTCATCTTTCTCTTCAGTATGCAATGAATAAACAATTTTATGTTTTTCCTCCACTTGTGTGTTGAGAGAACCAGGGTGAGGTGTGTGATACCCAAACCCAAACCCTAGGTGTGTGAAACCCTAGGTTCAGTTTAGGCGTGTGAAACCCTAATCTGGAACCCTAAGTTTTGTCCCTTTTCCTCACCTAGCCGCCATCCCCATCTCTCCTCTCCTCTCACCCGGCCGGCCACCAACCCGATTCCCCCCTCTTCCCCTTGCCGCCGGTGTTGCCTACACCCCCAGCCCATCCGACCCCTCCCTCTCCCCCTTGCTGCCGCTGCCTGTCCACCCCCGGCCCCACCCGACCTTCCCCCCTTCCTCTCCCCCTACCGCTGCTGCCTTCCCAAGACCCCCCAAACCCGATCCACCCCCTGACCGGCCCCTCTCCCTCGCCGTACTGCTGCCCGATCCCCTCCACCACCGCTCCTCTCTCCCACCCCCTCTCCCGCGAACCAGCCCCACCCGACCCGTGCCCGACCTCCACCCCTTCCTTCTCCTCCCGCGCCCCAGCTGCCCCGGCCCTGCCGCTCGACCCGACAACCACCACCTGCAGTACTGCAGGCCAACCCGACCCCGACACACACACATCCCCCCCCTGCCCGTACCTTGAGCCCCTCCCTCATCCTTCACCCGATCGGCCCGATTCCCAAGCCCACCGATCCAATCCCAAACCCCCATCTCCATCATCCGATCCACCCCGATACCCCTATTCCCTCGGCATGACGGCATGGCCGACCCCGATGTTGATCACGGCTTGATCGACGACGAAGACGGTTTTCTCGACATCCAGTCTCCCTTCCTCGACTTCCAGTTCAGTGCCTGCGAGAGCGTGAAGGATTACGTGGATCGCATCACCTACCTCGTCGCCAAGGACGCGGAAGCACGGCTGGGCATCTCGGAGAACCATCAGCGTTGGCATCCCGGCGCGCCCGTACATCCTAACGTGCTAGCCCTTCGGGCCCTCGCTCAAGCTCCGGCTCAACCTGAGGACACCGCATCGACTTCGACCCCTCCACCAGTTGAG
The DNA here is from genome assembly GCA_947650365.1 of Chamaelirium japonicum. Classification (NCBI taxonomy): domain Eukaryota; kingdom Viridiplantae; phylum Streptophyta; class Magnoliopsida; order Liliales; family Melanthiaceae; genus Chamaelirium; species Chamaelirium japonicum. The sequence goes on from OX393560.1 coordinate 30,832,716, forward strand.
ATCCCTGAGGTTCCCCACAATCCTCAGTAGGTGAGTTTCTTTCCCCGGTCAATATCGGATGGTGACACCAATGATCGATTATCCTATATTTTATCTATGCAAAACTGCTGCCCCTTTGAATGGTGAGTTGTGAGATTCTGATTACCCTGTTTGTTATTAGCCCTGGTATTGCATCTGGAATCCTGCTGATATAACTAGGTGTTTGTTGTTCGGTTAATTTAGATTGGGATACCTGCTTGCATGCCTGTTATGCTTTGCTAAAACCATTAACCATATTATTTGTTTAAATCAGCTTTCTGTTTCGGCTCGGAGCAACAAGCGACCCCGTCGCGGCTCAACGAGTCTTTGAATTCCCTGTCACACACACTGTTCCACATCATTTTGGTATCAGAGCATGGTCATAGCTAGTTCATTTGCATTCAATACCGGATCCTGCATCTTGCATTCATTTTAGTGCATTAAGTGAAAAAAAAAAAAATATTATTAGCATCATCTTGTGTGTTGTCCTTGCATGCCAACCCGTAGGGGTAGGCCATACCTATTAGGAGAGTCTAGCGAGTCGGACAACTACAGTATGGATCCCGAGGCCCTGACTAGAGCACTTGCCGAGTTGACCCAAGGCATAACCGCCATGAACCAGAACCTCGCCGCATATCAGCGCGACACCAATGCCCGGTTAGACCGGATGGAACACGCGCGGAACGATCCGCATGTTGAATTTCCCAATCCCCCTCAAGGGCACCCGGCCAACTGGCAGAACAATCAGGACCCCGATGATCAGTACCTTCGTAGTATCCGGTTAGAGGTACCGTCCTTTGATGGTAGACACGATCCCCAGTTTTTCCTGGATTGGCTCCAGTCCATGGATCGTTACTTCACGTGGTATCCTTTAACTGAGGTTAGGAAAGTCCGCTTCGCAGCCATGAAGCTCAGCGGACCCGCGAGCCAGTATTGGACCAATGTGGAAGCGTTGAGAGTTGCGCGAACCCAGGACCCGATTGATACTTGGGTCGCCATGAAAAATGAACTGAAAGGTAAGTACGTGCCACCGTCGTACCAGGCACGACTGTTAGACCAATGGCACCAATTTACCCAAGGTAGCAAATCGGCTAAGGACTATGTTGCCAAATTTGATGAGTTCCTCACTCGCTGCAACGTCCTTGGGACCGAGACGCCTGTCCAAGTCCTTTCCCGTTTCCGGTCTGGTTTGAGGGAAGACCTAAGGAATGAGCTCCTCGCCAGAGATGTCACGGAATTGGAAAGAGCCTACGCTTTAGTACAAGACCTTGACGCCTCTAGGTCCAGTCATGCCTACAGGCATCCTGACTCTAGGAGCTATCCCACCAAGCCCTCCCCTAGCAATTCCAATCGGACCTACCCCAACTCCTCTCAACAAAAGCCCAGCATTCCCAACAAGAATTTCGAGAGGGACGCCCGAGGAAAGAGTGTCGAGCGTGACTTCTCCAAAGTCAGCCCTCTCACAAAGTGTTACAAGTGTCAAGGGTATGGCCACGTGGCTGCCAACTGCCCCAGCCCTGTCAGAGTCAACATTGTCGATGGCAACCCTATTGAGGCAGTAGAGCCTGGAGAAGCAGAATTCATCTACCAGGCAGAAGAAGAAGATGGAGATTTCGATGATGATGATGACGGTGCCATTCTGAGTTGTCTTAGGCAGTCGTCGTCCCCCACCGTGTCAGTTGTTAGGTGCGCGCTATCCCAACCCAAGGATCAGGATGATTGGAGGTGCACCGCTATTTTCCACACGTTCACCAAGATTGGGGATAAAAATTGTAAGGTCATCATCGACAGTGGCAGTTGCATCAATGCCGTATCATCTGCTGTTATCGCCAAGACTGGCCTTAAGGCCGTCCCCCACCCTTGTCCCTATCAAGTGTCTTGGATCAACTCCACTGCCATGGAGGTCAAGCAGAGATGCCTAGTGCCCATCAATTTCAACATCTACCAGGACAAGATCTGGTGTGATGTCCTGACCATGGATGTGGGCCAAGTCATCTTAGGAAGACCTTGGCTTTTCGACAACGACGTTCTCATTTATGGGCGCTCAAACATGTGTCTGTTTGAACATGAGGGCAAGAAAGTTAAATTGATTCCCTCCCCACCCAAGAGTGCCCAAGCCGAGCAAAAAACTGCCCCCGCAAAGAAAGCCAAGAGCGTTAGTTTCGTCAGTGCCAAAGAGCTGAGTCACGAGGTAGAAAAGGGAGCTCCTGTCATCATCCTAGTAGCAAGAGAAACCCCTAAGGACTCCGGCCAGTCGATTCCTCCTGAAGTCACCCCTCTGCTTAGGGAGTTTGCTGACGTTTTCCCTGAAGATCTCCCTGACCAACTGCCCCCGATGCGCGACATACAGCATGCCATTGATTTGGTCCCTGGGGCAAGTCTTCCCAACCTGCCACATTATCGAATGAACCCTACTGAACACGCGGAGTTAAAGAGACAGGTTGATGAACTCCTGCAAAAGGGTTTTATCAAGGAGAGTATGAGTCCGTGTGCGGTCCCCGCCCTTCTGACGCCTAAGAAAGACGGATCGTGGCGCATGTGTGTCGATAGTCGCGCCATCAACAAAATAACAGTCAAATATCGTTTCCCTATCCCGCGACTGGACGACATGTTGGACATGATGTCCGGAGCTACCATTTTCTCCAAGATTGACTTAAAGAGTGGCTATCACCAAATCCGTATCCATCCGGGCGACGAGTGGAAGACTGCGTTCAAGACTAAGGATGGACTATATGAGTGGATGGTCATGCCCTTTGGGCTGACTAACGCCCCGAGTACCTTTATGAGAGTAATGACGCAAGTACTCCGGCCATTTATGGGTAAATTCCTGGTGGTGTACTTTGACAACATACTCATTTATAGTCAATCTCGGGCGCAACATTTAGACCACCTGCGTCACGTCTGTGCCGTCTTAAGGAAAGAAGAGCTGTATGCGAATCCGAAGAAGTGCACATTTTTCACAACTCAAGTCCAATTCTTAGGATTTGTGGTTTCTATCGAGGGAGTCTCTGCGGACCCCGAAAAGGTCAAAGCCATTGAAGAGTGGCCTGAGCCCAAGACTATTCGTGATGTCAGAAGCTTCCATGGGCTAGCCACCTTTTATCGTCGGTTCATTAAGGGGTTCAGCACCATCATGGCCCCAGTGACTGACTGTCTGAAGAAGGGTGAGTTCACTTGGTCTAATGCCGCCACGAGAGCTTTTGTCGAAATCAAGAAAAGGATGGTTGAGGCCCCTGTCATGCGTCTCCCTGATTTTTCTAAGGTTTTTGAAGTGGCTTGCGACGCGTCTGGGCTCGGGATAGGTGGAGTCCTTTCCCAGGAAGGCCACCCGGTTGCCTATTTTAGCGAGAAGCTAAATGACACCCGACAGAGGTACTCCACCTATGATAAGGAGTTCTATGCGGTGATCCAATCGCTTCGCCATTGGCGACATTACCTCTTGCCGCAAGAGTTCGTTATTTTCTCTGATCACGAGGCCCTCCGTTATATTTACTCCCAGAAGAGACTGAATGCGCGACATGGTCGATGGGTCGAGTTCCTCCAGGACTACACTTTTAGTCTGCGCCACAAAGCGGGAGTTGAGAATAAAGCTGCTGATGCGCTCAGCCGTCGTGTGTTCATCCTTTCCAAATTAACCACGGCAGTTGATGGGTTTGCTAGGATAAGAGCCGAGTATGAGTCATGTCCCGACTTTAGCGAAACCTATGCGTTATTGAGAGACGGAACCCTGGCCGAAGTTGATGGCTATCTCATGCATGATGGATATCTGTTCCGGGGACGAAAGTTGTGCATCCCACGAACGTCCTTACGTGAGTTTCTAGTGTGGGAGTTGCACGCTGGAGGTCTTGCCGGACATTTCGGAAATGAGAAAACAATTGAGGCCGTCGAGTACCGGTTCTATTGGCCGAGTCTGAAGCGCGATGTTGTTAGGCATGTTGGCAGATGCCACACCTGTCAGCTCGCCAAACAACACAAGCAGAACACTGGCCTTTACACTCCGTTACCGGTCCCAAATTGTCCATGGCAAGATATCAGCATGGACTTCGTACTGGGCCTTCCCAAAACTCTAAGGAAACACGACTCGATTCTGGTCGTCGTGGATCGGTTCTCCTAAATGGCTCATTTCTTGCCCTGCTCCAAAACAGCTGATGCTTCGAGGGTTGCGAAAATCTTTTTTGACGGTATCGTCAGGTTGCACGGTCTGCCCAAGACCATTGTTTCTGACAGAGATGTCAAGTTCACCAGTTTTTTCTGGAAAACCCTGTGGCACAAGTTGGGCACTAAGCTCCAGTTTTCTACCGCTTTCCACCCACAAACTGATGGCCAAACCGAGGTAGTGAATCGAAGTCTGGAAAACCTTTTGCGCACCTTGGTAGGTGAGCATGTTGGGACTTGGGATCTAAAATTGTCCATCGCTGAATTTGCATACAATGCATCTGTTAATAGGACCACTGGTTTGAGTCCCCATGAAATTGTGCATGGTTTTAAACCTAGACAGCCTATAGATCTCATCCCCATGGCTAACTATCATCAAGTCTCTGAGTCAGCATCCGCATTTGCATCGCATGTCCAGGAACTACACAGGGAAATCAAAGACAAAATTGAGCAGAGTAATGCTACCTATAAGCTGCGAGCTGACCTCAGAAAAAGATTTAAAACATTTAATGTGGGTGATTATGTAATGGTCCGGATCCGTCCGGAACGGTTTCCCCCGGGAACCGTTAAAAAGCTGCATGCACGCAGTACAGGGCCTTTCCAAATTTTAAAGAAACTGAATGACAATGCCTATGTTGTAGATCTCCCTGGAGATTTCGGCATCAGTTCCACATTCAATATCGAGGACCTAGTGGCCTACAAGGGTCCTGATTTTAACCCTAGTAATCCCCTCATAGGTGAGCCTTCCCAAGACCCATTTTCTGAGAGTCCGTCCCTACCCCTACTTCCAGAAATTCCCCCACATTATGCAGCAGATCAAATAGATAAAATTGTGGATGATGAGATTGTGTCCGGTAAGGACGGTGGCACCCGACGGTATCTGATCCGTTGGAAGGGAAGACCCGCCTCTGATGACACCTGGGTTGACCGCAGCGACCTTCAGCAGTTGGATCCTGACATCTTGGAGCAGTACGAGAGTTTTGCAGATCCTCACTCGACGGAGTCGAGCTCTCTCCCACCTGGGGAGAATGATGTGGACATCGAGCCTCGGCCCTGGCGAGTGTACCAGCGCAGGAGGCGACATCTGAGCATGTGGTTCTAGCCATGTTGGCTGTTGTTCTTTTTCTGTTTTTTTATTTGGGTTGTGTACTTTTAGTCCCACCTCGATTAGTGGGCTTTTTCGTCTGTCGTTGTAAGCCTATTTATAGGCCTTTCATCTTTCTCTTCAGTATGCAATGAATAAACAATTTTATGTTTTCCCTCCACTTGTGTGTTGAGAGAACCAGGGTGAGGTGTGTGATACCCAAACCCAAACCCTAGGTGTGTGAAACCCTAGGTTCAGTTTAGGCGTGTGAAACCCTAATCTGGAACCCTAAGTTTTGTCCCTTTTCCTCACCTAGCCGCCATCCCCATCTCTCCTCTCCTCTCACCCGGCCGGCCACCAACCCGATTCCCCCCTCTTCCCCTTGCCGCCGGTGTTGCCTACACCCCCAGCCCATCCGACCCCTCCCTCTCCCCCTTGCTGCCGCTGCCTGTCCACCCCCGTCCCCACCCGACCTTCCCCCCTTCCTCTCCCCCTACCGCTGCTGCCTTCCCAAAACCCCCCAAACCCGATCCACCCCCTGACCGGCCCCTCTCCCTCGCCGTACTGCTGCCCGATCCCCTCCACCACCGCTCCTCTCTCCCACCCCCTCTCCCGCGAACCAGCCCCACCCGACCCGTGCCCGACCTCCACCCCTTCCTTCTCCTCCCGCGCCCCAGCTGCCCCGGCCCTGCCGCTCGACCCGACAACCACCACCTGCAGTACTGCAGGCCAACCCGACCCCGACACACACACATCCCCCCCCCTGCCCGTACCTTGAGCCCCTCCCTCATCCTTCACCCGATCGGCCCGATTCCCAAGCCCACCGATCCAATCCCAAACCCCCATCTCCATCATCCGATCCACCCCGATACCCCCATTCCCTCGGCATGACGGCATGGCCGACCCCGATGTTGATCACGGCTTGATCGACGACGAAGACGGTTTTCTCGACATCCAGTCTCCCTTCCTCGACTTCCAGTTCAGTGCCGGCGAGAGCGTGAAGGATTACGTGGATCGCATCACCTACCTCGTCGCCAAGGACGCGGAAGCACGGCTGGGCATCTCGGAGAACCATCAGCGTTGGCATCCCGGCGCGCCCGTACATCCTAACGTGCTAGCCCTTCGGGCCCTCGCTCAAGCTCCGGCTCAACCTGAGGACACCGCATCGACTTCGACCCCTCCACCAGTTGAGATCCCTGAGGTTCCCCACAATCCTCAGTAGGTGAGTTTCTTTCCCCGGTCAATATCGGATGGTGACACCAATGATCGATTATCCTATATTTTATCTATGCAAAACTGCTGCCCCTTTGAATGGTGAGTTGTGAGATTCTGATTACCCTGTTTGTTATTAGCCCTGGTATTGCATCTGGAATCCTGCTGATATAACTAGGTGTTTGTTGTTCGGTTAATTTAGATTGGGATACCTGCTTGCATGCCTGTTATGCTTTGCTAAAACCATTAACCATATTATTTGTTTAAATCAGCTTCCTGTTTCGGCTCGGAGCAACAAGCGACCCCGTCGCGGCTCAACGAGTCTTTGAATTCCCTGTCACACACACTGTTCCACATCACTTATGGTTCCCATATATGAATGATATATAACATGCCATTTTGCTAACTTTGTTGACAAGATGGCCATGAATCAACTATATATCAAGTATGCCATACAATGAGCTAGAGAAAGTCAAGTGTTCTTCTACATTTGCATGATAGATTCTCATGCTTGTTTATCTACTGATCTATGGCAGGTGGATTGCAAACTCCTTGGATTTCAACAAGGATTATGAAGCGAGTGTTTTTGAGACAACCATAAGGTTGCGTTATAAGGTTTTTTTGTGTGTGTTTCTTTATGTTCTTTTTCTAGGGCATAAATTCATCTATAGACTTATAGCTCTATGGCCTGGCTCTGTCTTAATTTAGTATAGGCCATATTATTATAGGTTGAGAGAGCTGGGTCTGGTGTCTGGACTGTTAGCTCTGTTAAATGCTTTTGCTTATATCTCCGCTTTTTGCTAATTTTATTGAATTTCAGAGTTGTTGGTGGACTTCTTAGTGCATTCGATCTCTCGGGGGATGCGTTATTTCTTGAGAAGGCTACAGACATTGGTGACAGGTTGCTGCCTGCATGGAACACACCTTCAGGGATTCCCTACAACAGAATTAACTTGGCTCATGGCAGCACAAATAATCCTGGATGGACAGGGGTAGTTTGTGAACGTCCTCTCTTTGCTTTCCATGGTTATTTTGGTTTACACAAGTTTTCCTTTGTGTCATTTTTTTTGTTTTTCTCTTGAAGTCCATACATAATGCTACTTCATTTTGAATGAGGTAAGCAGGCAGTGTACCGACTTCTGATGCAACTGTAATGCATCTAGAGCTGCATGATTTGGGGGCATTGCTTCAACTATGGATATCACTTTAGTTGTTGTGTCATTCTAGTTCATACAATATAATAACAGTGCAATCTAATAATACTTGTATCAATTTTGTTCATACAAGATGTTAACAGTGAAATCGGGGATGTTGTATGGAGTCCAATGTACTGTGTTATTCAGATAATGATCAAGTTTTATGTTTTAGTGATTAGTTAATGGTTTTCAGATCTTAGTGCTTGGTATTGATCTTGCTTTTATAATCTTCATTGCTTTTGTTTTTGGTTGTAAGGCATGCAACTTCATAAAAAGTGTGTCGGGTGACATGAGTGATTAAAATTAGGTTTTCTCCAACAAAAAACTGCAATTTCATTAGCTGAGAACATTCTCCACTACAATTTCTTTGGTATGGACATTGATGTTTTCGTTATAGCATGAATAACATATTGTGAACATGAAGATTTCTCGCAATTGACTCTTTGAAATGCAACTTTATATATATATATATATATATATATATATATATATATATATATATATATATTATATAACGTGCTACATATGATCACAAGCTGACTAGGACAAAAAGGCACGAGATAGATCTTACCGTCGATCAAGATCTGAAGAGAGAAAGAGAGAATTCAAACCGAGCCCTCTCCCATCTGTGAATTCGGCTCTCATAAATCCTATTAAAAATCTACTATAAAGATATTAAAAACCTACTATAAAGATGATAAATACCAATTCAATGGCGTTTTAATGGCCATTTGGGGTCCGTTCTTTTGGCGTGTAAATTAGGTTGGACATGGATTTATCCGGATAATCTCACTTGGTGTCACGTTCTTTTGTCCAATGTCCCGGGTAAATGGTTTTTCAAGATTCCTTTTTCTTCTAGTTTGGTGGCACATTAGAGTCCCATCAAAATTGGTCGGACATTGATTGCCCACCACGGGCAAAACAACAATTGTCGAGATCTATTTGATCTATCGAAAATTTAGATGGATTTGCTCAGTTGAAAAGAACATGAAACATTTAATATCTCGAGACATCATTGTCCTTGCCCATGAATGTCTCGTGCAAATGAATTTCCCATCCCATTTATGTCTCACAAAAAGAACGGACCCTTGATGTTAATTAGTACTTTTTTTTAAAGGTTACTTATTACTCTCTTTCTCTCTCTCTAACTAGTGAATCACACCCCAAGGTAGCCGCTGCTGCCAAAGACGGTCCCGATGGGCACGAGCATTTACTAGTATATATACAGAACTGTTCACCTGCGGGACGTCCCGCATGCGTAAATTGTGACATAACGTCAGCCGTTGGATGGTATTCTATCAAACTTTATGTAAGCAAGAGCTCCTATTTCCCCATCTCCTACGGTGAATCACACTCCCTTGTACACATTACCTTGACCTCTACACCGGAGACCCGATCTAATCACCCACCCTCACAGCACCATTTCGGATGAGCCACCCTCGTCCTTCACGCTGGATGTAAACCAACCCCTCGCCCTGTCACCCACCCCGATCGGCATCCGACTCCCTCACCGACGACAATCAACCACGATGTGGGGCTGGGGCTGTTCATGTCGGGGTAGCCTACTCTCGGTGAGGGATTGCGGATGCCGGTCGAGGTGGGCGAACGGAGCAGGGTTGCCTGCCGTCGGTGAGGAAGTGTGAAATGCCGGTTGGGGTGGTCGATCGTGTTGGGGTTGCCTGCCGTCGGCGAGGAAGTGTGAAACACTGGTCGAGATGGGTGATCGTGTTGGAGGCAAGTATGATTCACATAGTGATTGACTGCTGTTGGCGAGGGAGTGCAGATCGCCGATCAGGATGGGTAATCAAGAAGGGTCATCAAAGAATCGGTTCCCTTAAAGGGTTGACCTTCAATGAGAGGGTTGTTGTTGCAGGGGGGAGAGGGAGAGAGAGAGAGATGATGATGATGATGATGATGGGGTGGTACATAGACAAAAAGAGGGGCAGTACTAGACAATTGGAAAACAGTAGTCTCGCAGAGGACTACATCATGAAAGCGATTGTGGAATCTTGTGATTGAATCCAACTACTGAGAGTTCAGTCACACAAGATAAGGATGCGGGATGTCTCGTAGGTGAACCAAACTCTTTCTCTATACACACACACACATGTGCATTGGATGGCTGCGCACCGCACATCGCACCGTATCCCTATATATATATATATATATATATATATATAGAGAGAGAGAGAGAGAGAGAGAGAGAGAGAGAGATACTATAATGCGGCATGCGGTAAGTGCGGCACCGCACCGCAGCCGTCTGATGCACCGCTGTGTGCATCAGATGGCTGCGATGCAATGCCGCATGTGCCACATGCCACATTATAGCATGCCCCTATATATATATATATATATATATATATATATATATAGAGAGAGAGAGAGAGAGAGAGAGAGAGAGAGAGAGAGAGAGAGAGAGAGAAATGCTATAATGCGGCATGCGGTAAGTGCGGCACCTCACCGCAGCCGTCTGATGCACCGCTGTGTGCAGATGCGCATGCACGCAGCGCGTGCATCAGACGGCTGCGGTGCGGTGCCACACGTGCCGTATGCTGCATTATAGCATGCCCATATATATATATATAGGGTCAGGATCGGATGACCCAGCAAATAACCCAGCACCCTTTGATGCACCTAGAGGTTTTAGAATGGACTGATTTTTTGTAGATATGTTGTCTATGGTATGTTGATTATCCTCAAAAAATCAGCCCATTCTAAAACCTCTAGGTGCATCAAATGCGCTCTTAAAATCAATGGTTAAAATTAACAATCGAAAACTGTTGATTTGAAGAGCGCATTTGATGCACCTAGAGGTTTTAGAATGGGCTGATTTTTTGTGAGGATGATCAACATACCATAGACAACATGTCTAAAAAAATTAGCCCATTCTAAAACCTCTAGGTGCATCAAAGGGTGCTGGGTTATTGTTAGGTCAAAATTTGCTGGGTCAGCCGATCTTGACCCATATATATATATATACATATATATATATATATATATATATATAAAGAGAGAGAGAGAGAGAGAGAGAGAGAGAGAGAGAGAGAGAGAGAGAGAGAGAGAGAGAGAGAGAGATGAGTGTTACAGTGAGTAGAAGCTATAAGAGGAGAAAATGAGCTATGATTGAAAATGCCACCCTATAAGTTTCGGAATTTGTTGAGATTTGGTGGATATGTTGTCTAGAATAACATGATCATTCTCACCAATTTTTAACAAATTCCAAAACTTCTTGGGTCATCTAATGGTAAAAGTTTTATCTGTTGTCCATAGTAATCGTTAATTTTTCTTAGCACGTTTGATGACCCTAGAATTTTTGGAATTTTTTGAAAATTAGTGAGGATGATCATCTTACCCTAGACAAACACACCCACCAAATTTCAACAAATTTTGAAACTTATAGGGTATAATTTTCGGTCGTAGCTCACTTTCTCCTTCTATAGCTCATTGCTCATTGCTCACTGTAACACTCCTCTCTTTCTCTGTATATATATATATATATATATATATATATATATATATATATATATATATATATATATATATATATATATATATATATATATAGGGAATAGGGAACACGGTCCTCCCGACTAGCCAACAAGCTAGTCCTCCACTCTACTTAGATCAAGATTTAAAAAAAAAACTTAAAACAACCCAATCAACGGTCGACAAATTTAACGGTAAACTGTAGCGGATAAATAGCCCTTGCTATGGTTAATTTAAAAATGCCACTTGACATTTTTTTTTTTCAATTTTTTTTTCATGATTATTGTTCGGAGGGGTGTACCCACCTTGATCAACCTCTAACCCTGGTTAAAAAGTGCCATGTGGCACCCAAATTGAAGGGAGGACTAGCATGCTAGCTAGTCGGGAGGACCATATTCGCTATTCCCATATATATATATATATATATATATATATATATATATATATATAGAGAGAGAGAGAGAGAGAGAGAGAGAGAGAGAGAGAGAGAGAGAGAGAGGGGGGGGGGAGGGATATTCTTACTTATGGAATCTTACTTATGCAATTACACGCCGCCTTTTACCTACCCTAGAGCTTTTAGAATTTAATGAAACTTGGTGGGGATGTTATTTATGGCAAGTTGATCATCCTCACTAAAAATCATCAAATTCTATAACCTCTAGGGGCATCAAATATACTATTCAAATTAACGATTAAAATGAACTGTCGATAAAGCTTCTAACATTTGATGCCCCTAGAGGTTATAAAATTTGATAACTTTTGGTGAGGATGATCAACTTGCCATAGATAGCATCCCCATCAAGTTTCATCAAATTATGAAATCTCTAGGGTATGTAAAAGGCGGCGTGCAATTACACAAGTAACCATTCCATAAGTAAGAGTATCCCTATATATATATATGTAGGGGAGCATGACTTTGTATGCCCACGCATTGAAGGCTTCAATGTATGCTTCTCTATTAACATACATATAGGTTTCCAAATTTGCTAAGTTTTTGCGGAGATGATAGATATGTTGAGACGATCATCCTCACAAAAAATTAGTAAGTTCTGAAACATCTAAGCATTTCAAATAAGCTCATCAAATTAACGGTTGAAATGGACGGCTGATAAAGCTTCTAACATTTTGATGAATCTAGATGTTTCAGAATTTGTTAATTTTTGGTAGATATGCTATCTATAGCAAGATGATCACCCTCACCAAAAATCATCAAATTCTGAAACCTCTTGGTGTATCAAAATGACAGAAGCTATATCGTCTGTCCATTTCAACCGTTAATTTGATGAGCTTATTTGAAATGCTTAGAGGTTTCATAATTTGCTGATTTTTTTGTGAGGATCATCATCTCAACATAGATATCACTCCACAAAAAATTAGCAAATTTGGAAACCTCTATGTATGTTAATAGAGGAGCATACATTGAAGCTTTCAATGCATGGGCATACAAAGTCATGCTCCCCTATATATATGTGTGTGTGTGGAGCAAACCTTGTGTATCATCTCTTTATTCACATATATCGAATTTCTTCATTCAATACATGTACTTTTTTCCGCTTGAACTGCCTATGCCATCATATGAGTATTCCTAATTGTGACTTAGTTTTTACGACATGTTTAAAAATTAAATCTTTAAAGCTAGTTTTGTATATATCAGCAATGTCCATTTTCATGAATTAAATATATGATGTTCAGATGTGTAATAAGTTATTTTACAGGGAAATAGCATACTAGCAGATAGTGGCACTGAGCAACTGGAATTTATAGCTTTATCTCAAAGGACTGGAGACCCAAAATACCAGCAGAAGGTATTTTTCGTGATACTTCTAGTGTTTAACAAGTTAGACTGTGCCTGTGCTTGGGGTTGAGATGTCTGTGTGTGCATTTTAGTTGCTATTATGAATGTTAGAAACATGTAGCTACCGTTTTCTAATTGATCTCGGTGTTCATAGTGTCTGTATTAGTCTTTTGACTGTTAATAATGTCACGAGTTGTTTTTCTTTACTACATTCAGTCAGGTTCACTTTGTCAACCTCATCTTGTCTTTGAAAACAAAATCTTCTTATGGTATGGAATCCTATTACTGATCCACATAGGTTTAAGCAATTTACTAAAGCAGTTATATCGCCATTCCCCACTCACGACAATAGATTAACACTTCAAAATTTATTCATGTGCCTTGTAAAACGTGTCCACTACTGATCTTAACAGTAAGTGGGTGATGCGTCCCAACTCCCAAGCATGAAAGGAGGAAGAAAATGAGAGAGAAAGAAGTATACATGCCCAAGGGAGGAGACAACCGGTCATGCTTAATGAAGACCATGGGACCGGCCCTCCAAAGAGCCATGCAAGCACTCCGGCCCCTCTCTTTTATTACATGAGTGAGTACTAATACCCATAGAGGTGGGAGTAGTGATACATGTTGGTGAAGGACTTGTAGTTAACCGTAGTGATATTCCTTGTGCAGTAAATAGAACTGTAGACAACGAAAAAAAAGCCTGCACGAAGGCCCGACCCACGCATAAAGATCTGCTAAAAGGACCCAAACCCGACTCGACGAGGACCATGTGGGCCCATCCCTATGCAAGTGGGGCCCACCGGCCCCCCTCTATGATTTGTGGGCCCCCTTCCCTTGGAGAGGAGCGGCCGACCAAAAGGAAAAAGAAAAAAAAAGAAAAAAAAAGAAAGAAAAGAGGAAGAAAAGGAAAGGAAAGAAAAGGAAAAGAAAAATAAAAGAAAAGAAAAGAAAGAAGAAAAAAGGAAGCACAACACGCAAGGGTGGTAGTGCGGATGTCTACGCATGTGTGGATCCGCACCAATGCCACGATCCTACTGTCCAAATAAAAGATTGAGTCACCATCGATTAACGTGTGAATGGGCTCGAATCCTAAAAGATAGTCTAATCTAGCCCATAACAACTTGATACATAAAAGGAAAGCGATAATGATCTAATCCCTGAATAAATGAAATGATATATCCGAGTAGTTATGGGGAGAGATATTCAAGGGATTCAAAAGATCCAACCATATCTTACCCACCGCTCCTCTTCGCCTATAAATAGAGGGGCAGGGGGGAAGGCTCAAGGATCGCAAAGTAAGGAACGTGAAGGCTCTGCAAAGAAGAAGGATGCAAAAAATGAGGCTTTCACGCTCGACGACTGAAGCTCGAAGAAAAAAGCGCAGAGTCGGTGCTACACCCGTCTTCTTCAGCACCAAGCAAAGCTTCAACTACGTCCACAAAGAAGAAAGCTCGAAGAAGAAGATCCGAAGCTGACGCTATACCCAGTTGTCTTCACCACCAAGCAAATCTTCAACTCCATTCACAAAGAAGAAGGCTAAGAGTAGAAGGCCAAAGCTGACGCTACAACCGTCGTCATGGTCACTCGAAGTGAGATCAAGCAAAAGCCGAAGCCAAAGCAAAGCAAAGCTTGCGCCAAAGCCGACGAACAACGAAGAACAACGAGCAAAGCAACACATGTTTTCTCCAACACGGCACAAAGCCCAGAAGAACTAAAACATCGCAAGCCTCTCTCCGTCTACGTACAAGTACAAGAGCCAAAGCAAAGCCAACGCCAGAACTACTCCTAAGTAAAGTCAAAGCCAAAACCAGACGCCAAAAGCAAGATCGACGCTGAAGATCGACGATCAAAGATGCCGAGGTCTAGCAATAGCCAAGGGAGACACGAAGATTGAGGAACGACGCCAACGCCTCCTATCCGACGGACGCTCGAAGTACGGAAGGGATAAAAGTATGGCTAAAATTCCTCTGCCTTTCCAAAAACCCGAACTCCTGTAGAGATATCTGTCTTGGGTAACCCCTCCAAAGTCTCGCATGAAGATTTATGGAGACGGGGATCAAAGGGACGCTCCAGAGGATTTCTCCCACAATCTCTTGATAACATATTCACTGCCCTGACTCACCACCCCGAGACCCGGAAGCGGCTGTAATATTGTGAGTAATAAAAACGAACCATCTTTTTGCACCTACAAGGACCTATGGCCATCACATTTCGTCAATTAAATTCCAAATTCTTTTATTTGCTGCACACCTTTGCTACGATTGCCTAAGTGAGATGCTTTTGTTCCATTGTGCGATGCCTTAGGATCCTGCTAGAAGTGAGACTTTTCTAGTATTTATCATTGTTTTGTTAGTTGTTTCTCTTAAAATTCTGCATCCTCTATACCATAGTTACCAAGTCGGAAGTCGGGGAAAAATCGGCTAGGGGAGAACTCTGAAAAGTCGAAAAAACTATGAAAAAATAGGGAAAGAGTGGGGAAACAAACGGTAGAATTTTAGAACATATTTATATATAGATGTTACAATAGGTTTTTGAGCAATACATGATGGGATTAAAACCCAATTAATTGGGATTAAAACGTGAAAATCATGATTTTTCATAAAATCATGACTTTTTCAAAAAATCGGGAAAGAATTGTGTAGCGAACGTTGATTAAATAAATCATGTTTTAATCGAGACTTATTAAAAGAATCAGAGTTTTTGGTAACAGAGCTCTATACTTGTTTACACTTGTAGATCTAATAATCCATAAGCCTAGATCCACCACAAAGCTTCATATAAGTATTATCAAACTCATAACTTCTGCTACATATTTTCAAATTCAGCAAGAACATATTTTATGAGTTCATGAATTCTTGTCTTAAAACCCCTTTAAGATCTTCATCCTGATTAATAATAGGCTTCTGCCGGTCAACTTCTGTATCATCGTTGTCCATTTTACTATTGTAGTTTAAATTCTATGTAAGATTTGGTCTTACTTTTCTAATTTTAAATTGTCCCAAATAACACCGAATTCCTAAATCCACCAAATTCCTTTCCCCTTCTTCATCGATTTAGTATCAGAACTCAAGTTTTGGGATCACCATGATAACCCATAGTGTCATCTATACAAGGAGATTGCTTTTTGCTCGTATTTTGCATATGCATAAATGCTCAAATATAGCATGAGGCTAAACAAAAGTTCGTTGGAGACACATAATTAGCGCAAAGTGATTAATTTGGTTAATTTCTCTTTCCTTTGACATTGTTCTTAGCTTCCTTTATTGGTTTGTAACTAAACTCTTTTTTTCCTCTCCACACTTCCTCTTAACTTCTAATATCCTCTAACTTGTATTATTCTTAGTTTTCCTCTTCATACCCCAATATTATGTTCATAAAGTATGCTAGCCTTATAATTGTCTTATGATATTTCGTGAACTTGGTTTATTTGGCGATCATATTACTAAGCAGCTCTTTATCTTCACTTCCTTCATCTTAATTAAACGTTATTTTGGACATTCTCATGAATTCCCGGATCTTATTTATGATACCAACAAGGTTCATCATTGTCATCCAAGTATTAGCCCATTAAGATGGGGGGTTAACTATAGAGCTACTCTGATAAAGATGGCTCAACAAAAAGACTCCCATGAATTTTCCGATCGACCATCTGATGAGGCGAACCAGCTAATTTTGGTATCAAAATTCCGACCAAACAAAAGTGACAAGAAAGGGGGCTGCCAAGAAACCCAGAAGACTAGTTGGTGGGTAGGAGGCAAATTTTGATGTAGGGAATCAGAATCATATCAGAGCCACAACTAAGGCAGCTAAACTGAAGCAATCCAAATAATAGACTCAAGGTTTAGGGATGAAAATGTGTTTATGGCATCCTGCATGCCATGGTTCTAGTGGCATTTAGTATTCGACTCATAATCCCATCAAAGTTGCACTAAATGTGCACCCTTTTGTTCTAGTGGCAATTATCCTAAAGAAGTCCCTACCATCCATTGTGGTATAATGTATCTACCAAACCCAAGGTGAGAATGTTGCTAGAAATGCAAGTTGGTCAGATAATTATTGATCCGATGCTGACCCAAGGTGAGAAATTTGGACCTGTGTATAAGGTTCGGGTTACAATCCTAAAACCCACTCTCGGAGCAGTTCTTTTGGGGTTTCATAGCTGGACCAAACATGGAAAACTGAATAATTCAAATAAAATATCATAAAATGTGTTTAGCAGCTTTAGCTTAAAACCCTAAGATTCAAGCCAAACATGACAATAAGTGAATGGGTTGGGTCTGAATTCAATTCAATTGAAACTAATTCTACTCGTGCCTAGATTGTAGCAGACCAGATGTAATCCTCTCCATTAACCTAATATTTGCTGTTAGGAGGACAATGAATTAAAGAAAGGAAAGAGGAACCACAACTCTCTTTTACCATCAGATGAGAAAGCTTTTATTCTTTCCTACTAGTATAAAATGACAAAGTTCTAAGGAGAATAGATAATAGGTTGGGTTAGCAACAAGACCATGTTTATATAACCTAGTTCACATGCCAGGTATGCATCTCTAAAATATAATTAAGAATTAGGTTAGTAACATGCAGAAGGATACAAACTCATGCATTTATAAATGGGGCATGTGTGCATGTCAACAATCAAAATAATATTATAATGTGAGACCATGAAGAACTTATTAGTTACTGGATATTAGATATTATTTGTTAAGTTGTGGAACCAGCTTGGGCACTCAAAAAAGTCTGAAATATTATAGATATTTTAATTACATATTAGTTAGTGAGGGTCTATTCTAGGTATTTACTATTGGTTAGGTGGACACAATACACAGATCAATGTATGGATTTTCAAATGAAATAGTATATTGTAAAGGTTTCAGACTTGCAGGCATGTGGAAACTTATTATGGTATGTGAAATTTCTTGGTAAACTGATTTATAACAATAGATGTATATGTTTAGCACATTCTTTGCAAATGCTTGATTTTTTTTCCAGAAATGGAATGTTTTGTAGGGAATCTATTTTTTGAATTTTTTATCGGTAACAGTTATATAGTGCATAGATGCCTCTTAGGAATGAAGCAATAAATAAAAAGAATAAATTATTTAATTATTATCTAAATTTTCTTATTTGGCAGGATGCCTATAGAGGTACCTTTCAAACATTGTATGTAAAGCATAACTTCTTTAATCAAAATCTACATAATTTCTTTAACCAAAATCTGCGAAGTCCACAGTTTTACATACACTGTTCTACTGTTATTGGAATCATTAATTTGATGCCTCTGTCCTAAATTTATTTGATAATACTTTGGTTTATTTTTCAAAGTGTCACTAATTAAAGTTATATTGTCTCTATTCAGGTGGAGAATGTTATTACAGAAATTCAAAAGACATTTCCCAGTGACGGCTTACTTCCAATCTATATAAATCCTCATTCAGGAAATCCATCCCACTCAGCAATTACATTTGGTGCAATGGGTGACAGGTACCACCATTTGTCTGTATTTTGATACTGGGATTTGTTTCACACTCAGTTGATCTATCTTTATTATCAACGTCTGTTTTGTTATTGTTGGTCATTGCCAAATTGTTATTAATTTGAACAACTAAAGCATTGCAGTTTCTATGAGTATTTGCTCAAGGTTTGGATACAAGGGAACAAAACTGAAAATGTGAAGCATTACAGGTTAGAACATTCAACCAGGTTTTTTTTTTTCCTTTGTCTTACTCTTAGTTATGTGATCCTTGAGTGGTATGTAAATCTCACGTCACTAGACTTTTCTCTTTTTAGAGGAAGTATAATGGGTCGCACCCAAATAACATGCTCATTTCTTATTATCTTAAATCAGACAAATGTGGGAAACATCAATGGAAGGCCTATTGAGCTTGATTCGGAAAACAACACCATCTTCTTTCACTTATATCTGTGAGAAAAATGGTGATTCTTTGTCTGACAAGGTAAACTATCTTACTTGGCAATTGTAGAATTGCATGTCTGATGCTGTGCTAAATGTACTCTTAGTATCTGGAGTTCCAAGTGCTTTCAATTTCCAAAATTTGCAGATGGATGAATTGGCATGCTTTGTTCCGGGCATGTTGGCTCTGGGGTCTTCTGGTTATGGCCCAGAAAAAGCAGAAAAAACTTTATCACTCGCAAAAGAGGTACACTTATTATGATCGTTGATCGTCTCCTTCTTTGGGTAACATGAATTC
Source organism: Chamaelirium japonicum (assembly GCA_947650365.1). NCBI lineage: Eukaryota > Viridiplantae > Streptophyta > Magnoliopsida > Liliales > Melanthiaceae > Chamaelirium > Chamaelirium japonicum. Next base: position 30,851,874 of record OX393560.1, read on the forward strand.
ATAACCAAATCAGGTTCCATATGTACAATGCAAATATAACTTAAAGTGGATCAAGCCCACCTAAAATAGCATAGGCATGTAGGCAATCAATTCAGTTAAGGAGTACAGAGATAGTTTTACTTTTTTCTTTCATTTACATATCCCCGCTGCCCGCATACCTCATTACCTCTTGATGAATTACAAATTGCTTTTGCTAGTATTTGATGGTGAAATTAATCTAATAGAGTAGCATTGTAAAGCAGTATAATGTATAATAGATATCTAAGGGAACTTTTAATTAAACACAACAGCACCATCGTGGACATAAGGCCAGAGATATGGTAATATATGGAAAAGGGCTATAGAAGAGAGTAAATTTAGGGAAGAGTTTTCATTGCAAATTACAACAAATAACAGTATGAAGAGCAATGAAAGGCAGGTTTGAGGAGGGAAGTTATTGACATGCTGTCATGTTTAAAGGGTGGAAGGCGCAGAGTACCTAATTCAAGTTTTGGAATGGTTGAATGGGGAATAGGGAACATGGCTTATGGAAACAACACTACCCTTAGGCATCGGTTGAATTTCCATAAGCTACGGTGCATTGGATCTCTCATCCCCTAAATTACCACCCTTGAGAACTCTGAAAGAAGGGCTCTTTTGAAGACCCTTATTATTGATGAGGTCCAAACCTGTCAAGAATGCCCCTCTCCTCTAACCATGTGTCTCCAAAGGAGTTGATGTTACGGTCGATACCAATAATGGATTAGACTCTATCCTTTTAAATTTCCAAAAATTGTAGATTTTTCCTCCAAAGAAACGAGTACCTCTAGCCTTTGATTTCCCAGCAGCTATGACCGTTGACCAGGGTTTTAAATTTCTGTTGATACCGGTACGTACCGGTTTTGGCCGGTTCGAGACCGGTACTGCATCCGATCCCGATACCTGGCTGGTACCAGTACGTACCGGTCCATATCGGCCGGTTCAGGCCGGTACGGATCGGTACCGACAGGTTAAAGTTTTTTTTTTTTTTTTTTTTTTTTTTGGGGGGGGGGGGGGGGGTTTCGGGTTTCTTTCTCAACCGGTATCGGTCCGTATTGGCCGATACCGGTACGTACCTACCGGTACATACCAGTTCGGGGCCGACTGATACCGCGACCGATACTGTGATTTTAAACCTTGCCGTTGACATATTAAGTCTTATCCATCGAAATCATAGATTGTCAAGCCCATAAATGATTTTCTATGTGTTAGGAGATGACGGCTAGGGTTTGGAGAGGAATGCAATACTCTCTATTGAGGGACTCAAGCCCATATATATGTACATGTATGACCATACAACCCGACCCGACTGTACATGTAATACCGACCCATCTATATACATTAACACTCCCCCTCAAACTCACGGTGGATCATGAACCGATAGTTTGCCAATAAAATGCCGGAAGCGAGCAGTCGTAAGGGGCTTCGTCAGAAAATTAGCAGTCTGCTCCGATGATGAAATGTATGGCAGGGAGATGGTGTGGTCAAGAAACTCCTGGCGAACATAATGACAGTCAACTTCAATATGTTTTGTTCGCTCATGGAAGACCGGGTTGCTAGCAATCTGAATAGCACTCCGGTTGTCACAGAAGAGAGGGGTGGGTCCGGATATCACAACTCCCAAGTCGAGCAGAAGGCGGCGAAGCCAGACAATCTCGGCGGTGGTGGAAGCCATAGCCCTGTATTTGGCTTCGGTGCTGGAGCGAGCAACAGACTCCTGCTTCTTGCTGTGCCACGAAATCAGTGAATCACCCAGAAACACACAGTAACCTGTAGTAGAGCGGCGAGTGGCTGCATCTCCTGCCCAATCTGCATCATAGTAGGCACGCAGCACCAACGGAGAGATGGAGGGAAACAATAGTGAACGGGTGATGGTGCCCCGGAGGTAGCGGATAATCCGAAGAACAGCTGCATAGTGAACTGACCGTGGAGCCTGAACAAACTGACTGACAATGCCAATAGCATGGGCAATGTCTGGCCGGGTCTTAGTGAGATAGACGAGCATCCCAACCAGCCTCTGGTAGCGGGAGACATCCTGGAGCAGCTCACCATCGGTAGCTAGAAGCTTCAAATTGAGCTCCATGGGTGTATCAGCAGTGCGAGTGTCAGTAATAGCAGCATCAGCAAGGATGTCGGTGATATACTTCTGCTGGGAGACCAACAGACCACGAGCTGACCGGGCAATCTCAAGGCCCAAAAAGTAGCGAAGAGAGCCCAGATCTTTCATCTCAAACTGACTCTAGAGGTGCCGCTGGAGAGATGCGATGGTGGCACTGTCATCCCCAGTGATGATCATATCATCCACATAAAGGAGAAGAACTGCAATGCCCTGACTGGAGGAGCGAGTGAACAAGGCATAGTCGGAGTGACGCTCAACAAACCCGGCGGGCAGGACTACACTGCGAAATCGCTCAAACCAGGCACGAGGGGCCTGCTTGAGCCCATAGATGGCTCGGCGCAAACGACACACGTGCCCTGGAGGAACTGAAATGCCCGGAGGAGGAGCCATGTAGACTTCTTCGGAGAGATCACCGTGAAGGAAAGCATTGGTGACATCCATCTGATGGAGAGGCCACCCTCGAGCAGCTGCCACAGCTAAGAGGGTGCGCACAGTAGTCATCCGAGCAACTGGAGCAAACGTCTCCTCGTAATCAATCCCATACTCCTGGGAGAAGCCACGAGCAACGAGGCGAGCCTTGTGCCGCTCAATGGATCCATCAGGTCGAGTCTTGACCTTGAATATCCACTTGCAGCTAACAGGCACCACCCCGGAGGGACAAGGCACCAAATCCCATGTCTGGGTCCGCTGAAAAGCCTCAAGCTCAACTGACATGGCCTGCCGCCACTCTGGATGTAAAGCTGCCTCACGGTACGATTGGGGCTCCCGATGGGTGTGTATAGCAGTAAGAAAAGCCTGAAAAGATGGTGAATAGGAGGCACTGGCAGAGTAGCCAGAGGAGTCAGGAGAGTCAGAGGGAAAGGCACACTAGCCAAACCTGTCAGGAGAGTAGTCATATCTGTCAGGAGGGTGATGTTCGCGCGCTGGGTAGCGCTGAACAGGAACATGATCCACGACCGGGGAGGAGGGGGCAGCAGCATCAGGCAAGGGAGTACCAGTGGGAGCCGACTCTGGAGGAGGAGCTGCAGACCGACGAACATATACACGAGTAACAGGTGGTGGTGGAGGTGTCGAGGAAGACGGAGGAGGTGGTGGTGGTGGTGATGGTGGTGGTGGAGGTGGCGGGGAAGAAGGAGTAGGCGTGGATGGGACAACAGAAACCGGGGGTAGAACAGGGATGTGGAGATGGGAGGAAGGCGAGGAGGGTGACACAGGAGGCAAGGAAAGATCCCGAGACTCAAGTGAAAAGTACGGGACATCCTCAACAAAGAAAACGTGACGGGAGACACGGATCCGGCGAGCCAAGGGATCGTAGCACCGATACCCCTTGTGCTCCCGACTGAGCCCCAAGTGAACACACCTAACAGACCGCGCAGAGAGTTTGGTGCGCTCATGGGGAGGAAGAAGAACGAAGCACGTGCAGCCAAACGTGCGAAAAAAAGAGTAGTCAGGTGGGCTGGAGTGAAGACGCTCATATGGGGTGGCACCGGACAGAGCAGACGACGGAGTGATATTGATAAGGTGGACAGCCGTCATGACAGCTTCAGCCCAGTAGGAGTGAGGAACAGACGCAGAGAGAAGCAAGGCTCGTGCAGTCTCAAGGACATGACGATGCTTGCGTTCGGCAACGCCGTTCTGCTCATAGGTGTGGGGACAGGACTGCTGGTGAAGAGTGCCGTGAGACTGAAGAATCTCACGCATCTCAGAGGAGAGATACTCCTTGGCACAATCAGACCGAAAAGTCTTGATGCGCCGACCAAACTGAGTGTGTATCATAGTGGTGAATCTCCTAAAGATGTGAGGTACTTCAGATCGATGACGCATGAGATAAACCCAGGTGCACCTAGAATAGTCATCAATAAAGCACACATAATACATGTAACCCGATAGAGATGCAACAGGAGCAGGACCCCAAATGTCCGAATGGACTAAATCAAATAAAGCGTTAGACTGGGAAGCACTAGCAGATAATGGAAGAGCTAGATGCTTTGCCAGTCTACAACCCGTACAAACAGAGAGGGGGGAGAAAGACGCTCGACCCAAAGCGCCCGAACGGAATACGCTTTTGAGTCGATCACTCGATATATGACCTAACCTTCTGTGCCACAGGTCGGCATCAGAGGTGACAGACATGACAGATGCAACAGGAACGGACGACACATATAGATGGTCCAACTGGTAAAGTCCTCCTGCCCTACGGCCCAGCCCAATCCTCTGACCCGTCCGCGAATCCTGCATAACACAAACAGAAGGGGTGAAGGTAACAGTCAGGCCTGAGTCGCAAAGAGAACTGATAGAGATCAGATTAATATTAAGACGGGGGGCATGATGGACATGGGATAGGGTCAGGCGACCAGAAGGGTCAGAGGTGGTAGTGATGGAGCCACATTGCGGAATAGGGACGAGAGTCCCATCCGCAGTGCGAACCTCCTGGTGGGTGGTAGTGGGAGAACAGTCCGTGAGAACAGTGGAGTCAAAGGTAAGGTGACAGGAGGCACCCGAATCAAAGATCCATGGAGCAGTAGTACCAGAGGTGGCAGACAAGCCGTGCGCAGTCGCGGAGCCGGTGGAGGCTAGGTGGCGAAGAAGGAGCTCCTCGAGGCGCTGAAGACGGTCCGGCTCAGGCTGAGAAGGTGCTGTAGTAGCAGTGGGGAGCGTCGAGGCCTCTACAGTAGCCGCTGTACCACCAAAGTGGCGGAAGAAAGACGAACTACGTCCACGGCTTCGTCCACTCGACCGCCGCGTCGATCGTCGCGGGAAGTCGAAGCCCAGCGTGGGGCTCTCTCATTCGGACCCCAGCGGGGGTTGCGTGGAGGACATGTAGGGCATTCGCGCTTCATGTGGCCGGGCTCCTTGCAGTAGTGACAGAAAACAGCCTCATCAGAGAACCTGGCTGCCAGGACAGTGTCGGAGCTAGGAGCAAGTGGAGGAGGACGAGCGCCCTGAGTCTGAAGGCGGGTCTCCTCGTCGACCAAGGCGAGTAGAGCATCCTCTAGCCGATGGAGTGGCTCACGGTGCAGGAGCTGGGCAGCTATGAGAGCAAAGTCCGGCCGAAGCGCTGCCAGGAACTGGTGCAGGTGGCCCTCATCGAGGTAGCGCTGGAAATCCCGGGAGCGGGGGCAGGCACACCGCTCCGGGATCAGTGAGTCCAGCTCATGCCAGTAGGCACTCATCTGACTGAAGAAGTCCTGAATGGTGCGCTCCCCCTGACGGGCAGACTGCGAGTCACAGATGAGCTGATGCCGGCATGCGACTCCGTGCGGGAGAAAACGGTCCCGGAGATACTCCCACATCGCGCGCGCTGTCGGAAGGCGGCCGATGGGAGTAAGGAGCGGACGAGCAACAGAGTCCAGAAGGTACGTCCGGATGGCCTGATCGTGGCGGCGCCACGTAAGAGCAGCAACCGTGGTTGCCGTGGTAGCAGTCGCAGCAGAATACGTGGCACTGCTGGTGACAGAGGAGGAACCGGAGTAGTCAGTGGGAGGAGGATCATCGCCGGTGATGTGACCCCACAGATCACGACTGGAGAGCGCGACCTCGACGGTGAGAGACCAATCAGGCCAGTCGCTGGCCGATGACAACTGAAAGGCAACCGCCTTTAGCGGTGGAGAGATCGCAACGACGGACGGTACGGCAGGAGAAACCATGAAGAAAGCTCAACAGAGGGGCCGGGGGTGCTGAGGGAAGGGGTGAGAGGGTCGGGGGGGGGGTGGAGGAAGGGGCCGAGGGTTTGTCGGGCGGCGGAAGGGGGGGACGGGAGGGGTTGGTGAGGTGGCAGGTGGGGCCGGTGGGGCAGAGGAAGGGGGCAAGGGGGGCTGGGGAGGTGTCGGGTGGGCTGTCGGGGTAGAGGGAGGGGGCGGAGGGGGCTGCCGGGGCAGAGGAAGGGGGCGGGGGGTGCTGGGGAGGTGTCGGGTGGGCTGTCGGGGCAGAGGAAGGGGGGCGGGGGGGGGGGGGGGGGGGGGTGGGGGGCTGGGAGGTGTCGGGTGGGCTGCCGGAGCAGAGGAAGAGGCCGGAGGGGGCTGTCGGGGCAGAGGAAGAGGGGCCGGGTGTGCTGGGGAGGGTGCGGGTGGTGCCGGGTGGGCTGTCGGGGCAGAGGAAGGTGGGCGGGGGGGGGGGGGGGGGGGGGGGCTGGGAGGTGTCGGGTGGGCTGCCGGAGCAGAGGAAGAGGCTGGAGGTGCTGCCGGAGTGGAGGAGAGGCCGGAGGTGCTGCTGGAGGTGCTGCCGTCACGCGAGAAACCCTAGAGCTCTGAAACCATGTTAGGAGATGACGGCTAGGGTTTGGAGAGCAATGCAATACTCTCTATTGAGGGACTCAATCCCATATATATGTACATGTATGACCATACAACCCGACCCGACTGTACATGTAATACCGACCCATCTATATACATTAACACTATGCTAGCTTAAGCAAAGAGTTATTTTATGAAAATTTAGCATCTGAATGACAAATTTTTCTTCAGAAAACCACAACTAGCTTATTTTTAAGAACAGAAAAAAGGGAAAATCCCCATTAATGCCTATGAATTGTTAGATTCCCACTCCACTTAGAATGTTTGTTTTTGCTCGTGTGGGTGTTCTGATCTTATCCAAGGCTTTTTATGCTCATACATCTGACATTTAGCATCTTACTATTTGCACACTCTTCTATGCTTATTCCATTACCACTCCAAAATTTGGACTTTCTGTTATGTTCTATTAAACATTAGATTACAGCATAGATTTAAAAGTATTTTTTGTTTTGATTTTCTCACTTTTTAATTAGTGGGTTACTAATGCAGCTTGCTTGGACTTGTTATAATTTCTACCAATCAACTCCGACAAAGTTAGCAGGCGAAAACTACTACTTTAATCCTGGACAGGTTAGGCATTCCTATTCTCCTATTTCTCTTGCCTTTGACTGTATCATGATTGGGGCCTCTATAAAAACATAATTGCAGGACATGAGCGTCGGTACATCATGGAATATACTGAGGCCAGAGACTATTGAGTCACTCATGTATTTATGGCGTATAACTGGGAACAAAACATACCAAGAATGGGGTTGGAACATATTCCAAGCATTTGAAAAGAACTCTCGCATTGATACGGGTTATGTCGGACTGAAGGATGTATGTATTCCTCATACCAATGCTCATAGCATCTCTCATATTTCTTCTGCTTGTTTTCTTTCCTTTTAGTTTTAGATATTAGTCACCTTCAGACAGGACCTAGTTGACTATGCTTAGCCAGTGTTGGCTTTGTGATCTGAAAATTTAGAACTTTCCCACATCAACAATAGGAATAAATCCTCATTGACCATCAACTGAAAATTCTCTCCTTGCCAGAGACTTGCTACGTAATAGAGTAAGGAGAAACAGAAGCTACTCTATGTAATACTAGAAATCAGACGTCACCCAGTCGCCCTTTGGATCTAAGTCCCTGCAATTCGTGTAAGGTCTGAAGCTGAGATCTGTATTTCACATATATTTTGCAATTTTTCTGAACAGAGGCAGATTGGCTATGGGTCCCTTCTAAATTAGTCGTTGTAGGTTGGCTTGTTGGCTTGGTTCAGTTGCGATTTGTTAGCCGCGACTTAAATCTATTAATGAATGTGGTCTGGGGACCTGAGGGTTTTAGAAACATATGTCGAAGATGTGTCAATCTGGGCATATCTGCATCCCCTAGGCTATAAGTTCTGGAATTTCCAGAATGATTCTGGACATATTGGCTTTCAGCCGTATCTTACTGGTATACGTTTGAACGTTTCCATTTTGTTTACACAAGACTACAAGAATGCTTTGTTCCATCAAAAACTACTTCGTGTATTGTTCAGGGCCTTCAGGCAATAGTTCTTGATTTCTCTATGCTGTTCAGTATAATAGTATTGACATGACATTAGCTTGTTTGATGTAAACAAGTCTACTACGACTTACTAAGTGATATTCATACTATGCTTTCGACTTCATTTTGCTGTTTTTGGTAAACAGGTTCTATAGAAGCTAGGGGTGGGACTTGGGCGGGTTGAAGGGTCTGCCCATGCCCAACCCGACTTGCACAAACCTTAACTCGTTTTGCCCGTGGAACCGGAGGAAGCCCAACCCTTGCTTGCCCTTTCTAGTTCCTCGGGTTGCTCGGGTTGCCCGATTTGCAAAATAATGAGCGGGTTGGACAGGTTGCCCAATTATAAATGCTTGTGCACATAAATAGATAAAAAAAAACCCAACATATTTCTAAATTGGATAAAAAAAATCTTTGAATTGCATAACGAAAACATAAAGTCCAACCCATATCCTCACATATTTCAAATGAATTCTTAGCATTCAACATCAAACATACTATCTTTCATTTCCATAAAAAAAAACTACCAAAGCATTCAACCTTAGTGTGTTACTTCCTCAGGTTCCTCGGGTTGGGAAGATGGTGCCCAAACCCGTCCAAATTGAAATCGGGTTGATCTTTTTTTGTCCAAACCCGTCCAAGTTTTTAACTAGCTTTGCCCATGTATGTCTATTGTTCGGGTTGGGCGGGTCGGGTTTGGGTCAAACCTACCTAAGTCCCACCCCTAATAGAAGCTGTGTTGGAGGAAATCCAATTTGTCTGAAAATAATGCATGAAATTTGCAGTGTTACCTTGTAATTCTTATGAGACTGTGACTTGTGGCCTATCTTCATCTTTTGTTTCTGTAACTTATTCGATTCAACCGAATTTTCATTACATAAATAGTTACGTGTCTCCAACTTATAGCTCAGTTGGTAAGAAATGCAACCCATGGCCTTGGTCAAGGGTTCGAATAATTGCTAAGGCATATTTCTCCTCACTGTAGTGGCTGGTCTCCTTCTCGCCTTAGTGGCGAGCTTTCCTACCTGTGTTGTTATTGAAAATCGAGGCATTTCTCTCGTTCTTGTGGTGAGTTTCGATCCTTGGTCTATCTTGTGCCGATGCATCAACAGGTGATGTATTGACCACTATGGTGCCCCCCCCCCCCAAGTTGTTACATCTTTAGATAAGGTATGTTGGTGTAGGTGATTGGTATCAAGTTGATGTAATCGATGACTTACCACCATTATGAAGATCAAATGAGAAAGAGACAAGGCATGTTGGTGTAGGCAATTGTTATCAAGTTGATGTGATCGATGACTTACCGCCATTATGAAGATTAGATGAGAAGGATTATGCAATAGACCAAGAGGGAATAAAGGGGACTTGGGGAGGAATAAAGAGGTGGAATTTTCAGTCTAGATACTGATATTTCAATGGAGAAGAGCGAACCAATGTGTTGGAAATGAAATTTTAGTTATAAAAAAAACTATTTTTTATTATTATCTAGATCCCCTTAAATAACAATTCTGAATTAAACACAATAACAAAAGAACTCAAAATATTCAAATTCAACTAGGATATGATTTGTAAACAGTTACAATCCTAAAATCTAATATCAGTCTCACAAACGGTTAAAATCTTAGAATATGATTTTCTATTTATTTTATGGATTTCTTCACTTTCAGAACTAAATCAATGTTGTTTTCAACAAAATTAAAAGAGGAAATAAAAAATTAAACAAAAATAAAATCATGCGCGCGTGCACACACACGGGAAAGGTGTCAGTGCCTCAAGATTCCTCTTTCGGACGAGAGTCCAAGACTATGGAACATGGGTCTCATTCCTCTTTTTTAATTGAATATTAACCCTATTTTAAGTTGGATTTAAACACATTTAAAACACACATGGACAATTGATCCTAATTTACTTTAAATATCGTTATTTTCGTAAATGACCTCATATCCACATTATCAAAAAATCTTCCCTTTTTGTACGTAAATTACAATTAAGTTCTATGTTGCTGGGAAATATATAAAAACTCCATAAAAACCACTAAAAAATTAAATGAAGGCATAGAACCAAAACTAAGAAATGAAATAGTCTTAAAAGATTGTTTCAAAGCCTGTATGGGCTCCAATTTTGCACCAGCATCAATCTCCCCAGGTTGGAGAAATCTCAACTCTGTCGAGAAAGATAAAAGATACTTCTGGTAGACCTGTGGATCTATCTTCATGATCCGTCTTCCTCTATCCAAGAGCTCTCCTAAGCAGGTTTTCCAACCACACGACCATGAATTGCCTACAACTCCATTAGTATGTTCTCACGTAGTCACCTTCTTTTGGACACCAAATATTTTATCAACTACTTGATCTAAGGTGCTTTGTCTTGTTCTAGTCTTCTTCTTTCGTCTTTTCTCTCTTTGTTGCACATGGTCTTTCTCAATTTGCCTGCACAAATGCCATAATTTTCCATCGGGTTTGGTTAATGTAGGACCCAAGGGCTTGTACATGAATGTCTTGTCGTGAGGTGCATGCTTGCATCCCTCCTACAAAAACAAGTACTATAACTCTAGTGGAAGTGACCAAAACATCACTTGAATTTTTAGGTCACTTATTGATAATGTGCCCAATTTCCGTCAGATCTGTCTTCAGTCCTTATTGCTCCTTCGGATGATGGATTGCTGAAAATAAATTAGAAAATCTTGGAGTAGAGGTCTTGTCTTAATGTGGATGAAGTGTGATCTTCTTATTGTCCTTCTTGAAGTATTTAACCGTAAATTATGTACTTTATTATTATTATATAATGACAATCAACCCAACAGAACGTGACATGCATCCGTACATTGCAAGTTTGCAACACGCCTCATCTTCATAATTTTTTTTTATGTCAAAATCGTAGAAGCGTAATAGAAATAACCTTGGCAAGATCACACTGTACTCTACGAATTTGGGTTCACTTAGTGGGCTTTGATTTTTCATGACCTCCTTTGAAACCATTGTTCTTAAAAGTGGTTCGGGCGGCAGCCTACGTCTACGCCTTGGCGTTTTGAGCCTTAGACCTCACGGCATTAGTTGGGACCGCTTTTCTTTGCATTTAAAGGAGAAATGTCGTCAATTTGTTCGCAAGAACCATCCATTGTAAGTTTTCTATCTTCCTTCCTCTCTTCTTCCTCTTCTTCAATTTAATCTTCTCTTTTTTCTTCTTTAGCTAGTACACTATTGTGTTATTACTATATCGTGGGTTCCTTGCCCCACTATGACCACTTAAAAGAAAGAGGATAGGGACTCCAGCAACCCATTGTGAACACCTAAAAGCAGGATGACAATGACAACATAGTAGTTAAATCAATTCTATATAAATAGTTTTATAAAATTTCGGGCGCCTCAATCACTGGGCGTCCCCTTAGACACCTGCCTTCCGCCTTGTTGCCTTGGAACTCCCTCGCCGCCTCGCTTTTTTTAAAACATTGTTTGAAACCACAATTTTGCTACTCGTCCACTATCACATTACAAGATTTTCTTTTGGTGAATACTTGAGTTTCGAAGATACTCTTCAGCTTCCATTCATATTTTTTCATGACTTAAGGATAAGATGTATTTAGTGGCAAGTCCATCACCTTGGACTGGGAGCAAGTTGATGTGTTTTGCTCCTCATCTTTCACGACCTCATCATATTTTGGACCATCTTGTATAGTCCCTTCTTTTGCTTCAATACGGTTTACTCTTTTGCCGTGCATGCATGATATGTGTGTCATCGATCTTCACATATGTAACATCAAATAGGTCTTTCACTGTTCTCACAAATTGAAGAAATTGTCATTACCTTCTCTTTATTTTTCTCTTTCTCACTCCAATATCCACTCCCAATTAGTTTTGCTTTAGGCCATGTACTAGGGCTTGAATATTCATCGCCATTTTGAGCACAATCAACTCCCAACGATGTGTCGGGTATGGTAGTCATCCTCGCGGTTTCAACGATCCTAGTCTATCTACCTACCCTACCCCAAAGCTCAACAGGCAAGTGGATATGCATCCTCGAATGTCATGATCCGGTCGATACCTGTCTTAGATTGAATTCCACAATCACGTCAAGTATCTCATTGTAATCTTCTCTGTGAACTTTGTTAGATCAACCCGAGTAGAGAGGTTGTTGAAGTTTCCCGTGTATTTATCCACACTCCACGATCCTATTTGAAAATTATGGATTTTTTCATATGGAGTAGTCTGCATGCAAAAGCTACTTGTGCAACTCACATATAGTGTGTCCCATGTTTAATCTTCGGTGTCCCTTGATGCGACCTCTGCTCCTTTGCGCGTTTCCACCTTGTTACATGTTACCCTTTAACATTAGTTTGGAAGGACTGACCTTCTCTTGTACATCTACTTATTGAAGTAGTTGTTGATGTTGGCTTACTAATCCAAGGAGTCCTCCATTTGCATCTTTCTAAAGAATTATGGGACTTCAATCTTCATGTTACCATTGGAGTCTATAGCCCTCATGATCCGATCAAAGTCTTGATCGTGCACTAGGTATCCCCTCTACACGGGTTCTTGATTTGAATCTCTAGTCTCGTCTCAAACATCCTCTTTGAGATCGCTATTAGTGGAACCAAGAGGAACCTAATAGTTCACTCATTCCTCAATCCCGATTCACGCTTAGATATCACGCAGGAAGCTTTGCATTACCTTACAAGACCCAATTTTTTTTTACTCCTACCATCTCTTCATCTTTGGCTTGAGTAATCATTGGTACACTTCAACGCCTCACAACCATGGCCTTATAGCCTCCACCAGGACTTCCTCTATAGTATACTAGGTGGAGAACCTCCTTGTGATACCATTAGGGTTAGACGATTGGTATCATTTTGATTTAATTGATCACAATTATTGCAAATATGAAAATAAATTAAGCATGATGGTCCAATAGGCCACAAGAGAACAAGGGGAATGAGTAATAAAAATGATGAAATTTCATCTTAAATGCAAAATTTTCATTGAAAAAGAATAGATCAATGTGTTGGAAATAAAACTTGGTTAATAAAAAATATGGTTTTTCATCTACATATTGTGTTTTATATTATAATAATCCCTTGATTAAACACAATTACAAAAGGATAAAAACCAAAATATTAGGACTCAAATTGGGATAGGCATTGTCACCAAGTTCGGGTTCAGCAATAAGTCAGCAAGGGTAAAACTCGGAAAAGTTCGGCAAAATTCGAAAAGTTTGGGAAAAAAAGGGTAAAAGTCGGGGGAAAAAACGGGTTCGGGTTTTAATCGCCAAGGGTGAAATTTGGAAAAAAAATGGCAAGATTTTAGCTTACATTTGAACAACTAAGATATTTTTAACGCGACTTATAAGATAATAGGTCAGCAACAACAAATTAACTAAGTTATTCATGCAACTATGCAAATGCAAGTAAGCAACAAAACAACCCGGCAGAGTAACATACTAAGTTACGAACATCATGATAAGTTAATAACGGCTTCCCAAAAGAAATATTACAAAACTTAAGATGTCCATTGTCCAATAGTCACTAATCAAAATAGAATAGAAAATAGAAACTAAGGGGGTGTTTGGTATGTGGAACAACTGTTCCCCTTAATCCTCTTCCAGAAGAGGTTAGTACCGTCAATTACTATTTCTAATGCAATTTGATGGTAACGTCCCGGTTGGCATAGAAACAGCCGGAGTGATATTTTTTAGTTCCTAAGTCCTTCATTCCACCAGAACAATTACTAGCCATTATTTTTAAATCATAAAATTCAGAATGAAAATAGACTGTTTCGAAATGATGCCAAACACCCCCTAAGCATCCATTATGTCATCACTGTCATCGAGAGCATCCAATACCAAACTTGCATCATTCTCTCTTGCTGCATTCTCTTCATCCTTTATAAATTCAATGACATCGGAAGAAAGTTGATTCAATGTCATCAGACTCATTATCAATACAATCACAAAGTTCGGCTAAAAAATGCGTTTTTAACCTTTTTTTCAATAAAAACGATAAAAAATGGCAAATTTGGTAACCTGTAAAAATCAGGAAAAAAATGGTAACAAATCGGCAGCCCATTAAGTCGCGTTTTAAACACGTTTTTTTCAAAAAAACGCCGAACTTTGTTACTCTGGAGATAGGACTCTTAAAACACTTACAATCCAAAATTTTGAATTTTTGTGTGTTTCTGCATATCTTCATAACTAAATGTGTTATTTTTCTTGAAAGAAAAACGAAACAAAAGAGGGGAGAAGACAATACTATTTGAAAAAGGGTTCTCATTACTTAAAACCATTGTTTAAAATATCGGCGATATATAGCGATATATCACTGATATATCGCTATATCGCCAAGCTCCGACATCAAAGCAGACTAAATTTCCTTGTTTTGGAAAAAAAGTCAAAATATCGTTTATATATCGCCTGATATCGCATTTATTGCCAATTTATCACCAAGTTCGGCGATAAATTGGTTCCTAGCCATTATTGGATTCCCAACAAAAGGGGATTTGTCACCCACTTATCGCCATTATCGCCCGGATATCCCTTTGCCCCATTTTTCCATTGCATCCATTTTTTTGGTTTGATTTAGGTTTTTAAACAAAATCTAAACCCTCCATTTTGTGTTCTTGGTGGATTTGAAATCTCCCTTCATGGATTTTTGAGGTTTCTTCTGAGCTTCTAAGTTGAGATATGTTTTGAAATCTTTTTTTTTTTTAATTTCTCAAAATTCTTAAGTAGATCTTTATGAAGAATAGATGATAAACATGAATCGCATCAAGTCTCTGAGGTGCTTGATGCTTATTATGTCTTATGCTTTATGAGTTATAAATTTGTGATATGCTTTTATGTACGGTGAACCATATGGGTATTGATATGTTTTATTATGCTTCTTAGTGTGTCTTATCTTATTGTGATTTCTTAATTCACAGGTTGTTGTAAAGTTTCTAACAGTTCACAGAAAGTGTCGGACAGTTCACAAACTCATCTATAGAGCCTAAATTGAGTGTCCCCTAGAGTAAATGATTATTTTTTGTATGTTATTGATCATAATGGTGTATATATACATCCTAAAGGGATATATAGAAAAATCCTCCAAAAAATCTTTAATTTTCCCTCTTTTCTCTAATTTTTAGCGATATTTGGCAATAAATGACGATATATCCCCGATTTTTCCCCCAGTTAATTTGGCGATATCGACAACGATAACGATACGTAAAACACTGCTTAAAACTAGCAATCACTCTTATTGCAGCCATGAGAAATAACGGAAGTGGATGCCTCATTGTCAGAGAGGAGTCTCAAGACTCCTCTCTCCCATGGGTCCCATACTTGGGATGCACAGGGCGAGAATCCTAAAATCTCTGATGGTTCGATCCTCTTTTTTAATCCTATTTTCAATAGGATTTAAACCTATCTAGAATCCTTGTGGACAATTGATCCTAATCTATTATAAATAGCCTTATTTCCATAAAAGATCTACCCAAATGACCAGAAAATCCTTCCCGTTTTAAAAAATTACAATTAGGTTTTAAGTTACTGGAAAAATTCAAACCAAAATCCAGAAAATTAGTAAAATTAAGAGATGGCTTAAGACCAAAAAAATATGAATAGCTAAAAAAACCACTTAAACGACTAAATCAACACTCAAATTTAAGGCTTAAACTGGTGATTCAATGCACGTTTGGGCTCTAACTATGCTCCTACACATTCATGTTTTTTACATTAGAATTCTTTTTAGGGCTGCATCTTGGACGGGTTGAACCTGTCCCAATCTGACTCTGTGTTGGGTTTGAGCTCATTTTATTGAAGGATGGGTTGGGTTCGGGTTGGAAAAGTCAACCTGAACCAAGTTTGGGTTGGGCTCGGGCCAAGGGGTCGGGCAACCTAACCCAACCCAAACCCAAACCCAAGTTGAGTGTAACATGTCACTTTATAGAAATCTTATTCCTAGAAATGCATGGATCCTATTCCCAACCCAAAAGGCCACAAACCATCAGACATGGAAGGTAAGAGACACTTTATTGGTAAGGACTAAGGATAGAAATAAAGTTTCTTGATATTTTGCTTTTTAAAAGTCAAAAATTTGGACAAGTAATAAAACAAGCATTATTCGAAACCGCACAACCCGACCCGACCCACCAACTTGCGCTAACCCGAGTTTGGAAATTTCTTGTCGGGTTGGGCAGCGCGGGCTGAAGGTCTGGTTGTGGGTTCTACAACTTGGGTTGGTTTCCAGCCCGACCCAACCCGTCTGAGTTGCACCCCTAATACTTTTCATTGTTGTAAATTACCATGACGACTTTGAGTACTCCAATCTACAAATACAAATGTTGTTTTCTAAGGTTAAATTAAAATTTAAATATAAGCATTTATTAACATTCTGGAAACCAACATAAATAGTTTTCTAAGTTCCATAAAATTCCGTTCATAATCTAGTCTACAAAGGCCATCCCAGCAGGCTAACATAAGGAGCTATTACATAAGTTAGAAATAATAAATTATAGTGTCATATGTGACCTAGGTTGAGGAAGATGAATTTTGCATTGCTTTGTTTAGTGGCCTTGACAGTGTATGAAAGATTTAAGATTATGAAGGTTAAGTTTTGAAGGGTAAAGTGTGAAATGATCCGAATACTAGACCTTCTACAAGGGTCATATTAGGTTGGCATGTGGTGGATGTTGGGGCTAGAATTAAGTTGGCAAGGGCAATATAATGAGGTTTTGGATGGACTTGGATTCTTGGACTCATCACTGTAGTGAGAGATGCCACATTATATGATATTGCTAGGACCTAGAAAGAGAATGACTCGATATATTTGTAGATGGGAAGCTAAGAAGAGCTTCCCTTTGCCGTCATTTTTCTTAAGAGAGGAATATTGCTGTGAACTAAATGTTCAAACTCTGGGTGTTTCTCTGTCTTGTCACGCTTCATAAGATCTCTACTTGTGGGTTATGTAATACACAAGTTTTGTGGTAGAGTTGAATTACTAGCAGGTTGTGGCTCACTCTTACATGCCCTGGATTTGGTTGTGCTCCATAGTCGACCTCCTTTTAATGAAACAAGGCTTTTACTAATGATGATGATGTCGATCACCTATAAATGAATCAGACTTTATTAATGATGATGATGATGGTACATATCCTTGAGAAGATTCGAATTTTTAGTACTTAGTGAGGCAAGGATGTTGTCCTCTTGCACACCTTAAGTAATTTTGTGTTTACTTCTGATATTCGTGCCTCCAGGTTAATACAGGCACGAAGGACAACATGATGCAAAGCTTCTTCCTTGCAGAGACACTCAAGTATCTCTATCTCTTGTTCTCGCCACCATCCCTTGTCTCCTTCGACGAGTGGGTCTTCAATACAGAAGCTCATCCTTTGAGGATCGTTCCTCGTGATGCTCGCAAGAGCGATAGCGGGAAAGCAAAGCCGAAACTCGTGAAGCCATTTGGAAGAAAGCAAGGGAGATCCGATCCCCGTTAAAAGCATCAGCTCATTCAAAATTTTGGCCGCAGACTATTGCCCCCCACCCCACCCAAATTCTTTGATGGGTTACAGTAAGAGATCTCGAGCATCGTCAACAGTTCAGTTCTACGATGATTTGAGGGGACTCGTGCGGCAGGATTGCCACGGAGATTGTAGCTTGATTGAGATATTTATTAGTAAGAGAAGGGAATGGATCCATTCCAAGCTTGTATGTCCCAATTATATTTGAAGTGTAATAATGAAGCGAAATCAAGAAGGTTTCACACATTTTAAGCCTTAACATAGGTAGTGCCTGTCTTATTTACGGGGTAGCAATTACTAGCGTTGAAGTAACTGTAGCGAGACAAATAAATTTTCAGTTACTGTGGGATTTCATCAAGGGAAAACACTAAGCTCATATCTTTTTACTCTTGTTATTGATAAACTCACTTCTAATATTCAAGATGTTTCATTGTGTATATTATTTGTAGATGGTCTAGTGTTCGTCGATGTGATATGGGGAGGGTTAAATGCTAAATTGGAATGTAGATGAAGACTTTGAAAGATGAGGGATTCAAAATAAGTAGAGCTAAAATGAAACATATGGAGTGCAATTTTAATAAAAATAATATTAATAATAAAGATCATTTAGCAATTGAAAAACAAGAAGTACACCAATGTGATAGTTTTTGGTATCTTGAGTCTGTCGTACAGAATAATGGAGAGATGGATAACATATCCAGTATGATTAGATCTTGTTGGATGAAGTGGAGAGAGGCATTGGGAGTGCTATGTGGACAACACATGCATTTAAGACTTAAGGGTAAATTTTACAAGACAATAAACCCATAATATTATATGGTTCAAGAGTTTGGTCCTTAAGAAGAGCTCAAGCTCATAAGACGAGCATCACAGATATAAGTATGCCAAGGTGGATGTGCGGAAAAACTAGGAAGGATGTAATGAGTAACGGGTGTATTAGATAACGTGTTGGAGTGGCACCAGTTGAGGACAAGATAGTAAAGAATATATTAAGATGGTTTGTAAACTTGACCCTGATAAGGAGAGGGTCTCATGTTAGTGTGGAAGGTCCAAGGAAGAGAGGAAGACCTAAAATGACATTAATGGAAGTTATTAAAAAGACACGAAAAAACTTATTAACAACAGAGATGACCCTAAATAGAAATGAATGGCCAAAAAGGATTCATAACGCTGAATCCAAGTATATGGGACATGGATTGATGGTTATGGTTATGATATGGCCAGGGAGCCCGGTGATCCGTTGGGTTCCTAAAACCCTAATGATTAGTATTAATCAAAAGGGTGAACCACATCAGCTGATTAAAATTATTAAAAAAAACACAGCAATTTGAATGCCAGGTGTAATAAAAAAATTGGACCCGACATTCAGATTACCATGTACAATGACATTCAGATTACCGGGCTGAATAGCATTTCTCAAAAAAAATTCTAACGGCACACCCAATCATTTTGAGAAATGTTATTCAGCCCGAAGGTTTTTTCTATTTTGTCGGCCCGATTGACATGGTAGCGTGCAACTGGTGGCTGAAACCCACTGGCAACATTTAAGTCTTTTACACCACCAGTTGCACGTTACCACGTCAATCGGGCTGAGCGGAATCGGAAAAGCCTTCGGGCTGAATAGCATTGCTCATTATTTTTGGTCTCTAGTAACTAGTGGTTTTTACTTTTTCTCCAAAACACTCTGGGAATCTTCGGCTCACCTCCCCATGTCCTTCGTCCTCGGTCGCTCGCATGGCTGCCAAGTTGGTGAGCTCGGTGAGGGAGAGGGCCAGATGAGGTAGGATTGGAATGGAGAATGGAGAGTGAGGTGACAAAGGGGTAGGAGAGGATTAGGGTGTAGTCGAAGGCTAGCGAGCCTGAGGAGGGAGAGGTCACAAGTAGCAATGGGGCAGTTGATTGTGTTAGATGTAGTCTTACTATTAGTCCCATATGGATTATGGAATTATAATGATGTGCGTTCTCTCCCTATATAAGGAGATACTACAAGTATAATGATAATCAATACAAGGAGTATTCTCTCTGAAACCCTAGTCTCTCTCTCTCTCTCTCCCCCCCCCCCCCCCCCCCTCCCTCTTTCTCTCTCGTAACATGATATCAAAACATATTTCTGCTCGACCAAATTGCCTGAGGTGTTCAATATAGTTTCAGAACCAAACCCTCGCATCCACCTACTGAGTGGGAGCCCACATTACCACATGCACACATGACAATGTCCGAAAAAAAAAAAGAAAAAAAAATCGGACCTGCACGTGATGAGGAGTGTCGAGAGAATAGTCCCACATTGGCTGATGATAAGAAGGGTGGTGAGATCCTTATAAAGAAGTGTTGAGAACTCCACCCCTTGACCCATGGTTCGTGGTTAGAGAAATTTCCGTATGGCATCGTTGAGGAGTTCCTCCCCTCAGTTGTGGGTATCCACTTGGCTTCAGTAGGGGCCTCGCCCAATCGCTCGTCAGCGCATTGCCCAATCCTCCCTTCGAGCTGGCATCACAGTGAGGAGGGGAGTTTCATCTCCTTCGACATCTCCCCTCGGCTCAGTTGCGATCGCATGGAGGGTCATCGCGCCCGACAACAAACATGATCGGTAGCACCAATGTTGGTCCCTTTCAACAAACCCTAATTTGTGCATGTAAGACCCTCAGAAACTCAAGGTGGTGATCAGATCAGAGCAGATTGCCCATGACGTTACATTCCATGTATTTACATTGGTGTATGGGATTTGGTCGCATCACAGCAGATTTGAGACTTCAAGATTGGTCTCATGTTTTGTTGGTTTTACTATCCTCCATGGTGTTCTTTCGGCTATCCTCTTTGGGGCCTTCGGGGTGGGGTCCTCGACACCCGGCCCCTTCTCTTTCTCTCGGATCAGATCCATTCCCTTGCCGATCGCCAGCCTCTATTTCCCTGGTGCGCTCAGTATGCTGTGAGCCCATCCCTCTCTCGCGTTGTATTCTCTGGTGCACTCCGCACACCAGGAGCCCGACCATATCTCGTGTCGTATTCCCATAGTGTGCTCTGCAAGTCAGACGTTTGCTGTCCTCCAAGGGTACACTCCGCACATCGGATTTCTGTTGTCTTTCCCGGGTGTGGTACGCACGTTGGGCATCGACCGTATTTCCCAGGTGCGCTCAGCACACTAGGAGCCCGATCATAGTCTTTCCCAGATGTGCTTCGCACACCGAGTGTCCGCTGTATTCCTCGGTGCACTCAACACGTCAGAAACCCGACCATTCTCTTTCCCGGGTGTGCTTCGCATGCCCGATGTTTGCCGTATTTCTTGGGTGCGCTCAGCACGCCAAGAGCCTGACCATTTTTACCATCTCTCTCTCTCTCTCTCTCTCTCTCTCTCTCTCTCTCTCTCTCTCTCCTCTCGTTGTACCTTTGGCACCTTGCACAAATGTGCGGTGCCTTTTCTTTGCACACTTTTCTCGCGCCTTGCACGAGTGTGTGCCCTTTACTCTATTCTCTATCATTCCCCAGCTTCATCGTCCAGCTTCACCTTGGTCTCCTTTATGTGGACTTCTACCATTGTCGGTTGTCTTCGTAGTCACTTCACCTTTTTGGCATCGGGCCTCAAGCCCTCAGCAACCCTTGTATGCCCCCGGTGTGCCTGCTTGCAGGTTGGCCAAGTTCCCTAATGTGTTGTCCTGCTTGCAGATCCTTCAGTTTATCTTTATTTTAAAAAAATGCAATGTTGAATGTATTTTTTTTTCTTTTATATATATATATATATATATCATTATTTTATATTAATCAAACTGATGTTGGTTTTATACCCTACGGCTAGGGAAGCAGGATTGAGCCACTTTATATACTTGTTGTGCTCTCATCCCTACAGTAGTGTAAGGAGTAATCCTACTCGTACGATCTAAAAAATAATCTCAGACCCAAGAAGTGGTGGCGGGGCTCAGGGGTGATGCACTGACCTCTGGGTCCCGTTTGCGACGATCAAGATCCAATAGTCAAGACTCTTGACACTGTGATACCAAAATAGATGAGATGATGTGAGGTGTTTAAGGCCACGAGTTAGCTCCACATCGCTTGGAGAGAAGAATATCATGAGCTACTTATATAATTTTTCCTCCCAAATATATAAGACACGTTTTAAAACCGTGTGCCGCTACGGATCTCGTAAGAACTCCGAAGTTAAGGGTACTCGGACTGAGTGTAGTATTAGGATGGGTGACCACCTGGGAAGTCTTCATGCAGACACAGATTTATCATTGTGTGTTTGGGGTGGATGTTACACCGCCACCACTACTTGGGCGAGTAGAATGGAAAAATTCTATTTAACCAGACGCTCTTACGCGATCACAACCGTCCGTTTAGCCCAGATGGACCAGTGAGTCTCACTCAGCCCAGAGAGGCAGGCAAAGGGATGCTGTGATTGGATGCGACGTGTGTAAACAAATCGGCGAGAACAATCGGTATGTAGCATTTCTCCGGCGAGCGTCTGTAGGTTCAATGGACGAGCTCAGCAGCAGTGACCGGTAGCATGCAGTGGCGGAGGATGCCCGCATCCCGCTTGATCGTTTGCCTCCGAGGATCCCTCCTCCTCCACCGCCACCCACGACTGCCCTCCTCCCTCTCCCACCTCTCCTCTTCCTCCTCCTCCTCCTCCGCCGCCGCCGCCGCCGCCGCTGCCTCCCCTCGCCCCCCTCACTCTATATCCAGGCCTGAAGAGGAGGAAGAGGAGGCAGTACCCCTCATTCGTCGGCAGGGCTCTCGCTTCCCTCTGGCAGCGCCACTTTCTGGGTCGCACGACGCGTTGCTTCTCCCAAGGACTTGTTTCAGGGGGTTTCTCTCGGCGCCGGCGAGGCCCGTCGGGGACGGCCAATCCGCAGCTCTGATCTCCTTCGTCCGCAGTTAGTTTCTGTTGATTCCTCCATCAATCACCCACCCTCTTTCCTTTTCGATGCGTTCCTTGTTCTAAATGCTCTTTCCAATCACTGGATGTGCAGATTATTCTCTTAGGGTTGCTAAGGTTAAGAGCACGGAATTTGATGATCCCAGGTACTCACATTTTTTTTTAAGGTTTATGTAGAAATTAGAAACAATAAATTTAACTGCAGAGAGATGAAATGGAGATTAATGAGTTACTAATTAATTGTGGGTTTAGCATGATAGCATCTGGGGAATGCATGTAACAGATAATTAATAGTTAATTGCTGAAACTTGGAAGATTGGGAATCTTGATTGTGATTGCATAGCCCTACATATCATTTAGTCCCCCCCTCAATTCTCAGAACCACTATGATGGGGACTTTGTGGATGTTGGAATTGAGCTGAGTAGTGCTCAATTAGACACCAAGAGAGGTTTGGTGTTTACTGGATCTCATTGTGATCGTCTCTAATTGCCGTCCGTACATTCCTGTCCTTTATTTCTGACGGTAGGGGGGGGGATGTTGTGGGACTTGAGTCTGCTCCAATACGGAAATCGGCCAGTGACAAGCCAGTAGTGCTGAGGCCCGTGCGATGCGGAAGCAGCGGCCACGGTGCATGTGGCTACTTTCGTCGCTAGCAGAGGGCTTTCATCTCCGTATCGCACATCCTTGGCATTACTTGCTCGTCACTAGCCACTTTCGTTACAGGAGCAAAGTTGGACCCGATGTGGGCTTGGGGGCGCTTATTGCATCATAAAGGGCAGCATTTATATTATGCACATTATGCTCTCCCCAGAACTCTATTGTTTGTAATTTGGTAGCTTTTTTGCTAAGGCCATTTTCCACTCTAGGTTAAAAATGTACTTTGGTAATTTCTCCCTCCTTTAATGAATGTTTAATGTCCAATAGTGAACTATGCTAAGGATTTGGGTTAAGTGGAAAATGTTTGTGGCAATCTTCAACTGTGGACGGTGTTAAGGATTTGAAATAACATAGAGGGCCTGTAGCAACTATGAGGTACTTCTGAAGAGAGAACTTCCTTAATCTTAATGCCATTGCATAAGCTTCTGCGTTAATGGCTGTTGGTACTTGGCAGGGGAGACATCCAACCATCACAATATTGTACTCCAGGCTCCGATTGTTCAAAGCTACAAAATAGAACTTTCATCAGTATATTATCCATTTGTAAGGAAGTAAAGTGGTTTTGATACTTGTAGAGGGTAGTGACCAGTGTTTATATTTTGTGCTTGAATGGTTTCTTGCATCTGGCTTTCCCAAATTATCACAAATGGTTAGTGGTGCAGGAATTATAAGAGTCGAGTCCTCTTTTTGAAATGTATGCTCTGACTCTGAGTAGCCAATAGATGAACAATGTGAATGGAATAAACATCCACCTGAAAATAGTTTCGGAATAGGCTCCCGACCTCTGGTGCATGTATACACCTAAAAAGATGGACATGATGGTCTTATCTTCTATGTCGGAGACTTGAAGAAAAGGGACATGTCTTGGGCATTACATGGCTAGTCTTCAAGTTTGTTAATAAGCCAAGTTCACTTGACTTCTATAAGAGACTAAGAGTAGGGCCTAAGGAGCCAAGTTCACTTTCCAAATAGGATGGCTTAACAAAATCCCTGTCGGCAGGGTGTGACGATTTGAATTTTTTGTCTAGAACCATTGATATCTTTGAGAAAGTTCCATCCCTCAAGTAATTCCGCCTTAAACCCATAGAGATTTGCTCAAGAGGCAAGCTAGTGACCATACAAATTATACATATTTAGTACAACATAATCACCAATTTTTATATTAAAGAGAATAAAGGAATAACAACTTTAATGTTTTGAATTTACAATGGCAATAATTGCATGTAGATGGCTAACTATTGGAAACATAGCCTATATGATCAAAATCTAAATACATGCATGGATCAATTATCATCCCATTCTTTTTAGGGAGCCGCCTAGTCTTTCCGGAAAGAACTAGTCCAAAGCAAACCAAATTGATCCCCGACTAGCACTACACCGCAATGGTGCCTCCTGAGCTATCATCTTTTTGACCTGTCAGATGTCACCTTATAAGGTGCTGATTCGCGCCCACAACACCTGCAACCCATCACAGATTGGTTAGTTAGTTTCATACGAAAATCCTATTCAAATTAACAATTGCATTTTAGTTTTATATGAATTCTCCCGGTTTGAATTAGGACCCCACCTCATGTGAAACCCCAGCCTCTGCTAACCAATTGAACCTGAAAACAATATTTGAAATCCCTGTGAGGTGATCATATCCTGGTATTGATTGTTTAAACATTTCCCTTGTCAGTGGGATTTCTCGATTCCCTCTCGATCCGACTTGTTTTACGTTTGAAATGCATCTCAGGCCCCTGTCATAACTAGCTTGCTACGTGGATTATCTTGAATAACGGAACACTGAACTGCTGAATTTTATAGTTAAAATATTTATTTGAAACCATTTGCCGATCTCAAGCATCATATTTAGACTTGCACGTACACCCTGCATCACACTGGGTTAGATTATTTCTATTAATGCTCCCACAAAATTACATGTCACATGCAACTTATGTATTTCTTGTTTTCCATGAAGGGTTTATGATCCAAATCCCTTTTATGTATCTGCATATGGATCCCTATTTGTATTGGGTTTATACATGTATTGGGGATATCTATATTACTCTTCTAAGTTCTAACCATAAACGATGATTATTTCAGCAAACGAGCAGTTACCACCGCACTATGGTGCAACTTCCTTGTTTTCTCCCTTAAGTTTGGTGTGTGGTTAATGACTTCTAGCCATGTTATGTTAGCTGAAATGGTACACTCGATTGCGGATTTTGCAAACCAGGTACTTGTTGCATTTGACATTACTAAAGATCCTCCCCCTCTTTAAAGGCTATCATAACAATTATTTGTGGCTCACAGAAAATATAGTAATTATTCATATTTCTTTTCTTCCAAATTTCTTGTCCACTTCATTCTCTCAAAAACCAAAAACCTGCTGATATTGTAGGCCCTTCTTGCTTATGGTTTGAATAGCTCGAAGCGAGCTCCTGATGCTCTGCATCCGTAAGTTCTCCTTTCCCTCCACACACAATGCACAATAATCTTTTGTTCTTTATTGCTCAGTGATCAACTTGGCGATCAAAATTTGCTTTTGAAAGCAGCTATGGGGCTCTGCACACAATATTTTCTGCTTGTACGAAATCTACGGGCTTATGATCCCAGTGGTGCGATGACATTAAATCAACCTGGTGGACAAGAATAGAACCTCGGGGACAAGAATTTTCACCATTTCAATCTTAACGCTATAATGTGAACCCCTCTCGCCTGCATCTGTCAACTCCTCAGAGTGTTTTTTTTTGTTATTTTCTGCAGATATGGTTATTTAAAGGAAAGATTTGTATGGTCATTGATATCTGCTGTTGGTATTTTTTGCCTTGGCTCTGGTGCCACAGTTGTGCATGGATTCCAGAACTTGTGGAGTTCCCATGTATGTCATGGTTTAGACTTTTCTGTATAAACTATAAATTTGGTTATAGAATCGAGTTACAATCTTTTGTTCATATTTAAATTTGATCCATGATAATATAGAAAATTGCCACTTTATGAGTATTAACTGCTTGGACAGCCCCCTGAACACATTGAATATGCTGCTTTGGTGATCGGCGGATCATTCATCATTGAAGGTATATCTCTGCTGTAGTGCTTTAGTGAACACATTAAATATGCTGCCAAATATCATACTTTCAGTCTGGCATGTTTAGGTGTGTCACTGGTTGTTGCAATTAATGCTGTCAAGCAAGGTGCAGCAGCAGAGGGTATGAAAGTATGGGATTATGTCTGGCGTGGCCATGATCCCACATCAGTCGCTGTAATGACAGAGGTGATTTTGTGTTGAGAAGACCATAGGATAGTTTCTTTGATCTTACAATTTATTTCAAGAAAGGGTGCTTACTATGTTAGGATATGCTTTCAGTTTGATTACCAATTGGCAATTGTTGTCCTATCATGCTACACTATTTTTTATTAGCTCTATTTTTATTTCCTATGGCCATGATATGTTCATGTTGCAGTTATTTTTGTCTCACAATGACTCATCATTGTGCAGGATGGTGCTGCTGTTACAGGTCTTGCTATTGCTGCAGCATCGTTGGTGGCTGTTCATACGACAGGAAATGCAATTTATGATCCTATCGGTTCCATCATAGTTGGTAACTTGCTCGGCATGGTAAGCTATTGTTCTCATCTTGAATCTGTTTATCTCATGACTAAAGCTCTCATACTGTTGGAACTAGATCTATTACCATGGTCTTAGAAGGGAGAAATCAATTCATAAAGTGCTTCTTGTGTTGCGATTTATCAGATATGGGCAGTTCCTTAAGGGGAAATATACAAGCGCGCGTGCGCGTGTGTGACTGATGGAAGGAGAGTGAACGATGAAGAGTGGTCAATCAATTGGTTGAACATGATCTGACTGATCAGATTGCACATCCTTTCTATTGTATTGAATTGCTAGGACGACCCACTTGGAATGATTAAATAACCAATTCCCTTTTTTGGGAGCCAGCCATTTATATGTTTATCGCCATAATGGGATTGAAGTAGTTAGAAAAGTAGGGTCATAAAGCCGACACCAATTAAATTGAACAAGGCTTGATTATGGACCAGACTGATCAGATTTTACGTCCCATCTATTGTAATAAGTAGCTAGGATAATCCAGTTGGTATGATTAGATGACCAATACACCTTTAAGTGGGAGCCGACATTCATATGTTGGGCTTCAAATATATTTGTAATAAACCATAAGTTGGGCTACAAATACAGTCCCTGTGAACAGATTGAGGCACAAATACATGGAAAACATAAGAAATAAGCCCATTAACCGATTAATCCTATTATTCACAAGAATTTGACCAACAAATCTTCAACTGTCCCCTTAAGCTGATGTAAATATCAAAGGGCCCAAACTTGGAACATCCTGAGCAACTATGTGATGTGAATTCTACCTGGCTGGTATACTAGTATCGGATGGTGTATCACTGGTTACATCCTCCATTGGTAGTTGTTTGATTTGAATAATCAATCTAGATGTAGTGCTTATGCAAAAATTGCACTTTAAAAATTACTTTTGAAAGGCCTTGTAGCTTGGTTTATTCAAAAGTAATCCACTACTATACAATGTCACATACACCATGGGCTAGCGTTAGCCTCAGGTGATGGAGATCATTTGCTAGATGCTGAAACCTGACATAGTGAAGGATGTATTGTAGCAAGAGGTTAGGTGTAAAGTCCCCTCGTATCTGTATTTTTCTCATTGCTCAATAACTCGAAATTCAAATTCGACTCGAAAGCCAGATTAGTTGAATATACTTAGTCCGACTTGGTTGAGTTTTATATAACTCGATCCGGCTCGCACAAATAATTCAACTCGAAATCTGGCTGAGTCGAGTCAACTCGATCTGACTCGGCCAAGTATTAAAACTATGATTTTTCAGCAAATTTCGGCGAAATCCGGTGAATTTTGACGAGGTCCGGCGGGATCCGACGGTGTAATCCGGCATTTCAGCTGGATTCAGTGAAATCCGATGAGGTTCGGTGGCAAAATTCGGCATTTTGACAAAATCTGGCTTTTTCTCAGTGATATTCAGTGAAGTTTATGACTGGTTTTGGTCGAAATCCGGTAGTTTTGATCAAAATTCGATCGAAACCAAATTTAAGACCCAAGCCTCTCGAAACCGGCCAAAATCAAAATGATTGATTTGACTTGAAATGGACAAATTTGACCGAAATCAACACCGAAATAGGGGCAACACGTGATTTAGGTGGGCCCTCGTTGTTTTTTGCCAAAATCATGTCAAAAACGACGAAATGCACTGGTTTCAGGTGGGACCCTATTGTTTTGTGCGAAATTCTAGTGACCCCCACCCTTTTCGGCCGAAATACACAAAATTCGATTGAAATAGTGAAACTTCAGTGAAATCTTAACAGTTCGGTGTTTCGAACCCCCTTTCGTTTCGGATCTGGCCGAAACATAAATATTTTGCCAAAATTTATGTATTTCGATCGAAATTTCAAACCATGGCGGGTGGAGATGGAGGCGCTGTAGGACGAGATGTCAGTGCAGGAGTCAATATAAACGAACTATTAATTGCTGTAATTAAGGGTTAGAAAAAAAATTTAATGAAAATTTCATAATTGGCTCATAATATTGTATCATTGTTTTTTGATCGAGGTTATTGCATGCCTGCAGATCCTCGCGACGGGTTCGAGGGACTGCAAATGGGGCTGTGAGGGAGAGAGAGAGAGAGGGAGAGAGAGATGGGGCTGTGAGGGAGAGAGATAGAAAGAGAGATGGGGCTATGAGGGATAGAGAGAGATAGAGGGAGAGAGAGATAGGGCTGTGAGGGAGAGAGAGAGAGAGATGGAGAGAGAGAGGGGGGGTTGCAGATGGGGCTGAGAGAGAGAGAGAGAGAGAGAGAGAGAGAGAGAAGGGGGGCTGCAGACGGGCGACGGGATATAGTCGGGTGGACGCCGACGAGTTGCAGTTGGGCGACAGGCTGCGGGCGATGGCTTGGGCTAGGGCTTAAGTGTCGCGGCTGTCACCTCGCCTCTTCGCTCTCCCTCTCTCGATCGCGTATAGAAGAAACGGGGTGGGGGTGGGGTGGGTTTTAAGTTTGGGTTTAGGTTTAACTTTTAATCGAACCCAAGCCCAAACTTGATAACCCTATAACACTGTACATGGGTGGGGTGGGTTTTAAGTTTAGGTTTTGGTTTAACTTTTAATCAAACCCAAGCCCAAACCCTATAACTTGATAACACTATATAGTACCGTGTTTTTTAAAAAAATCGAATTCAAACCTGGTCAATGCGGGATGGCGTAGGAATGGTCGGGCAGAGGGTGATCGGCACGAGAAGACGCCGAATGGGGTCGAGCGGGGCTGATCGGGGGCTGCCGAGGGTTTCTGTGGGTGCAGGGGGTTTCGGGTGACTGGGCTCTCTCTGTCGTCTTTCTTTCCTTCTTTTCTCTTTTTTTTTCTTCTCTCAGATTTGTAAACTAGGGGTGTGCAGGATCCAAACCAAATTGACCAAACTGACCAAATTAAATCAAAACGACTGATTTTGATCGATTTTGACACACTCAATGGATTGGGTGTTTTAAAAACCGACATGATTGGATCGGTTGACGGATTTGTAAATGTAAAACCAACCTAAACCGAACCGATATATGTATATACATATAATATTTTATTAAATATACCATATGACCTCATATACCCTTGCTACCAACAACCTTTGCAGTACTGTAGGATCACTCAAATCGGTTTAAAATCTTAGTTCGGCCTAATGATTTGGCAACAATTATTATTTATAAAACTGAAACTAGGTCCTAATAGAAAAAATCCCACTAAGCATATGGGTCTAATTCCAAACCTACCACCCAATCCAAGCCGACTTTAATTGGATTGGATTCCAATCTCAGTTCAGTTTGGTTCAGATTAAATACCCTAAAAATCGACCATGGTTGGATCGGTTTGGGTTTTGCCTAAATAGGTTGGTTTCGAACCAATGCACTGATGGCGAGGGTGTGGGCGAAAGAGACGACAATGATGACCGCTTGACGGAACGGAGACCACCAAGAGTGGCTTTGATACCAAATTTGATGCCGGACGATTTTGGATCGTCACCTCGAGAGATGGAGAGGGATAGGGATGGAGTGTCGCACTCCGATTTTACCGATATCGCACCGGCGGCCTCATGCCGTGAAGGTCTCACACTCTCTCACGTTTCTTGTAGGTGGAATTCTTCTTTATTATTCATTCGATGATTACAAATGAAGGCTTGAAGCCCATTTAATAGAAATAAAAAGGATAATGATGGCAACAAACAAATCCACCCAAATCTTTACATTAAAAGGTCAATCCTACCTAATTAAAGATGAGGACTTTCCTAAGAAGATTTGATCTAACCAAATCTTTTCAAATCTCAATATCATAATTAATAAATCTAAAATTAAATATTTTCGGATTAAAATAATTATTTTAGTCTAACAATATTATTTTCAAGATGTATTAATTCTGAAAATTATTTTATTCCTCCTTAGTCGTGTCTCAAAATCCGTACATAGTCTATCTGGTGCAGAAAAGTGTGCACGCCTGAGATGCTCCCGCATCATACAGGCTTTCAGATATTTGCAGGCTTCTTATTGGGCTTCTCACATGGGCTTTGCTTCGATCTTACCGTTAAATGCATCATCTCTGCATTCCTATCTTCTTGCATGTTAAATTCTTGTTAAATCACTTAATGTAATAAACGGGCTAGCTCAATAGTCTAACTGGGTGGGTGCGATAACCCCGCACCGTAGGCTAGCAAACATGATAAAAATCATAAAGCTAATAACTAAACATCCAACTTTCCGATATTTGCTCAGAGACATGCTATGGGAAAGCAAAAATATAAGCAATAATTATAAAGCGATATAGAGTTTATCATAGCCAGATCAGGCTACATCAATTCATCATGTTGATCCCATTGAAGCGACTACTAGAATAACTCTTGAATCTTAATTCTGTTGGCTTTTGATAGAACCTTATATTAAATGAACCTATGCCCTTTTGAAACTAAAATCTGTTGAGATTTATGAAAATTTTGAAATCTTTTAAAGTAATTGAAGTTTTCTATATATATGTTGAAATTTTCCTTCTCTCTATTTGGAAGGTATATCTTCTGATCGATCACCCCTATTGAATTTTAAATTGATTTGCATTGCGAAAACTAAAGAACTTCTTGGCCCTTTCTTATCTATTGTTAAGATGTATTCGTGTATATACATACACTTAGTGTATATATGACTCACATGTATTCATCTTATATTGCCAATTGGCCTAATGAGAGTATCATCCAATTCTCTCCCAAACCCTAGCTCTCCTTCTCTCTCTCCCTCTCCTTTTCTCTTCCTCTAGGGTTTGTCACATGGTATCAGAGCAAGGTTGATCGCCGGCGTCGTCAACGGCTCCCTTGTCTCCTTGTCTCGCGATCAGATCTCGCGAGACGATCAGATCCAGATCTTCCAGCCGTCCCCGCGCTCTGCTTGTGATCCGTGCGCCTGCTCCGCTCGATCCGCGCGCGCCTCCAGCCGTCCTTGCGCGCGCTCCACCCTCCAGCCGTCCCTCCGCGCGATCTGCTTGCGATCCGCACGCCTGCTCCGCTCGATCCGCGCGCGCCTCCAGCCATCCCTGTGCGCTCCACTCGCGATCCGCGCGCCCCTGCGCTCCACTCGCGACCCGCACGCCTGCTCCGCTTGCTCCCTCTTGCGACCAGATCTCGCAAGGAGATCTAATCCCGCTCCAGCCCTGCCGCTCAGTCCTGCGCCCCTCCAGCCATCCCTGATTTGATCCGGAGCACGTCTCCTCTTCTCCGATCAGCTCTTCTCCGATCTCCTCGAGCTCTTTGAGCCTTCCCTCTCTCCGGATATGTCCTCGACTTCCTCGATGACGACTCCATCGTCTCATCTGGTGCCTCCCTATGAGATTCCACGAGATTTTCTCCCGCTCGCCACCGACTTTCTTCTCCAAGAGGCCTCCGACTGGCCGGCATGGTCCGCCACAGTGGAATCCACCCTTGAGGGTCGCAATCTTCGAGGACACCTTGATGGATCTTCCATGTTTTCTGCTTCCGATGCAGAATACGGTCCCTGGCGTCTTCGCGATCAGCGCATCAAGGCCTACCTTGTTGCATCAGTGGATCGTTCTCTTCGCCGGGACATGGTTGGGCTTGCCACTTTTGCAGCGATTTGGGGACAGCTCACTGCTCGCTTTGTTGAGAAGAGCGGAGCACGTGAGTATCAGCTTCTCACACAGGCCCAGTCGGCACAGCAGGGAGAGTTGACGGTCCAACAGTTTTACTGTCAGATGCGCTCCTATTGGCGTGATCTTCAGGATCTCGCTCCCGTTCCTGACCCGTCTCGTGCTGTCGAGTATCAGCTCTACCGGGAGCGTCTTCAGCTCTATCAGCTATTCGCTGCCCTACGACCAGAGTTCAGTGCTATGGCCGGTCAGCTTCTTCACCGGGACAGCCTTCCTCGTCTTGATGAGGCTGTGTCTGAGCTGGTCGCCGAGGAGACTCGTCTGCGTACTCTTGCCTCCAGGGCCTTACCCCTTCCATCCGGTCTTCAGGGTGTTCTTGCTGCTGCCCCGCCGCCGGTCTCAGGCCCACCAGCTAATGCCTCCCATGGTAGACCATTTTGCACTCACTGTCAGACACCGGGCCACTTCGTGGACACTTGCTTCTCACTCCATCCCGAGAAGCGTCCTACCTACAGAGATCGAGGTCGAGGACGAGCTCGAGCTCGAGGTCGTGGTCGCCCTGTTCCTACTGCTGCTGCTGCCTCGTCCGTCACAGCTGGCGAACTACAGTCTATTCGTGAGGAACTAGCTCAGCTTAGACTCTCTCAGCAGTCTGCCGCTACTCCTGGATCTTCCGACGCCTCCGCCTTCTCTGCCTCTTCCGGTAGTCCCATTGTTTGGATACTGGATTCGGGCGCCTCACACCACATGACTCCTGATTCCTCACTGCTTACTGCTTGTCAGCCTGCAGACCTGCTACCGATCCACACTGCAGATGGTTCTCGCTTAGCCATCTCACAGTCTGGATCCATTACTTCAGCCTCCGCCCCTGCTTGCCGCCTCTCCTTATCCTCTGTGCTTCACGCTCCCACACTTCACATGCACCTGATTTCTGTTAGTGCTTTGTGTGACTCTAGCTGCTCGGTGACATTTACCCCTTCCTCTTGTTCTGTGCAGGATCTGCGTACTGGCCGACCGATTGGAGCAGGTCGTAGGACAGGCATGCTCTACCAGATGGAGTTTCTTCACTCTTTGGATCCGTCATCATCTGGGTTTTGTGGAGTTGTCTCTCCTACTGCCGACCTGTGGCATAGGAGGCTAGGTCATGTATCGGAATCACATCTTAAGAGATTACTCCATTCTGGAGCTCTAGGTCGTGGTCCTTTTTCATCTTTATCTACTTGTACTGGCTGCAAGCTCGCAAAAGCTGCTGCCCTTCCCTTTTCATCCAGTACTTCTCAGAGCTCTGCTCCTTTTGATCTTGTTCACTCTGACATCTGGGGCCCCTCTCCTCTCCCTTCTATGACTGGATATTTATATTATGTCTCGTTTGTGGATGATTATAGTCGCTACACGTGGGTCTACCTTCTTCGCCGTCGATCGGATATCCTCCAAGTCTATAAGGACTTCACCTCCATGATTCATACGCAGTTTAGTCGGTGCATCAAGATCTTTCGCTCTGATTGTGCCTTAGAGTATCTATCTACCGCTATGCGCAGTCTTATTCAGTCCCATGGGACTATTTTCCAGCACTCGTGTCCTCACATCCATGAGCAGAATGGTGTTGCTGAGCGCAAGCATCGCCATATTCTTGCGACTACTCGTGCTCTCCTTCTTTCTGGTTCTGTTCCTCGGCGCTTCTGGGCTGAGGCTCTCCTCACCTCAGTCCAGCTCATTAACATCACTCCCTCGTCAGTTCTTCCGGATGACTTATCTCCTCATGAGCGTCTCCTCTCTACCACTCCTGACTACAGCCCTCTTCGCACTTTTGGGTGTACCTGTTTTGTTCTTCTTCCTCTCCATGAGCGCACAAAGCTGTCTGCTCAGGCAGCTAAGTGCATTCTTCTTGGGATCAGCACTGAGCACAAGGGATACCGTTGCTATGACCCTGTAGCTCGTCGCCTGCGTATCTCTCGACACGTCTCCTTTGTCGAGGATACACCCTACTACTCTCCTGAAGCTCGGGATCTCACCTTTCTTGAGGTTTCTTCTCCTCCCTCATCGCCACCTTTGCCTCCCTCGTCGACCTCTCTAGTTCCCCCGGCTCCGTCGACTCCTTCCCCACCACCTGCTCCCTCGGCACCGCTGGCTCCTTTGCCTGTTGTTTCCCCAGTGTCTCCGGGGGACTCCTCCGAGGCTTCCTCCTCTTTGCCCGTGCCTCTCTCTCCTCCCCGGGTTGTCTCTCCATTTCCTCAGGTCTACTCTCGCCGGCCTACCCCTGTGTCTCCGTCTCCTTCCTTTTCCGTGGATGCCGGCTCCCCTGCTGTTGAGGTTACTCCTAGTTTTTCGCCTCCTGTGCCTGCTCCGTCACTGCCAGTCGTGGATCCAGGCCCGCCTCGCTACCCTCAGCGCCCGCATCACCCGCCTGACCGTTTTAGCCACGACACTGGGCCTCCTGATCGTTTTGGTTTTGCCTCTGTCTGCAGTTACTCGCCTCAGTTTACTGCCTTTCTTACTGCTGTGCACGCAGATCAGGAGCCCCGATCCTACTCTGAGGCCGTTCGGTTTCCTCAGTGGCGTCAGGCTATGGATGAGGAGTTTCAGGCCTTTCAGCAGACTCAGACTTGGGATGTTGTCCCTCTGCCCTCTGGTGTTGAGCCTGTCAGCTGCAAGTGGATTTATAAGGTCAAGCACCGCCCTGATGGATCCATTGAGCGTCACAAGGCTCGGGTGGTGGCTCGTGGCTTTACTCAAGAGTATGGTGTTGACTACAAGGAGACCTTTGCTCCGGTGGCTCAGATGACCACCGTTCGCACTCTTCTGGCAGTTGCAGCTGTTCGTCGCTAGACTCTTCTTCAGATGGACGTGAAAAATGCCTTTCTTCACGGTGACCTGTCTGAGACTGTCTACATGGATCCTCCTCCTGGTCTCCGTGTTCCTTCTCAGCACGTGTGTCGTCTTCGTCGGGCCATTTATGGGCTCAAGCAAGCTCCTCGAGCCTGGTTTGAGCGGTTTCGTCGTGCTGTCAGGGAACTTGGTTACTCAGAGAGCAGTCAGGACCACTCACTGTTTGTTAGGTCGTCCCTACAGGGCCGGGCGATTCTACTGTTATACGTGGACGACATGATCATCACTGGAGATGACTCTACTGCGATTGCTAGTCTTCAGCAGCACTTGAGGAACCAATTTCAGATGAAGGATTTGGGTACGCTTCGCTACTTTCTTGGTCTTGAGGTAGCATACAGTGCAGATGGCATTCTGCTCTCTCAGCAGAAGTACCTTTCAGACATCCTTAGTCGTGCTGCCCTCACAGATAACCGCACAGTAGACACCCCTCTTGAGCTTCACTCGAAGCTACGTCCTACAGATGGAGTTCCTCTTTCAGATCCCACTAGGTACAGGCAGATTGTGGGACAGCTCGTCTATCTCTGCATTACTCGGCTTGACATTGCTCACGCTGTCAGCATTGTCAGTCAGTTTGTTGCAGCTCCACACTCAGTTCATTACGGTGCTCTTCTTCGGATCCTCCGGTACCTCAGAGGGACAGTTACTCGCTCTTTGTTTCTGTCGTCGTCCTCCTCTCTCAGACTTCGAGCCTACTCAGATGCAGACTGGGCTGGAGATCCGACTACACGCCGCTCCACCACTGGTTACTGTTTGTTTCTCGGCGACTCTTTGATATCCTGGCGCAGCAAGAAGCAGAAAGTGGTGTCTCTCTCTAGCACTGAGGCTGAGTACAGGGCCATGGCCTCCACGACTAAGGAGATAGTTCACCTTCGACGTCTCCTCAGTGATCTCGGTGTTGCTTTCTCCGAGCCTACTCCACTTCACTGTGATAACCGGAGTGCTATTCAGATTGCTAGCAACCCGGTTTTTCATGAGAGGACAAAGCACATCGAGATTGACTGTCACTTCGTCCGACAGGAGTATGAGGCCATGACAATCTCTCTACCTTTCATTCCCTCAGCAGAGCAGATAGCAGACTTCTTCACGAAGTCACATCCTACACCACGTTTTCGGTCTTTGATTGCCAAACTCTTGGTGCATGATCCACCCTGAGTTTGAGGGGGGGTGTTAAGATGTATTCGTGTATATACATACACTTAGTGTATATATGACTCACATGTATTCATCTTATATTGCCAATTGGCCTAATGAGAGTATCATCCAATTCTCTCCCAAACCCTAGCTCTCCTTCTCTCTCTCCCTCTCCTTTTCTCTTCCTCTAGGGTTTGTCACATCTATTAATCACCCATACTAATTTGAATATCATTGGTTTATTTTATCTGTCATTTTAAATTATCATTAACAAGGGATGTTTAAATTTTAATCTCCTTAAATCGTCTAAGCATAGAATTCATTCACACCTTCGTACTGGATCACAACTCTGATACTAGGCACTTGGAAGGAAATGTTAGAAATTGACATGTAGTTACACAGGCACTCCCACCATAAAGAGCTTGCACTACACGACCATATAGACTATACATGTACATACTCATAAAGACACATCAAAAGAATAAAAAATTCATTAATTGGACCAGCATATATGTATGCCTCATAATGGGATCACTACAGCTGCTTTGACATAGATGGTGTATGGTTGGTGAGCAAGCTAGTGAGAAGTTCTTATTAAGCACTTATTGTTTTTTCCAATTTTGAATTGGTATAAGTTCCTTGGTCACTGTTGCATGACTGTACATCCTTTTGTTGGAAAAATAGCTTGCAAACAATTTCAATATGAAGTTTCTTTCAATAATCTCAAACTGAAAATTATTTACAAATTTCTTCTATCTGGAGAGTTGGAGACAAAACTGCTTTTATCGATGATGAAGAGATCACCAAGGCTCGAAGCACATATATGATATGCTTTCTTTAAAGAGTCATTCGCCCCCATTCCACTGGAGTTTGCTGATAGGTCGCTGACGAAGCACTCCCAGGATACGACAAGCCTTAGTGGGTCTGCACCCAGCACTGGTGAAGTACCACGGTAGGAACTGGTGACACATAATTACTTCTTGCAAAAAGCTGAGAGCACAACAAGAGGGAACTTGGATAACAATTTGTGATGATTTTGGATTGCACTTGGCACTTGGCACACACCAGGATAACTTCTTGGGTTCCTTCATTATTAGGAATCCCAATAGTCTCCCATTCATTGCTCTTGAATTCCAAGAGCTTAACCTTTGGTCCTTGCAAGGTTTAATGCCATTAATTCTCTTGTAACCTTTGGCTTTCCCAAGGTTCAATGCCATCATAATCTCTTGGGTTTCCAAGAGTCACCACCATTTTGGCTTCTAATGTTCTCCATTCATTATTGCTCAAAATTCAAACAATCACATGCTTCGAAAAACGAGATTTTAAAAACAACAAAACAAATAAAATTTTATTTCTAAAATATTTTGTTTTTCAATTCAACCAAATCCAACATTTTTTCATTCTAGGAAGCATCCTTATTTTTAAGATTACAATTAACAAAGTTTATTCATAGATGTTGCAAGTTAGCTAAACCAAATAACATCTTAGATTCTGTACCTTTTATTTACATAATTCAATGTCTCGTTTATGATATAATTTAAGGCAGTGCATCTACATCTAAAATTTATATTGCAGGTTGCTATATTCCTCATTCAGAGGAATCGACATGCGTTGATTGGTAGGGCAATTGATGATCATGACATGGAGAGGGTGTTGCTGTTTTTAAAAGCTGACCCGGTGAAGATAATGTCTCTTTTATTTTGTATTGCTCCTCTAATGTGCAGGCTTTTATATTATGTTCGTTGATTTGACCTATGTTACCAAAATCTTTGATTTTCTGAACAAGTCATGGTTTAATCACAACATATCTAGAAAATGTTCGCTACACGACTCTTCCTGATTTTTTAAAAAAGTCATGATTTTGTGGGAAAAAAATCACAATTTCATGTTTTAATCCCTTACATGATTTAATCCCTATTAATTGTGTTTTAATCATGCATGTACTGCTCAAAAAACATGTTGGAACATCTGTAGATAAATTATTTTTAGAATTCAACCTTTTTTCATGACTTTTTCCCGACTTACCCGACTCTTTTCCGACTTCTCGTATGGCTGATTTTTCTTCCCGACTTCGGACTTGATGACATCGGGCTTGACAGGTTGTAGATGCTTTGTATGATTGCAAGAGTGAGGTGATCGGACCTGGATTCTTTAGATTCAAAGCAGAAATAGGTAACCTTTTCGCCCCTTTCTATTCATGGATCACAATCATATTAGTCTTGGACGAACATTACCTTTCTAACATTTAGTTGCAAGCTCATTTTGAAGTCTTCAGTAGCATGTATTTTGTATTTTGTATGATGGATGGGATATCACACTTCTACCACTAGGATGCTCGCTAAACCTCCCCAAGCTTATATATAATACATTGAAGTTTACATTAGTGTTAGATCTACAAACGGAGTGAAACACGTTAAATATGTGAAACTATTAAAACATAATGAGATTCTTTAAAAAAACATCCTTAGGTTGATGAACAATGTGCACATGCATGCATGCATACATACATAGTTCCAACTACACCATTTTTTCATATTTCTATTGTGGATATATCCTAAAATCTGTGTGTACGAACTGCATGAGTTCCACCAGCTCCTGCCACCCTGTGCCAGTCACCATTGTCCGCACCCCGGCCGCCACTTGTCATCGGCCACCACTACCCGTTGTTGCCCCCCGCAGCCAACCACTTGCCACAAAACAACCAAACAGACGTTTTGCAACTACATAGTAATTGCAATTCATGCTTTTGCAATTATACCTTTTTTCAACTCATACTTTTCCAAGTACATGACGTGTAACTCCACCAACTCGCCCAATGAAATGCGCTGTTATCCTCATTTTCAATTCCTTGTGTGTTTAATTCATGTTCCTTTGGGAGGAACTGAACATTTTGGCCAAAACATACCCGATTCTTGGTTTGATGAAAGAAATATACCCTCAAGACTAGGTTGGGTTATTCTTGGACTTGTTTTGGTCATTGCAGACTTTTGAGCTGAAACACAATTATTTCAGATTTTTTTCATCTTGTCTTAGAAGTTTTTACATTAAAACTCATTTTCAACTTTTGAAAGTCACTAATCAAGTTCAGAAATTCTAGAGTAATTTCAAGTCGGTTTCGGTCATTTTCAGGTTTCGGTTGTCGACCATACTAGCCAGGCCAAACTGTAACCAAAAGCAAACTTTTAAATGTTCGTTTAATTGGACATAAATATTTTATGGAATAGTCGAAGCTTATATCTGATTATTAAAGCATGTCTACTTTCCTATTAGAAACTAGAAAGCAATTAAAAGTAACATACATAAATAAAAGTTCTGTAAGTGATATCTAAACATGCTAGTGGCATATCTTTCAGCAACATCTTGTATCCTGTGTATACTCTGCATTTACCTTAGTCATTACAGAAAAGGGAAAAAGAACATTGCCCTAATGCAGTTTCTACTGGAAAGGTTCCACCTCCCTTTCATGAATCAATTTGATGGATCGTACCTTCCGCTTTTGGAAGTTGGAACTCCCGCCAACCAGTGGCTTTGGTTTACATGTTTTCCCATTATTTCCTTCTCCCTGTTATTTGATTAGTGATTCGTGACTACTTCACCCTCTAATTAGTATGTTGTTACTATTCCATAATTCGTCTTCCTTAATTGTTATTCCTGAATTCTTATTATTTTGGTACTTTAATTAAAAGTGACTTCTATGACGAAAAGTTATCTAAGTGGTATCTAAGCATGCTAGTGGCATATCTTTCAGCTAGATCTTGTATCTTGTGTATGTCAAATTTTGGTATGAGTGGATCTTTTAACAGTATCAGACATTTTACTTACACTTAGTAATTTAAATCATTTTGTTGGATATTGTTTTCTCAATATTTCCATTTTCTGAAACTACTTCTGAATGTTGACTCTATTCAACACGTTGATTGTGACAGATTTCAATGGTGTGGTTTTGGTGCAAAATTATTTGCAAAGAACTGGACGTGAGGATTGGGCCAAAAAGGTAACTCATTTGCTGCTCGATTAACACTTATTTGATCAACTCTTCCCTTGGGACAAATAACAGGCATCAAAATACATAGCATGTACTAGTTTACTCTGGATTTTTGTTACCTGATTTTATTGTCTTTAATATCCTAGTAAAAGTTAGATTGTATTCTTTATGCAAATTGAAGTTAGAGATCCTACTATGCAGCAATGTTTGCCTTTATAGCCTAGGGCAAGTATTGGTCTTCAACAATGCTAGGATTATGTGGTAACTATGTTTAACTGTAGTGTTTGCATGAATCAAGAATCTATTATCCCATCAAAATGAGGTTGGCTATGTGTTGGCAAGTATGTTTTGTTCAAAATAGAGTTTTTTTAACAAGAACTAAAATACAGGCATATTGTGAAAATAGCTGCTAATATAATATTTCTGTTTGGGAAATAAAAAACAATAGGCACTTCAACAATATAAGTTTGTTTGGTATGTATGAAATGTAAAGCTTTTATTGGGCCACTTTTGTCAATTCATTATGAGGTTCTTATTCATTTGTTTAAACCCTAGCAATGGAATCAAAGGGAGAG
This sequence comes from Chamaelirium japonicum, assembly GCA_947650365.1. Classification (NCBI taxonomy): domain Eukaryota; kingdom Viridiplantae; phylum Streptophyta; class Magnoliopsida; order Liliales; family Melanthiaceae; genus Chamaelirium; species Chamaelirium japonicum. Next base: position 30,892,601 of record OX393560.1, read on the forward strand.
GCAAGGCAAAAAGCTGTGAGAGGGAGTGGGTGAAACAGAAATAAAAAAAACAGGTGTGCTTGTCATATTATTGATGGTGTGCTTGTCCTGTAGGACACGATCGAGGATTGATGAGGTGGTGGGGAGATGGACGTGGTGCAATATGAGGGAAGGAGTTGAGAGAATGAGATTAAGAGAGGAGAAGAAAGGTTAGGGCATGGGTGAAGATCGGATAGAGTTTATAATTTTTCAGTTTGTTATGGGATAAAATCATAAAATAAAAAATCTCTTCCTCATAAGTTAACAAAGTGTTGATTAAAAAAGTAACAACCCAACTGCTGCTTTAAACAAAGGATAACCTTGTACTTATATTAAGCTGGATTTTAGAGGTTATTGCCAAATAGGGCTATTCAACCACCGAAAGTGTGTATCTTCATAATCCATACCCCCTAATATAAATCTGCAGTTTTGGGTCCTTACTTCCTTCCATCCTTTTACATATGTTCCCATTTTACCCTTCACCATATATATTAATCCATACCTAGTATTTTGAATCCTATGTCATGAAAACAAACAAAAGGGCTAGGACCGTAATATGCCATTTTTGCCCTTCTCGTTCTATCCCTACACAATTCACAAATACCATTCAAGAATATCACCCTTTTGCCACTAATCAATTGAGCCTTATTTATCCATTTAAAAAACCAAGGGCTATTATGGCCTTATGGGAATAAATCCCACTAACCCATTCTTCCTTTCATCCCACTTTCTGTTTCCCATTTTGCCCTTTTCTTCTTTGCCCCTAATATCCATTAAAAAAACAAGGTCTATAATAGGAAGGGCAATCCCACTAATCCACTAACCCATTCATCCTTTGACATATGTTCCCATTATACCCTTCACCATATATATTAATCCATACCCAGTATTTTGAATCCTATGTCATAAAAACAAACAAAAGGGCTAGGACCGTAATATGTCATTTTTTTCTTCCCATTCTATCCCTACACAAATCACAAATACCATCCAAGAATATTACCCTTTTGCCACTAATCAATTGAGTCTTATTTATCCATTTAAAAAACCAAGGGCTTTTATGGGAATAAATCCCACTAACCCGTTCTTCCTTCCATCCTACTTTTTGTTTTCCATTTTGCTCTTCTCTTCTCTACCACTAATCAATTGAATCTTATTTATCCATTAAAAAAACAAGGGCTATAATGGAAAGGGCAATCCCACTAATCCACTAACCCATTCTTCCATCCTACATTTTGTTCCCCATTTTACCCTTCTCAATCCTATGTTTTAAAACAACATCAAGGGAAATGTTTGGGTAGGGTATGGGCATTGGAACTCTACCCGATTAGCTTTCGGGTATGGGTATGAATACCCCAATACCCATACCTGGAACCCAAAATGTCCAGTACGGTTATGGGTTACGAGTACAAATGTACTTTCAGGTATAGGTATGGGTTGTACAAGGGGCCTAAAACATCCGGTACGTGTATGGGTTACGGGTACAAATGTACTTTCAAGTATGGGTATGGATATGGGTTGTACAAGGTTGTACAAGGTTTGGGTAGGGTATGGATATAGGAACTCTACCTGGTAGGGTACGTATGGGTATAGGAACTCTACTCTATTAACTTTTGGGTATGGGTATGGGTACCTTAATACTTTTTACAAGGCTTGGGTAAGATATGTGTTTAGTAACTCGACCCGATTAACTGTCAGGTATGGGTATTTGTACCTCAATACCTATATTTGACACCCGAAAACCGGTAGTCTCTCTAACTTGTGTAGATAATACAGTTTGACATATATATAGTGTACATATACCCTATATTTGGATCCTATGTCATTAAAACAAAAGCAAGAAAGAAAATTTTGCATTCTTGCACTTTCCATTGTGGCCCTACAAAAATCACCAATATGCCCCTATCATTATTTCATGTGTCCATACCCTATACTAAAATGACTTTTTAATTTGTTTACGTGTAAAAGGATCCATAGATCAGCAACTGTTGCACGTGCAACGCACGTGCCAATTGCACTAGTTAGTCGAATAAGCACTAATATTTAGATTTGCCACATGCCACCTAAAGAAAGGTTCAAACAAGGATTGAACTGTGTTTTTGAGGCCCATATTCAACCTAACGACAATCCTCTCATGGATCGTGTCATCGTTCATGGCTTACACTAGTTGGTATACACGGGAAGCTATTCGAAAAATAAACAAATTGCATACATATTCAAACAGACTAAATGAAAATTTTAAAGTAAAGAATGAATTCTTTGAAAAAATGAAGGCAAACTGAAATATGACAACTAAAAACACCTCAACCCCGAACCCAACCAAGCCCTGTTTCAAGCTCATGGTGGTCACCACTTTGTATATGTTCTCAAGGTCCTTTCCTCAACACCTTCCTACCGAAGGCTAGGCTCCATTTTGAATTAAGCTCTTCAAATCCTTCCTAACTAGTTTCATCTTGGTAATCTTGGTTTCTACCCATATATCTTTCCCTTGTTAAAGAAGTTAGGATATTCATACATCATTTTATATTGATGTATATGTGTCATTCTATTTGTGTATAAACTTACGGTGTACTCTATATAGATCTAAGCTTGTTGAACCTAATGATATATGCTTTGGTATTCCTCCACCTTGTTTTACAGCATGACTTGGTGTTATAGCTTGGAATTGAATCCAAGGCCTCCGTGTAATTATTGAAAGTCTTTTCCATATTTGATAATCATTCTTTACTTCTCTTTTCTTGTCTTGTTTTTATAAATCCTTCATTGTTGGAGCTACGGTTAATACTGTTGGTGGTGTTCATCGCCCCATACCTCTATCTGACACCTAGTTTTTTTCACATGTATCACATCAACTCATCCGGTACCCAAAATTTCTTTCAGTGTTTGCTTTAGGAGCTTGAGGAGACGTGGAAACACGTGTCAGACTTCTGGGATTTTATCATCGATGTGTGGCAAGCTACCTATTTTCCAGTCAGCTTAACTAATCCAACAGTGAGCTTTTTCCCCAGTTGTACTTAATACCCATTCATCCTCCATTGTTACATAAAAGGAGCTGGTAATTCTGGCGAAGTTCTCCACTTGCCCTCTTGGGATTTCGTTGCTGCTTTGAAGCTCCAGGATACGCTTCTTCAAGTTGAGCAAAACAGAGCAAACTTCTTTTTTAGCCCAATTGTGCTTCTAGATTCTTATGTTGCCAATTCCTCCAGTTTGACCTTTGAGTTCATCCTTAGCTGTCTCAGTACTCCTTTGGTGGTCTTTAACGTTTCATTCGTTTTCCTGTTGTTTCTCTTGTTATCTTTCTGATCTACATCAATCCACCATTTTCTTATTATCCAATAAAATTATACTTCAAGACTTTTTTTGTTGTTGTCACTAATTTTCTTTCTGAGCTACTGCTGCTTTCTGTCACTAATTTTGGACATTATGTGTTTACTACTAATCTTGCATCATATTTTGTGCTCTCCATTTTACCCATTATCATCTCTCTCTTTTTGTCATCTGTTGTTGTCCATCCATTTGCTTTCTGTCACTATTTTTGAACATTATGTGTTTATTACTAATCTTACATCATATTTTGTGATCTCCATTTTACCCATTATCATCTTTTTTTTGTCATCTATATCCTATCTTCCCTACTCTGACCTTTTCTTTGTTCTAATGGCAGCCCAAGTGAATACTGTTAGTGGCTGTGATGTTCTCTTTGGTAAGACCAATTACATGGATTGGTGAGTAACCACGAAGATTTATTTGAGTACCTATGACCTACGGGGTCACATTGATAAGGAAGAGTTTGCAACTGATTATGATAGTCTTCATGATAGTTCAAATCAACGAGTCTGGGTGATTTTAGATCGACACACTAGCTCCTTCAGTCCATTTTCCCTGTTTTGTGTCCCCTGCCTACTCATCTTCCTACCGCAAGGGGAATGGAGCACCGCCTACAGGTGCTTTGTAGCCGAATCACCTCGGAGCATGCATCACTCCCCACTACATTCACAAATGATGCTTCTTCTAGCAAGATCTTTTTGCAAATATTACCTTTAATACAGTCATCTAGTTGGAGGTTGTCGGTGAATTGCTTGATGTCGATATCTTCAATAACAGTGCCCCTCTTCTACTACTGTTGTATTATTTGGCCTTCTCACTTCATCGAGGTTTTAAAGTTCTGCTCAATCTGTGCTTTGGACTACTTTGTTGCTGCCCGTATCATACCTACTTTTACCATCTCATCCTCTTCAAGGTATTCTTGGATCCTTCATTTGGGTATTGCCTTTATAATAGTACCTAGAGACTTCACTTACCCACATGTATATGTGAGAGCGTGTCGACATAACATGATACAATACCCAGATTCCGACACGATACCCCCTTTCAATCTCCATCTGCATCTTCTTCGGTGCACTAAGATCTCTTTTATCCATTTTTCTTGAAACCTAACATCTTTTATCTTTACATTAAGATTGTATGGTCTCCCAAATATAGCAATATATTACCTTAAGTGGGAGACATTGTGAACTGTTATCCTATGTAAAGTATCACAAATGTAACCAGTTTAAGGTGGAGTTGTGCTGTGTTTTTAGTATGGCTCCATTTGTTTTGAAGTAAAAGGTGCAGTAAGTTATTTTTTGCTAAGCATTTGCAAATTCCACGAGTTTTACCTTCACAAAACCAAAAAAAAAGGCCATGTTCTATCTTGTGTCTGTATATGGGTTTGTATCCGTAAGGTATCATAGTTGCCTTCACATAACTCGCCATTTTGGTAGATCATTGTTCTTCCTTGGCCTCCCCTTTGGCATTTTACTACATAGGTCTTATATACTAGCAAATCATGCACGAACTTCTACCCCTCATTCTAATGTGCCAATTCTCATTCTATTGCAGGATCATAACAATGGGCTAGCGATTGGGGTCGACTATAGGCTTAGGAGGCTCTATTGTTAGATCATCTGCATCTTCTCTGCCTCTTCCATTGTGGCTCCCATCCTACTTCTTGTTACTTCCTCTCGTTGACTTGTGGATTTCAAAGTCTGTCCATGCCTCTACTTGTACTTTCTTGCGTGCAATGGCTCCATAATGATTCTATCTCTACATCCTCGTTGATCTTGTTTATTTTGATGTCTGGAAGACACCTCCCGTTCTCTCTAAGGGAATAATTGTTTTTTTTTTTTTTTTGAGCAATTCCTCTCCGAGGCGGAGAGGATGGGGTTGAGCATACCCCAAGCTTTATTAAAATAATAAAGAAGTTACAAGTTTCTAAGGAAAGGACTAATCCTCCCTGAGAGCTTAATAGAGAAACCTGGCGACCAGCTAATAACCATAGCTACAAAGTTGGACCAGATGATCCCGATAGGTAACTCCTTATTTGCGAAGACTCTGGAGTTGCGTTCACGCCAAATGCTCTAGCAAAGGCCAATCACCAACATATCCCATGCAGGCTGGATCTTCTTCTTCACCCTCCTAGATCGCCACAGTGTCCAAAGAGAATATATGAAACCAGGGTGGCCCCGGATACTGAAGCGGTGTTTGAGCATGGACCAGAGGTTCCGGGCGAACGGACAGCGAAGAAAAAGATGGTTCACATCTTCCCTGTGAGAGTGGCATAGGGGACACGTTGTGTCAGTAACATTGGGATTGTTCTTCTTGCGAAGATTCACTCTAGTCAATAGCTTCTCCTTGATGGCTAGCCACATGAAGATCCTGATCTTAAAAGGAACCGGCGACTTCCAAAGGTGACTCGTAATTGGGCAGATCAAGCCGCCGTTGTTAAAGAATATATAGAAGGATTTAACCAAGAAGACCCCTGAAGTCTCCTGTTTCCATCTAGAAAAGTCTACCGCTCCCAAGAGAGAAGCTCTCCAAAATCTGGTAAAGGTCTGAAAGTTGACTCTGTAGAGAATCCGAAATCGACCTCCTAAATCGAACCGTCCAGAATCGCCCCTCAGATGACTCTGAAGTCTGGGAATGGACTGAAGCCTGAGTATCCCAAGCCAAATCAAAAAGGTCATAGAACAGGGATGCTAGGCTAATGTCATCTACCCAATGATCAATCCAAAATTATAATTTCACATGATTACTCTCAGTGATGCAAGATGAAGGTGTGAAGGAATTCTAGGCCTTAAGAAATTAAGGAGATTATTATTCAAACTACCCATTTTAATGATAATCTACAATAACATATGAAATAAAATAACGATATTAATTAGCATGAGTAATTAATAGATATTAAAGGGGCAAGAAGTTCATATGGTTTTGCAATGCAAACCAATTTAAAATTTAGAAGGGGTGGTCGATCGAGTGAACTTTTGAATAGGGTTGGAGAATTTCCAACAGGTATATAGAAAATCTAAATAAAATTTAAAAGATTTCACATACTCAACGAGGGCCGGCTCAAAAGATTTTCTTTCAATGAGCATAGGTACATAAAATATTAGCTTCTATAAAAACTATTAAAATTAAAATTCAACAATTATTCTGGGCTGGTAATGTGATAGTACAAGCTGAAACAAGTTGGGAACTAGAACGCTTCACCTCGTTGCAAGAATAGAATCCAACGAACCAATGGTAGTCGTAAGCTAATTCGACGAAGAATGATCACAAACAATATCTGAAGATGACACAAGGAAGCAGCGGAGTAGTCGGCAGGTGGTCGCAGGTAGCAAGAGGCTTACAAGGTTGGTCGGGAGGCGTCGGGTGCGGGGAAGGTTAAGCCAGGTTATTAGGGTGTGGGAAAGCCGCGTTAGGCGGCGTCAGGCGCGGGGAAGGTGGGGTCAGCGTCGGGGACAAGTAAACAGTGAGTGAAGAATAAGGGGAGAAGAGAGGGAGGTGGAGAAGACTCGGAGTCCCACCGAGTTGAGAAATCACCTCGATGGCCAACCTTCCATAGAAGGAAGATTATTTTTTATTTCAATTCTCTATCAAATATGAATCCATAGGGTTCTTTATATAGAGACCCATGGGTTACAACTTACAAATAAGTTCCTCCAAGGCTCCAATTAATATGAGACTAAATGTGGCATAATTAGGGCTGCAATTTGGGCGGTTTGGACCCCACCCAACCCAAGTTGTGGGTGAGGAAGAATGGGTTGGGTTAGGGTTGAAAAAATACAATCTGAATTGAATTAAGGTTGGGCTCGGGTGGAGAGGTCTAGCAACCCAGCCCAAGCCGCTCAACCGGAATCCGAGTATATATATATATATATATATATATATATATATATATATATATATATATATATATATATATATATATATATATATAGAGAGAGAGAGAGAGAGAGAGAGAGAAAGAGAGAGAGAAAGAGAGAGAGAGGAATGTTACAGTGAGCTGTGAGCTACGGATGGAGAAAATGAGCTGCCCTCATTTTGATCCCCCTAGGAGTTTTGGAATTTGTTGAAATTTGGTGAGGGTGTTATCTAGGATAAGATGATCATCCTCACCAATTTTCATCAAATTTCAAAACTTCTAGGGTCATCAAATGGTAGAAGCAAAATTAACGGTGACTGCGGACGGTAGATAATACTTCTACCATTTGATGACCCTAGAAGTTTTGGAATTTGATGAAAATTGGTGAGGATGATCATCTTATCCTAGATAACACCCTCACCAAATTTCATCAAATTCCAAAACTCCTAGGGGGATCAAAATGAGGGCAGCTCATTTTCTCCACCCGTAGCTCACAGCTCAACGTAACAGCCCTTATATATATATATATATATATATATATATATATATATATATATATATATATATATATATATATATATATATATATATATATATATATATATATATATATATATATATAGAGAGAGAGAGAGAGAGAGAGAAAGAGAGAAAGGGGAGCCTGGACCTGAGGTGCAGCGTCATTGCTGCACCTCAGGCATTGTTTTACCATCCTAGAAGTTTTGGAATTTGATGAAATTTGGTGAGGGTGTTGTCTAGAGTAAAATGATCATCCTCACCAATTTTTATCAAATTTCAAAACTTGTATGGGGGTCAAATGGTCGAAGCAAAATCAGCCGTCCGCAGTCACCGTTAAAATCTGCAGATTTTGCTTCGACCATTTGATCCCCCTAATAATTTTGGAATTTGATGAAAATTGGTGAGGATGATCATCTTACCCTAGACAACACCCTCACCAAATTTCATCAAATTCCAAAACTTCTAGGGAGGTAAACAAGCGAGAGGTGCAGCGTCATTGCTGCACCTCAGGTGCAGGCTTCCCGCCCCCATATACATATATATATATATATATATATATATATATATATATATATATATATATATATATATATATATATATATATATAGAGAGAGAGAGAGAGAGAGAGAGATGCTATAATGCGGTATGCGGTAAGTGCGGCACTGTACCGCAACCGTCTGATGCACTGCTGCGTGCATGTGATGCACGCAGCGCGTGCATCAGACGGCTGCGGTGCAGTACCTCACGCACCGCATGCCGCAGCATAGCATGCCCCTATATATTTATATATATATATATATATATATATATATATAAATAGGGAATACGGTCCTCCCGACCACCCAACACGCTAGTCCTCCCTTCAATTTGGGTGCCACATGGCACTTTTTAACCGAGATTAGGGATTGGTCAAGGTGGATACATCCCTCCTAATAATGATCATGAAAAAAAATTTGGAAAAAAAATATGTCAAGGCATTTTTAAATTAACCATAACAAGGGCTATTTGCACGCTACAGTTTACCGTTTAATTTGTCGACTGTTGATCGGGTTGTTTTAAGTTTTTTTTAAGATTTTTTTTTTTAAATCTTGATCTAAGTAGGGTGGATTGATCATCCATAAAAAGATATATGGTTAAAAATTGTCATGTGGCACCCAAATTGAAGGGAGAACTAGCGTGTTGGGTGGTTGGGAGGACCGTGTTCCCTATTCCCTATATATATATATATATATATATATATATATATATATATATATATATATATATATATATATAGAGAGAGAGAGAGAGAGAGAGAGAGAGGAATGATAAAATTTGGCGAGCGGTGCGTGCGGCGTCGCACCGCAGCCGCTTGATGCACCGCTGCGGTGCGTCAGGCGGCTGCGGTGCGACACCGCACGCACCGCACGCCGCATCCTAACACGCCCCTATATATATATATATATATATATATATATATATATATATATATATATATATATATATATATATATCCCAAGACTAGTACTTGTAATAAAAGATAACGATTTCAATAATAGTCGTTTGATGGCTGACCTGGAGGTAAACATTTCCTAAGTTTCCAGTAATTTGATTTTTTTTGTGATTATGCTTGAACTGTAATGGTTTATGACGATATTCTCCAACACAACAATAAGTTGAATGTTTCGATCTTTTAGGTTGGGAATCTTGGGATCGCTTATTTATATATCACGATTCTACCAAAAATTAAAGGTTGATCCTTCCATTGCCACCGACCGAAATTTGAAGGTTTCAACCACATACGCCGAAGCAAGGAGATAAGTAATTCTTATTGTTTTAAAGGATTCATCCTTTTCAGTTTTTTTCATGATTTTCCTTTCATTTTTGTGGATCGATTCGTCCCATACGCCGAAGCAACGAGGGCAACTCGAGAAACCCAATGAACTTCCATGGTCCAAATACGAGCAAGACCCTCTACGGGTTCCTCGAGCAATTTGGGCAGAAGGGATGTAACTTGGTCCAAACATGGTCAGACCTCCAAATCCGACCATGTCCACCCCTAGTTGATGGTTGCGTTGCGTTGCGTTGGGCTACGGGTTTGGATTGGGCTTGGGTTGACCCCCAAGGCCCCAACCCACCCGAGTTGCACCCCTAGACATAATAAGCCAAAAACATAAGAACAGAATTTTAGCCTATTTTAAGTCCGAAAATAGCAATAAATACTGAAAAAATAAAAAAATAAAGAACTCGTGTGCCCAAACAGGCGGGCTAACATGCAAGTAGTTTCATCCAAGTTATAAGGACATCGGGTGGGCTGTCGTGCATGTTTTACTACTATAAACTTGTATATCTGATGCTCCGGTGTCCCCACCACTATGTTTATTTGCTCACTTTTTTATACATAGTCATACTGACTTAATAATATGTTTCGGTTATGATTCATACTTGGTTTCTGAAGTCCATTGAGTTTTACCTTGAACTTTGGAGCCCAATACTATCTTATGTGTGCTGTGGTGTGCATGATTTTCTTGGTGCCTAGAGCACCCTCGCTTGGCTCTCTTGTCATGGTGTGCCTCAATAGAGTAGTGTTGCAGCGCGGAAACGTTGTCAAGTGCTAGGGAGTTCCCACTTCCTACTCCTTTTGTCCTATGTTCTTATATAGTTCCATTGTATTAATCGTCGCGTACCTCATCAACACACGTTAGTCATTGTTATTTGTTATTTCGAGAGAATTTTCTATCAACCACCTTTTTATTCTCATCTATGGATGTTCGGATGCAGGCGCTTTGTTCTCCACGCAAGCACACAAAGATTTCTACTCATTTTTGTGCTTTCTTGTACTATAGCCTTGACAACAAATTGCTATGAACTTACACTGTCGTTTGTACACTAAGCATGATGTCATTGTCTTTTTGGATGTCTTTCTAATTGATGCACTTCCTCCATCCACTACAGATAGATTCATTTTGTAGGATTATCATCCTTCACGAAGTCTTTCTGAGGAGCCTCTTCTCTAGCCTTGGACTTCTCTAAATCCACCTTCGGCTACCACTCTAGGTTCCATGTCTATCATTTATATCTATCATCTGAGGCAACTTACAAAGGATCATCATTGGAACCAACTCAGAATTCCAGTTTTTCTGATTTTCCCCTTGTTGACGGTCTTGTTACACCCGTGTGTCACCATCTTTAATGCAACTACACCCTCCAACAGATTATCATTTTGTCTTTATGTATGTCTTTCTTCTAGCTATTGGCTCATTCTTTGACGTCGCTTAGACTAATGAAATAGGAAGTCTTTCAGAGTGGTAGCAGCAGGTGAACATGTTGGAAAAGCTTGATGTGGTTCAACGCTCTCATACGTGGGACCTTGTTCCTCTTTCTTCTAGAAAGGTTCTCATTCTTGGTGCTCGGTTTACAAAATCATGACTCGATCAGATGGATCAATCAAGTACTATAAAGCTCGTATGGCAGCTCGGAACTTTACATGAGTATGACACTGATCATGATGAGACATTTGCCTTGCACAGGTCGAAGGTTTTTATTGGTCACTTCGTCAAATGGATGTGAAGATGCATTTGTCCATGGTGATCAGCAGGGGGAGGCCTATGTGCAACCCCCACTCAGCCTTCGTCAACCTCCTCAGCACATGTGTGATGTGTCGGCTGTATCATATTTTTTAGTCTCAAGCAGGCTCCACATGCATAGTTCGATAAATTCTCTGATGCTTCTAAAGAACCAAGTTTGGCTCACAGCAAGCATGAGCATGCCATGTTCATTCATACTTCTAAAAGGCACAATGCTTTTCTTTACTTTAATATTAACCTGATCGTTGTCGGCATAGTCTTGGTTACATTGACTTATTATTAAGGCATAGAGCCAAATATGCGAGCACTGAACTCATACCACAATGACACCACACTCCACACTAAAAGGTATGTAAGCCTTTTCACAGACAGTAAATATCCCACATACAAACATTAGTATATACATATATACATCGTACCATCTAAACTATAATTCAGATTGTGAGTAATTCAGTATATTATGACTTATGAGAGGATCAAGCACACTGTTTGCTCGAAGGTCATCGTTATATTGCTCCGATACCCTCTTGCAATATACGCCTATCGAGCTACAGATGGGGATTTCTTTATAAGGTTTCATAGTAGCAAGCATATCTCCTTATGTGGTAATCACTCGGTGTGTGACCCACCTTGAGTTTGAGGAAGATTGTTAATAGTAGTTAAGCTATACAAATAGTGTTGCATTAACATGCATAAATCATTCTATTTGTGTATATATTCCCATGGTTCTTTGTATGTATTTAAGCTTGCTTTCCCTAATGAGATTTGTATCTGCATTCCTCCATCTTGTTCTCCAATCTAACATCCCCCGCTGTGCATTCCAGACTATAGTTTATCTTTTATTAATGCCACTTTTTTGCTTCCTATGAATATCTTGTTTATGTAGTTATTGTCGCAGTTAGTTTGAAACTTTGAACAAATCCATCTCAGCATCCTCCTATCGGCGACATTTATTTTTTTCTTATTCTTCTTTATTGTGCAACACTCGATCCATATAAAATAAGTGGATAATTGGTCCAAGTATTATATTATTTTCCCTTGAGTTGCCCTGGCACGATTCTAATGTACAAGTCTTCGAAATAGTGCCTTAAAATGTTTGGAATACAGTCTTCTCAGATCTAAGCAATATCATGAAACATTGATACCAAATTGGGAGTCGATGAGAATATGCTTGTTTGCAACAGAGAACGCATGTAAACATTAAGGAAAAAATCATGAGCATTCTATGAAAGATTATACTTTGTTAGCTATCTATTCCATAGGTATAAGAACTATTACTGACTGATACTTGATCTCAATAGTTTCGTGAGGCTGCAAAGTGTGAAGATGATGCCGCTCTTCTCAAGGTCATGGCAAATTATGGTATGTATGACTTGATTGCATCGTACATACATGAATGAGTATGTTATAATCATATGGCACTAAAACAGTTCTTATCGGCATTGAAGGTGAGGATGTTGTTGAAGCTTTGGGCAGTGAAGTGGACAGACTTGAAACTGAGATTCAGAAGATTGTCCCAGGGATCAGGCATGTCGATATCGAGGCGCACAACCCTTCGGGGCCATCACCATAATACTCCTTTCATAGGTGAGATATGCTGACAATTCCTTTGTGATCGTTGAGTCAATCCTTAAATTATCGTGAGAGGCTTGTGATTCCGGCTTTTATGCTGCCATAGTTGAAGTCCAGAATGGTATGGATGTGAATGTATGGAGATCTTTGTCATATAAGACTTGAGATAAGTGAGGGTAAGGACTTGATGGGTACGTCAGTCATCGCAATGTCACTACTAGGGGCAATATTTATGGGGTCCGATGTAAGAGTATCAAGGGTTGTTCGCAGCCCTACAAGAGAAACAAGGACATCGCCCACTATTATATCCCATTTTGTTATGCCCTTGATACTCCTACATCGGACCCCATAAATATTGCCCCCTAGTAGTGGCATTGTGATGGTTGTCGTACCCATTAAATCCAAGACTTGAGATAATGGCCGTAGAGGCGATGATTGTAGACATGTTTTGGAGCTAATGGCCGTAGAGGCAATCATGGAAGACGATGATTGTAGAGATGTTTTGGAGCTACGAGAGGCGACCTTGGTTGAGGTTGCTGCATCGGGTAGAAGCAGTCGGGGGCAATCAAGCTTGGTAATGTCTGTTACTAAATATGGTTGAAGTTCCATATTCTGGAGCTACTGATTATTGGAAAATCTCACCTTCACTGGTTCTTACTCTATCTATAGTTGTGGTGCTGACCAACTGACTGTACTCATCTGACTTATCATCACAAACAAAATTAGTGACAAACAAGTTATTTCAAAAGATTTGTATCTGAATCTTGATTTTTTTTTTTCACAGCTTTTTGTGTTTGCATGTTTTGAGGGAGCAGCCAGGTTCGAATCCTTTCATGCTTTTTTGCGGAGAATGTGGTTTGGTTGGTTTAGATGTCTTTGATCATTTGGTTTGGTACAGATATGTGGTCTGATTATTTTAGTATGATTGGTAGAGCACTCTTTTTTTTGTTCACAGCTTGGAATTCACTTTTAGAATTCAAACCGTTTACGCGTCGGATAAGGATTCATGTGCGACACGTAGGATCCGGGGTTCTGGCTAGGCCTGTCAATCTGGCTCTTTGGAGAGGGGACCATGTCCGACCCAGCCAAGCCCTCCAAAACCCTGCCTTCAAGGTCCTGAGGGCCAGGATAGGCTCAGTTTTCATAAAGAAGTGATGGGCTCTTAACCATTAACTTGGGTTTTGCGGTTAGAGGAATTTTCACATGGTATCAGAGCTAAGCCGTCACATCCACCTATCTAGTGGGGTCCCACACTAATACACCCTCGAGAAAAAAAAAAAAAAAAAAATATCAGACATGCATGTGAAGGGGAGTGTAGAGTGAATAGTCCCATATCGGCTGATTAGGAATGTGAGATCTTTATAAAGAAGTGATGTGACCTCAACTCTTGACCCGGGATTTGTGGTTAAAGGAATTTCTACACGTTGTGATCCCGTCGATCATTATTACATGCTGAACCGAAAGATAGTACGTTGCTGATTTCTAAAGTTGAGGGTACAACCCTTATATTTCTGCAATAAACAAAAGAAATTTTTTTTTCATATCCCAAAACTACTTCACATATCCTGTTTCCTTTTAAAAATTGATTCACATCTCATACCCCGTTCGCCCCCCCCCCCCCCCCATCTCTTTTAATCGAAACCCTAAATTGCCCTCACCTGTTTCCTTCCTCCCCGTCCACACCGCTGGAGACGCCACTGTTGAAGCCCCCACCACTTCCCCATCACCGCTGGAGCCTCCACGTACGCTCGTTGAACTCGCCGTCAAAGCCATCTCCTCCCTCCATCATCTCTACAGCCATCGAAACCCTAGCCCACCCTAGAACCGTCGGAGACATTGCTCGATTATTCCTATTAGGAGTAATTGCCAGAATACATGTTAAACACATTAAGATTGAAGCTCATGTATTATGCCACATGCATCATCAGCTTGCAAGATGGCAAGGAAGGATGGGAAGAGTAGCAAGTAATCATTGCAGTGTCGACGGCAAGGAAGATTCAACTAGAACTTTCCGATCCTCCGAGAACAGTGACGATAACATGATCAATGCAACTTGGTCACAGAGGAACATGCCAAGAAATCTAGAAGGCTGGTTGGCAAGTAGATAAACCTACCTTCTTCTTCTTCGTTGCGTGATTTAAACTCACACAACTGGGGGAAAAAATGATGTGAACCACTTCCAACAACAATTTCATTGGAAGTATTTTTGATACACCTAACCAATAGAGTCCAGCAATACAGATACTTCAATGAGTTACGCTTCTCGTATAAGACCGAAAACCCATGCTCCCAAATAGTGCAAACCAAGTGATCATTAAGAACTGAAAGTCGTCCCGATGTAACACTTTCATGGTGCTATCATGTGCAATCGCATATGCGCATACGATGTTCAAGAGCAAATCTCGTGTGTGGCTATCGCACGAGCGAATTCTAGATCGTGCGGCCGCACAACATCATAAGCAACACACAATTGCAGGGGCGGCCTCACAACCCAATGATTTTATTTTGAACAATACTTGCCTGCTACGCCGTGTGCCGGTAGGTGACATGGCGTGCAGGAATTGGTGAAGAGGAGTAGAGCTCATGGTATCAAAAAAATTTATAAAAAAAAATGATACTCGGAGTTTTTCGATATTTTGGGCCCCACTCCTCTTCATTGTTCCATTTGCGCCACCTCACCGTGTGCTGGCTCTACCGGCACACAGGGTAACCAACAAATTTTTATTTTTATTTAGTTAGATTTGTACAGTCGCATAAGTGTATCTGACAACATTGTATGCAACAATATGAAGGGAGAGTATAATGTTGTTCTCTATTCGAGCAAGACATAAAAGACCTGTGGTTTGAAAGAGTGGAGGAATGTTACAGTGAGCTGTGAGCTGCCGATTTAGAAAGTGAGTTGAGGGTATTTTGATCCCTCTAGGAGTTTTGGAATTTGATGAAATTTGATGAGGGTGTTGTCTAGGGTAAGATGATCATTCTCGTCAATTTTCATCAAATTCCAAAACTTCTAGGGGGGGGGGGGTCAAATGATTGAAGCAAAATCTGTCGTCCACAGTTACCGTTAAAATCTGCAGATTTTGCTTCGGCCATTTGACCCCCCTAGAAGTTTTGAAATTTGATAAAAAATTGGTGAGGATGATCATCTTACCCTAGACAACACCCTCATCAAATTTTATCAAATTCCAAAACTTTTAGGGGGGTCAAAATACCCGCAACTTATTTTCTCCTATCGCAGCTCACAGCTCAACGTAACAGCCCTATAAAAGAGTGATTACTACCCCCTCTTTTAGATTCCAAAGTAAAAAAAATTATTCATGGATGGATTTAAATCATGCCCATAGACATCATGAAATAAAATCGCTCAGTAAGATTGAAAAAAAAAAAGGGCTAATTATAAAAACCACCCTTGAACTATAAACCCCATTTCATGTTGGTCCCTCAACTATTTTTTTGGACAATTTGATCCCTGAACTATGCTCCGTTTGCATTTAGCCCCCTCCTTCAACTTTTATTCCGAAAATACCCTTGTCTTGGTAAGCAAAAATTAAATGTTTTAAAACATTTTTGTGTATTATTGAAAATTGATAAGGGTATTTTTGGGATAAAAAGTTGGTGGAGGGGTAAAAGTTATCAATCTGGATTACTTGTTTCATCTTGTAACAAGTTATTGTTTTATTTTGTTAAGGTTTTTTTTGGAAGGAATTGTTCTGTTTAGTTACTCCCTTGAATCTGGTAATGGAAGCAACTCTAGTAATTTATTCCTCTTAATTTTTGACAAGAAACATTGGAGGTTTTTTTTAACTCAACAAGTGTTATTACATCTATAATCAACGGGTGTCCCGAAACCTCTCGGGCAATGGCTTACTTTAGGCTCAGACTAATCCCTCCGAGAGTCAAGCTCGATCCACTTCGCAATTCCCACTTCAATCTTGGGTGGGAGTTGCCAAGTGGGTTGGGCTTCACCTCCAGAGTGATTAGTCTGATCCTAAAGTGGGCTATTGCTGAAAGGTTTTAGGTCACCCACTGTTCTCAAAAGAAACATTGGGGTTTTGATGCCTAGATCTCATGCTTCATTAGCTCTTGGAATACATGCAGCTCATTAGCATGTCTTTGATGCCAAACTAAACAGACTCAAATCTATTTGTTAACTGTGTGTGTGTATTAAAGCACCATTGATCTCTTTCTATTCGATATTTTATAATATAAGTTTTGATTTTAATATATCGATGAATTATACTAATGTCCAAAAAAAATATAGATGACTTTGGAAAGTAATCAATTAAGGGCTCTGTATGAGAAATGGACCAATGAAGAGAACCAAAAGCTACTGCATCTTCTTGTTGATGTAAGCAATAGAGGATGTCATAGTCAAGATGTCTCTTTTTCAAAGATAGTATTAACGACCTCCATTATCTCAGCCCTTAATGCCAAGTGTCATGATAATAAAACGTACGACCATATCAAAAGCAAGTTAAAGGTTTGGAAGCGAACCTTCAAGGCAATTTGCAGATCTGATGGCATCGATCTAATTCTGGATTTGGTTGGAACCCATAGACTAAAAAGATCACATCACCTGAAAAAGTTTGGGACAATTACTTTCGAGCAAGCTTTTTAATTTAAAATCAATTATATTAGTCGTTATTGTTTCGTATTTAATAAAAAAAAATTGGTGTACAGAATCACCCTAATGCAAGGCATTATCGGACAGAGAGGATTGAAAACTTTGAGGAGCTGAACATTATACTAGGAAACACTATTGTTGTTGGGGCTAACTCTTGGACGTATCGAGCGATGGCTTGGGGATTGGGGAAGATATCCTAGATGTGAATATAGAGACTATTGCTAGTGAATCAGAAGCTGAGGAATTTGTGCCATATACAGCACCAGATCTAGTGATGACCCAACCAGCAATATGTAGCCAAACTACTACTCGAAAATGAGCTGTTGAAGCAACCACAAGTACTCAGCCAAAGCACCAGGAGGGTGATGATATTGGGGACATGGTTGCTGGGAGCCTGGAACGCATTGCAAACTGTATGGATGCCATATGGGCTTCAAGTTCAAATGTCATAGAGTGGTGGAAGCCGAAATACAAGATCTCAGATCTTGATAGGGTCATGCAAATGAGAGCCGCAATGCTTCTAAAATCTCCAGAAGCGAAGATGTTTTTTGTTCGGTTGTCTTCTGATGATCGCATGGAACCTTGTTGAACTTGGTGGAGGATCAATTTCGTTTTTCTTGTCATATTTCATTATCTTGGGCATGTAGTATGTTCTTTGTTAGCTTTTGTTATTTGGTCATATAGTATTTTGAATTATGGATATGGATATTTTTTGATCATGGGATATTTGCATATTAGTTTGGACGTGATTTTATTATTGGATTGTCCTTATAAACTTTGATTATGTGTTATCTTTTATTTTATAGATGTGTATTCTCTTTGCATACTATTTAACTAGTTGAAGTTTTTATCAATGATTTATGTAATTACAATGCATACTTATGTTTCATGTTAAATGAATCAGAATATCATATGAAAAATGAGACAGAATGTGCCGAAGAACTACCAGAAGATATTTGTGTAATATCACTACTATTGTTGTTGCAGTATATGATGCAGGTAATTTCTATTTACATATATACAGACCCAACGGATACTGGAAGTCAATTACTCGTGAAGGATTCTCATACATATTACAAAAATTAGGTGGGGATCCTGATGAGTTTCGGGAGATTTATCAGATGTACTTAGAACCTTTCTACAAGTTATGTCGCATACCGAGGGAGAAGTTATTGTTAGCTAATACGCAACATATTTGTGTAGAGGAGATGCTAGTTATGTTTCTTCTTACAGTAGGCCAAAATAATCATTATTCGTTAACCCTTGAGCGATTTAAACGCTCCATGTGGACAACAAGTATTAACTTTAACAAGGTGCTACATGCATTGATAATTTTGCCACCTGATTTAATGGCAAGTACTCCTATGATGACTCCAGCCAAGGTGATGTCTGATTCTCGATTCTATTCTTACTTTAAGTATAGTAAAAAAAAAACTTTCTTACTATAATTAGATATGACTCTAGTATTATATTATAACTTCATTGTGAATTTTACACATAATATGATTGTTTGGGAGCAATTGATGACACATATATTCCTGCAATGGTTGCCGAGATAAATTCAATCACGTATCGAAATTAAAAATAAATCATTGCTCAAAACGTATTGACAACATGCACCTTCAATCTACCGTTTATATACGTGCTTAGCGGGTGGGAAGGATCAGCCAATGATGCATGAGTGCTTAATAGTGCACTAACAAGAACAAATGGACTGAAAGTATCATATGGTACAATAATGTTTAGCATTATTTTTTATGTATGTAAATATCAATTTTGATATATTTCATATGTTAAATTTATAGGTTACATGGATACCAACTTAATGCAGGTAAATTTTATTTGGTTAATGCCAGATATTTTAATTGTCTCCAATTCTTAGCACCATTTCGAGGTGTACGCTACCATCTAAAAGAGTTTGGAAATATTCGATGATTAAATAATGCGAATGAAGACATTCTTACATCTTCTTTAAGAACTACAATTGAATAGATTTTTAGAATATTTAAATCCCGTTTCACTATTTTTAAAACCGCACCATCATTTCCATTCAAGCCACAAGTGAAGCTAGTGTTGGCATGTACATGGCTGCACAACTACCTCCGCAGATAATGTAGTTTTAATGAGTTCTCTCTTGACAAAAATGCGGAGGATGAAGAGAACAATCCAATTGATTTTGATGATGAAGACAATGGGATCCAAACCCATGAAGAAAGTATTGCAACAATCATGTGGAATGATGTCGTAACTTAGTTGAATTGCAACAACGGAAACAAGCCAAGGTATGGAGAGAAAGTATTACAATAATTATATGGAATGATGTTGTATCTGGGTTGTAGAGCTAACGCAAGGGACTGGTATGTTTTATATTATTATTTTCAACTTTATCAAAAATTTATGCTTATTCTTATAGTTGCTGCCTATATGGATTTGAATTTTGATTGGTTTATTATCATAGTCAACTTCAGAAGTTATTTACAATCCAAGCTGTGCGTTATTCCAATTGAGACTTCATGAAACATTTTAATCAAGGCTTCAGACGTTCAATAATCAAGCTTCATCATTATGCACTCTTTCAGAAGCTTTTTGTCAAAGTTCTCATGTTTCTTTTCTTTTGTTTTGTTTGAGTCAAGATCGGTATTTTTAAAATAATAATATTTTTTTATGAAAATAATAGAATTGGTGTCTTTGACAATAATTTTGATTGCTTAATTCTCTTTTCGATGGTATTGGATGGATCATGTATGTTCCTTTTAAAATAGTTGTTAAGCTCTTGTAATTTTTGTATAAATATTTAATTTATTATAATAAAATTTGATATTTATTTTAATAGTTCCAAATGAATAACAAGGATTCTAGTGTGAGGAATTTTTTAAATTCCCTAAGTCCTTGGAACTTTAAAGTGCATCACTTTTAAGTCCATGGGCTCGTAGTTCTCAGTTTCAAAATCCATAGACAGTCAAAAGTTCACAGAAATTCCTAAAAATCTATGGACTCATAATTCCCTAAAAAAAGTGCCCAACGGCTAAACCCCCATAAGGTGCTACTTTAGTTCTAAGTTAACCTATTAACCCATGCATCTCGCCACATGGCATACCTTAACATCGGTCTAGTTGGAGGGATCCATTCCACTTTTCACTTCAAGACATGATTATATTGCTTGAAAAGAGGATGTTACAAACTAAGCCCTTTTACCTTTTTAAAACACAAAGCAAAAGGTGAAGAGAAGAATATGCCAACAATTTTGTTGACCCACCTGAGCAACAGACATGTCAACAAATCAATGGATGCAGTGTTTTTGGCCAGCATTAAAAGACATTCTCACTGCATATTAGGGTCTACATTGTATTTGGAAGGTTTTGTTGGCCCACTTGTTAGGTTGGTGTGGGTCAACAAAATTGTTGACCAAGAGCATTCGTCTATTTAGGTTTATATAATATTCATCGACGATCTGGCTCATTTTAGGGGTGGCAATTGGTTAGGTTCGGATCGAACCCTATCTCTGTCCATATCCATACCCATTTGGGCAAGACAGGGTCCAACCCGACCCATACCCATTCTAGTAGAAGAGGGTCTATACTTGATCCATACCCACTCAGGTTTCGGGCAAAAAATGATTACAATTTTCTTTCCTTTTCTCCATCATTTATGTAATTATTTAAGTAAAAAAATCAAGGCATCACAATGCAATGTGAAAAAAAGCTATGTTTTTTTTTTTTTTTGGTTCATAGGATGGGGAGGGTCACAATTGAACCCCCAGGAAGGACCACATGCCGGTGAGAGCAGGAACCATTATCAGTCGACAGGAAACCCAAAAGGGTAAGGGAGGAGTAGGCGCCACAAACCGATGCAAGATCACATCGCTGCCACTCGGAGGTGCAACTCAGAACCACCGCATCGGTGGTGGACACCGAACCACCGCTCACCGGTGGTACACCTAGCAACCACCGCACCTGGCGGGACCACAGCACAACCAGAAAGAAAAAAAAAAACAAAGGGTACAGACCAAAACCTAGAAACCATTGACGAAGCTAGGCCAGAGAAAAGGCCTCGTCACCACGAGTCATCGACGATCTCCGATGAACCCTCCGGAGCTCCACTCTATGCCGAGCCGGAGCCACCATCCTCGCCAAGGCTGGGGCGTCGTCGAAAACGAGCAGGGCGAGGTCCATGACCTATTCAAGACCGCTGCAATGAAAGGCATGAGCCGCCGCACCTCGCCGGAGATGGAGATCCCCAACCCACGTCGCCGGAGCCGGAAGGGACACCCCAAAATCCCAAAATTGAGGAGGAAAAGAGGAAGGAAATATCGTTGACAAAGACAACCGCCCAAAACCTATCAACAAGGGGGAAACCTAGATTCGATCACTGGTGAGGCGAATCGCCAAACTCTCGGCGCCCTGTGCCACCAGCGGCGGTGATCGAGGGGGTCAAGAGTAGATCGTCGAAACCCTAAGTCGGGAGATAAAATGAGAAAAGGGGAAAGATGCTCAGAGCCCGCACGGTCACGAATCCCTGTTGGTTTCTTATTACAACGGTTTTAGTAGAGTTAGTTTGGGTGGGGATATAAGTTCGGTTGGAATTTGGGAATATGATAATGAGTTTGGAGTCAAACTGGATAGTATCCAGTATACACATTTTGCATCTCCAACCGTCTGCCATTTCGCCATATATGACGGACGGATGGCTCCAATCACTTGATATATGGGCCTGCATAAATACAAGGGAGGGGATTTGGCCAGCAAAAATGCAGGAATCCGAACCAAATAGCAGCCCATGTTATTTGGTCAACTTTCTAAAAATACCGAAATAGCCCTCCAAGTACTGCATGCATTAAATATAGTGACGAATATATCTTTTATAAAATTTGTATATAAATATTTTAACTAAGTGTATTTATGAATTTACTAATCCGTTTTTAATAAATTTGGTACCATTGGAAAGCTCTCATCGAGACCTTCGAAAAGAGACCAATATCTAATATTTTTAAAATTATTTTAAAATTTTTAAATATTATATTAATTACAAAATAGAGGTCGTGGTTGGAGGCTAACCAAAATATAGAGCCTCCATTTTAAAATATTCTCATTTGGCAATAGCAAAATAGAGGCTTTGGTTGGAAATGGGTCTTAGAGAGGCAATCGGGTATGGTTTTGAGGTACCCATACCCAAAAGCTAATCGGGTAGAGTTTCTATATCCGTTCTCCATCCAAACCATGTTTCGGGTACAAAGTCAGTACCCATACTCCGTGTTTCGGGTCGGGTTTGGATCGGGTCTATGGGAGTCCATTGCCATCCATAGCTCATTTGGGACAGCGACAAGCATCCACCGAGCCCCTCAACTCAGACATAATGCTATCTGAGTGGAGGGGGTAGCGGCCGGGAGCAATTTTTGCTACCGTTTCATGGGTTCAGATCTTCTCCAGTGGGTCATCCTCGGTTGGTGGGCCCGACGCGCTTCGCATCCGCATGAAGTCACTTGAGTATAATTCACTTTCGAGTTGTTTGCCATCGTGCGGCTGTGATATGCATCGGGCCCACCGACCAGACTGACCAATGGAGGAGATCAGGACTTTCCGGTTTCATTTTGCTGCGTTTGCTTACGGCCCAATCGTGATCTGCCACTTGTTATTCAGTCCGAAGGTTTTCTTGATTCCGCCAGCCCGATCGACTTGGCAGCATACAACTTATTAATGTATAGATGAGTCGGGTTAACTGATGGCTGAAATCCATTAGCGATACTTAAATCTTTTACCCCACCAGTCGAACACTACCATATCAATCGGACTGAGCGGAATCGGAAAAACCTTCGGGCTGAATAGCATTTCTCCAAATTAGTTGGGAAGTTCAAATCACCTCCAGTTGGTAGCCCGTCGTGCATCATAACAGCTCAAATAGCTGGTGACCAGCAATTACGTGCGGCTGTGATTTGGGCTGGGCCCACCGATCAAGGCCAACCGATTGGAAATCTAAACTCTTAGAGTATGTATAGGCCTCCTCAAATGAGCCCGTCCCACCACCATTTAAGAGAATTCGAAAAAAAAAATTGACTTCCAACGGACTCCTCGATGATGGGGTCATACAGTGGCTCCCACCTCAACGCTCCAACATTCTCCTCAATATTTTGGTAAGGAAAAATCATCCTCGATATCAAACATCCACACGAGTATGATTTTGCTCTTTAAATCACCGTCGTACGGTACCGATCGTGCGGTCCAAATAGAAAGGACAACCATTATCATCATATAATTAAAAGTTAGCCAGCCATCTACCTCCCTCTCTTAAAAAATGATGTACCATAAAATTCCTCCTCTCAATTATGCTTTTCAGGAGGTTTGTTCATATTCTTAGAGCATGTGTAAGCGGCCTCACAAACTAAAAAGGCTCATCAAATTTGCTGATTCTTCTTTAGGGCTGGCAATTTCGGACCCGACACGGCAGACTTGACACGACCCGACACGAAGTTAGTGGGTCTGGGTCAGGGCTAAACGGGTTCGGGTTGTAAACGGGTCGACACGATAGACCCGTTTAATAAACAGGTCGGATCCTGGTTTAGGGTCTGGACACGGTAGACCCGGGAAGACCCGTTTAGTATTCAACGGGTCGTGTCGAGTCGGGTCGGGTCGGGTCTACCCGCAATCCGATACTATAATATATAATACCAGCGGATCTTTCGGGTCAGGTCGGGTTGAGTTGGATTGGGTCGGATCGGGTCAACTGAATAGTCCGAGTGATAAACGGGTCTTACCGGGTCTTATCGGGTCTACCCGTTTATTGGCGGGTCGGGTACGGGTTTAGGATCTAGACACGATTAGTTAAACGGGTCGGGTTCGGGTCTAGGGTTTTTAGACACGAACCCGACTAGACACGACACGACCCGACCCATTGCCACCCCTATTCTTCTCCGAACACTTCTACTAGACTCATTAATTGTGGGTCCCATAAAAAATAAGCAACCGACTCAGCAACATTGCTAGGCCATTTCGCTAAGCAAAACATGGGGCCCATCCACACACCCATTTCAGTCCGGTGGGTCCGTGGTTATCACATCCTATGATGTAGGGGCCCGAAAAGTGAATCGTACTTCAGCTGACTGCATGCGACTGTGATGCTCATCGGGTCCACCGACCGGGGCACCAAAAGCTTATGTGATTGAAAAGTAAAAAAGATGGGAAAAAAATGGGGGACTGAAAAGTAATAGTTGTTTGATGAGTCCGCAGCATGCAATCAAATAGAGGTGGCTCAGCAAAGCTGGTTTGGTGTTACTTGGCTCAGTAATTGGGTTATTTGCTGGTCATGGTTAGGGTTGGCAATGGGTCTTGTCGGGTTGGGTTCGTGTCGTGTCTAGCTTCGGGTCATGTCCAAAACCTCTAGACCCAGACTCGATCTGTTTAACTAATCGTGTCTAGATCCTAAATCCGTACCCAACCCGTTTGTAAACAGGTAGACCCGTTTA
This sequence comes from Chamaelirium japonicum, assembly GCA_947650365.1. Taxonomy (NCBI): domain Eukaryota; kingdom Viridiplantae; phylum Streptophyta; class Magnoliopsida; order Liliales; family Melanthiaceae; genus Chamaelirium; species Chamaelirium japonicum. The sequence goes on from OX393560.1 coordinate 30,917,537, forward strand.
CTACACGGGTTCATTAGTTGACTCGATCCGACCCAATCCGACTTGACCCGACCTAACCGGATAGACCCGCTGATACTATATATTACAGTATCGGATTGCGGGTAGATCCGACCCGATCCATTGAATTTTAAACGGGTCTTCCCGGGTCTACCGTGTCTAGACCCTAAACCTAGACCCGACCCGTTTATTAAACGGGTCTATTGTGTCAACCCGTTTACAACCCGAACCTGTCTAGCCATGACCCAAACCCACTAACTTCGTGTCGGGTCTGCCGTGTCGGATCCGAAATTGCCAGCCCTAGCCATGGTTGCTAAGGCCGCTCAACATTCTCTTAATTGCGCAAAAAAAAAGTTCGGATCTCCTCCGGTCGGTGGGGCCGTGCTCATCATAACCGCACAACGGCAATCGACCCGAATTGCATCGTACTCCAGCCGGACTGCAAGTGGTTGTGATAAGTATTGGGCCCACCGACTCGATGAGATCCGACCTCCAGAAAAAATGATCTCGGCAGTGGCCAGTTGGTGGTGAGACCCCCTATGCACTGTGCAAGTGTGCAAAGGCCGGCCGATGCAGTCCCCCCTCCCCAGCTGTGTGTCCTCGAGTATGTCCCATTGTATGTTCATAGAGCAGGTGCTCTTAGAACATTTCCAACGAGCTCCGAGCAAAGGAGCACCTCCTAAGACCGTGGGGCCCATTTTTTGTTGCCATCTCATTAAGAGATATCCTAGTTGAGAGGTTCAGCTCCAACGGCCTCCGAACTATATATCCGAGCCATTTTGGATCAAACACACTATATATTTACAAGTTATCCAAAATCTTCAAATTTACACCAAATCCGTTGAAAAATACATATTTTGACATATATATATATATATATATATATATATATATATATATATATATATATATATATATATATATATATATATATATATAACATAATTTATGAACTTTTGAGGGTTTTTTATAAAAACACAGAATTTTTTTTTTATTCGTTCAGAGACTCTGAAAGACCTCTTTTGTATGTGGAGGGATCCGGAGGTCCAGACCTCATGTGACCCACGTGGCATGCCACGTAGGATTTCAGAGCTCCACTCGTAGTCAGTTGGAGCGGCAGAGTTTCTTTCGCGTGCCATGTGGGTCTTTAGAGCCTCGCTTGAGCCCGTTGGAGATGCTCTTAAAAAGTTATTGCTGAAGAGTGCGCGTGTGTGTCCCGACGGCCTTGGCTAGCCGAACAACAACCGGAGAATTGGATTCGAGCAGTTTGCCACTTGGCCAAAGAACCGAGTTCTCTTTCTCCCCTGGGAATATCTGTCAATGGGTTTCTTTTAGGGTTATTTTGACTTTACCCCCCCAAATTTTTCTTTGAATTAGACTTTAACCCCCATATTTTCATTGATTAGACTTTACCTTCCAAAACTTTATTTCTTTTCCGTCGGCTCACCCTTTCTCCTAGATTGTGAGCTGACGGAACAGTTAGTTTTGGGGGGTAAAGTCTAATTAATAAAAATATGAGGGGTAAAGCCTAATTCAAGGCAAACTTTGGGGGACAAAGTTAAAATAATCCTTTCTTTTATCTATTGTGCCGTAGATCAGCATAAAGCTCTTCCTAGGGTTTTTATAAGTAGAAAGCGCATACGTAGGATCCACGATCATTGCTCCTCTTGTAAACAATTTCACATTGACCTGCCACGTCACATTCATCGATGGTCGGTGCACGCGCGCGACGAGCTGATTGGTCCACTAAAATTATCGGCAAATTAAGTTCAATCATCTAGTCCGACTTCTCGTTGTTTTGTGCTCGTGCTACGTGCCCGCATTCTAAGAACCGGCCCTCGGGTTGTGTACACATATCGCGGGAAACATTTGAAAAATTTTTTTTAGAGAGAAAACAATCATTTGGGATTATTTAACTTTCGAAATTATCAAATAGGACTCGTTTCGAAAGTAAATAATAAACTTGGCACATGAGATCATAAAAGATATCTTGAATTATGTTGTCTGAAAAAAATATCTTTTATTTTGATCAACAATAAAGACCCAATATTATGTTGTTTTTAAATTTTCAATCATATATGCCACGCTTATAAATGTGATAAATACAAGATATCAAATTGGTTTGAAATTCTTTTTTCCATATATGGGGATGAAAACCGATAGCAAGGTATCGTCATGTCGCACATGTATGAAAAGGTTGGAAACTTGTTGGAATAGTTTGATTGGCATTTGGGTATATATATAATTTTACATTATTACTATTTAATTTTGTATTTACGAACGAGCCATTATGGTCCTATTCTCTATTTATTTTAGGGACAATTACGAAATGATTATTTTTATATTTTTTGGTCATATTTGGTTCAACGTCCTTTTTTTTTTAAACGATCGACAAGTGACCCAAACCTTTCAGGCAATGGCCACACTCGGGCTTGATCTAATCCCTTTGGAAATGCGTGCTGATCGACTCGAAAGTTTTCCTACGCACTCTTGGGTAACTCGAGGGTCAAAGAAGTTGAACCCAAAACCTCTTCACCAAAGCATCAGTTGTTTACCAACTCCCTTATCTTGAGGCAATATGTTTTTAGATATACAATCTCTTTGTAAGCTTTTTTTTGCTAGATCGACTAAACGATCATAGGACACGATGCTAGAGCAAGGACTTAAAGATGTTCGGAGATCGAAAACGGGGCGAGACAGCATCCGCTATTTATTAATTCCATATTCTCATGAACACAACATCAACCACCAAGATTCACACACGGAAACAAGGCACAAACCGTACCGAGGGAAAGTTCGCTCCACAGTTTCAGTATCGGGAGTGGAACAGAGAGCCTCTCCAGCCTGGGGAGAGGAAGGATTTTCGTTAGGCTCCGTTTAGGGACTAGGTTGGGTTTGATTCTACGTGATCTGATTCTTGCAGAACCAGATTCTCACAGAATCCAGAAACGAATGTCGGAAGATGCTATCTGGCTCCTATAAACAAATCCGGTTCTTTTTCATACCAAATTGATTCTAACTTCTGCGGGAATCGGCTTAGGAATCGAATTTCCGCAACTAATCATGAATAAAAACCTAAACCCAAATCCAAACGGGTAAGCCTATTAAATCCCTTGCAAAGATCGGCTTGACATATGGAGTCCAAAGAAGCTTAGCCATACGCTTTTGTTGTGGAAGCAGGGCTCAGAGTACAGCCATTAGGAAACGAGTTCAAATCTACTCCAGTCGGTTGTCCTGGGCCCCGCGAGCATCATAGCCTCACGTTGGCCCCAAAAGTGAATCGCAGTCCAGCCGGGTTCGGACGGTTGTGATGTGCGCCGGGCCCACCGACCGGGGCCGACCGGCTGGAGGAGATTTCGTCCTTCGGCTTTCGGGCAGCTTAAAAGCGCGACTGATCACGCGGTTATCCGACGGCTGTGATTGCCGTGCGTACGAGAATAGTACGGAATCTTTTTGTTCTTTTGGTTAATGTGTAAGAGGTCCCTGACAAGAGATCCATTCAGTCTAGAGCACCTCATAAAGTTTCTTTTAACCTAAGGTTTCTATCATTTATAGCAAACCCGAAATAATCCTTTTTCTCTCTCTTCTCCCATCTCTCTCTCTCCGAGACCACCGCCGATGAGTAGGGGTGGGACTTGGGCGGGTCTGACTCGAGCCCGACCCACCCAACCCGAACAATGGATAAACATTAATAAAGCTGGTTAAAAACTTTTGACGGATTTAGACAAAAAAAAATCAACACGATTTTAATTTAGACGGATTTGGACTCCGATCTTTCCAGTCTGAGGAACCCGAGGAAATGACACACTAAGGTTGAATGCTTTGGTAGTTTTTTTTTTTATGGAAATAAAAAACTATCTGTTTGATGTTGAATGCAAATAACTCGTTTAAAATATGTGATGATACGGGTTGGAATTTATGTTTTCGTTATACAAATCAAAGATTTTTTTTAAGCAATTCAAAATTCTATTGGCTTTTTTTTATATCTATTTATATCTAGCATTTCTAATTGCACAATCCTCCAACCCGCCAATTATTTTGTACATTGGGCAACTTGAGCAACCCGAACAACTAGAATGGACAAGCACGGTTTTGGCTTCCACAAGTTCCACAGGCAAAACGAGTTAAGGTTTGTGCAAGTCGGGTTGGCGTATGGGCAAACCCTTTAACCTGCCCAAATTCCACCCCTACCGATGAGGAGGGAGGAGGGAGGGCTCTGATTGGTACATCACACCTCACCCCGATTGCAGTCACAATTGATCGTGTATCGCACCCCACCCAGATGACAGTCACCGCAGGTGCAGAAGAAAAAGGTGGGGCTCCGATTGGGGCCCACCCTAACAACAGTCACCGTCGACCGATGCAACCCCAACAGTAGCCACTGTGAGGAGGGAGGAGGTGGGGCCCCGACTGGTGCATCTCACCCCACCCCGGCAGTAGCCATCGTTGACCGATGCATCACATCCTACTCTGACGGCAGCCATCGTCGATGATGAAGAACGAGGTGGGATCCGACGGCGGAGAGCAACTGAAGCGGACGTATCCGGACAAGATTCGCTGTGTTTTCGTCTTAGAGTCATGTAGCTTAATCGGTCTCTTCCTCAGGTACCCTTATTTGTTCCACGGGCACTTTAAACCGTTGAACGACCTAACGGCTCACCTTGCGGGTGCGGGACCCCTGGGTGCAAGCCTTTTGATCAGACCTACAGATCGGACGGCTGTTGTGATCTCTACCCAACAATAATTCTTTATGGTTATTCATAATAATGCGCGCTGCGGGTTTGTTTTCACACGAAGTTGCCGCGAAGCTTCGTTACCGTCCTTCTTTCTCGGAAGCTCGCTCCGCCGAAGGGTCCGGTGGACGCACCACGGGGGAGATATATATATAGAGAGAGAGAGAGAAGCCGAGAGGGCGACAAAATTTAGAGAGAGAAAAGGGCGACCCGGGAAGAGAAGCTAGGGAGAGAAAGGGGAAGGCGAAAGAGCGACGAAGGCTCCGCCTCTCGCCTCCGCCCTCGTCCCCCGCCCCCACAAAGGTGAGCTTTATGTAGCTCCTTGTCGCCATCTCTCTCTGAGGTGTTGTGTGGATCGATCTCGCGCCGTCTGATGCCTGGTGGATCTATCAGATTTTGACGGGCTCGGTGTCATCTCTCCTGCGACAGCGGCATGGACCTCCGAGCGGTGGTCTCCCCCAGCCGCTACCAGCGCCGGCACGACGAGGAGTGCGGCGGCGGGGAGGACGAGGAGAAGCGCCGCGGCGGATCCGAGGAGATCTGCTCCTCCAGCGACGCCTTCGACATCCCCCCTAAGAACGTCCCCCGCGAGCGGCTCAGGCGATGGAGGGTATGCTCTTAATCTAATGCTGCTGCTTCCCTGCTCGTGAATCTCCATTCCGTCTGATCCGCTTTCAGTGGGGCATTGCTCGGTCGAAATTTGTCTGTTCGTTTCATGGAATCGAGAGACAGCGAGTGGTGGATGATGATGCTAATTTGGGAATCAATGTCGGATAGATTTTGTTTCTAATTTTTTTTTTTGGGTAAATTACACTTTGCCCCCCCTAAATTTAGCTCAAAACACTTAACCCCCCTGTAGTTTATTTTGTTCCAAATTGCACCCTAAAGTTTGAAAAAGTTTGAAATGTTAGCACAATACCTCCTTTTGCCAGCTACTTAATTTCCTCATTTGGTAATTTTTATCTGATCATAACTAGATTGAATGTGGCAAAATGTAGTTTTTAAACTATAGGGGGGTTTAAGTGTTTTTTATCTAAACTTTTATAGGTGGCAAAGTGTAATTTACCCCTTTCCCCCCCCTAGGCTTTCTTTTAAGTGATGCATTGGTTTCTTATTTGGATGATGACCTGCTCTGGCCCGATTTATTCGAAGTTTCACCATATCAATCTGCTTCATTGCTTAGAAAATTTTGTGAAGGAAGGGGAGGTGATATGAAAGGGGACAGACATCATCCGAGAGGGAATTTACTGATTCCTTGGAAAAGTTAAGTACTGATAATGGAGTTTGCAGATCAAGGGGCTGAAGTATAAGTGATGTAGCGAAGGAGATAGATCCAGAAGTGCTTAGACTTTGAAATATCAAATTGGGCTTGCAAGTATGGAAGTTGTAGCGATGAACTTCGGAATGAGACTAATAGCATGCCTGTGTAATTAAGTTAAAAAAATAAGTATCAAATCTTGTGTTGTGTCGAACCTCATTGAACCTATACTTTTCTGATCCACATTATCATTGCAATAGATTAACATCATTTTTCTGATACCAGACAAATTTAGTCACATCTGAAACATATCTTGTTTCCTGAGGGATCAATTATTTCAGACATGTGTGCTACTCTTGAAGGGCTTCTACACATCTTCGAGTTTGAAAATAAGTACTACTATCAATTATATTTTTTGATGCATACGAAGGAACATTCTAGGGCTGCAACTTGGGCTGGGTAAAACCGAGAACCGATCCAACCTGATCTAAATGGGTCGGATTGGTTAGGGTATTTTGACTAAATGGGTTGGGTTGGTTCGGTTCTAAATGTTGTGGATCTGACTATATATGGGTCGGTTCCGGGTTGAGGCTCGGCTAGATCCGACCCAACCCGAGAACCGAACTCATATGTATCAGTCCACATATATATGTCACGGGTTTGAACTTTGGGGTACATCACACTAGCACCCAATTAAACGGTAGTTGTTTGCTAACATTGAACCACCTACTAACTACTAAGGGAACTCAATGGATTGCTAAAGCCTAAAGACCAACGTGGACCTCTTGCTTGCTAGTAAATAGCTGATGGCCATTAATTTTTTAGACCAACTACTAACTCGAGAATCGACCTGAAATTAGTGTGGGTTGGATTAGATTGGTTCGGGTCCATGCCCAAGTCGGATTGGTTCGGGTTTCAATATGGTAGAACCGAGCTAGTTCTGTTCTGTTTAGGGTTGGCTCAAACTCGAACCAACCCAACCTGAGCTGCACCCCTAGAACATTCACTTGTACACGATGAGCCCTTACCATCATATCCGTCATTTGAGCTACTTTCTGCTTGCACGTAGTAATTCAACAAGAGTCATTAGGTGGCCAAAATATTATAACATTGGTGATGGTTTATGTTGAGTGGCCTTTTGGAGCATTCTGAGTGTTGTCATATGGTATCAGAGCTAGCCCCGCTCCGGGAGCATCTCCCGAGTGGCACCGTCGCACCCGCTAACGCATTTCTTCGTGTGCAGGTAGGTTCCCGTTGAAACGTGCTCTGCATGCGTGAGGATGTTGAGCGGTTAGTCCCACATTGGTAATGGGAGCGGAGATTATTGTCTTTATATACCCGCTGTGCACTACTTCAAGAGGGAGCACTCGGGTGTTGTCACATGATATCAGAGCTAGGCACGTTTCGGGAGCGTCTCCTGAGTGGCTCTGCCGCATCCGTTGACGCCTCTCTCTGTGTGCGGGTAGGTCGCCTTTGAAACGTGCTCTGCGAGCGGGCAGGTGTTGAGCGATTAATCCCACATCGGTAATGGGAGCGAAGATTATTGTCTTCACATACTTGTTGTGCTCTCCTCTCTCTATAAGGCCATCCTTTTGGAGCACTCTACGTGAGCCGCGAGCGTGAGTGGGTGCGGTGGGGTCACTCGGGAAACGCTCCCGGAGTGGGCCTAGCTCTGATACCATGTTACAACACCTGGAATGCTCCAAAAGGCTAACCTCTTGGAGGGGGGAAGAGTGCACAACGGGTATATGAAGGCAATGATCTCCGCTCCCATTACTGATGTGGGACTAACATGTCAACATTCGCCCGCATTCAGACTGCATTTCAACAGGGTACCTGCACGAGGAGAGAGAGGCGTTGACAGGTGCGACGGGGCTAATCTGGAGACACTCCTGGAGCCGGCCCAGCTCTGATACCATGTGACAACATCCTGAGTGCTCCAAATGGCTGACCTCTTGGAGGGAGGAGAGCACATTGGGTATATGAAGACAACGATCTTTGCTCCCATTTTCGATGTGGGATCAACAGTTCAACACTCATCCGCATGCAGAGTGCATTTCAACGGGGATCTACCTGCACGCGGAGAGAAGCGTTAGCGGGTGCGGCAGAACCACTTGGGAGACGCTCCCGGAGTGAGCCCAGCTTTGATACCATGTGAAAGCACCCAAAGTGCTCCAAATGGCCGACCTTATGGAGAGAGGAGAGCACAACGGGAATATGAAGACAATTATCTCCGCTTCTATTACCGATGTGGGACTAACTGCTCAACAATTTCAAACATAGCATGCGAATTGTGTGCTGATGTCGGTAAGTGAGAATTTACCGGTCCTTGGAAACAATATTGCATTATTCTTGACTCTTTTGGTGCAATTAGGTTTTTTCCATCTTGATTTGAAAAGCTATGCACAATTTGTCATGCTTTATATCCAACTCGTAATCCCTTGTGGATCACCTTATGTATAGATCCGTTTAGGTGGAAGTGTGACATGTATCTTGATAGTTGATAGTTCATTAGTAGTGGGGGCCAGAGGCCTATGTCTAATGTATTCAGCATTTTCTTTCGTGCTGTGGTAGTGGGCTTTGCTATATGATTATCTTGCCATGTTACTATCATGTATGATACATGTTACATCAGTGTAGTTAAGGCGGCTAGACGGTGCCTAGGTGTTTTGGCTTGTCTAGGCGAAGCGGTGCCTAGGCAGTGCCTATATATATATATATATATATATATATATATATATATATATATATAGGGGCATGCTATAATGTGGCATGCGGTACGTGCGGCACTGCACCACAGCCGTCTGATGCACGTGCTGCGTGCATCACATGCACGCAGCGGTGCATTAGACGGCTGCTGTGCGGTGCCGCACTTACCGCATGCTGCATTATAGCATCTCTCTCTCTCTCTCTCTCTATATATATATATATATATATATATATATAGAGAGAGAGAGAGAGAGAGAGAGAGAGAGAGAGAGAGAGAGAGAGAGAATAAAAATTCTAAAAAATCAGAAAAAATAAAATAAAAATATTAGGGTTTAGGGTTTAAGTTTAGATTTAATTCAACTCATTTTTTAGTTAATTTAACTTAATTTGAGTTAATTCAACTCAATTTTGAAAAACCCCTAAATTCTTCTGAACACATAATAAGAATTTGAGTTAATTCAACTAAATTTGAGTTAATTCTACTCAATTTAAAAAAAAAACCCAAATTCTTCTGAACACATAATAAGAATTTGAGTTAATTCAACTCAATTTTGAGTTAATTCCACTTAATTTTGTATTAATTCAATTCAATTTTGAAAAATCTTTAACTTCTTATGAACCATCATAAGAATTTGAGTTAATTCAACTCAATTTTGAGTTTATTCAACTCAATTTGAGTGAATGCATCACAATTTTGAGTTAATTCACGTCAATTTTGTAAAACCCCCAAATTTTTATTATTGTATTGGGCAAAATTCAACTCAATTTCGGAAAAACCCCAAATTGGATCAAGTAAAAGACTGCTCTAGGCGCTCAGGCGATCCTAAGCGACCGCTTAGGCGATCCTAGGCACCCAGGCGGCCGCCTAGGGACAACCGCCCGCCTAGGCGCCCAGAGGTCCAAAACGCTGCTTTGACTACTATGTGTTACATTTTCATCTAGTTGGTTGCTTGCTCTTTGTTAGCATGGGCAGAAGCCCAAAGGGCACACAATGGGAGAAACCATCAGGGCCTCATGGGAATTGCTCATGCAATAGGGCTCATGGCCGACAATATAAATGATTACAAAGGAGTGATCGCCTACGGGTGAGAATACCACACAGAGGTAAAATGAAAATATATGTAATCTGAAGATATGTAAAGTAAAGATAACTACTCTTAACACTCTCCCTCAAACTCAAGGTGGAGATCCACATAGAGTTTGCAAAAGGAGTAGAGCAAAAGTGCCTGGTCGACCTGCAAACAGACCAACCTAGAAACCTGATTAACCTTTAAACAGGCCAACCGGGGAAACCACCAACCTGCAAATAGGTTGACCGGGGAACATGCTAACCTGCAAGGAGACCGGCCTGAAAACGAGTCACTATACTGACATCTCAAACACCCCCCTCGCCTGGAGAAAGATGAAACAATTGGTCACCGTCAGAAAAAGAGGAATGCTGAGATGTAGTATAGTAATCCAGAAAAGGTAGCAGAAGAAGTGGGAGAAGAGTCTGTATAACAAACTGAATGAAACACAATCATAGACGAACCAAGGTAAGAATCCTTGACAGGCAGTACTGAAAGCTATGAAAGCAACGAACAACGACCTCCTTAATGAAGGACTGCAGGATAAAAAGGCCCTCTGGCAAAGCAAAGTGCATCTCAAGGAAGAGCAACAACACGGCTGAAGAAGGAGCAAAGCGGAGACGATCGATGATCAATCAAAACGAGAGAGGAAAGAGCTGAAAAACCAAACCCTAGCTCAGAAGCAGGAAGAACTGAAAAATAGACCCTAGCTCAGAAAGGATGGCAGCAACATTGTGCACCTGATGTGCGTGATACGGTGCATAAGATGGCATGTGATGGGATGCGTATGCTTAACTAAACCCAAGTGCAGAATTTAAGACATTAAAATCAGATTTCAGCATATTCTAATCAAAATTCAGCAAAACCTATAATCACGATTCATCATTCATTCAAGCCCAAGCATATTTAATTTGACAAAGTGATAAAACTGACATAATAAGATTAAATTTCAGATTCTAATAAACCAGTCCAGCAATACAGATGATCACAATCTCAAATAAATAAAGCCAATGTCTCAAATAACAACCGTAGATCTAATCGATAAACCCTAATGGATGAGATTCACGGAAAAACCAAATATTAGGAACCCTAATATGAAATTAGCAATAAGGCCGGTTGTAGAAAAGAAAATATCACATGAAAGTATCAGAGGATGATCCAAACCGTGCTTTGGTCAATGCCGGCGGCTGACAGGGACTCCGTTGATGCAGATGAAAGGCGCGGAAGGGGAGGCGTGGTCCAGAAGAAGAGGTGAAGAAGCCGAGACGATGGATCTTTGAAGATGAAGGAACTCCGCGTCGATCTTTCGCGAAGCTGTAGACGAATGCGTGGTGACGGGGTAGAAGCGTGCGAAGGAAGAAAAGATTAGAAGCAGAGAAGATTTGTCGGAAGGGATACACCGAACAAGCACACACGCTTCTCCGTTCTAGGATTTCAATTTCATATCATCGTCCCTTTGCAATTAGGGTTTTTTAGAACTTATAGGAGATGAAACACAACGGCACAAAAGGAAAGAAAGAGAAGAGAGAGTCCGCGCGGGAGGAGAGAGAGAGGGACGCGCGCGGGATGAGAGAGGGACGCGCGGGTAGGGGGGCCGGCCGGGTGAGGTGTGCGGTTGGCTAGGGTTTAGGGTTTTAATCTCCTTTGAATCTCATCCATTGAGATTTAATCTAACTTAAGATCCTACGGCCTAAAACCTAACACAGAAACGAGTCAGTTCGGCATCTATGGCTCGAACCGGATGCGAACATGGCTCGCACCTACCCAAACCAGAAAATAAAACAGAAATAACTAAAGATCCGTCAGTCGGATCGAAACAAAATAAAAACCAAAGTTGTAGAGATTCGAATGAGCTTTCCACTGATGCAGACGGATCGACGATCGGCTTCCTGGATCTCCGGAACGGATGAAAATACGCCATCAGCTGTAGCAAATCTGCACGTAGTAGGCTCGTCTGCATCAGCATGTCACATAAAGTGGTGCGATGTACGAAGCATGTGCGACACGATGCATGAAATGGTGCAAGTTATCAAGTGTTGGTTGACGAACAATGCGGTTAGCAAGGCACTAGACAACATGGTGGGAAGGCGTGGCGGGTGTGTACGATGCTTGCATGAAGGGGTGCAGATGAGATGAGGGTTGCGAGGCAGACGCAATAACAACAAATAAACAAGCGACTGGTATGTACGATGCATGGCAAACAACAACAACATCAAATTGCAATGAAGAGCGAACAACAATAGCAAGGAGATCAAACTCATTTCCTTGCACTCTCTGAAGAAAGATATTTGCTGGAAACCACAGATGCAGATCTAAACAATAACAACAAGCGTAATATCTTGTCAAAGCTTGCAACATGTGCATATCAACAAGCACAGATGGTATGATAGGAACATCGGTGCAAAGGTTACTTGGTGCTCCTCCATGGCTTTTCCTCAAGCACGTGTCGAGTACCAAAGGATGCACGAGGCACCAAAGTGATATGTTAAATGACACAAATATGGCGTTGATGACTATTGGTGATGGGATCCGAGGCCAATGGGTGGACGATCATAGTAGAACTCAAATGGAGAACATATCGAATCTTCATGAGGCTGACGGATCTGTTGAAACCCCCATGAGAGAGTAGAACTTTGTCGTTGTAATGCATCGGAGAAAATGAGTCGATGGTCGTGGCAGCGACGGTGGTGACCAATAAGGATGGTGCATGCGTTGATGTCACTTCGAGGGGCAACTGATTTTCAAGGCCCTTACAGATTGGCCACAACAACGGTGGATCTGGTAGAGCATGAGCAGAGGAGATAGGGCATGCTCAGCCTGGGTTGCAGGCATCACCGATCTGGGTGGCGAAGTGCGGAGAACTTTGCAGATTTAGATGAGGTCCCGAAGGTATCATGACAGCGATGCGGGGAGATGGATCTTTCACCTGTGGGAGCACATGTTCTCTGTAGAATAGCTGGCTGATGAAGACAGATGAACAAAGAGGGAAGAGGACGATGAACAGCTCAAACCAAGTCGGGTCGGGTTGACCAACTTGATAAAAATGGATCGTCATTTAAAATGTCTGATCCAAAAAAGAGGAACTTAGATCTTCACATATCTAAGAGGTCGGATCTGGGTCTCTCCTGGTCGTCGGATCAGCATAAAGGGCTACGATAAGGTCAATTTCACCTCATCCCCCTTTAGGGTTTCACCCCTTTTCAAAACCAGATCTGTCACCACCCTTATCTAGGGTTTTCAACAGTAGTGGACCAGAGGTGATGGAGCCATCAATCGGGTTGCAATAGGTCCCTTGCTCCGCTAGATTGTAGGGAGGCTCGATCATGTGGAGCAACAATCACACCCAGGAGGGGTTGGCATCACGTACAGATGAGAGAGAGGTCGGGATTTGGATCAGTGGAGCGTGGGATCTGTCATGATACCGAACAATGGAGATTGAAATTTTTGAACGTTGGCCTGTACCTGGAACTGGAGAACAATGGAGCTTTTAAGCGCTAATCGTGGAGCTTTTGAGCGCTGATCTGGATGCTTGAGATGGGCAGTGAAGTGTGGAGCTTTTGTGCTCTGGATCTAGATAAATCTGTTGGGCAACAATTTGGTAAACATATCCTGTGATTTCGAGCTCTGGCGAGATGACGTCTAATCCTCTTATGTGCGATCAACAACGTAGGTAGCCAGGATCAAGATCTGCGGGGCAGAGGGTTGATGTTGCAATCAGGACCAATGGTTGAGATCAGATCACTAAAGTTCGAGAAAAAGATGATGCCAGATCGAGATGGAGACAATGCCGGAGATCGAGGTGGAGATGACTGGCGGTAGTTGGAGCCGGTGGAGGAAGCGGCCATCGGTGGTTGAAATCGACGAGAATTGAGAGCTATTTCTCTGATACCATGTTAGAATAGGAAAAAGCCCAAATGGCACACCATGGGAGAAACCCTTAAGGGAAATGCACACCATGGGCTCACAGCCAACGATATAAAGGATTACAAAGGAGTGTTGTCACCTACGTGTGAGAATACCACACAAAGGTAAAAGGAAAATTCATGTAATGTAAAGACATGTAAAGTAAAGTTAACTACACTTAACACTCGTCAAACACCTCATGGCAAGTATGCATATAACTTGCTTTTCTCCATCCAGATTCTGTTTGCAATCAAGCTTGTGAGATCATGATCATTTCTTCTGCATGCATCAGCTTTGCAGGGGACATAATCGTTGCTTACCGAGAGATCAAGCAAATAACCAAAATTTTCTAAGGAAGTTAATTTTGCAAATGGGATTCCTTTAAGAGAAAAATGTATTATGATTTTTTAACCAAGTATCAATAATGTTTCATATTGTTTTCTTACATACATAAATCTAAATAGGTCTACATACGTCAGATTTCTTTTATCATGACTAAAGTATGATCTCTGTAAATTATTTTTTATGTATGCATTTCTTGTAAGGCTTTGAGTTATGTTTTAATGAAGAACAATCAAGGAACAACTCAGATAATGTTTATCAAATAAAAAATTGGCACTATTTTGGATCAACTTAAGAATAATATATTCCAGACTTCCAAGGTTTGAACTCCATATTATTTTTCATTAAGTTATTTCATGGAGCTGGAGTCCTTGTCCTTGTTAAAAATATTCATAAGATATTGTCTTGTTTTGATCAATGATTCAATTGGATCAGTCATAAACCTTGTTCAAATATATGGGATAAGACCTGCTAACAATGATTGTGTCTGTGATTATATTGACAGCAAGCAGCACTTGTGCTGAATGCATCTCGTCGATTCAGATATACCCTGGATTTAAAAAAGGAGGAAGAAAAGGAGCAGTTAAGGAGGAAAATTAGGGCACACGCTCAAGTGATACGGGTACTTGTTTTATTTGCATTTACATGTGATTTTGTATATTATGTCCTCTGTTTGCTCATCTTATTTCGACTTTCTCAGGCAGCATTTCTTTTTAAGGAGGCTGGGGAAAAGGAGCCACCTGGTAATGTGGCATTCTTAAATTCAATTTTTTTTCTTTCAAATTACACTTTGATATGGATTATTTGTGGATATGTGGTCTCCTGGCACTCGACTAGCCTTATATGTTGGCCTCACTCTTTCCCAAAGTGGACTTGCGTTCACTACTTTTAGAAGGTTCTTAAACGTGCTGGAACCGGCTGTACTTTTGGTTCATGAAGCTAATTTCGTAGTATTGTGATTAAGGCTTGTTGGTTAGGTCCAACCGTCCAAAAGCATTTTCTGTTCCATAAGCATGACAATCCATGAATGAAGTAAGAACTTTTTAAGATTACAATTTACATCTGCCTGACCTAAGCAAGATATGATTGTTTAACCTCATATGCTTTTGTTCTTTACTAGTGATGAATGATAAGTAAAATGGTTTTCATTTATTTCTTCCATTTCTTGTTTTTACTGTCGAATTTAACAGATGCATATTCTTTGTTATCCATGTTCATTCTTGTTAGATATGTAGAACCCTTTTGGCCCTTGGTTAATTTTTCAAATTCAAAACATCATGATGATTTGTTGTTGTTTTGCTAGTTAGACTTTACTTTGTTATTGTCATTATTATTATTATTAATGCTATTTTTATTATTATCATTTTCCATGCCACTTTGATCATCTATCTTTCTTTTATGTATATTTTATGTCTCACCAGTAGTTGTTTTGTTTCTCACTAATAGGACCTCCTCAGGGAGCACCGATACTTCCTTCTGGTGGTTTCGGAATTGGAGTAGAACAGCTGACTTCAATGACCAGGGATCATGATTTTTCTGCTCTACAAGAATATGGGGGGGTAAATATTCTTGAAGATTGTAAATGTGGTGTTAATATATATTTTTTTCATTTAATTGCATTACTTATTTCCTCTGTACATGCTCTTAATGTTTTAGGTTAAAGGATTATCAAATTTGTTAAAGATCAATTTAGATAGGGGAATTAGTGGAGATGATGCGGAATTACTCCATAGGAGGAATGCATTTGGGATCAACACATATCCTCGAAAGAAAGGAAGAAGCTTCTGGGTATGCTTTGTTCTAAAACTTGAGTAACCATTTTTTTTTTTTCATTTCGTTCATGGTTCCTCACCAAGCAATGATTCCATGATCTGATCTTTATGACTTGTAGGTTTTCTTGTGGGAAGCTTGGCAAGATTTAACCCTCATCATCCTTATGGTTGCTGCGGTTCTATCTTTGGTTTTGGGCATAAAGACGGAGGTAAGCTTGACTCTATGGTTATCAATAGTGATTTTTTGCTTATATATGTTATCATCTATTAACAACAGTAATTAATGTTATTTTTTTCAATCCACGCACTGGGAAAGACAATATTTTCCACCTATCCATTAGTACAATACTACAATGTCAATATCATGTTGGATTTTGGCCATCACTTTTTAATCGCCCGTACTTTATGGGTAATTGCTGCATGTTTCTTTAATGTAGACATGGTGAAATATTTTAGTTCAGACAATAAATTTTTTAATTATGAAAATTTTAAATAAGCTAATTTGTTATCAGATATTTGGGTTTTACTTGCAATTTGCAGACTTGGTTGCATGTGCTTAAATTACGTAACCAACAAAGTACATTTCCCTACCTACCAACTGGCCTTCCAAGTTTCGTGGCATGCCTATTTCTCTACCACTTGCCCTGGTCAGGTTTTCCCATTAATCTTAGAGGGTTGACTTCAAGTTGACAACCAGTATGGAAAAGTCTTTTCAATTTTTCTTATAGTCAACCCCATCTTGGTGGGAAAAACTTGATGATGATGGGTTTACTTACAACTCAACATATGATTCAGTTTATTTAAGTGGGGACTATGCCTAGGATTTGTAGGACGAATGTTCTTCAGTATAGGTTATATTTCTAATGCAAGCATGTGTAGGGCCGATGTTCTGCAGTATTGGTTATATTCTTAATGCAAGCATCTACTTTTTAGATTAGTTGCTTAAACGTTCCCTTATAAGTGAAACATGGATTGGTTGCATAGTTCTAGTTTCAAAAGATAAAGAGTATTTGTCTCCAGGTTCAGTGGGATATGAAGATCAAGTTTTAAGACTTCTCTTAAACGTATAGAAGGTTAAAATCCCATTATTATTAGTTGCACAAAATCTTTGGTTGCATTGCATTCTGGTTTTTGGTCTTCCTGTTGCAAATTTGCAGCAGTCTTCTTAAAGATGCATACTTATGCTCTTGATAGACAGAACTACTTGAGGCAAATCCCATTATTCCCTAAACTTTTGGTGACGTGCACAAGAATGATATGCGCTACAAATGTTTACAAATCCTTTAGAAAAAAATGTTGTGGTTGTGGAGTCCTGACATGCTTTCATTCTATACAGATTTCTTTATGAGTTGCTGATAAGAGGATGTAAGCACCATTCTCTTTGAGGCAAATCTCCATTAATCTCTAGGTTCCAGTTTAGTGTCTATGTTCTTTCTTGATTAGCACCCATAGGTCAAGTTTAGGGCAGCCGTCTTTCTTGATTAGCTGACACTTTCACCTTGAAGCCTTATGTGCCTTTCCATTTCAACGACTAGGTATATCGTTGTTTGAGCACTTTATGTGAGCATTTGAGTTGGATCACCTTTCTTTATTGGGCTTTTGCTTGTAGCCATTGAGTCAAATATTCGGCCGGACGTGAACTTCATTGGCAAATATTATACATGGTGAAGTGTTTGTTTCTATATTTCGGTTTGCCCTCTTTTGTTTGTTTACGATTTACCAATAGGGTGTCCTCAATACATCATTGTTACTACCTTGATTCAATGATTCCACAGGTGGATGAAAAGAAAGGTAAAATGTCTTGGATGGATTAACTCATAATGGATAAAGTGGGCTTGCACTCTTGGGGTGTTAGTGGACCATCAAGATTATAATGCATTATAAGGCCATATTTCCTGTAATTATTTAAATTCCTTGGAATAAAATGTACTCCACATAGATGGTTATAATGGAGGGGAATAACTTGAGGTGGATAAACTTGAAAATGATTACCTTAGATGAAGTTTGGTGGACTAACAACAATTGGGTATTCTGGGGAAAACAGTGGTAATAAGTTGGCCATGTACCATATTCCTCAACTGGGCCCATGAATGAGGTGAGTCTTGAAGCTAGTTTGAAATGTTAGTATTGTGAGGTTGGGTTCTAGGTTACACAATGAGGGATTCCAAAGCCTAATTCTTGTTGAATTATGAATTGAAATGGGATCTATAACACTGGTATTAATATTCTGACATTCTGTGTATGAATTTGAGATAAGATGAAAATAGTATTCATAGGTTCAAAGTAGGAAAGGAATTATTGTCCTGAATCAATGTTATATAAGACCAATATGATGGAGGATTCGATAATACTATTACTTATGAGCATTGCACAAATGCTGATGCAGGCACCAATAAGGCGCACTACAATCCTAAGCCCCTTTAGGGTTTTCTTTTGGTCAATGACTAGGTTTTAGTTATCAATATAACGCTATATGCCTCAAAAGGACAGCAATCATGAGTTATTTCACGCAGAATTAAGGGCCTATGTAATCAATTATAAAGCAGATTTCAGATCTCACAATAAGATGCAATATTAGCACATTGACCAAAATTCAGCATATAAAAGGGTTAATTCGCAGCAGTAAATATTGAAATAAAACAATAGGCTTGCATCAGATTTTCATAAAGAAAAGGGCTACGGATGTTTGCTAGGGTTACCGGCAGACGAAAGATGGCAATTATAATAAATGGCAAACGTTATGGCTTCAACTAATAATAAAATAGGGCGAATAGGGCTGCGATGCGGAGCGGAGGCAATGGAAACGGATGAAAAATGGTGTGGATACGAAGGGAAAGATAAAGAAAAGAAAAGATACTGCCTGGGGTTTCCCGCCGTGGGTCGATTGTGAGGATGCGCCGATGATCCCGCACACGGAGCAAGGCCGGACGTCGGGAGAAGCCGGAACCTTTGGAAAAACTGCACCAAGGCCTTCACGAGGCGAAGTCGTGGAAGCGGCGATGATCGGGGACACGAGTCTCACCCGGAAGCACTCACGAAGAGGCACAAGTTTCAGCAATTCTTCAGATCTGATTTCTTCTTCTTTCTTCATCTTCTTGTAGAGTTAGGGTTTTGTTTCGATGGCTAAGATCAAAGGGAATAAAGGCAGATGGTGGGGATTCGATGGCTAGAAAAGGCAATGCAAAAGGAGAGAAATAAGGGAAGAGAAGAGTGAGAGGAGTGAGGGGACGGACAAAGGGTCGGCAGCCTCGGTTTCCGCGCGGAAGGGGTGTGGGGCCGGCCGGTTCACGATAAAAGAGAAGGGAGGGGATCGGTAATGCAATAGATGGTCTATTGGGCTTAAGATAAGCCCATTTAAAACCTATTTGAAGCCCATAACTTGCCACGCCATCAAAATGGTGTTATTTCGCCATCTAACCGTCGGTTTCGAGATCTAATCTCGTCCGTCGGCACCCCGCAAACACACGCACCCATAATTTTATTAATATAATGCTGAAACTCACCCGAGAAGACCCGGATTCAATCCGAAAAGCCCTCGGATGAGATCATGGACATCCCCAATGAACTGGGCAAGAACAGAAATAAAACTAAATGCTGAAATAAGGCCAAAAACAGGGAAAAATGGCCAAAAACTGAAATAAACGACTAACAAATCCCATACGACTAATGTCATCCAAGCATAAAAATAAAACGACTGAAATAAACGGTCTCTGGGGATGACTGAAGATGCGGCGACGAACTAAAGGTGCTGATCAGGTCTGCATCAATCGCTTCCGCTGCGAAAAACTCGTCCTCGAGTTTACGCCGGAAGACACCACGGCGGGTAGCAAGCTCTCTGACGTCAACGATCTCCTGTATCTGCTCTGTCTCGTCTCGCTGCGCAGAGAACGGAATCTGTGGCGCTGAAGGCGTGTCTGGCCGGTCTCCGTGAAAAGGGAACAACTCTGAGATGTTGAAGATCGGCGATGTCGGCATGTCATCTGGCAAGTCCAGCAGGTAAGCATTGGGTCCCAACGCTCTGAGAACGCGGAAGGGCCCAAACTTCCTCTGGCTCAGTTTCCCATAAGAACCTGTGGGAAACCGCTCCCTGCGAAAGTAGACGAGGACCCAGTCCCCTGGCTGAAAAGTGCTCTCGCGCCTGTGTGAATCCGCGCTTGCCTTATACCTGGCATTGCTTTCCCTCAGTTTCTCAAGCGACTCCCGCTGTACAGTCTTGATGTGTTCAAGGAAGTCATCAGCATCAGCACTCGCAGGACCTGTAGGCGGTAGGGCAGTTCTATCCAAGAAATGGGGAATAACATGGCCATAGACGATTTCAAAGGGGGTTTTACCTACTGAGCGATTAATTGAACTATTATATGCGAATTCAGCTTGTGGTAAAACTACATCCCACTGTTTCGGTCTTTCATCAGCTAGACATCGAAGCATATCCCCTAGACTACGGTTGACAATCTCTGTTTGTCCATCAGTTTGAGGGTGATACGCGCTACTGTATTGAAGTTTAGTCCCTAGCTTTGACCAAAGAGTACACCAAAAGTGGCTCAGAAATCTAGTGTCCCTATCAGATGTGAATGACCTTGGAATGCCATGCAGACGAACAACTTCCCTAAAGAATAACTCAGCTACATGAGATGCATCAGAAGTTTTCCTACATGGTATGAAATGTGCCATTTTAGAAAATCGGTCTACAACCACAAAGATTGAATCAACGCGCCGAAGTGTTCGGGGTAGACCTACAATGAAATCCATGGTGATATCCTCCCAAGGGCGAGCAGGGATCGGCAGAGGAATGTACAAACCTGTGTTCTGCTTTCTGCCTTTGAACATTTGGCAGGTTCGACATCGTTGCACAAACTTGACGACGTCTTTTCTCAAGTGAGGCCAGAAGTAACGTCTCTCCACTGAATCAATAGTTTTGGTTTGGCCAAAATGACCTCCCAAATTACTTCCGTGCAATTCATGGATTAACGTATCTCTAAAAGATTCGTTCGGATTTTCTTCAGAAGCGGTCCCTTCATGGGTGTTCTGGACAAGACTCTCGCGAAGGGAACACTCAGGGATGCACATGCGGGTTCCACGGAACAAGAATCCCTCTTGGATAATATAGGATGCCGTGGGGTCAGTGCCCGTTTCTTGACAGGATTCCCAGATGGGACCAAAGTACGGATCAGTCGCGTACATGGATTTCAGTGATTCAAAAGAAACAACGACGGGCTGTAAAGTGACTAGTATCAGACCTCGTCGACTCAAAGCATCAGCAGCTTTATTCAGGATCCCAGCTTTATACCTGAGGTTGAACGTGTACTCTTGCAAGAAATTGGACCACTTAGCATGCCGCTGGTTCAAGCTACGCTGAGATTTCAGATAGCGAAGCGCTTCGTGGTCAGAATTGAGCACAAATTCTCGTTGGATCAGGTAATGCCTCCAGTGCTTGAGGGCTTGAACAACCGCGTAAAACTCAATGTCGTATGTCGAGTAATTCAAACGCGCGGCGTTCAGCTTCTCGCTGAAGAATGCGACAGGACGTCCCTCTTGACTAAGGACTGCTCCTATCCCGACGTGAGAGGCATCACAGTCAATCTCAAAGACCTTCTCAAAGTTTGGGAGTGCCAAAACTGGAGCACTCATCATCTTGGTCTTGATGAGATCGAAACTCGCTTCAACTTCGGGGGTCCAAAGGAAACCACCCTTATTCATACAGTTCGTGAGAGGTGCAATGACAGAACTAAAGTTCTTAATGAATCTGCGGTAAAAGGACGCTAGACCATGGAACCGTCGCACATCACTAACGTTCTGGGGAACGGGCCAAGATTTGATGGCTTCGACCTTCTCTGGATCGACCCGTATCCCTTCGGAGCACACAATGTAGCCTAGAAAGGTCAAGCTGTCTGTGAGAAAAGTGCACTTCTTCAGATGGATGTACAGCTTGTCTTTCCTAAGCGTTTTCAGAACTTCTCGCAAGTGCTCGACATGTTGTTCAGATGTCGTACTATAGATAAGAATGTCATCAAAGTATACGACAACGAACTTCCCTATGAACGGTCTGAGCACCTGATTCATGAACCTCATAAAGGTACTGGGTGCATTCGATAGACCAAATGGCATTACTAGCCATTCATACAGTCCTTCCCGGGTTTTAAAGGCAGTTTTCCATTCGTCACCGGGTCGTACGCGGATCTGATGGTAACCGCTACGAAGATCAATCTTTGAAAAGATTTTCGCGCCATGTAGCATATCAAGCATATCATCCAATCGGGGAATCAGAAATCTATACTTGACAGTTATTCGGTTGATGGCACGGCAATCTATGCACATTCTCCATGTCCCATCCTTCTTGGGAGTTAGGAGTGCAGGTACTGCGCCCGGACTCATGCTCTCTTGGATTAGTCCCTTTTGCAGTAACTCGGTAACCTGTCGACGCATCTCCTCATATTCAGACGGACTCATTCGGTAGTGAGGAAGGTGAGGTAGCGTCGCTCCTGGGACTAGGTCAATGCAATGTTGAATGTCCCTCAGAGGTGGAAGTCCTTCAGGTAGTTCCTCTGGGATGAGATCATTGAAATCTTCAAGTAGGATTCGAATCTCATGAGGAATGCTAGGGCCCTCTGTGGCCTCTTTTGCTACTAGGAAAAAGATGGAGCGAGATTCTCTAAGTTCGTCCTCGAAACAGGCTTGGGTCAGCAATGTTGGTAGGGCTTTCGGTTTCTCTTTTGGCAACTTTGGGGTGACGGTTGGGGGTGTCGGCTCACTAGAAATTGGCTTCAGGGGCTCCCTCTGCGGCACTAAGGTGATATTATAGTCATCCTTGCAGAAGGAGTAAGTATTCTTCTCCCCATCATGGGTCGTCTTTCTGTCGTACTGCCACGGGCGGCCCAACAGAATGTGACAAATGCCCAAGGGCGCCACGTCACACCAAACAACTTCCTTATACATCTTGCCAATGGTGTATTCAACTAGGCATCGCTCTTTGATAGCGACATCTGACCCTTTCTTAAACCAAGACAAGTTGTATGGCTTGACCAGCTTCTCTGTCTTGAGCCCTAGTTTGTCAACCATGATCTGGGCGACCAGGTTCTCGGTACTATCACTGTCTATGATGAGGACGCAATGCCTCCCCTTTGAGGTACAAGTGGTGTGGAAGATGTTCCTCCGAAGCCATCGATCTGGTTCAGGAGCTTTTGGGGTCGACAAAACACGGTGCATGACTAGTGCATGCGTTGCCTCGTCAGCTTCAGCGATGACGTCATGTGTCTCGTCATCCTCCTGATATTCAGCATCTCTAGGATCATCATCATGCCCTTCGTCAGCCATGTTGTTTAGGGTTTCCTCAGTTGGCTCTTCACCTTCTGTCAGATGGGTCTGAGGTCTCCTTTTTGGGCATTGGGCGATGAGGTGTCCTACTTCTCCACACTCGAAGCATTTATATGTCGCTCCGGGTGGTCGACTTCCTATGGCACCACGCTCACGACTTGATTGTTCAACCCGGCCAGGGGGTTGATTGGCTCTTGAGGGAGTTGTAGTCGGAGTGGGAACCGGTGGGGTGACTCTAGCAGGGGGGGCTCCTCTTCCAGCTGAAGGGGCACCTGGGGGCACTCTAGGGGCAACCTCTCTCCTAAAGGCTCGTTGCTGAATTTTCTCAGCTTTGAGAGCTTGCCTAGAAGCTTCCGTCACAGTGAGGATGGTCTGCATTGCGAGCGCATCCTGAATTTGGTAGCGCAACCCTGAGACGTAGCGTGCAGCTTTCTGTTCATCGTCTTCCGGGATGGCATTACGAGTGGTCAGGATGTCAAACTCTTCAGTGTACTCCTGTACGCTTCGATTGCCTTGTTTCAGGCTAAGCAACCTCTGGTACAGTGAGGTACGGTAGTCAGGAGGGAGGTACTTCAGTCGCATCTTGTCACGCATTTTGGCCCACATGGCGACTTTTTGCTTCCCTTTCCTGAGACGACTTGTTTGCAACTCTCGCCACCAAACTAAAGCGGCTCCTTTCAGTTTCGTTGCCACGAGTTTGACTTTTCGATCATCGGGAAGGTCTCTCCAACCAAAGAAGTGCTCGACGCTATCTATCCAGTCAAGGAATGCGTCAGCATCATGGCTTCCCCTAAAGTCATCGATGTCAACTTGGACTCCGTATCCTTGGGATCTCTCAAGGGCTCGCACAAGACGCTCCTCTATGCCGTGCTGATCACGCGCATGTTGCTCTCTAGGGTTTCGGGGACGACCGAACTGAACGTACTCTTGTTCAAAGTCCACGTCGGACTCGTCCAACTCAGCTTCAGACTCAGGGGGTGACTCAAGATAGTCATCTCGATTTCGCTCATGCGGCTGGTATCGGTTGTGATTCTGAGGTAGGGCTTGGTTCTGGTTCCGAGGTGGGTTTGGAATCGGAGTTTGATTTACGCCCTGGTCCCGTTCTCGCTCTTCGACCCTATGACCCTCAGCAAGCGGATCAGTTTCTGCCCCTCCCGGGTCCTCTTCGACCGGTCGGGTATTAGGGCAGACGCCTCTATCTTGTAATAGCAATCCTAGCCTATCGGTGATCTCTTGTAACAAGGTTGCATGTCGACCCAACGTGTTTTGGGTCGCTTCTTGCCAAGCACCACGAGGCTGTGGTCCCCGAGGAAAACGTCCTCGATTCCGGGCATCCCGGTGCAGATGGGTACGATCAGCCATGGGTGATTATGAGATATGCCGATGTTTCACGCGATGTAATCCTAACACTTAATGCAAATCAAGCACGCAAGATGATGCCTATGAAAATTTCAGCAAAGAAGAAGATGGGTGTTTGCTGAAATTCAGCACTCAAAAGAAACCCGAACAGGTTCTTTCGAGCTCTGATACCAACTTGATGCAGGCACCAATAAGGCGCACTACAATCCTAAGCCCCTTTAGGGTTTTCTTTTGGTCAATGACTAGGTTTTAGTTATCAATATAACGCTATATGCCTCAAAAGGACAGCAATCAGGAGTTATTTCACGCAGAATTAAGGGCCTATGTAATCAATTATAAAGCAGATTTCAGATCTCACAATAAGATGCAATATTAGCACATTGACCAAAATTCAGCATATAAAAGGGTTAATTCGCAGCAGTAAATATTGAAATAAAACAATAGGCTTGCATCAGATTTTCATAAAGAAAAGGGCTACGGATGCTTGCTAGGGTTACCGGCAGACGAAAGATGGCAATTATAATAAATGGCAAACGTTATGGCTTCAACTAATAATAAAATAGGGCGAATAGGGCTGCGATGCGGAGCGGAGGCAATGGAAACGGATGAAAAATGGTGCGGATGCGAAGGGAAAGATAAAGAAAAGAAAAGATACTGCCTGGGGTTTCCCGCCGTGGGTCGATTGCGAGGATGCGCCGATGATCCCGCACACGGAGCAAGGCCGGACGTCGGGAGAAGCCGGAACCTTCGGAAAAACTGCACCAAGGCCTTCACGAGGCGAAGTCGTGGAAGCGGCGATGATCGGCGACACGAGTCTCACCCGGAAGCACTCACGAAGAGGCACAAGTTTCAGCAATTCTTCAGATCTGATTTCTTCTTCTTTCTTCATCTTCTTGTAGAGTTAGGGTTTTGTTTCGATGGCTAGGATCAAAGGGAATAAAGGCAGATGGTGGGGATTCGATGGCTAGAAAAGGCAATGCAAAGGGAGAGAAATAAGGGAAGAGAAGAGTGAGAGGAGAGAGGGGACGGACAAAGGGTCGGCAGCCTCGGTTTCCGCGCGGAAGGGGTGTGGGGCCGGCCGGTTCACGATAAAAGAGAAGGGAGGGGATCGGTAATGCAATAGATGGTCTATTGGGCTTAAGATAAGCCCATTTAAAACCTATTTGAAGCCCATAACTTGCCACGTCATCAAAATGGTGTTATTTCGCCATCTAACCGTCGGTTTCGAGATCTAATCTCGTCCGTCGGCACCCCGCAAACACACGCACCCATAATTTTATTAATATAATGCTGAAACTCACCCGAGAAGACCCGGATTCAATCCGAAAAGCCCTCGGATGAGATCATGGACATCTCCCATGAACTGGGCAAGAACAGAAATAAAACTAAATGCTGAAATAAGGCCAAAAACAGGGAAAAATGGCCAAAAACTGAAATAAACGACTAACAAATCCCATACGACTAATGTCATCCAAGCATAAAAATAAAACGACTGAAATAAACGGTCTCTGGGGATGACTGAAGATGCGGCGACGAACTAAAGGTGCTGATCAGGTCTGCATCAAATGCACAGTAGCATTGATGAAATAACCAGAATAGGATATATGTAAAATTAAGAGAAATCAGCACGAACAATCAATTTCTGCACAAAAACGTCACCAGAAACTTACAGAATATCAACATTACAGCCATATATGGAGCCATATGCAGATATGCTGTTTCATCAGTTATCTATATGACTTGGAGTTTGAACTGATAGAACTAAAGTTGACTAACACAGGAACAGTATCAAATGATATTACATGTAACCAGATTTCCCATTCAGAAACGCTTAACAACCACAATAGGATGAAAATGATTCGATCGAGCAGCATGTTATGAATATAAAGAAATATTGAAGAAAGAGGAAGAAATTATACGAATGGTTTGAAGTGAGACGAGACCACAAAGAGAAGTGATAGGGAGAGAACTAAAAAGAGTCACCAATTTCATTCCATCCAAACTGTTTTTCTAACACATCTGCCTCTCTTATATAAAATAAAGCAACGGTCATTCTCCAAAACCCTAACTGTCATCTGTATCTTGAGAGATTGGATTTGTGGGGGTATTCAGCTTCTGTTCTCTCACTTGGGCTTGATTGTGGTCCCCACTACTTAATACTTATTGTTGCTGAAATGCTCTTAGTTGTATTTATTCTTAGGGTTCCTCATCAAATCTGAGCTATACATCGTATTTGATAAAAAACCCGTAAACATAATAAAAAATTCATGACTGTACTGAAATCTAGGAAATACAAATTTCATCTTCACTAATTCTTGACGAAGATGCTCCCAATTGAAGCCGGATGGTTCTCCCAAATGTATCAATCAGATAAGAGGAGGAGAAGTAAGAAGACTTGGATGGAAGTAGTGGTAAGGGTAATGAAGTTACCTCTATTTTTTTGGACCTGTCTTTGGAGTTAAATTGTAAACTTTAGGATCCATATGGCTGACCACAGTTAGTTGGAGTAAGTCTTTTTTCATATGTTTTGTGTTTTGCTTTGTCACTTGGGGTGTCTGAAATGTGAGAACACAATGTATGTTGAAGGAACCCATGTAGAATATTCCTGAAAGTGAAGATGTTGATGTTTGGTTTTTTATATGTGATGAATTTTTCTTGGTGACATTCCTCTAAAAGTGCACAAGGTTGTATATATGTTAGGTTTTCATGCATTAAACCCTTCATGCTGTGAGATTCTTATCTTAAACTTAATTATAGACCACAAAATAATTTTTTAACAATGATTTATGAGCTATGAAGCACGGATACTTCAAAATACATGACGTACCCGTACCGGATACGTATCGGACACGGATACGGCCCGGATACGGCTCGGATACGTGTCCGATACGTTTCGGGCGTATCCTGGATTTAAAAATGCTAGGATACGGCCCGGATATGGCTGGGATACGGTCCGGATACGGGAGGGATACGGCGGGATACGGGAGGGATACGGGCCGGATACGGGAGGGATACGGCTGACCGGTTTGGGCTTGGGTTATCGAGTTTGGGTTTGGTTAAAAGTTAAACTCAAACCCAAACCCAAACCCATTGTTCCACACTAAAAGATTTAAGGATAAATTGCACAAAGACCTCTATAGTTTGACCATTATCACTTACACCCCCTCATGTTTAAAACCCTACAAATGCCCCCCCTGGAGGGGGTGCAAGTGATATGTTTTTCAAACTGTAGGGGGTCTATGTGTAATTTACCCAAAATTTAACCCCACCCCACCCCACCCTGTTTTTTGGATCGAGCGAGAAGAGAGGGAGAGCAGAGAGGCAGGCGTCCGCCCGTGCCCGTCGTCTGTCGTTCGTCGTCGCCCGCCTGATTGCAGCCGTCCGCCGTCCGTGCCAAACTACAGTCGTTAGCCGCCCGTCTGTCGCCCAACTGCAGTCACCCACCGTCCCCCCGCACCCGTCCGCTGCCCGATTGCAGCCGTCCGCTGTTCGCCCGTCTCTCTCCCTCATAGCCCCATATCTCTCTCTCTCTCTCCCTCCCTCTCTCTCTTTCTCTTTCTCGCTCTCCCTCACAGCACCATTTGCAGGCTTTCTAACCTGCCGTCAGGATCTGCAGATATGCAATAAGATCGATAAAAAACAGTGATAAAATATTGAGCCAATTATGAAAATTTTATTAAATTTTTTTCAAAAAACATTGATAAATTATAGCAATTAATATTTTGTTTATATTGAATATGCAACAACCTGTGCTTCTATATTGAATATGTTCTTTATGATGCATTCTATCAATTAATAGTTCTATAAATTAATAATTTAGTATTTTATTTAAAATAAATATTTAAAAAATAATAATTTATTGCCGTATCCTTAGCCGTACCCGTATCCTATTTTTTTAAGATTTGCCGTATCGCCGTTACGTATCGTATCGTACCCGTATCCCGTATCCGTATCCGTGCTTCTTAGTTTATGAGTTAGATTAAAACTCATTCATTGGCTATAAAACCAATCAGTAATTGTTTGTTGTTCTTGTAAAGATTGGTATCATTGCTTAATGTTGAGGAGATTCTTGAACCCAAGGATTGCGAGAGTTGAACATTGATTGACTGTTTTGGTAAATATTTTTCGGTTTCTTTTTCTCTCTTTTATTGCGGGACCTCCTATTTTTGTACACACTGAGTTCTTGGGTTCATGTTGGTTTGTTTTCCCCATCATTCTTGGTGAGGTTATAATTGGGGCTAGAGACCATAAAGCCTTTGAACAAGGAGTATCCATACAACCTTTGGCAAGTAAGAAGTAAGGTTTGAGATTTCAGGTTTGTGGGCCCAAAAGGGAATGTTTTGATGATTTAAGTCTTTTCATGTTCAGATTCGGTCGTTCAATCTTGAACTATTAAAGAATTGATAGAGACATTAAAAATGAAAATGACAATATAAAAATTAGTCAAGAAAAAATAAACAGTGAAATAATTAAAAAATATGCAATTTCGCGCTATGATATAACACTTGGTTGCTTTAATCCTTCATGAAAGTGAAGAATAGAAATTATGATGCAAAAACACTACGGAGTTATGGTAATATACAATAGTAATGTTTTGGAAACTTACTATATGGCAATTATCACGTCATCAAAGATGGGATATACATTGATGCAATGTTGGATACACATATGAATGCTTAACAGAGTTGATTTGTGGGCACAAATTTCAGAGAAAGCGCAAAGAATTCTATTAGCTTTCTTGTTTATATTTATTAGTCCCTCAAGATGTATTTGTAATTTTGTTAAAGGTTGAGGGATCTTTTGTAAAAGAGTGAATTATCACGCCATCAATGATGGGATATATAGTGATGCAATGTTGGATACACATATGAATGCTTACAAGAGTTGATTCGTGGGCACAAATTTCAGAGAAAGCACAAAGAATTCTATTAGCTTTCTTGTTTATATTTATTAGTCCCTCAAGACATATTTGTAGTTTTGTTAAAGGTTAAGGGATCTTTTGTAAAAGAGCGAATTAATTAATATTTTAAGTCTTATTATGGAGTAGACTCTCTCTTGTAATCTATTAAAGGACCCAAGACCCTCCTAATGAAGTAATGAAGGGGTGATGAAATTTTGTTTATGAGAAAGCATTGGCTTTTCTTCTCGATGGTGAGCCATCTAGGGTTTTCGGGTGTGGCACTTGAGGAAGCCCAATGACTTAGTGAGACATCGAGTGGGTGCAATGTCCTAACGCTATCTCTCTTTCTATCCCTTTCTTTTCCCCTTGTTTTCTAGCCCCTCCCCTTTCTCTTGGGCCCACAAAGTCCTTATATCGCTGCCATAATTAATCTAGCTACTAGACACGCCATTGTTCTCCATCGAACTTGCAATTCCCAGGGAACCACATGTCTCGAAGAAGATAACATCAAGATCTGTTGTTGACAACTTTACCGCCATCTCGCCCTGCAATCGTTGTCGGACCCACTGTCCATTGTTTATCATTGCTATTGTCAACAAAACTTTCTCCTGCATCATCCCTCATTATGGCCGCCTTTGCACCTCCAGGCTCCAGCCAACGTCATTGTCTTTGTCATCCACCAATCCCGCTTTTCTGCCCTTCTACTGCCACTTGCTATCACAACCACAACCTCACCTTGATCACTCCTCGCATCTACTGCCTTGGTCATGCTTCACAATCATGCTTGACCACGATACCCTAACCTAAACTGATGGTGTTTCAGGTTATTAAATTCAACCCTTTAACTTAAGGTGCAACAATTGGTCTTAAACCCTAAACATAAGCCTGGTAACTCCAAACCCTTTCTTATTAGGCAACAATTGAATTTAAACTCTTCTACTGGAGAAAATTAATAATTTGGAGGTCAAATCAGAGTCCTCCATTCTTTCGGCCAATGACAGGAAGGATCTTTCGTAGTATAACTCATCGCTCTTAGACCTTCTTCGCAGAGAGGAGGTAATGTGGAAGCAACGTTCCAGGGATAAATGGGTGAAACTGAGTGACATGAACACCTCCTATTTCCATAAGGTCGCTAATGGCAGACGAAAGAACAATGCCATAGATAAACTATGAGTAGGAGCTCAGTGCATGGAAGGGACACAGAATATTCTTGTGGAGGTAACTGGCTACTTCAAGAATCATTTTCAAGATCTGTTGATCTCCAGCAGCCAGCTTGATTGGGACGGGCTATATCTCCCCCGTCTTCCTCCCAATTGTGATATAGACGGGGAATTTTCTGCCAAAGAGATTAAGCATGCGGTTTTCGACATGAAAGCAAATGGGGCTCCTGGCCCAGATGGGTTCCCTATGCTTTTTTTTTTCTAGGCTTATTGGGATTGTATTGCGACAAACTTGATCCGTTTTATCCGAGACTTCTTTGTAGGCACAACCTTTATCTCGATCCTCAATTATTCTTTATTCCGTATCCGATTTTTGACCTATCAGTCTCTTCAATTGCATTACAAGTTTGTCACAAAAATTCTTGCAAATCGTCTTAGCCTAGTGATGGACGAGATCATTAGCAAATCCCAAACAGCCTTTATCAAGGGGCGTTTTATTCTGGATAGTGTGGCTTCAGTGCAGTAAATCCTCTACCAGTTGAAGGAGCAAAGGCACTCAGGGGTGATACTTAAGCTGGATTTTGAGAAAGCTTTCGATCGACTATGCTGGGAATTTGTTATAGCCACACTGAAGGCGAAAGGCTTCTTAAAGTCAGAGCAATGGATTAACTGGATTTCGCTTTGTCTATCCTTCTCGAAATTATCTTGCTCTATCAATGGAGATTCTGGTGGACATTTCTTGATGAAGAAAAGATTGAAGCAAGGCTGCCCTCTGTTTCCTGACTCTCCTTTTCTCTTCATCCTAACAGTTGATTCGTTCAACGCTGTCTTTCGCAATGCCAGCTCGATGAATCTAATCAATGGCATTCAAGGTAGCTCTTGGTCTGTTTCTAATCTCCATTTCGCTGACGACACAATTATGTTATGTGAAGCGGAATTGGAGCAGGTGGCGGTCCTCAATAATATTTTTTATGCTATGGAGTATTGCTCTAGGCTTCGCTTCGATTTCAATAAGAACTCCATGTTTTATGTGGGAGATGACTCGTCTTTGGGAGATGCGTTTCTTCACTCTTGAATTGCAAATTGGAGTCCCTTCCAATGAAATACCTTGGCCTCCCGGTCAGCATTGCGAGACTCGCAAAGTCGGACTGGAACATTGTGGTTAAGAAGGTAGAGGCTAAACTGGCCGATTGGCAAGGGAGACATTTTTCTATTGGGTGCAGGCTCACGCTGATCAATTCTGTCCTCTTAGCCATCCCCTCATACTATCTCACATTTTACTACTTTCCATCTTGGGTCATCAAGAAGATTGACAGGATCCAAAGTTCATTTCTTTAGAGAGGTGCAGATGGTTCTTCAGGCTCTTACCACCTAGCGAACTGGGGAATATCGTGCAAATCACGTGAACAGGGTGGATTGGGTGTCACAAATCTAAGGGACTTCAACATAGCTCTTCTTGGGAAGTGGTGGTGGCGTCTTCAAAATGAACAAGGGGATCATTGGTCGAAGATCATCAGAGATAGATATTTCCATCGATTCAATCCCCTCCAAGCCAGAAGTAGCAAATCAGGTAAATTCTCACACTTCTGGAAGGGCATTTCGAAGGTGGGGGCTTCCTTTAAGATCGGTACTTGCTTGAACCTGGGGGATGGACGTAAACTGACCAGTGGGTCGGGGATATCAGCCTCGCCACTCTTGTACTGATCTTTATGAGATTGCCTGGGACGAGAACGCGTCTGCCTGATCCCAGACTATCCATTCGAACGAATCCTTTATTTGATCGGTTAAATTCAGGAGAACCGTGCCACCTGCCTTACAGGGCCAGTTCTTAGATCTCTGCCAAATCATTGGTTCTTTTTCTATCAACCAAGAAAAGGACTTCTCTAGCTGGAAGTGGGACTCCGGTGTGTTCTCAGTTTGATCTTTTTATCGATTCTTCAACTCTGTAGGTATCATCTATTCCATAGCTACTTATCGTTGGACAATGCCCGCCCCGTTTAAGACTCGGATATTATGAGGCTCGCTATTAAAGACCGCTTACTCACGAGAATCAACCTAATGCGGAGGAATAACCCGAATGTCCAATATCTTTCTTGCTCCCTTTGCAACTCTGGAAGAGAAGATGCTAACCATTTATTCCTGCATTGTTCCTACTCCAGGAGCATTTGGACTAGGCTGAAGGATCGGCTTGGGGTTAAGGGACACCCGGGGTCAATTCAGTCACTTTGGACCATATGGCGCCTCAGACGTATTCGTAAGAAGCTTCGACCTGCTTGGGACTATCTTGTGATCTGTGTATGGGCATATGGAGGGAGCGGAACGCCAGAATTTTCACTGATAAGAGATCTTCGTCGGAGGTGCTGTGGCAGAACATTGTATTTTTAGCCTTAAGCTGGTATGTCGAATTTGCACATAAACGTTCCGAAGAGATAAACTCTTTGCTTTGTACTCTGTAACTTTTTATTATTTTATTAATAAATTAGCTTGGGGTATGGCTGAACCCCATCCTCTCCCCCTTGGAGAGGAGTTGTTTCAAAAAAAACAATTGACTTTAAACACTAAACTTAAACTGATATCTTTAAACCATTTATTCCTGATCCGTTAGCGATTTAACCCTAGACCCACTCATTAAACTTAAACACATAACCCCTCAGGCCTCAACTCATTCATCATATCTGATCTATCCTGACATGCTCACTTACACCCGACATGCATCCTTCAAAGAACCCGACTTTTATGCCTGCCTAATACTAACACGACCCGACCTACAAATCCTATATATCTTATTTATTTGATATTTAACGATTATGGGCCACATTGGAGTCAATTTGAAGCCTGAAGCATACTAGGGAGGAGCTGACATTTATTGGCAAGTTTTATTTGGTAGAAACTCCAATTGTTGGCACTATGTTTAATATTGTACCAAAAGCTCCTATACAGGTTTCACAAGATTATCCAAGCTAAAGAAGTTGTAAGGCCAATATGAAGAGCTGCTTCACTTCAGAGTTGCCTTCAATCTATTGTTCCCTGATTCCTTACAGTAAAAATAAGTAAACAAATGTTATTCAATACCTGATGGATGTTTCATGTTACTTGGATTATCGAAGATAAAGTTATAACAGGATCGTAATACCTTGATTGCCGTCCTGCATTAGTTTGGCATCAAAATGACCCCTATGTGTTACTCTGGCATCATATGATATCACACGCTATTATGAGGTAGGTCAATGGATAAGATGCCACTATAATTTGGTTAAACATACTACTTCATTAATGAATATAGCACTCATGATGAACAAAGCTCAAATCCTAATTCTTTTGTTGTGCTGGTGTCTTGTATTATGTGGTTGGTCAGGTTGGGACTGGTCAAAAATAATATTGCAAATTCATTAACTACCTTGATCATGAGTTGCTTCGGGTCATGATTCGGTTTGGTTAGGCTAAATTCCAAACTGACCAACCATTTCGGTTTGAGTTCGAGCAAATTCCTTAAACCATGCGAACTAGGAAATTGTATAGTAGATGTTGTGAACGACTCATAAGTTGTATAGTGATACATGAGATGTGGTTGTGGAGATTACTTACTGTGTTAAGGAGATACTTAGAGTTCCATACATCATATTATTAAAAGCATTGGATGCCAAGGATTGACTTGATACCTTTTTTGGTTCCTTTCTCATTGATTGAGGGAACTTTCCTTTTAGTACACATTGCCTAGTTCTTTAGTTCTTGATGGTACCGATGCCATCATCTATGGGGGCCAATTTTCATCCCTAGTGTTTGGTTTAGAGTTTTTTACTGCAAAATTTTGATGATTTGGATAAGAAACTGCTAGTGTTTGGTGGATGATTAAGTTGTAGTTACGAAAAATAATATTTAAAGAAACTACCAGTTCAATGAAAATATAATGAGAAAGGAAAGCTAAAGAGAGGAGGAAGAAAAATGGATCAAGAAGTGAATTGTCACGCCCCGTACACTCAGTAGTCCCAAAAAGGGATAGAACAACTTAGAATAGGGGACGCGAAGGGTGGTAATTTTTCTTTTTGAATTACACTATGTAAATTCCATAGAGATAAAAGAGATAATAATGACAATATGAACTTAATCAAAGACCTCAAAACTTAGAGTCTAAAAACCAATTACTATCTAACAAAAAATAATAATAATACAAGTCTAAAAAAAAAATGTTCCAAGCATGGTCCACTATTGGCAGAAGAAAGAAAATGAGGAGGATTGTCAAGTATCCTTGACTGCTTATTGACGCTCAAGCGCACTCACACTACTGCACCAACTGCTACCGAACTGAAGATCTACTGCTGCTACTGACCTGCATCCAAATATGGGTGTCAATTGCAGTGATAACCCACGGTTAATAAGAGATATTATCTATTTTTAACTTTCAAAGATAAATTGATAATTTATATGATGACTAACCGGCTTCTAAGCCCAACATTCCTTACATCTCAGCAAATCTGTAAAACTACAAGTTATTTCGAAATGCAAATTATTCAGTTAACCAAGTTGGTTAGCCTATTAAATGGACCGTCGGTTTTGTCCCTGAGGACCGCAGATCGACAATACATTACTAAAGGTGTGATTTTCACACCGGTTCACCCAAACACCTCTTTGGTCCTACACCGGCCCAAGTAATTGCTTTCCCTAATTGGCCAAACTAAGATTTTTCCGTCTTTCACGGAGGAACACCGAGCCCTGCTTGCCAACTTTTCTTCGGTCACCACTAGGTGGCTTCCAGGAAGATTGTATCCCCTGTTCAGTTTTGGTCAAATCATTTATAGTTTTCCGATTATGCCCCTCCCGTCAAGGTAAAACGGCGAGGGGAGGGGCATAATCAGAAAACTATAAATGATTTGACCAAAACTGAACAGGGGATAGTGGATACCATCTTCCTGGAAGGTGACCGAAGAAAAGTTAGCAAACTGGGCTTGGTGCTCCTCTGTGAAAGACGGAAAAATCTTAGTTTGGCCAACTAGTGAAAGCGGTTACTTGGGCCGGTGTAGGACCAAGGAGGTGTTTGGGTGAACCGGTGTGAAAATCACCCCTTTAGTAACGTGTTGTCGGTCTGCGGTCCTCAGGGACAAAACCGACGGTCCATTTAATAGGCTAACCAACTTGGTTAACTGAATAATTTGCATTTCTAAATAACTTGTAGTTTTACATATTTGCTGAGATGTAAGGAATATTGGGCTTAGAAGCCGGTTAGTCGTCATGTAAATTATCAATTTATCTTTGAAAGTTAAAAGTAGATAATATCTCTTATTAACAGTGGGTTATCACTGCGACTGACACCCATATTTGGGTGCAGGTCAGTAGCAACAGTAGATCTTCAGTTTGGTAGCAGCCGGTGCAGTAGTGTGAGTGCGCTGGAGCGTCAATAAGCAGTCATGGATGCTTAACAATCCTCCTCATTTCTTTCTTCTTCAAGTAGTGGACCATGCTTGGAACATTTTTTATTTAGACTTGTATTATTATTATTTTTTGTTAGATAGCAATTGGTTTTTAGACTCTGAGTTTTGATGTCTTTGATTAAGTTCATATTGTCATTATTATCTCTTTTATCTCTGTGGAATTTACTCAGTGTAATTCAATTTTTTTTTTTACCACCCTTCGCGTTCCCTATTGTGAGTTGTTCTATCCCTTTTTGGGACTACTCAGAGTACGAGGCGTGGCATTTGGTATGAGAGCTGGTTCTCCTCGCAATTGGGGGAGGGGTTTAAGCCTATACGTGGATGTGTAGGCCTTAAGGGGGGTGGATTGTGATGACCAAGATCCAATAGCCAAGAGTGAAGACTCCTGAAGTTGTGATGCCAAGATGGATGAGGTGAGGTGAGGTGTACAAGGCCACGAGTTAGCCCCACATCGCCTGGAGAGAAGGAGATCCTAAGCTACTTATATAATTTCTCCTCCCAAATATAGAATACGCGTTTTAAAACCGTGCGCCGCTATGGATTTCGAAAGAACCCGTAGTTACGCGTGCTCGGGCGAGAGTAGTACTAGGATGGGTGATCACTTGGGAAGTCCTTGTGCGGGCACGGACAAAGCGGACAATATCTTGTGTGTTTGGGGCGGATGTTACAGTAATATGTAGGTCGAAGGTAGTAAAAAAAATGAAACCTAAAAATAAAATTCTTTTTCATATCTGCTTAACCATGACCTATCATGATTGCGCATGGTTGCTAAAGTCTAAATATGGCCACTTTTGACTCGTAGAAATCATCATCATCATCCATCATCCATCATCCAAGTCGTATGGGGTCAACTATGGAGCACAACTCTGATAAATATGCTCCAAATCAAAAAAAGTTGACTGACTGTCAACCTTGCGTCAACCCACTAAGATTGGTGCCATAAATCTATGACGACTTAGCAAAAGAGGGGTCCGACAAGCAATCTACAAGGTTAGTTAGCTGGTTTTAGACCTACCTAATGGGTTACACAATTTAAGCTCATGCAACCAAGAAAACCTCCAAGGTTTACTAATTCAACTAACCAAAGATAGCCCACTTGGAGATCTCGATTCCTTGGTGCAACTCAATGGAGAAGATGCATCGTCCTACTAAGGTCTAGAACGTTGCACCTCGGATGCCTCTATTTATTGGCTTTACATGTAGAATCGCAGAGGGATCCATCTATCCTTAGGGAAATTTCAAGGGAACTCGAAAATAGATAGTTTCCCTAGTCTTTTGCCCGTATACCCAAGCAAGATGAACATTCTGTATGTTCGTATAGCTGCGGTTCTCCACCATAGTTTTCTCTGGCTTTGTATGCGGAGGCATAATTCACCATCTGTTTTCTATTAATGTCACATTTGGAGATTGGGAAATTGATATGTATAAGTGGTTTACATGAGTTAATAGGCACAGTAGTCCGTAGTCCTGACTGCCTTAAAATACTATGTGTGTATTACACGAGTTCCTACACTTGGTAGTTCTAACTGCTTTAAAATAACTACTTGACTTTTCTTATTGTTGCATTCTCTTCTATGCAACCAAACATACCTTACTTAAAATTAAGTAATGACTCTCAATTTAAATAGTATCCTGCAAGTTCTGTAACGAATAAATCGAATTGGGATTGGATTGTCAATATTTTATTTTATTGCGTTATTTTGGGATCGTTTTGCACATTTGAAAGGAGAACTGAAAACCTTCAATGTCACATTTTTATTTGCAGCTCTTTCCTTTTTACCTGCTGTTACTATGCATGTTCTTACAGTTTGTGCTATTAATGTTATTGGTTCTTGCTGATTCCGTTTATGAAATGGCTTTTCCTATGAATACATGTTGCATGTTGTTGATTTTCCCAAGTACTCATCCTTGTTATATATTTCATTTAGGGAATTGAAGAAGGATGGTATGATGGTGGGAGCATTGCCTTTGCTGTCATTCTTGTTATAGTTGTTACCGGTATGTTCTATGACATGATTTCTCATAAATATAGTTTTATGTTTTTCTTAATTTCTCTTTTGTTTCTCTCTTAACTCCTCTTTGCTGAAAAGGTGAGTGACATCTCAATGTCTTTCAACTGTCAAAGGAATCTCTGAGTTAGACACAAGTTATCCTGCAATATGAAATAACATTCATCCAAAACAAAAGTAAAAGGAGATGCCAATGACCTCTAATATGCAGCATGTGACATTATCTGCTCTTGTTCAGGCAGATTGGGAAGTTTCTTAAGCAAATTAGTTTAGTAGATATCCATTTTTCCTTTTGAGTCAAGAAAGTTTACGAGAATCTGTTGTTTCTTTTTAAAGCTGTGCTTAGTAATCTTTCTGATGCCTCCGTTGTTTCACATGAGGTGAAAATGGCCTTATGCTATAGGGCCTAAGAAAGCCTATCCTAGGGAGCTGTATGGGATCCATTGATGGAGAAAAGCTAAAGACCATTACTCCAATCAAAATGATCACTTTTTTTTTGTTCAGAATCAAAGTGTACTCCAATCAAAATGATCACATTCGGGGGTTGGGAGATTTTGAGAAGCGTAGAGCTGTTTCCCTCTTTTGTGTACTCCACAATATTGACGTAGTGTTTCTTCAGGAGACTAAAACTTCCAACCCTAGTACCACCTTCTTGAAAGATTTAGCGGGGCCCAGGATCACCCGATGGGCGCTCTTAGATGCGGTTGGAGCCTCTGGCGGAATCCTTGTTGGTTGGAGGGAAGATGTCTTTGATCTGGTCAGTTATAACGTGGGAGTTTTCTCTTTTTCTGTTTCTTTCCTCTCTAAGCGGGATGATTCTGTTTGCGTGTTCTCCTCGGTCTATGGATCCAATGATGTGACCCTTCGTACTGACTTCTGGGATGAGCTCTCCTTGTTTCGGTCGTCGAACCCAGGCCCCTGGGTGATTGGAGGGGACTTTAATGTAACTCGTTTTAGCCACGAGAGACAGGGGGGACCGGGTCACAGAGGCTCTATGGAGGACTTTTCCAACTTCATCCGCATCTCTGACTTGAATGACCTACCTCTTCATGGCCGCCTTTTCACCTAGTCCAACAGGAGAGATACTCCCTCGTTCGCGAGACTGGGCAGATTTCTCACCTTGGGAGAGTGGGATTCCCTTTTCCTCAACTCTATTCAGTCTTCTCTCCAGTCTATCGTTCCGGATCATGTCCCACTGCTTTTGGACTCTTGCCCTACCCTCGGCAAGCCTCCGAGAAGATTCCGCTTTGAAAAAGTTTGGAGAGAGAACCCGGCCTTTGATGTCCTGATTCGTAAGTGGTGGTCCCAGACGCCAGTAGACTATAACTCAGCTCAGAACCTAGTTCGGAAGTTCAGAAAACTGTGGCAGAAAATTCGTGGCTGGAAACGTGCAGAATTCGGTCATATTATGAACAATAAAAAAGCTCTTCTAGATGCAATTGGGTTTCTGGAAGTGAAGGAGGAAAACGCCAGCCTTTCTGATGAGGAGTCGAATGTCTTGCTCAAATCTCGCCAAGACCTTCTTGATATTTTAAAGAAAGAGGAGATTCTCTGGAAGCAAAGATCGAGAGATAAATGGGTGCTGCTGGGAGTCCGTAACATCTTTTATTTTCACAAGATAGCCAACCAGAGGAGGAAACTGAACTTCATAGGTACCCTTGAAGTAGGGGGACAACGGCTTTCCGGAACAGAGTCAGTCTTACAAGGAGTCAGTAACCATTTCAAGAATTATTTCAGATCACTACTGTCTTCCTCGGCTTCTCTGGACTGGGAGAATCTTCCGATGGGCCTGCTTCCTGATGGAACAGACATTGACAGGAATTTTTCTGTAGACGAGATCCGTAAAGCCGTTTTTGATATGAAAGGAGATGGAGCTCCGGGTCCAGATGGGTTTCCTATGTTCTTCTTCCAAGCTTTCTGGGATTGCATCTCCCCTGACGTGATCCGATTTGTAGAGGACTTTTCTGGCACAGTTCCACTTCACAGCCTGAACTACTCTATCCTCGTCCTTATCCCGAAGCGTCCTGGGGAGGAATCAGTCACAGATTTTCGCCCGATCAGTCTGTCGAACTGTATCTACATGATCATCACTAAGATCCTAGCGAATAGGCTGTCCCCTATTATGGACTCCATAATCAGTAAATCCTAATTCGCTTTCATAAAAGGACGCCTTATCCTTGACAGTGTGGCTTCAGTCCAAGAGGTCATCTTCCATCTTAAAGAGTGAAGAGAGGAAGGCCTCATTTTGAAGCTGGATTTCGAGAAGGCCTTCGATAGACTGCATTGGGATTTCATTCTAGCCACTCTACGAGCGAAAGGTTTTCCAGCGAAGTGGCTTCGTTGGATCATAGATTGCCTCTCTTCCTCCAAACTCTCTTGTTCCATTAATGGGGAATTGGGCAGCCAATTTCTAGTGAAGAAAGGGCTGAAGCAGGGATGTCCCATCTCTCCGTTTCTTTTTATCTTAGCAGTTGATGCGTTTGATGCTATCCTCATGAGGGCCAATTCTAGAAACCTCATCCACGGAATCCGAGGTAATTCTTGGTGCCTGTCGAACCTTCATTTTGCTGACGACACTATTCTCTTCTGTGAAGCGAAGCTTGAGCAGGTAGCCGTGTTAAAGATTATCTTATATGCGCTGGAGTATTGCTCTGGCCTCCGAATTAACTTCAACAAAAGCTCTATTTTCTACGTGGGCTCCTCAGATGATATTGGCACTAGGGCTTCCTTGCTCTTGAATTGCAGACTTGACTCGCTACCTATGAAGTACATGGGCCTCCCCATCAGCAACAAATCCCTTTCTCGGGCGCATTGGTCAAAAGTAATTGAGAAAGTAGACTTGCGTCTCTCTAGTTGGAAGAGCAGGCATCTTTCACGTGGAGGTCGCCTCTGTCTGGTTAACTCTGTCCTATCCTCGATCCCGTCCTATTATCTGGCCTTTTACTTCGTCCCTTCGTGGGTGATTAGGAAGATAGACAGCATCCGCAGCAAATTCCTTTGGAAAGGAGCGGATGGCTCTTCAGGGTCGTATCATCTTATCAAGAGGGGGGTAGCGTGTAAGTCAAAAACTCAAGGCGGGCTAGGGATTCTTGATTTAAAAGACTTCAACAGAGCACTGCTGGGAAAGTGGTGGTGGAGACTCCAGAACGACTATGGTGATCACTGATCGAATATCATCAGAGATAGGTACTTTCGACGGTTTTCCTCTCTTCAAGCGAGGAGCCGTAGATCCGGAAAATCTCTCTTCTGGAAGGGTATTTGCAAAGTAGGGACTGCCTTTAATTGCGGGACGAAGTTGATCTTAGGTGATGGGAGGAACATCAAGTTCTGGACGGATCAATGGGTCGGAGACGTCAAACTGGCGACATTTTTTGCCGACCTTTTTGACTTAGCGTGGGACCAGAATGCCTCGGTCCGTTCTCAGGCTTCTAGAGCTCAGGGAGACTTCTCTTGGTCAGTCAAATTCAGGCGGGACATTAACCTCACTCTACAGAACCAGCTCGTTGATCTCTACCAGATCCTTTCCTCCTTCACTCTGAGTCCTGTCAGAGATTCCTCGTCGTGGAAGTGGGAAGCCTCCGGAGTCTATTCGGTCAGACCGTTTTACCGCTTATTCAACGCAGGAGGTATTATTTGCCCGATTGCTAATCATCTATGGCGAACCCCGGCTCCTCTCAAGACTAGGATTTTCATGTGGTTGGCGATTAGAGAAAGACTTCTCACCCGAGTCAATCTTCGGCAGCAGAATAATCCTAACATCCCGGATATCACTTGCACCCTCTGCCATTCGCATCGGGAGGATGTAGACCATTTATTTATTCGTTGCTCCTATTCCAGGAAGTTGTGGAGAATGCTGAAGCACAGGTTCCAGATTAAGGGTCATCCAGGATCTATTTGTTCTTTGTGAACTATTTGGCGTATGAAAAGGATCAACCGTAACCTCAGATCAGCTTGGGACCTTCTAGTTATTGGGCTTTGCTGGTGCGTTTGGAGATAGAGGAATGCTCAAGTTTTCTTCAGATCAGAACTTCCTTTGGAGAAGGTCTGGGAGAAGTACAAGGGAATGATTCTTAGCTGGTCCACCGCTTTCTCTCCTAAGCAGTTGGGAGAGATTCTTCCACTCCTTTGTAATCTGTAGCTCTCTTTCCTTTATTAATAAAATAGCTTGGGGTATGGCTTGACCCCATCCTCTCCTTCTCGGAGAGGAATTCCTCAAAAAAAAAAAAAAGAATCAAAGTGATAACTGAATGAACGGAAAGTGGTTTTTAACTTTTTGGTATGTGTCGACGCTACTGGTGCGACCATAGGGAAAGTTTAACATCATTCTAGAACATACTTTATCTGCATTTTGACGGTTTGTTAAAGGCTTGACGTATCACTTAGTTGAAGAAGCAAAAGGGATTATTGCAAATATAGAAGACAACGAAACTTGCCTTTGATTCTTTTACGATTTATTAATTGCATACCTTTCTTTCCGTTTAATAATACCCAATCAATGAAGATTCCTTAGCCTTCACATAATCTACAGATACTTGCCATCCTTATAATAGTTATGGTTGGTTTACCTTTTAAACATAAGATCTGGGTGCACCACCAAGAAGGAGAAGGATGTAGTCCATCATGGGAATCACAAGGAAGTCCAGCCCCTTATCTTTGAATTTAATTGGAACCCTCTCCTCTTTAATGTTACAATCCAATTGCAATTGTGCTTTAGAGTCCAGATTTTTAAGTTTTTTGTATTTTCAATTTGATTAGGGTTATGATTTTATTTTGAATTGGATTCGGTGTCCTCATTTAGTGAGTTTCTTAATTTATTTAAATTATTGGACCTATTTTTCTGGTCATTCTTTGTAAAGTGAGTTCAGGAGTTTTATTGGTGCAAGACACTAACCTATATGATGCGACAGATCATCAATTGATTCCATTAAATAAGACTCATAAATTTAAGCATTGAGATTCGATTCTTCTGTATTTAAGCAGATGATTTTAACATCAATTCAGAGGGTAGTGCCAAGTATTTCTTATATGAGAGGTTGATCGTGTGAAAGCCAAAAGGTTCAGTTGGCTAAGGGTTTTACTCAACAGATAATATAAAAGATTTAATTAAGTTAAAGGATTGCAATGAAAAGATTCAGGCTCAACTTTGTTTAAATGGCACATGTTCATTTATTGTTGCAAAGATTTCCAATCAATTCCAGCAGTTTGCATTGAAAGAATTTATCTAATGAATATTGGTAATCAGAATGATCTAACAAGGTTTCTGCAGGTGTATGTGCTATGTAAGATGACTGTCGTCTCTTGATAAATTCAGTAATCCCACGAAGAACAAGTATCCAAAGATCAGCCATAAGTAGTCAAATTAGCAATCAATACTTCTCGGGAAGCCTAAGGGTTCCCTCAGCGAATTAGGGCTGTCGACCAGTGGTGCCCTCAACAATCTGCAGGAGCAACAGAGGTTGTGATCAACCAAAACTGGGCAGTATGGATTGTGAACAACAAAAAGAAGCACTTGGGTGCCCTCAAAATAATTCAGGGACAACTGGGCTGCCCACGCCAATATAGAAAGATGTGATCTTTCTTTCTGTCACGAAATATGGGCCTCGGACTCCTTGTCTACGTCTTCTCTCCCGCGGAAACAGAGACGGGAGAGGGGTAGGCTGCGAGGAAGAGAGAGAGGGAGAGAGAGAGACGATCATCTCTTCTACTCTTTCTTCTTCCTTCAAATCTTCTCTTCTTCTTCTTCTTCTTCTTCTTGCTTGCGACAAAAATTTCTCCTTGATTGCTTGCGCAATGGAAACTTGAGACATAATGAGAAGGGGGGAGGGGACGAAGAGACCACTAGGAGTCGGCCCCAGGATTTGTTTGAGTCGGCACCAACAGGGAGAAGACACTCACGAAGAGCAACAACTTTAATATTTCATATTCATTGATCATAAATGAGAGTCCGAGGTTGTTTAAATAACCCATCTATTATATTCATAGCATCCCTACATCTGATATGGAACTTAAGCAAAGTCCAAACAGCTAAAATAACAGGTGCAGAAATTTAATTAATAAATAGCTCCAAAAATAGATAGATTAATAGTGAACCTGTTAGTCCTCCAACCAAAGGGAAACCGGGTGGGCTGACCTCCTTCAATGTTGACTGTAAACTCGGATGACGGGTGGGTTGATGTCCGCATCATTTATTCTATTAGGATAATATTTAAAAGAGTTATGGTCTTGTACTATATTTTGCTAGAATGGCTGATTTCAAGTAGCTTGCTAGAGTAATCCAAATGAAAAGCCTAAAGTAGTAGTGAAAATCTGTTGGATATGATGTACTATTTAAAAGGCCTTTTTGTTACCACATTTAATGTTTCAGATCCTAAGTTCTTCTCATATTTGTTGTATATATATATTTTTGCTGCAATTGTCTTGCTTGCTGAGATGCCTCATTACACAGTACGGCTTGGAAACATTAAATTACGATGTTTCAATAGTCAATACCCCTATGGAAGTGAGACTCTTCTACTACTTATCTTTTATTTCCTTTTTCCTTTCTTAATTCTTGTAGATATCCTTAAGTATTTACATCTAAATTTTCAGTTCTGCATCTATACTAACTAAGTTCCTAAATCTAATAATCCATATACAAAGATTCTCCAATAGAGCTCATAGTAGCCTTTTAAAATCAATAATTTTTGGTACAAATTTTCAACAAGCACAAACAAGTTAAATTCATTCCTGAATCTTTTTTTGATTGTAAAATATT
The DNA here is from genome assembly GCA_947650365.1 of Chamaelirium japonicum. NCBI lineage: Eukaryota > Viridiplantae > Streptophyta > Magnoliopsida > Liliales > Melanthiaceae > Chamaelirium > Chamaelirium japonicum. The sequence continues at coordinate 30,962,237 of OX393560.1, forward strand.
TTTAGATCCCCATCCTCCTTGATAATAGGCTTCCTCCCATTAAATTTTATTTCATCTTTGACCACTTCTTTATTGTAATTGTAAATAAGTTTATGATCTGATATTATTTTTCACAACTTCAAAATTTTCTCGAGTCTCATCCAATTCCTAAATCCATTAAAATCCTTTACTCTCCTTGTCCAAATCATAGTTGTCAAGACGTCAAGGCAAGGCTAGAATCACGGATGGAGCCTAGGATAGGTGTGGCCTTATGTGCATAGGCATGACCTTATTTGCATAGGCATGACCTTATTTGCATAGGCATCCTCCAGGCATGGGTATATATGTATAGTCTATACTTGCAGGTATATATGTAATTGGCAGCAATATAACACCTTACTAACATGAAAATGATGAAATTGAGCATATTCTAGTCAAATGCATGCAACACAATGACACATACATATTATAAACAAGTAAACAACAAAAGGAACAAATAGAATACAAACACTTGCTAACATAAAATCGAGCATATTCTAATCAAATGCATGCAACACAATAAACACATAGTATAAACAAGTATACAACAACAAAATGAACAAAGAAGATGGGGGCGGGTTGGGTTTTACTTACACAAAAACAAAAATCAATGTCTAAAACTAGGGGTGCGCCTAGCTGCTGCTTCGTGTTGTTCGCCTAGGAGCATTGGGGCCTAGCTATCTCCGGGCGCCTAGTGCGCCTAGGCACGCGCCTTGACAACAATGGTCCAAATTGTGTATCAGATCGTTGTCTTTGATTCGTCCCGCATCACAAGGCTACAAGATGTAGGATTATTTTATTTGTTGTTACGAAGCCTAAGTATTTTTTAAATATATGCATGGGAATGATAACGCATCCCGGTCAATAGTAGATATCACATATAAATCCATGCTGATGTAATTGATGAGTAAGTTTAAGGTGGCAAAATACATTAGTTTTTGTGATGTTGATGAACCCAACTTATTGAAATTGGAGTCTGATATTCATGCCAGTGAGAATAGTTGGAGATTTATACTAAAGAATAAGTTGGAAGCATTTTTGAAGTTTAGGATTATAAAAGTATTTTACTACACGTATATAAACAAAAGTGTTAAAGCTTGTAAAGGTAGAAAATCAATAAAAGTTTCTTATTATCCGAATAATTCATTTTATCAATATTTTGGAATATTGCCTTTCATTACTTAATCAAGCATTGGCCAGCTCGATATAATGCATGGTTTTATATAGTATGCCGAGTATTGTAAATATCGCACACGTGTTTGTATAGTTTAGGCTTTGGCATGTTATGCTGCTTATGCATATCCTAGTCCACTGTGTGCACACGACACTAATGACTTGTAAAGATATACAAGTTTATCTATTGGAACATATTTGGCACGCTTATGTATACTAGTTTCTCCGATCTTTTGACATCTTTCTATCTGTATTTGGGTTTTACTGATTATGAGAATGTTTTGAGTCATTAATCACAAGAGCTTCTACTCTTGAAGAGCTTCTACTTTTGGTGCAATCGCATTATGGTCTATAACATAGTACCAAAACTCGGTTCGACTCGACTCGCCCGACTCGACTCGCCCGAGTCGACTCGACTTGGCCGAAAATCTGGTCTACTCGTATCGAAGCTCGGACCAACTGTGACTCGGGCCGACTCGTCCCGACTCACTCCGACTTGCTTCGACTTGCTCCAGCTTTGGCTATTTACTATTTTGATTTTTTAAAAAATACACACACACACACACACACACACACACACACATATATATATATATATATATAAAGAGAGAGAGAGAGAGAGAGAAAACGAGAGGTGAGCTGCCAGCCTATTTTTTCATTTGAGCTGTCACTATCAGCCGTTCAATTTCCATTGAATACAGGGCTCAGATCGTGCTGTATTACAGCACAACTGTATTACAGCTGTGTTCCAACTCCTAACTCTTTCTCTCTCTCTTCTTCTTGAGCTCTCTCTGTGGCCTGCACCACCCAAGGTTCTAAAAAGCGCTACGTGCTAGTCGGACGGAGGGGGGCCCCCTAGTGCCTAGACGGCCTAGGCGGGGCGGGGCGCCTAGGCGTTTTGCCTTTTTTTTATAATTATTTTAATTAATATTTTGATATTATATTATATATATATATATATATATATATATATGTTTAAAAATTAATATAAGTTCAAGATTATTCCAAACCATTATTTTAAAGAACAAGTATATAACCATAATTCTAGATTGAGTGATTAACAAGAACTAAAGCAAACATGGTCCGCCTGACCAGCCTCAGCCCGCCTATCCTGCCTGACCAGGCGGGCTGAGGCTGATCCCGCCTGGTCAGCCTCAGCCCACCTTGTCCGCCTGGCCATCCTGATCCCGCTTGGCCAGCCTCAGCCCGCCTATCCTGCTTGGCCAGGCGGGCTGAGGCTGATCCCGCCTGGTCAGCCTCAGCCCGCTTGGCCATTCTGATCCCGCCTGGCCAGCCTCAGCCCGCCTAGGCGGCCTTGCCTCGCCTAGCTCCGCTTGGAAGTTTGGCCGCTTTTCTGGAGCCCCTTGGCAGCCGCCTGGGCCGCTTTTTAGAACACTGGCACCACCGGTCACCCTCGTCCCCCTTCGGCAGCCACCCGACCCCCTCCGGCAACTCCGTCCCACTCCAGCTGCCCCCCGACCCCCTTCGGCAGCCCTTCGATAGCTCTGTCCCCCTCCGGCAGCCCTCCGACCCCCCTCCGATAGCTCCTCGTTCCCCTCCGGCAGCCCCCGGTCCCCCCTTCGGCAGCCCCTAGTCCGTCCCCCTTCGACGGAGCTTGGAAGTTCGATTCAGCCGGCTGAATCGCAACCCCTTCGGAAGTTGTCCGATTCCCATTGAATACAGGGCTCAGATCGGACGACTGTTAGCTGACAGCGATCGGTACCGGAGGTGGAGGTGGAGGGTGGTGATCGTCGACGGTGGCCGGGAGAGATGGCAGCCTCCGGCGTCGGAGGCTTGGCTGCAGGGGTCGGGGTGGCTAATGGAGAGGGTTGCCGGGGTTTGGGTGGCTGCCGGAGAGGGTTGCCAGGGTCGGGGTGGTTGCCGGAGGGGATGAGGGTGGCCATGCCGCCGGGGTCGGGGTTTCAGCGTGAGAGAGAGAGTGAGAGTGAGAGAGAGAGAGAGAAAGAGGGGGGGTTAGGGTGGGTTACAGCTGTATTAACAGCTATGTTTTTTTTTTAAATAATGGATGGCCAGGGATTTGAATCGGACAGCTGTTAGCTGACAGCCCAAATGAAGAAATAGGCTGTCAGCTCATACGCCGTATTCTCTTTCTCTCTCTCTATCTCTCTCTCTCTCTCTCTCTATATATATATATATATATATATATATATATATATATATATATATATATATATATATATATATATATATATGTGGGAGGGATACTCTCACTAATGGCCTCTTACAAGTGGGCTCTTACTAATGATCCCAGCCATCCATTCCGATCATGATGGCTGGGATCAATTCCCTCTCTCTCTCTTTATCTCTCTCTCTTTCTCGATCAAGTAACCCCCACCTCCTCGACCCCCCCGACTGTCCGGTCCTCCCCGGCAGCCATCCCCTCCGGCTTCGGCGCAGCACCCCGATCGGCCCTCCCCGACCTCCCCTCCGGCGCAACACCCCGGCAGCCCCGACCCTCTCCCCTTCCGGCAGCCCCGACCCCCTCCCTTCCGGCGTAGCATCCCCTCGGCTCCGGCGCAGCACCCTGACCGACCCTCCCCTCCGGCACAACACCCCGACGGTGAATCACACTCGCCGGAGCTGGAAGGGAAGGGCTGGTGCGATCGGCGCCGGAGCCGGAGGCTGGGTGGGCCGCCGGAGTCGGAGGGGGGGTCGGGAGAGGGGGGGTGGGCCGCCGGAGCCGGAGGGGGTCTGCATCATCTGGGGTCTGGGGGGTGAGGGTCAGGCTGGGTTTTACTTGAGAGATAGAGAGAGATAGGGGTTTGATCCCAGCCATCCATCAGATCCGGATGGATGGCTGGGATCATTTGTAAACCCCATTAGTAAGCATCCATTAGTGAGAGTATCCCTCCCCATATATATATATATATATATATATATATATATATATATATATATATATATATATATATATGGGAAAAGGGATGCTGGACCTGAGATGCAACATCGTTGCTGCGCCTCAGGCATTGTTTGACCATTCTAGAAGTTTTGGAATTTGATGAAATTTGGTGAGGGTGTTGTCTAGGGTATGATGATCATCCTCACCAATTTTCATCAAATTCCAAAACTTCTTTGGGGTTCAAATGGTCGAAGCAAAATCAGCCGTCCACAGTCACCATTAAAATCTGCAGATTTTGCTTCGACCATTTGACCCCCCTAGAAGTTTTGGAATTTGATAAAAATTGGTGAGGATGATCATCTTACCCTAGACAACACCCTCACCAAATTTTTTCAAATTCCAAAACTTGTAGGGGGGTAAACAAGCGAGAGGTGCATCAACGATGCTACACCTCGGGTGCAGGCTCCCCGCCCCCTATATATATATATATATATATATATATATATATATATATATATATATATATATATATATATATATATATATATATATATATATATATATATATAAAATTGCCGAGTCGCCCAAGTCGAGTTTCGAGTCGAGTCTTCGAGTTTCTCGGCTCGGTGGACTTTCGAGTCGAGTCCGAGTTCTGGGTTTTTGAACACTGATCTATAATAAAGGTTACTACTGGAATAGGTCTTATTGGTGTAGCTTTATTTTGTGGTGGGCCTCATTAAAAAAAAATGTTGTTGCTTGTTTGGATGATTTTGCTTGGTTGCTCCTGGTTAACAATTTTTGTTTGATATCGACACTATCATTTCTGATTTATTTCCTGAATTTGCACAATATTTTGCAATTTGTCATGATATATCACAATTATTAATACCTTGCTCCTCATGCTCATTGCTGCGCTTTCCCACACATGAAAAATTTCCGCAACATTATAAACCTTATAACTACACGATTTCTTGTTAAAAATCCGATTACTGCACCATGTCGATTTAATTGTGGTAAATAAGGTACCACAGTATCAATGCACCATAATGTATTGGTACATTATATACTGTGTGTGTGCTGGTGTGATACTTTGAACCATGTAGTTTAATAAAGTTTGAGCTCTTATGTACATAGAATGATTTTATTAGACAATAGTGCTATTTGTGTTTCTATGTTAAATTTCCTGTAGTTCTTATGTAATAGAACATGGTACATGATCCTAGTTTATTTGAAGAAGATCCACTCATTACCGAGCGTGTATGATGAACTCATCCTCTCCTCTCCCTTGACCCGCGGTATGCTCTTATTGAGACACTCATGGCAGACTCACTTCTCCATAGGTCGCATGAAGGAGGCACTGTTTGCAAAATCACACTTCCTTTATAACCTTCCTAATCTTAAAAGCAAATTCGTTCCCCTTCCTTTGCTCTTACTTATTTGTAGTTCGCATTCATATCTTATTGGTAGAAGTCTTAGACCTTACTCCACTGATTTTCTTGTCATCCTTTGTGAAGATGGCAATGAGATTTCTATTATCTATCTCGTCTATAAAATATTTAATGTGTGTTCGGGAGTTCTTGAAAATTGGATAAACCAAGATCTTACAATGATTGTAGTTTTAGAGAGATGATAAAGTACAAGCCCATGAGGTCAACGTATGCAGCTTAATAAAAAGCAAAATAGTACTTCGGGGCACAAAAAAGTCAATCTATTTTCATTTGGTATTTCAGAATAAATTCTTTCCTTCCTTGAATATTCAATCAAACCCTCTTTTATTTATTATTTAATCTAACTATGCTGTACCGTATTCAGTAATCCCTCAACGTTATCACCAATAAATTTATTTGGATGTGTGATTATTTCTACTCAGATAATTGCCAGGGATGACATAACCGTGATAGTAGTGTATGGTCTTCTGCTTTTGTATTTGAGTATTAATTCTAATTACAATAATTTTTTTTTATATTTTTTTGGATGGCTGGCTGTGGGTGTGGGTTATAATTGCCCTGTTACTCCAGTTTTTCTTATACTGTTAGATGTTATTTTCAGTATGACAACTCATTAAACCTTCTTTGCAATTTGATAGAAAAACAGCTTTGGATATTATAAGTTGGTAGGCTATCTTAGACTTTTTATGCTGTTTTTTTTTACCATTTTTTGTAATGTTCAAAATTTTTGAAATCACTTCCTGTGAAGCATGTGGAATTAATCTACCTAAATTTACTTCAATTCATTTCTTTTCTTTCTTTATTTCTCCTTCCTCTTAGCTGTCAGTGATTATAGGCAATCACTTCAATTTCAACATCTGAACGAGGAGAAGCGAAATATACATATGGAGGTACGTGCTACCACAACGTGAGGATGTTCCTGGAATTTAATGTCCATTCTTATGTTCTTTTTCAATGGATCTGAGAACATATTTGTGCCGTTATATTCAGATAATTAGAGGTGGTAGAAGAATCGAGGTTTCAATATTTGATCTTGTAGTTGGCGATATTATTCCTCTCAAAATTGGTGATCAGGTAGGCATGCAAATGCTGATACTTGTTTGAATTTTTACACTTGCAATAGATATCAAATAGTTAACTTTCTACTTGAAATTGTCTTCTAGGTCCCTGCTGATGGCATTTTAATCAGTGCCCATTCTCTTGCGATTGATGAGTCTAGTATGACCGGGGAGAGCAAAATTGTGAGCCTCTACAGGACTGTAGTTACTGTATGCCCCCGTTTCATAAAAAATTCTCGAGTAATAGTAGCTTGATGCTTCATTGCAGGTCCACAAGAATGAAAAGGCACCATTTTTAATGTCTGGATGCAAAGTTGCTGATGGCTATGGTACTATGTTGGTAGGTGGTTTAAATTTGTTGGCAGCTTATCAGATTTGCTCTAGCCATTTATTTGCATGTGTTTGAGAATGTTGGTTTAGAGTTGCTGTTAGCCTTTTGGATTTCTTTTGAGTCAAGGTTCCAAATTCTTATCTATGGATACTGTTTTCAGTTTTTTCTTACTAATTCTGCTTGTAGTCTGAGATGCAATATCAGAGGAGAAAAAGTCAATATATAACAGTCCCTTTGCAACAGTGCAACACATAAAGAAGCCCTTTGCATTCTTGTACGAGTAATGGTAGACCATTGGATGGATAAATCCTCATCCAATGGTGGCCATTACAGGCAGGATAAATGCCATCAATGTCCCACCACAGGCTGGTCCACGGTGCAACTACAACTTGTATTCAATGGATGATCTAACAGATGGATTCTGGTCGGATGACCTCTACTCAATATTATATTATATAAAATATATATTTACGAAGTGGTTGAGTTTTGGATTGGGTTGGGTTGCCAGAAGTCTTTGCCCAAGCCCTAGCCGAATTGAGGCTGGGTTGGGATATTTCAACGCAAACCCAACTTATACATGTAAATACCAACCGAAGCCTGCCCAAATGTGGGCTGGGATCGGGTTGGTTTCTGGTTAGCCCGCCTAAGTTGCAACCCTATTCATCCAAAGGGGACCCTAGAAACTTGGATCACAAGGTTGGGATGTAGTTGGCCAAATTTATTGATTACCTGTAGCTCTTGCTGAACCATCTCATCCATCTGTGTACAATACTATGCTAGCATTATTGTGATTTAATAAGTGATGCAATGCATGGGGTAGATGTCGATGTTTTTGTGGGTAAGCTGATAGGTAGATAAATGGCAACATAGAAATTTCATTTAGGCATCCAGATATAAAATCTGTTTGCGGTTTTTGCACAAATTGTGGAGTGACCCTTCAAGTTCCCTCAATTTTTTATGAAGTAAAATTTTATTGTTGAAATTGCATTTTATAAGGCACAAATTAGAAACCAAAAAGCAAAATTGAATGGCAATCCCAAGCTGTTTTTTGATGTTCGAAAAGGGTATGCCATAGCCTAAGTGCTAGGTAAGTTCCTATAAGGATCACATTAAAAGTATTACAACAAGAAATGAGAGATTTTAAAATTTAGAGAAGCCTGAAAGAGTCATAAATCAGAAAATTTGTGGACGTACTAATGACATTGAGTTCCCTATGCGTAACAATGTTCATTAATCATGAATAAATATGAAATTGTAGTCTCTTATACGAAATTTACCCCGATCGATCGGGGTAAATTTTGTATCGAACGATCTGTCAAAGATATTCCCAGATAGAGTTCGATTTTTGATGATCGATCTGAGGTTCTATTTCGATTCTATTAGGATGCAGATTACGTAACCCTATCAGAATTTCATTTCATTGATTGATTAGGAGATCTGTCAAACAATCAGAACACCTCTATATTTCAATATAATTCTAATTTGTTAGGAACTTTGTTTCCATCTTTGGATTAGTGAGAGCTAGATTTCCTGTAGATTAAATAAAGATTTGGTTTGTTGCATGTTTATGAAGTTCTATGAATCTAAAATCTACCTTTTTGCATCCACAATTCACATCTTTTGAGAACAAGTTTCACATCTTTTGAGAGAGTTTCATACATTTCTCTTGTGAATTTGAGAGTGAATCCCATGGAGACCTAGGAGTCTTCCAACCCATATTCAATCTTCTTCATATATGAGGGTGTTTTGGCCGGAGAAATCCGGAGCCTCTTTCAAAGAGAAGACTGTGCCGAGACGTTGGCTTGTGAATAGAGTGCACGGGAGAATCATTGACCGGTAGGTGTCCGGTGCTGCTTCGGAGGCGAAACTTGAGTAACATGCTCATGGTCTACAAGGTAGAGTGGAGGCAACACAACTTGAGGTGGGCTGAGTCGTTAAGAATGTCGGCTTGTGTAAATTCTCTCAAATATTGCATTGCAAACTAAGCTAAGTCTTGTTTACGTAGATCATTAGTTGAACTAGGTAAAACTCGTCTCTTCTCCAGGTGTCTTTTTGAGTATTCACGAATCAATTTCTTGGTCAATATATCTTAGATTTGCGGTTTGTATATTGTTTTGTGATTGATTAGTCAAATATAATCTTTTACATGCTATTGTATCTTGTGGTGATTGATTAACTTGTTGATCATATACATTCATATCTATTGGTTAATGGTTTTGTTAATGTATAATACATACGGGTCGGTTTCATGGCTGGCGCAATAGAAACATGACTGACATGGTTGACGCAACAGAAATAGGGGAAACATGAAGATGGTCCAGCTGGTAAAGTCCTCCCGCTTTACGGCCCAGTCCAATCCTCTGACTTGTCCGCGAATCCTGCATAACACAAGCAGAAGAAGTAAATGTGACAGTCAGTCCAGAATCACAGAGAGAATTGATAGATATCAGATTAATATTAAGAAGAGAAGCATGATGGACATGGGGTAGGGTCAGGTGACCAGTAGAGTATGAGATAGGAGTGATGGATCCACACTGCGGAATAGGTACGATAGTCCCATCCGCAGTGCGGATCTCCTGGTGGGGAGAAGCATGAGCAGTCTGTAAGCATAGTGGAATCATAGGCGAGGTGACAGGAAGCATCGAATCGAAAATCCATGGGACAGCAGTACCAGAGGTGGTAAACAAGTCGTGAGCAGCCAGTGGAGGCGATGTGGCAAAGAAGCTCGGGAGACGATCTGGCTCAGGTGGAGACGGTGCAGCAGTAGTAGTAGGAGATGCCGGAGTCGCTGTAACGGAAGTTGCAGTGCCACCAAAGTGGCGGAAAAAGGACTGAGCATGTCCATGGCTCCGTCCACCTAGACCACTGCGTCGGTCGTCACGAGAAGCAGGAGCCCAGCATGATTTTTGCTCGTCCCCACCCCAGCGGGGGTTGCGAGGAGGACGTATGGGACATTCACGCTTCATATGACCGGTCTCCTTGCAGTAATGACAGAAGACATGCCCGTCTGGAAAACTAGCAGCCAGGGTGTTGTCTGGTGCTGGAGCAGGTGGGGGAGGACGAGTGCCCTGAGTCTAAAGGCGAGTCTCCTCGTCAACCATGGCTAGCAAAGCATCTTCTAGCCGAAGGAGAGGCTCATAATGAAGGAGCTGAGTAGTGATGAGGACGAAGTTCGGTCAGAGCGCGACCCGGAACTGGTGGAGATGTCCCTCATCAAGGTAGCGTTGGAAGTCCCTGGAGCGTGGGCAAGCATATCGCTCGGGGATCAGAGAGTTCAGCTCATGTCAGTAGGCACTCATAAGGCTGAAGAAGTCCTAATATGTATGTGTCATTGTGTTGCCTGCATTTGACTAGAATATGCTCAATTTCATCATTTTCATGTTAGTAAGGTGTTATATTGCTGCCAATTACATATATACCTGCAAGTATAGACTATACATATATACCCATGCCTGGAGGATGCCTATGCACATAAGGTCATGCCTATGCACATAAGGCCACACCTATCCTAGGCTCCATCCGTGCGTCTAGCCTTGCCTTGACGTCTTGACAACTATGATTTGGACAAGGAGAGTAAAGGATTTTAATGGATTTAGGAATTGGATGAGAATTGAGAAAATTTTGAAGTTGTGAAAAATAATATCAGATCATAAACTTATTTACAATTACAATAAAGAAGTGGTCAAAGATGAAATAAAATTTAATGGGAGGAAGCCTATTATCAAGGAGGATGGGGATCTAAAAATATTTTACAATCAAAAAAAGATTCAGGAATGAATTTAACTTGTTTGTGCTTGTTGAAAATTTGTACCAAAAATTATTGATTTTAAAAGGCTACTATGAGCTCTATTGGAGAATCTTTGTATATGGATTATTAGATTTAGGAACTTAGTTAGTATAGATGCAGAACTGAAAATTTAGTTATAAATACTTAAGGATATCTACAAGAATTAAGAAAGGAAAAAGGAAATAAAAGATAAGTAGTAGAAGAGTCTCACTTCCATAGGGGTATTGACTATTGAAACATCGTAATTTAATGTTTCCAAGCCGCACTGTGTAATGAGGCATCTCAGCAAGCAAGACAATTGCAGCAAAAATATATATATACAACAAATATGAGAAGAACTCAGGATCTGAAACATTAAATGTGGTAACAAAAAGGCCTTTTAAATAGTACATCATATCCAACAGATTTTCACTACCACTTTAGGCTTTTCATTTGGATTACTCTAGCAAGCTACTTGAAATCAGCCATTCTAGCAAAATATAGTACAAGACCATAACTCTTTTAAATATTATCCTAATAGAATAAATGATGCGGACATCAACCCACCCGTCATCCGAGTTTACAGTCAACATTGAAGGAGGTCAGCCCACCCGGTTTCCCTTTGGTTGGAGGACTAACAGGTTCACCTGGCACACTTGCACCGGAGCCCAGGAGTCCGGGCCTATTGCTGATTTTCAGTTAGGGTTTCAAAACACTTGCTTCTGAAGAATCTCATCCATTAGGTTTTATCGCTTAGATCTATGCTTGTTCTTTGAGACTTTGGCTTTATTATTTGAGATTGTGTCGGTCTTTATTGCTGAAATTGTTTATTAAATCTGAAATTAATTATTATCATGTCAGTTTTATTACTTCGTTAAATTAAATCTGTTTGGACATGATTGAATGATGATCCGTGGCGATAGTCTTTGCTGAAATTTGATTCAATACGTGCAGAATTTTATCTTTAATTGTTTTAAATTCAGCACTTGGGTTTCTTTTAGCATCTGCATGCATCACTAGAGGTTTTAGAATTTGCTGATTTTTGTAAGGATGATTACCTTGTCATAGATAGTACATCCTCCAAAAATTAGCAAATTCTAAAACCTATAAAGTGGTCAAACACCATTGGGGTATAGCATTCTTTGCTACACCCCAGTCCAGGCTCCCTGCCCTCATATATATATATATACATATACATATATATATATATATATATATATATATATATATATATATATATATATATATATATATATATATATATATATATATATATATATATATATATATATATATATAGGGGCATGTTATAATGCGACATGCGGTACGTGCGGCATTGCGTCGCAGCCGTCTGATGCACGCACTGCGTGCATCGCATGCACGCAGCGGTGCATCTGACGGCTGCGGTGCGGTGCCGCATTATAGCATTTCTCTCTCTCTCTCTCTCTCTCTCTCTATATATATATATATATATATATATATATATATATATATATATATATATATATATATACACACACACACACTAGTGGAAGCCCGTGCCGAACGGCACGCAGCGGACGCCTTCGGTGCGGCACGCAACGGGAGCCTTCGACTCTGCACGCAGCGGGTGCCTTCGGTGCAGCTGCCGGCACGACACAATCGGTCAACTTTGGCATCACCACACACCTTCGATGGCAACATCCGGCTCTGGCAGCCCTGCCCCGGTGGACCAGTTACCCGACACCACCATCACCGTCCACTGTCAGGACAGTCGTCGCTCCGGAAGTGGTCTCATTCGACAGCAACACCCGGCTCTGGCGACCCAACCCCAACGTACTGATGACCCCAACAACAACACCACCGGCCGGCTACTGTTGAGACTGTAGCTGCCATCGTCATCGTCGAAAGAGAGAATGTGCTTGTGGGAGGAAGTGGTTGAATGAGAGCAAAAGAGGTTTTATATAACGGGAGGGGGGGCGCTCCTTTCTCCTCCTCTCGGATGAACATAGGGCTGCAACTTGGGTTGGGCTAACCTGAACCAGACTCGACCCAACTCGAGGTTTACCCAGGTTGGGTTTGGGTAGAGATTTTTCAACCCGCGCTAGTACGTTACGTATTAGCTATGGAAGCTACTGGTTTTCTATTAGGTTAATTATATGTGTTAAGATTGTTTTTTATTGGAAGGGGACCCACAACCCACCACTGGATACATATGCAGTGAGTCACAGAGTAAGGACTTTTAATAATCAATTGTATTCATCAGAGTCTTCAGTACTTCACTAACCTATGATATCCAACCCGATTCGGGTTGGTTAGGGTTGGGCTAAACGGCTTGGGTTAGTGTTAGGGTTAGGATTGAGTTTTCTCAATCCGACCCCGAGTTCTTAGGTCGCTTCAGTGGCTGGGATGGTCTCGAGGTTGTCCGACAGACCAAAACAATATTTTTTGACTTTTTATATATAACCATATGTTTAGAGACGTTCGAACAATGGACCCCGGTTTGTCGAGTACGACACCACACAATTTTTTCCCCTTTTATACCTTCTGTCATCAGAGCCATCCAAACAATAGATTCTAGTATGGAGTACAACTCTAGAAATTTTTTGGACTTTTATACCTTTTGTTGCATTAGAGTCGTCCAAACAATGGACCCTAGTTGAAGGAGTAGAACTCTACAAAAAAAAAACTCTTATACCTTCTGTTTCATCTGAGCCGTCCAAACGATAGACCCGACACTTGTGGGTCAATATGTGGACTTGACAGATCATTCTTTGGTGTGGGTGGAGAACAAAAAAGTTTTATTTTTTAATTTTTGGGAAATAGAGGCCAAAGACGGGCATCATTTGTGCTACCCTATTCACTTGCCTACGGCCTAATCGTATGCTGCCACATCGTCCATTAGAAAGTTCATAATAGAGCAAGTGTAGTCCTGTAGCAAGTGTAGCCTATTATGCCTTTTTTTTTGATGATGTGGCAGCCCACAATTGGGTAAAAAGCAAGTGCAGCAAATCGGATAGCATAAATGCTCTCTAAAAAAAAAAAGCTGTGCAAAGGGGACCATGGGGCGGAGAGAGAAAGAGAGAGTGATGTTGCAGCCCACAATTGGGTAATAACTAATAAGCAATTGCAGCGAATCGGATAGCAAAATTGGCTATCCTAAATGGGGGGGTGGGGACCACGGAGAGAGAGAGAGAGAGAGAGAGAGAGAGAGAGAGAGAGAGAGAGAGAGAGATTTCAGCCCAAGCAAAGCAATTGGGTAGCAATAATGCTCTCCTAAATGGGGGGTGGGGACCACAGAGAGAGGGAGAGAGAGATTTCAGCCCAAGCAAGGCAATCGGGTAGCAATAATGCTCTCCTAAATGGGGGGTGGGGACCACGGGGAGAGAGAGAGAGAGAGAGAGAGAGAGAGAGAGAGAGAGATTTCAGCCCAGACAATAACGAAGAGAAAAGAAGTGTCATGTGTCATGTTTCGATTGGGTATAAGATATTTATCCATAGTGGGAAAATGTGTGAACAATATTGCCAAACATATCCCTAATTTTTTACATAAAACCCCTCAAATGTATTTTGTCATAGATTTTTTTACAATTCAGTCCTTAAATAAGATATTACTTCCCCCCTCAATCATATCCCTTCGTCTCAACTCCATTTAAAATCAACCGTTCTTATCTCCTTTCTTAGGTGAATCTCACTCGTCTCAAGGGCTATTTCATTCGTTCCTTATAAATCTCAGCCTTTGTATATATAATCAGACGGTCTGAAATAACTATGGCATAGTGGCACACTTGTAAATAAAGTGAACGCACTGTGATATATATATATATATATATATATATATATATATATATATATATATATATATATATATATGAAAATGTTTCCTGATCCACTAGTCTAGCGAATTTGCTAGACTAGTCGCCCAAATGACCACACTACAAGTTTCAAAATTTGTTGAAACATGATGGGTGTGTTATCTAAGGTAAGGTGGTCATCCTCACCCAAAATTATCAAAATCTAAAATTTCTAGGATCATCAAATGTTTGAAGCTTTACCGACCGTCCATTGTAACCATTAATTTTGCTTAGCACATTTGATGACCCTAGAAGTTTTATAATTTTCTGATTTTTTATGAGGATGATCACCTTACCCTAGATAACACACCCATCGAGTTTTAAAAAATTCTAAAACTTGTAGGGTGGTCATCTATAGGACACTGGTCTAACAAATTTGCTAGATCAGTGGTCCAGCGTACCGGTCCCCTGTGTGTGTGTGTGTGTGTGTGTGTGTGTGTGTGTGTGTGTGTGTGTGTGTGTGTGTGTGTGTGTGTGTATATATATATATATATATATATATATATATATATATATATAGAGAGAGAGAGAGAGAGAGAGAGAGAGAGAGAGAGGAATGTTATAGTGAGCTGTGAGTTACGGGTGGAGAAAATGAGCTGCCCTTATTTTGATCACCCTAGGAGTTTTGAAATTTGATTAAATTTGGTGAAAGTGTTGTCTAGGGTAAGATGATCATCCTCATCAATTTTCATTAAATTCCAAAACTTCTAGGGTCATCAAATGGTAGAAGCTTTATCTATCGTCTGCAGTCATCGTTAATTTTGCTTCTATCATTTGATGACTCTACAAGTTTTGGAATTTGATGAAAATTGGTGAGGATGATCATCTTACCCTTGATAACACCCTCATCAAATTCCAAAACTCCTAGGGGGATCAAAATAAGGGTAGCTCATTTTCTCCATCCATAGCTCACAGCTCAGTGTAACATTCCTCTCTCTCTCTCTGTCTCTCTCTCTCTCTCTCTCTCTCTCTCTCTCTATATATATATATATATATATATATATATATATATATAGGGAAATGAGTTCCTATGACATGTCATAGGGAGTACCCTATGACATATGGTGAGTTAGTAACCCTAGAATATTTAGAATATTCTGAAATTTTATGAGGATGATCACCCTATCTTTGATAGGACCCCCGCAAAAAATTGGCTCATTTTAAAACTTCTAGAGGCATCAAATATGATTTTCAATTTAACGGTTAAAATGGATGGCCGATAAAGCTTCTAGCATTTGATGCCCCAACAAGTTTTAGAATGCTTTAATTTTTTGTGGACATTGTATCTAAGGTAAGGTGATCACCCTCAAAAAAATTCAGCACATTCTAAACATTCTAGCATTACTAATTCACCATATGTCATAGGGTACTCCCTATGACATGTCATAGGAACCCAGCCCCCATATATATATATATATATATATATATATATATATATATATATATATATATATATATATATATATATATATATATATATATATATATATATATATATGGGGGCGGTGAGTCTGCACCCGAGGTGCAGCAACGACACTGCACCTCTCGCTTGTTTACCTCCCTAGAAGTTTTGGAATTTGGTGAGGGCCTCACCAAATTTCATCAAATTCCAAATCTTCTAGGGGATCAAATGGTCGAAGCAAAATCTGCAGATTTTAATGGTGACTGCGGACGGTTGATTTTTCTTCGACCATTTGGCACCCCGAGGAGTTTTTGAATTTGATGAAAATTGGTGAGGATGATCATCTTACCCTAGACAACACCCTCATCAAATTCCAAAACTTCTAGAATGGTAAAACAATGCCTGAGGTGCAGCAACTCCAGGCTCCCCTTTCCCTATATATATATATATATATATATATATATATATATATATATATATATATATATATATATATATATAGGGGCATACTATAATGCGGCATGCGGTAAGTGCGGCACCACACCGTAGCCATCTGATGCACCCGCTGTGTGCATCGCACGCACGCAGCGGTGCATCAGACGGTTGTAGTGCAGTGTCGCACTTACCGGATGCCGCATTATAGCATGCCCCTATATATATATATATATATATATATATATATATATATATATATATATATATATATATATATATATATATGTTTGGAGATCACCATGAGTGTAAAATTGCTATTATAGAGTAAACTCTTTTAAGTTATTAGTTTCCCTGTTTATGTGAGAAAGAATTCTACTACTGGTCTTAAAAAATAGTTAGGACCATCTGGAAGTTTGATAAATGACTGCATTAGAGATCTAGGAGATGGGTTAACAAATAAAGGATAAGTTCATGAAAAGTCAAATCCATTCAAGTTGGCTTGGATGTGCAACATAGGCTGGAGATGCGAGGGACTCAAAAAAAAAAGAAAAAAAGGAAGAGAAGAATAAAGGAAAAGGTAGACTAGGGATGGCATTCATGTCTAGTGATGGATAAGAGGAGGTACGACTAAGAGAACGGTGGAAATAGCGAAAGGGAATTGGACACAGTTTTCATTGAGGACTTCGTCTTGAATAGTATCAATTAGTAAGGTTCATACTTACCCCTAAAAAAAAAAAAAGTAAGGTGCATACTGACTCCGCTTTTTATTGTTTTACCTACTATGAAATTTACTCGTGGTAATTCTGATCAGCGACATTTGTTTTGGCAGCTTGCTCAAAATGTAATAAATATGGTGAACTTGTATGATGCTGCCTTCGTGGTTTTTTTTTTTTTATTGTATTATTAGGCTGTTGGCTGCATGATTATATGGCTTCTCTAAATTATATCCAGGTAACTGCTGTTGGAATCAATACCGAATGGGGTTTATTGATGGCCAGTATATCAGAGGATAATGGTGAAGAAACTCCTTTGCAGGTTTACTTTTTTTAGCTATTGAATTTTCAGTTTTTATTATCTTGATTATTTGCTTTGAAGTATTTCTATATGGATTTTCATTGGTGATGTTCTGGAAAAAGGTTCGCTTGAATGGTGTTGCTACTTTCATTGGTATAGTTGGGCTCAGTGTTGCTGCTGTTGTTCTTGTGGTCCTTTTTGTCAGGTATGTAACAATACATTTCTGCCCTTATTACAAGTTTACAACATTCTATGTAAAATTACACACTCGAGCAAGTATATTTTCAGGTACTTCACTGGACATACAAAAAACCCTGATGGAACGGTTCAATTTATGAAGCGACATACAAGCATAAAGGCTGCAGTAAATGACTCCATTAAAATCTTGACAATTGCAGTATGTGTTTATAACTTTATATTTCAGCTATTGGCAACTTGCCTAGTTTTGTTGCGATAGCTAAATCACCCCTGGAACATAACTAGGTGACTATCGTGGTTGTTGCGGTGCCTGAAGGGCTTCCATTGGCTGTAACCCTGACGTAAGTGTGTAATTCATCGCATAATTTTTCATTTTTTGCATTTATTTTTGCTTCTTTTCACTTCTACTCCTTGTTTTGTCAGCCTTGCATATTCCATGCGAAAGATGATGGCGGACAAGGCTCTGGCATGCACCTTTCTTAGCCTTAATTCAATGTCGTTTCTTGCTGGGTTAACTCTGACGGGTTTAAGGTGATTGTGTTACAGGTGCGGAGGCTTTCAGCTTGCGAAACTATGGGATCGGCTACAACAATTTGCAGTGATAAAACTGGTACTTTAACCCGGAATCAGGTATGCCTCTGTGCTTTCATGGATCCAATTGCAATTTATTTCATGTCAAAGATTTATCACTTGTAACTTGAAGATTATGGAATATGATAGCCTGACTTATATTATGTGCTGACAAAGTTTTGTAGCCCCATTTTTTATCACGATGCCTTGCGTATTTGTAACTTTATATGCTTTTCTTCTATTCTTAAATGTTCTATTGCAATGTTGAAGATGACCGTGGTGGAGGCGTATGTTGGTGGAATGAAGATAGATCCTCCCGACAATGTTGAACAGTTGTCTTCTATGGCATACTCTCTATTAATTGAAGGCATTGCACAGAATACGACAGGCAATGTGTATGAGCCAGAGGTGAATATGCATATTGTATTTATATTTAATTCACTTAGATAAAATGCTTTTTTCCCAGATTAATTTTGTTTTTCACGTTTCACTGATTAGATCATAGCAGTTTCTGATTTTATCAAATTTTTTCGTCATCCGAGCCTCTCTAGTTAAAGGCATAAATTATTGCTGTTGACCCTTTGGACCACCCCCTTTTGGTGGGGAGGTATCAAACTTTGTATACACAATGCCCGCATTGAGTTTCTCATTTGATCGTTGCTAATAGGCTTCAAGTTTTTATGGTGGTGAAGCTATTTTGCATGGAATGATTTATACAACAAAATATTTTAAAATATTACTCATAATTGCCAGCAGATTAAGTGCAACTAATTTTTGAAATTTTCTACATTTCATTTTGCATTTACCTTTTGACTGATTGTTAGGCTGTTTGGGAGCTATTATTGGATGGCATTTCTCTGTCTGGAGATTTTCATGAACATTGGATGGATTATGAATGTATCTTGTTACCTTCTTGAATGTTCTGCATCTGCTGTAGATTTATGCCTTTGTTGCCTAACTGCTCCAGTGTTTAGTTTATCTCATTTGTTGTGTTCTATGAGCAAATTTTTTATTGTCTTTTCTATAAGTTGCAAAGTGTGTTGTTTTTTGTGTAACATTTGATTTTTCTAATTACTCCAATCTTAACAGAATGGTGGAGCTGTTGAGGTTACAGGCTCACCTACTGAAAAGGCAATCCTTTCTTGGGGGATCAAGGTACATTATTGTGATGTGCATGTTAATTTTCCTTGATTTTCCACTCATCAACTGCCGTTCATGGTTGGTTTCCATCTTTCATAGCTTGGGATGAGGTTTAATGAGGCAAGATCAAAGTCTTCAATTCTTCACGTGTTCCCTTTCAACTCAGAAAAGAAGCGTGGAGGTGTTGCAATTAACGTGGTAATCACATTACATATTCATAAAAGTACTCTGGTTATATATTTGAATGACATTTAAATTATCTACCAATGTATTTTAAGTTATTTACCAATATATACATTCTGCTACATATGTTCTGTTTTGAAAAATATTTTGATTTTTGTGAAGTGGTAATAGGAAGGGCTGATTATATATAATCGTTAACAGCATAAAACCGTTTTGTAAGCCATTTTCTTAAGCCAAGTACATGTCTCAATCGTAGTTTTCCTTTCTTTTCAAGAGGTCTGTGTGTGTGTTTGTGTGTCTTCCTCCAACTGGACCCAGTTTCAATCCTACGAGTGGTTTCTACTTTCCACAATTTGAATTTGGTGCGGGCATTGCAAATGGCAGCATGAACTGGACTAGGTTAGGTTTGTGGGCTGTATGTAGTGAGCCTATTTCCTTAGGACCTGTTCTGCTTTTTGCAGCCCATCTTATCTAATTGCCAGTGGTTCAGAGTTATGGTTACTTTGTATATGCTTTTGTAATACTCACCACAATTCTCTTTCTATTGAATAATATAAAGATCACTATGTTGACCTAAGTCACCAAACTAGTGAAAACCTGATTTGTCTTTGGAAGAATCATTTCATAGTCATTGTGCAGTTATTGTTTGGAAGCTTTTCCTCTCACTGGTGCTATGGGAGACTTGAAAGTAGTAAGATGCCTTTTTGGGTGCACGTCTCCCTACTGGAAAATCCAAGTAGATGGGACATGGCTTGATGGTTATGGTTGTGGTCTCCCTGCTAGAGAAAGATATAAAGCACATATTTTTCTAGGATCATCCTTTTTTTTTAAAGAAACCAAAATTGCCCATGCCAATTGGAAATCTGTCATCACTTTTCTGTGTAAATATGTCCCTACTTGAATATGTTCTCCATTACCACCCAACCAGGTCAAGTTCAACTTCAACGGATGCCTTTGGTGATCCTTATAATCTTGGGGTCGAGGGTGTGATTGAATATGGAAATTGTGTGTCAATCTGATGCTTGATTAAATATCAGAGGTTTATTATTTTAAAAAGATAAAAAATAGGAATCCAAAGAGTTCACTAGATTTCCAGATGAAGGGATGGGACATCCAAAAAAGAGCAATAAGCATCCTTTTTTTTTTGGAGGGGATGGGCGAGTGGGGGTTCAATCACCAAGTACTTTCCTTCTCCAAGTCTCTAGATCCGTCTTTTATCTCCAAGTCTCTAGATCCGTCTTCAATCACCAAGTACTTTACTTCTCCAAGTTGAATCTTCAAACCGAACTGAAATTTTTGATGAATGTAGTTGTATAAAATTTTGCTTTATGCTGAATGAATAAACTATGCACTGCTCTAAAGTGGAGGTTGCCCAACGACATGAACCATCAATTGGTATGATTGGTTGCAAGAATGTCATGAAACTCGGGGAAAAAAAGCCAGAAGCCAAACAATAAGTAACCTACAAGTCCAATAGATGGATATTAACATGCTGAAAGAGCAATATCATTGACTAGGGTGATGATCCCAAGGAACTAAGGCTGTGATGTTGAGCTTTGTCTGACTTTGCTGCAAAAGATTTTCTTGTGGACTTCTATTTATAAACAAATGCAATGAATAATTGCAGGATTAGGACTTATTGGTATGCAATGATCAAGGGAATGATTACAAGATCCAATCTCTGAAGCCTCAGTAGTAGGAGCAATTATCCTCTTAGGTACCAAACAACAAGTTAAGAAAGCGGGTAGGGTGTTCGGGGGGTGGAGGGTGGAGGTGGGAGCAACTTCAGGTTGTGGTCAGTTATAAAAGGGAGATGTTTCAGACATGAGCCACATCCCGAGAAAAACGGATGCTTCATTGAGTGGGATTGTGGTATAATTGGTATTGATACCGATTATGTTTGGGGTTCTAGCTCAACAATAAAGTTTTAAGATTCATATTCATACCTAGGCCCCATACCAAATTTTCTGCAATTTTGGCCGTTTAGTTGAACTAGTTAAAAAATTAACAGACACATTTAAAAGCTAAAATAATAGGTTTAATTCAGATAAAGTCTAAAGATCAAAAGGTTTCGTAAGTTTTCTAAGATTCCTAATTCATATAGAATTCCTTCTCAAATTTGGATTTGTAAATGAGATATAATTACTAGGTAATGATGGATTCTCTGTTGAGGCCAGTAAATTAAATAAGTTTGAGTGTTTTTTGTTTCTTACTTTTGTTATGATTTTGGCCCCTTTTTTTTCGAAGTCCTGTTTTAGTAAGGTGTTTAAAAGAGTTCTAGTTTAGTAGTATGTTAAAATATGAAGTATTAAGTCAGTTAGATTGGATTGGTTTGAGATTTGACTTTATCATTGAATTATAAATAAAATTTCAAAGGTTCCTCCTCTTTCTCAGAGAAAATGCCAACTCTTTCTACCCAACTTCCTCAGCGCAATGCCTCAAAATTTCTATTGTGAAGCCTTATTCTGCATCTTTAGTTTTATTTTTGAAAACAAAAGTCTATTTAGTTCCTCTTTTCTGTAGAATTCCTTGTTCCAAAGCCTATATCTCATCAAACGCCTTCATCAACCCTCCAAAATCCTAAAAATTCTCTTATAAAATATTGAAGTATTTTTGCAAATTCCTACATCAAGTCCTGTCTAATCGGACAATTCTTTTTGACCAGCACCCCAACGATTGCTAGACACCTATCCGTATGCTTTTATTCCAATTATGCCCACTATCAATATTCAAAATCAGACTACACTGAAATTTGATTTTTATTTTCTCAGATCCAAAACAATCCCAATTCTTTTAAAATCCGAAATCCTCCAAAGTCGTATCTTCTCCTACAACAAAGCCTTTTCAGAGCTTTTCTTCATAGTTTCTACTGCATCAATTATCCTAGTCCTATCAGTGATTTGAGGGTTCGATTGAACCCAAACCAGTTTGGAATTTTGCCAATCCGCTTGGACCTAACATACCCCGATTTAGATCCGGTTAGCAGAGTTGGGTTTTACCTGGTCAAATCGGACCCAAATCGATTCCTAGTCGGCCATCATACGCGAATTGACCAAATTAGACTTTAATTTCTGATTTTTAAAAGTTTGGCCAAAATGGTCGGACTAACCGACCCCAAACCATTTGACCTGGTTCATTTTTTTGCCCAATCCAATCCCAGATTTTCAAACATTAGTCTTATCAAGAATCAAGTTGAGGGCCGACTATCAAGCATAACTCTAATTAAGAATGCTCGACATAGAGATTGACAAGAATTTTTTGACTGTCAACCTGACTTCAGCCCAATCAAATCGACACCAAAAGCCTATCCAAGGCAATATGCCAAGAGAGAAGCTGCCAAGAAACCCGAGGAGACCAATTGGCGGGTAAGTGACATATTGTGTTGGTTATGCATTTTTTGTAATGCGACTAAGGAACAACACTATTGGATTCCTTTAGAATATGAATGTTTTAAAAATAGTAGAAGGCAAGATTTGATCTAGGGAATTGCATTGATAGCTACGGCACAAATTATAAGTGAAGGAAGAAAATTAACGGAAGGTATAGAAAATTAAAAAGTGAATTTTGAAAGAATACTAGAATGAAAAGCTTAAATTAGCAATTATATGCAAGAAGTAATCATTTCTAAACTGAAATGAATAGACATGATAGCTTATATATGTTAATATACCATGAAGATATGGTTGGCAACTCCTGAATTATGTGTACACAGTACCTTATGCTATTAGATGGTGGGTCAAAATGGGAACCATTATTATAGTCCAAATAGAAGTGCTACTACATTAATGATGTGATATATCACCCATGGTGAACAAAATATGTGGACTTGTATTCTAGGGCTAGTCAGGTTATGACCCCTCAAAGGGTGGACTCTATGTTCATGGTAATATCTTTATCAGAAATTGATTCGGGACATGGTTTCTTTTTAGTTAGGTTGATGGAAACCCATAGTCGTTTTTATTTATGACCAAATGATCACACCATATAGAAAACTGAATGGTGGACCAACGATAGAGTTTGGTCCATTCAAGATGTGGAATCATGAGAAATGTACAACCGAGCACACGGAAGTGATCAACGGAGGGTGGGGCCAAAGAATGCGCATTAAGAGAAAAGAGATAAGACATGAGACTACATATGAATAATAAGCTATATGGTGAGCATTTCATCACCCCAACACTGTATTAAAACAAAATGTTATTAGAGAAGTGAACATGAAGTCTCCACGATGTGTTAGTGTTTGTGTCAACACCGTTTTGCTAGCGTGCACAAGAACAATAGGTCTAAGTAATGTACCATGATGTGCTAAGATTCACGTAATTTATGAGGTACACACCACTGAATCTGATTGGAAGATCTTGGTGGTACCAAAACTGTGTGATTCATGATAAATCAGAATTGTGCTTAATGTATACCTATGGTAAACCTCTAATTATATGACCCAAAATGTAACAATTGCAACACAACACAGTGCTCGTTTATTTAGGTCCTGCAGAAGCTAATAGCACCAAAAGAACCAAAATTTGGGGCTATAACAAGAGAAGACCGGAGAGGTGAAGCGGATTGTAAGCTGGTGGTAGTGAGGAAAATGGGTTACGAAAAAAGTCAGAGGAAGCAATATGCTTCTTCAGATAGATTTCCTCATCCATGAACTTCAAGGCTATATTAAAGAGCAGGGAACGACTGCCGGTGAAGCTAGCCCTACAAAGACTTGAAATCCGATCTCAATCACATGAAACACTAAAAATGCGTTATTGATCAGCCTCGATTATTGCTTCTCGACACATAGAGGCTTCTCCAGAGAGTTGGTTCTAATTTGCATTGCTCGTCTTGCGAAACTAAGGAAAGTGTCTACGGAAGTTTCTGGTATGCTTGCATAGGATTGGGTATGATTTGATTGCTAATGTAGCCCCATAATATGAGTCCACTGGGCATGGGCGGTCGTAAAGGTTTGGTAGTCACCTCTAGATATCGAAGTCACGGAAGATGATAGGATTCCACTTGTGCATCCTTCTATGAGCGGTCTGCAAAGCAACCTAGACAGTAGACACCCTGTTGTTTAGGGAGACCTACCTTATTGCCTAAGCATTTTGAGATCGTATAACCAGGTTGCAATCTTCTGTCAAAGAGTCTGGAATAAGTAGGTAGACAATATTCGATATAGGGAATTATATTTCTCTCTATGCCACCAATTATAAGCCAAGCTGCCAAAGTGATGCAACATTCCGAACCACCTTTTCACCAGAAGCTATAAAAAGTGGTTCAATGACATCAATTTGGGTACTGTGATCCAATCAGAAGCTAAAGTAATTGGTCCTGTTTAGCTTCACATCAGCTACGGGATATGGGGAAAGCTCAAACACGGTGTAAGAGTTGAGAACTAGGTGTGCAAGGATTGCATATGCTCATAGAGGGAAACACCTGCATAAGCACATGAATGCGAGTGAGAAGGTATGGGAAGAATGCCAAGTGTTGGTCGAACATGGTTGATCACACTTAGGATAGGATAGGTTCAAGGTGGATTAGGTGAAAGTAGAAACGTTGTCAGAGAAGTCATGGATGTCAGGAATTTATAACATAGAAAGTGGAGATTTTGATGGTGATTTGATCCTCTTAGTGCTCTCATAGTACTCATACTTTATGGTTATTTGATACTTCCACTTTTTAAGACATCCTGATTATTTCATGATTACAAATTTATTGTCAGTGGCTCAAATAATATGTTCATGCTTTCTCTTCGCTAGTATTATATATTTTGCAACTTCCTGCTTGCATTCATTCACTGATATCCTGGCCATTCCCTCCTATGTTTGTTGCATGCCTTTGCTGCACGTAGGTGTTTGATTTCTGGTTGTACTTATCGGTGATTATGTGCTTACAATTGCAGGCAGGCTGTGAAGTTCATGTGTATTGGAAAGGCGCTGCTGAGATAGTCCTAGCCTCATGTACAAAATGGATTGATCCAGATGGTTTGGTGCTAGAAATGACTCCGGATAAGGTAAAATTCTTCAAGTCCTCCAGTTTTCAACTTTACTTTAGAACAGTTTGTGAAACATCGTGTCATTGCAGGAGGTTGCATTTCAGAAATCTATTGAAGATATGGCTGCAGTTAGTCTTCGCTGTGTTGCTTTTGCTTACAAAATATTGGAATTGGAAAAGGTTCCAAATGATGAACAAAGAGATAATTGGGTATTGCCTGAGGATGACCTGGTTCTGCTTGGGATTGTGGGGATAAAGGTGTGTGGTGAGAGAGATCTGACAGTGTCATAAGCTTTTTTTTTTCTTTTAAATTTGATAGTTTCTCTAGTCAGTGGTCATGATATATATTTTCGTTATTTCTGCTTGTTCTTTCAAACTATATAATCACTACTAGTTCCACATACGGTCGGGGTTTGTGTTTGTTTGGAGGGTTAAAAAATACAAGCAAAATACCAAATTAACATTGATGGAAGTTGTGAGAAAAGATATGGGAAAATCTATAGCAACAAGAGAGGTAACCTTCAATAGGAATTTTTTGTGAAGGCGGCATTACGCTGACCCTCTTCATGCATTAGATTGGTCTTCATGCACGAGATTGGACTTCACTATTAGTTCCACATAGGGAATGGGTCACGTTTGTGTTGAAGGAAATAGAAAGAGGAGCAAAAGGCCTAATTAATATGGGTGTAACATATGGAAAAAATAATGGAAAAGATTGTAGTGACAATGGGGGTAACCTTCAATAGCAATAATCAGTAAA
This sequence comes from Chamaelirium japonicum, assembly GCA_947650365.1. Lineage (NCBI taxonomy): Eukaryota > Viridiplantae > Streptophyta > Magnoliopsida > Liliales > Melanthiaceae > Chamaelirium > Chamaelirium japonicum. Next base: position 30,988,405 of record OX393560.1, read on the forward strand.
GAAGGATTCATACTTCATAGTACCCCAAATATTTGGCACAAAACTTGATGGTTATAAGTACGATTAAAGTTCCGCTATGAAAATGATAGACCTGGACAGAGTAACTCTACAATAAATGAGAAATTACCACTTCTTTGTTGTTGGGTGTGTCGAGAATGTTACAAGGGCTTTACTACAAAAAGAGTCCAACTGGTATGAGACAATAACCACTGAAGATGGGAACAATAAATGGGTCAACTGGTATTGACAAATACTTGTAGATGAAATATCTTACATTCAAATCCTTGTTGTCTTGGGCCCCTCGTGGGGCGTGCTACATAAAAAAGTAAAATATGATTTTATATGAGATGTCCGGAAACTCTTGCCAACTGGCTTAGTGTATCTCTGGGGTTGGCATTCCCTATATCGGCGTTATGATTCAATTTAATTATTCTTTGGTTCCTATTTCTGTGGTTATTTTGTTGTACACCATGCAATCAATGTGTGCGCTTATGTGTTTCTGTATCTATAAATGTGCACACACATACCCCCCCATCCTCCTCCTACTATTTGTTGTATTAGCCTCCTTAAAATCATGTAGATTGAATAGCTAATGGCGTTCAATCAAGGCAACTTGCTTAATTGCACAAAGAAACATTGTAAATCAACAATGGCTTGATAAGTTCTTGGTGGAGTCTTAAGGACTGTAGTCAATGGAAGTCATGTTTTGTTAAATAAGCACTGCATCTGTGGCGATATGGCAGCGATTGTTACCTTAGCGAGAAGCTTGCTAGCATGTCATGCCTCGTCGGTTTCTACTTCCAATTTTACATGATTCTTTCGGTGCTTGATTTTTCGTTGTGCTCAAATAATGTGTTGACTTGTAGGATCCTTGTCGGCCAGGGGTCAGAGATGCTGTACAGTTATGCATTAACGCTGGTGTCAAGGTACTCTCAGACAACCTTTATATGAGAAGATTCAATATATTAATATTGCCATGTGTTCTAGGATTATTGTGCAGTTCAATTTTTCATATAGATGTACCCTTCGTTTGCCTGATGAGGATTTATAATATGCCCTATTATGTTGGTTAAATTTATGGTCATTTGGAGTTTTGACGCAGAAAGCTTGGCCTCACATATTGCACTGTATCTTCTGATTCTTGTTTAAGGACCGCTTTTCATGTTTTATAGTTTCATTTCAGGACCTATGCAGTCTGTATAATTGAGCTGAAATAGAGAATTAAGTTTTGTCTTGTTTTAGGTTTTTTTTTTTAAGGAGTTAGCGCTATAAGGAGTTCCTATTTAAGGTCTGATACAGAAACTGGATTGGAGAAGATCTTTTCTGTTAACCAAGTTGTTGAATTGTTCTGAGTCCCTTCATTTCTTCTACCTTGACGCAGAAAGCTTGGCCTCACATATTCCGCTATACTTTCTGATTCTTGTTTAAGGTCTGCTTTTCATGTTTTATAGTTTCATTTCAGGACTTATGATGTCCGTATAATTGACCTGAAAAAGTGAATTAAGTTTTGTCTGACTTGTTATAACTTTTTTTTTTTCACTTAGCAGTCTTTGTTAGCGCTACAAGGAGCTCCTATTTAATGTCCGTTCTGAAACTGGATAGGAGAAGATCTGTTCTCTTAACCAAGTTGTTGGATTGTTCGAGTCCCTTCATTTCTTGAATTTTTTCTACCTTGGTGCCATGTCCAAGGAGTCCTCTTCTTTAAGTAATGTAGTCGATATCCAGTACAGAACTTGAATATATTGCATGCGGCAGTGATAATTTAATGGACCATAAACAGTTCTGGTCAACCACACTTCCCATTCATAGGTAGCTAGGTATGCTCAACTTTATTTACTTTTAACTGGTTTCATATCTCGTAAAATATTAAAAGAAATGCTGATACCTCATAGTATCTCACAGAAAGGATCGGAAAAATGATTGTGGGTGACCGTGTCTTGTCTTTCTATTTTTGTCACTTGGTTTTGGGGCACCGGGGGTGGTCTTCAGTTTAGTTGGACTATGATAGCGGGTGCCAATGAGGGTTTGACAGGCCTTATTTTCCTTCCAAGTGATAAATGTTCTCTATAGAACATTTCTTCTTCTGAAGCAGCATCAGCATTTTTGGAAACTAAAGAAGTGAAACATAGTTAAAGGTACTTTTTGGGCTCCTTTTGCTAGTTATGCATGAATACCTAAATAGAAGTTTCCATGTTGTCTTCAAACTGTTTCATTCATTTGTTTATCCGAAAGACGTTAGAACTTAGAAGCGGTGTGTGTGTGTGTGTGTGTTCGGTCTAGACCCCCTACCAGATTATTGATAGAAAGGAAGGTACATGCCAACTAGAGGAAGTTAGTCCTAAGATTTGGGAGAAAGAGAAAAAATTATGAGTTTTTCGAGATAACTAGGTCAAGGGGTGCTTTGCTCTTCTCTGGAAGGACTCGCTTCTAGGTGTTGGAAACGACGTCTTGGGAATTGCCTCTCATTATTACCTTTGCGCCTAAAAATTCCATTGATCCTCTCCTTCCAGAGGCATCAACAGACTGTTGTGAATTTTCCAGGTAGATCTCCACTTACGCGGGACTCTTTTGGATCTTCATGTAGTCTAAAGCAAAAGAATGGTTGCAAGTCGCCCTTTTAGGTGTAGATGGTTCATGAGGAAAGTCCAGATATTTCTGCTAGACTGGCATTTGCAAAGGTGATGGGTCAATTATTCATTGGAACTGTCACAGAACCCTCATGATAGGTCTGGCAAGTTCAGGTGTTAGTTTCCTAAAGTCAGCTCTATTGAGGATCTTGTTGTAGATATCCAGCCGAATAAAGATCCTAGCCTTTAGTGGACCTTTAGCCTTCCAAAGTGCATTGGTTATTAGCAGACAACTCCTGCATGCATGAAAAGCGGTAGAAGGAGCAAACGAAGAAGTGAAATTCCATCTCCATTGACCATATCCGCAATGTCAAATATGGGAATGTTGGATAGAATGCTGAGCAGGTTATCCAATGTGCAATTGAATGTGTTGGAACGATTCTTCTGAAAATTGGCTACACGACAAGGTTGTTAATTTTGATGGTGCATTAAGGGTAGACTGTTACAGAAGGGTACTAGGCGATACAGAAGAGGTCTTGGAAGAGCACACTAAGGGGTCGTTGCCGAGCCAAATGTCTTTTCAAAAGAGGTTGTTCTTCCCATCGTCTAGGATCGGGAGGTAACACATTTGAATAAGCCTTTCACTTGGAGGACACCCCTCAAAAAGGAGATCTTACCCGAAGTTCTACAGTGCACTTGGGTTGCCGATAATCTATGAAGCACGGGTACGGATACTGGTACGGGTACAATACATGTACGCCAATATGACAAAACCTTAAAAAAGTATGGTACGGGTATGGCGGGGTACCTATATAAAAAAATATATTTTTTTATAATTTTAGTATAATATCAATAATATTTTTTTTAATTTAGTATAGTTAAAAAGGAACAAAAAATTAAAAATTGTTTGTATCTTAATTTTTTATTTTTTGGATTTTTTTTCTAAATTTTTAAATTTTTCTAATTGTTTTCTAATTTTTTGTACCAGAATCCGTACCCATGCCGTACCGGCACCATAACCATGCCGTACCGACGCTGTGCCAAAATTGGGGTACTCGTACCCGATTTAAAACAACATATCGGGTAAGAGAATTGTCGTACTTGTACCCGATACTCATACGGTAGTCCTTTCGAAGTATGCGTACTTCACAGCCGATAATCTCCCGAGTATTTGCCTTTGATCACTGTTCTCCTGCTGTAACCTTGGTTGACTTATAGTCGCAATGTTTTGTTGAAGTTCCAAAAGTTGAGCACTCCTAATCCAATATGGTTTCTAGATTTGGAGGTACAGTTCCACCTCATGAGGTGGTAGGAGTCAGAAGGGTTGTCCGGACCTCCCTACAGGAAAGAGGTTTGAATGTGATCTATCCTCCTGAGTATCCGGTTTAGACAAAATAGAAAGCTAGATAGTAAGATGGAATCTAGGAGAGGATCACACAATTAAAGTGATAAAAATTAACCTCCCTTCTATAAAAAGATGGTTCACTTTCCACCCTTTTAATCGCTTCTCTACCTTCTCAATTACCTTGAACAAATCTTCTTTTGCGTAGTTCTGGTCGTTGATTGGGAGGCCCATGCACTTGATGTGGGGTTTTGCCAAAGAACAGTTGAGTAGACATGCATGCTTCTTGCCCTTATCTTGACCCTCCTCTTGGTAGTTAAAAGAGATTTTGGCAAAGTGATCTGGAGATCTGTGGGGAGTTCTACTGCATAAAAAATAAATTTCATGCAATAATCTAGTTTTCAACAATTTCGTAGAAAAGAAGGGTATCGTCTGCAAAATGGAGGTTGGTGATATGCTAGGAGTTTCTATTAATGCCTCCGATGAAGTCCTCTAGACCATCATTTGATGATAGAGTCAAAGGCATCCACTGATAGGATGAAATAGGTTGGGAGCCCTATTTGAGGCTTCTCTAATCTCCCCATCTTGAAGTGAGCCCAAAGACCCCATTGATTAAACATGATAATTTGGAGGAAAATATAATGTTCCAACTCAAATGAATCCTTTTGTTAAGGGGAAACCTTCGCCTTGAGGCTGTCCAAGAGGAAGTCTTAGTGTATTATGTCGCCAGTTTGAGCAAAGTGCCTTCTTTCTTCGTCTCTTTGAGTGGTAGATCACTTCCTATGGGGTGGCCACACTCTTGAGGATGAGACACCCTTTGATGAAGGCCGATTGGGAGTTGTAAACGAACTCTCCAAAGGATAAGCGTTTATTGGCACTTTACTGGCCCTCTGGTGCAAGATTCGAATTTGAACTTGCTTGAAAGGGGTAACGTTGCAAAACCAAGTAGAAAGAAAAGGTGCGATTGTCTCTTATTTGTTCCATACCCGAAGACCGAGTTGGATACTTGTTCGGACTTTATAGATCTTACCTTGCAAGCATAAGACGAAAGAAAAGAAAAGATTATCTGTTGGTTTCATACTGGAGACCGAGTCGTAAACAAGTTTTGCCTCACACCAAGGTTGACTTTGAAGACCTTTCCATTCATGGTTGCATCGGTTTCATGAAAATAGATCTTACCCCCTCATCTGCATTATCACATCATCTTTGCTCGCATGACAATGGTGTTAGAGGGTTGGTGGCATCTATATTGGGACTTCTGATAAGAGATATGGGAACCTACAGAGAATTTCGTACATCAAATTGCATGCTTGACATTCAAATTTTGTGTGTGCATGTGCGTGCATGTGTGCTTATGGAGAGAGAAGCAGAAAGAGTCGTTGACGATGCAGGAATTTCTGCATAGAATGAAAGAAATGTGAAAGTAAAATTGATTTTGGTGGAGAGGAAGAAGTGGACAGTTGGGATATGTGGTGTGTTGAGTTTTTTGTTTTTTATTTATCTTGGAAAGTAAATACAAGCAACAATTTTAGGTGGGAAACCTCAATAAATGATTCACTCAATTTGGGAAAAGGAGCTACCTCACATTCTATTTTTCTTTTTTACTCAAACTTCATTATAATTAGATTCACATAAAGAAATGAATAGATTGGAACTGAACTCTCTTACATCCATCTGAAGACTGCATGAACAGTACATCTTTTGATTTTGTTTTTGTAATTAATGATAAGACTTGTTCCCTAATTTCATGTGCTTAAGCCGCGTAACCAATATGGTTGGTCTTCCAACGACAAACTGGCCTTCTATGTTTCCTTCTAGGCCCCTCTTCTGCCAAAATGGCTTGATCAGGTTTCAGCAAAATATTACAGGGTTGACAACTGATGAAATTTTGTGTCAGAAAGGTCTTCTCCTAGGTCCTTATAAATGGTTTTTGTTATCGTACTTCCGAAGATTGTAGACCTGGGTCACCTGACGAATTTTCAGTCTTATCAATTGATAATAATTGATGCTAGAAGTTTCTATAATCTTGCTGTTGATGTTCCATGTAAGGTTCTAACTTCAGCTGGTAGTTTATCAATATATAGGTACGTATGGTAACTGGTGATAATCTTCGAACTGCTAAAGCCATTGCTTTGGAGTGTGGAATACTTGATTCAGAAGCTGCTGCTGAAGAGCCAACTCTTATAGAGGGACAATCGTTCCGTGTCATGTCCGAGAAAGCAAGAGAAGCCATTGCTGACAAAATATCCGTATGATGATAGCTACTGGCTTCTTTTAATTTAGATTTAAATTGAATCATTCCCTGAAATTTCATAACAAAATACTGCAGCATTAAATATTTTAGCACATCCATAATTAGCTGATTAAATAATAATTGGTATGAGTTTTCTAAGGTAAATGTGTTTTTTTTTTTTTTTGAAATTTATAAACCATGATAAACCTTCATTTTGTTCCCACTTCCTGATGCTCCCAATACTTACCCTTCTATCATTGTGTCTATGCCATTGTCGTAATTTATGATACTCATAACTCAACAAGTATTTTATCATATTTGAACTCGTTACTTTTGAGCCAAAGTAGGATTTCCTCGAATGTAATAACTAAATTTATTTATACTTTAAACTTTAAGGCTCATATGATTAATACCATATGCCCAAACGTTATAAGTGTTAAATACACCAATAATTTACTATGTATTAACCCTAGAAAACCATCTGACCATGCAAACTGCTGCCTCAGTTTCCAAGCTTCTCAGATGGTTGACACTTACTGTTATTCTCCTGCTTACACTGTAACTAGATGCATGTTGCATTGCATGTCGCAATATTTTCTTTTATGATGGTGGTGGTGGCTTTTTTTAATTTTTTTGTTCTTGTTCTGTATGTAAGTCAGGATTGAGATATCTGTTTCTTATGTGAAAATTTGTTTATAGGTGATGGGAAGGTCTTCTCCCAATGACAAACTTTTACTTGTCCAAGCATTAAGAAGAAAAGGTCATGTGGTTGCTGTTACTGGAGATGGCACTAATGATGCTCCTGCATTACATGAGGTTTTGTATAGTTGTATGCTTTTCCTTTCAGATCATATGCAATGATCTCTAGGTGTTATTATAACATGTGCAATCTACTTATTCACCAATAATTTGGTTTTTAGGCGGATATTGGTCTTGCAATGGGAATTCAGGGAACAGAAGTTGCGAAAGAAAGTTCAGACATCATTATCCTTGATGACAACTTTGCATCAGTTGTAAAGGTTAGGCTACATACGAAGTCATTTTGTTACACTCAATGCTGCCAAGTTGATGATCTGAATATGAGTGACTTTATTATGTTAGGTTGTCCGCTGGGGTCGTTCAGTATATGCAAATATTCAGAAATTTATCCAGTTCCAGCTCACCGTCAATGTCGCAGCGCTTGTAATTAATGTTGTTGCTGCTTGTTCATCTGGCAATGTTCCCTTGAATGCTGTTCAGGTTGGATATGGAATTCTTTGTCTAGTCTGGTTCAGGATTATAAGTTCTGAGTCGACCAAAAGAGCATCTAAAAAAACATCAACCCTAGTTTCGATATGAAATTCTTTCTCTAGTTTGGTTCAGCTTATTCTTTTTTGTCCTTTCTGAGGTTACGTCTCAGATGCTCTGTCTAAAACTTTTTCTCATCGGTTTGCATGTTTGTCTCTATATCTTTGTTTGGCCATATGATGTTGACCCACCTTTTTCTTGTCGGAACAGCTTCTTTGGGTTAACCTTATCATGGATACTCTTGGAGCACTTGCATTGGCAACTGAACCACCAACAGATCACCTTATGAGGAGACCACCTGTTGGTCGGAGGTTAGATGTTTCTTTTTGTTTTTTAAGTTTATATTTGCAGGAAATTTTTTTCAGAGGTTTGGTGAAGTTGCTAGTTGAATGTTTGTTTGCCTTCCATATAGTCAGTAACTCCTGCTTAGTTCCATTTTGATTTTCTTCCCGTAAACATCTATTCTCGTTCAAGTTTTTCCATTTCTGTAGTGAAGAAGTTTTTGGGCAAGGTGCATCTGAAAATATCCAAAAGACTACACAGATTCCGTAGATATATGACCTTACTCAGATTCCGTAGATATATGACCTTACTCAATGTACTGTCATTTGTGAGAATTTAGAAAATGTAGAATACTGAGTTGCTGAGTGGCTGTTTGGCATTGTTCCCAAGGATCGTTCCATTTTTCCTGCCTATGCATTTTTCAAAAAAAATATATATAAGCAGGAACATCGGAATGATCTTGGGTAATGATGCCAAAAACCTCATGAGTTACTAGTCTTCCAACCAGATAGATCTTATCGAAAGGAATTCTGCTAGATTTGATAGACACTAGTCTGTATCCCGCTGTGTAACATGTGTTATAAGTATCCATGATATATGGTGACTCTAGGACATCTATATCGACATATGCATGTCTAAATTTGCTATCAATTGGAAGTGATTGCTAAAAGGAGTTGCACAAGTCGTGAACAGTACTAGCTAGTCATACTGATGCTTTATAATGAACTCCCACTTGAAGATTATACAACAGCAAATTGGCAATATACTTGCATGTATAGTACTCCCTGGTTGCATGAGCTGAAACTGCATAACCAACGTAAGTCTCACTACCTACCAACTAGTATTTTAGGTCTCATGGCAGCTGCCTCTCTTGCCAAGTTGCCTTCGTCGGATTTGAGGTTGATCGTCGGTAGGAAATTACTTGTCAATATTTTGTGGAGTTTTTGTAATTAGAGTTGTGCTTTAGAGTCGACCCTATCTTTATGTGTTAAGACTTGGATGCTGCTACTGGTGATGTTTGTCACATGCATATCCAAGTATACAAGTACAACTAACTCACCCACCCACACACACCCCCCCCCCCCCCCCCACACACACACACCAAGGTTCTAAAAAGCGCTAGACACTAGTTAGGCGGTGGGGGGCCGCCTAGCGCCTAGGCGGGGCCTAGGTGTTTTGCCTTTTTTTAATTATTTTGATATTATAATATATATATATATATATATATATATGTTTAAAAATTAATATAAGTTCAAGATTATCCTAAACCATTATTTTAAAGAACAAGTATATAATCATAATTCAAGATTGAGTGATTAACAAGAACAAAAGAAAACTGTCCGCCTGGCCCGCCTAGCTAGCCTTAGCCCGCCTGGCTAGCCTCAGCCCACCTGGGCCGCCTGGCTAGCCTCAGCCCGCCTGGCCAGCCTAGCTCCGCCTAGACGGCCGCCTTGCCCCGCCTAGCTCCGCCTGGGAGCTTGGCCGATTTTCTGGAACGCCTAGGGCCTAGGAGAGGCGGTGGGGGGCCGCCTAGCGCCTAGGCGGCTGCCTGGGCTGCTTTTTAGAACACTGACACACACACACACACACACACACACACACACACACACACACACATATATATATATATATATATATATATATATATATATATATATATATATATATATATATATATATATATATATATATATATATATATATATATATATATATGCTCGGGTTTCTATAACAGTGTCTTAGGGACGCCCTATGACATATAATGATTATGCAAAACATGGCATTTAGAATTTACTGATTTTTTTTTATGAGGATATACACCTTACCTTAGATAGAATATCCACAAAATCAGTACATTTTAAAACTTCTAGGGGCATTAAATGCTAGAAGCTTTATCAACCATCCATTTTAACCGTTAATTTGAAAAGCAAATTTGATGCACCTAGAAGCTAATCTAATAATAAGTAAAGCATAAAATTTTGAAATAGAACAAGTTCTTGTATGTACTTTATATCAAGAGAAACAGACTGGGAACATGTGAGATATTAAGTTTTTTGTTTTTTTTAGAAGCATATGATAAACATGCTTTTGGATCACATACTCATAATAATACTTGATACACTAGGCAGGGAAGATCGAATATATTGGGTTTATGTAGCTAGACTTGGAAAACAGGTAGGATTTAAGGAAAACTTTTGCGATGTCTTCGAATGCTGGAAGATGGATTTGTTGATTTTGGTAATACCTGAATTCTCGATTATTAGTTCTGACTAACCATTATCCCATGTGATGAGGTGGGTCTCTTTAGAGGAATTCGACACAAATCCCTCATTCCTTCATTCCTATATTTGGCATATTATTCAATAAAGTTTTCCCTTAAACTATAAAAGAGAATTGTTTGAAGTTTCTGTTTTCAGTACTAATCAAAGAGTTAATCTAGTCAGTGGTCAAGGAGGCTAGATGATGCCTAGACGACTAAGCTTGTCTAGGCGAGGCCTAGGTGATGGAAATTTTATTTAATACGTATAATGAGAAAGTAAGAAGCAAACAAAGATCTCATAGAAATAGATAGAGATGTACATGAAGCGACAAATGAGGGAGTACAGAGAAGGATTAGATAGAGAGGGAGAGAACAAAAAAAAAAGAAAATAATCCAACACGATGTCGACGGAGCCCGCCGGTAGTTTTTGGTGGTTGTCAGTAGCCAGTGGTTGCCGGTGGACGTCCTTACCTCTTGCTTCTCACTGTCCTCTGTTTTTCTGCGCAGGGCACAAGTTCAAGGGGGAAACTGTGGGAAGAGTCGGAGTTATAAGTACCGTCCGCCTAGGCGATTTTGGACGAAATCGGCTAGGTGACCGCCTTAACATCCAATCTAGCCATAATTCTTGTGGCGGAAGTTTATCACCTAGGCACTCGTTCTTTCCTTAGAGAAACCTTTGTTTTTTAGAGATGTAACGTAGTTATAGTTCTTGTGGATCCTTGTACTAGTTGCACTACAAGGTTTGTTGGTTTTTCTGGATGTTGTACCCATTTCTTACTGCACTAGATGGAAATCATCCCGTGCTATCCAACAGTTCAATTATCAAGTAGAAACTATTCCAGTCTAGTAGCAGCATGCCTGCAACCTATTTGCTTGGATGTACTTCATTTATTTGTTTGCATCCATTTTACAAGCTGCTTCTGAATAGACTTATAGGGTGTGGGGGTGGAGGTGGGTTGGGTGGGGGTGTTCGCGAAAGTAGACTCCAAATATCTAATTACTGCATGGTGGTTCTCTGCATATTCCATTTATCGTGCTTGGATAAATGTGTGGTTGGGCGGAATCACTACATGGACTCTTTATCAAATGATATGTATTGCAATGACATTTTTATACCTTAATCTTGGTCTCCATTTAATGGATTTTCTCAACATTTTGAATGGCAATTGAAGCTTTTTTTTTTTTCTTTCTTTAAAGATTATGTCAAGTCTTTTAACATCATTTAATGGATTTTCTTTCTTTTGCTTTTTTTTTTTTTTTTGAATAAAGCTTGCTGATGACTTTCCTCTATGTGCTCTTAGGGAACCACTTATCACAAATATCATGTGGAGAAATTTATTTGTACAGGTATATTTGTTTCATGTATCCTGATCTATTTCCAACCTGCACTCCTTTTGTGGACTTGTATGTTTTATGGACTGATTAAGTATCGTAGTTGGGTACGAGCAACTGCAGGCTTTATATCAAGTGGTGATCCTCCTATTGCTTAACTTTGGTGGGAGGAGCATTCTGCATTTGAAGAATCATACCCGAGCACATGCAGACAAAGTGAAAAATACCTTCATATTTAATACCTTTGTTCTTTGTCAAGTACGTATCTGAACCAGCAGCCTGATAAGATTTGTTATATTAATGTTTTCTTAAAACCATTCTTCTCAAAACTTCTCATGGTATCATGCTTTCCAAGTTAGTGATTCTAGATGCAACTTATTGGTTCAGATATTCAACGAGTTCAACGCTCGGAAACCGGATGAGATGAATGTTTTCAGGGGAGTTATAAAGAATCGGCTCTTCATGGGGATAATCGGAATAACTATTCTATTTCAGGTGCTTGCTAATTTATGATTCCGTCTTTGGTCATGCATGCATCGATCTTTCTCTTGTTGGTTCCCGACCTCCCTCTTATGATTGATTCCCATGCGGAAAGGTTCTGATTATCGAGTTTCTCGGGAAGTTTACTTCGACCGTCAAGCTTAGCTGGAATCTGTGGCTGGTTTCCATTGCTATTGGTTTCGTAAGGTATGCTGTCGGGTTGTTTCTTCAGTAACATTTGCCATCAATGTTGGGTTGTTTGATGGATCACAGTTCTTCTATATTAAATTGAGAGCTGCTATTTGAACATACAAGGGGACATTTGCTGACATAATGCCAATAGGGGGGGGACATCGGCCATCGCACCGAGCGTGACTGATGCCCCCCCTACATTGGCATTATGTCCACGAGCATGTAAAATGTATTTTTCAAATATCATTTTCCTAATAAATTGAAAACTGATATGACGGAATTAAGAGGTTTGTCACGTGATTTCAGTATTTTGGGATTTCACGAACTGTGAAAGTTTGACAATGGGAGACCTGCATTTCTTCTTCAATAATTGTAGCTAATCTCACTGCTTATTCCTCTGTGCTTCCTCAGCTGGCCTTTAGCTCTTCTTGGAAAGCTCATCCCAGTTCCCCAACGGCCGCTTGCTGACTATTTCGGGAGATGTCCTTGCTGGCGAAATCGACTTTCTGGTTTCTTTCCTTCCCCCACTTCCATTAGTAGATAGATGCCTGATGCATTGAACGATCAGAGCCGCTCATGACGTTTCTGCCCCCATCTTGCAGATGATGGGACGGAGGGGCAAGGGAACTCCACTGCTCAGAGGTAGCTTTGCCTGGATCCGAGAGAGCTCAACTGACTGATACGGTACAGCAAAATGTTAGATATCTGAACCTGTAATTACACTAATCGACCTTGTCATATGATGTGATCAGCGAGATCGAAGGTAGTATCTTTGATGACTAACCAACATGGTGAAGGGTATTACTGTCCACAAGTTCTCATCTTAGACTATCACTTTGGCTTTGGATTCATTTTGCCCAAATCTGTTGGCTTATAAATATAAAAAAAATTCTGGACTGAGCGAAGATGATGTCCTTAAGTGGCTGAGTTTTTTAGTAAACTGCTACAAGCTTAAGTTTCTATTTGTTTGATTGCGATCCTCGTGCCTAAATATATTTGGTGTCATGGGATGAATCTCATACTGGAAGTTTATGGCTTTCGATGATCAGGCGCCTTAAAATTCTGTCATGCCTGTATTTTGATGAGGGCATTTGAGTAATGTGTTAGTCTTTCGACAAGAAAGTGGATTCACTGATATTTTATCATCTTTACATGTTTTCAATAATCTGATTTTTTATTATCAGAATTTATCATTTGTGGATTTATGTAGTATTGCTGGAGGAAGTATCCCTTCTCTTCTATTCTCCTTCTGGTGGATGGTGTTGGTTGCCAAGGCTCGGGGGAGATGTTGATGGCTTGTTGCTTGGGCTTTGAGTCGAGCTTCTGGAAGGATAGACTCTTAGAATGGATGCCCCCAATTGAAGTTCTTCGTCTGGCTGATAAGAGGTGAGCAGAGGAAGAGGTCGGAGTAAAGGAAGAGTCAAGATCGTAGTGGAAGTGTTCTCGTTTATTTATATCGTGTGATAAGTACTTGTACAAGGTTACAAGGATTTATTAGCCCTTTCTTCTATGCCACCCCTCTTCTTTTTATAGTAAATACCTGAGAGAGCTGAGTGTCTGTTCTTCTGCTGAGAGGGATGCTTTCCCATATGGGGCGGTGGAGACCTTCCAATTCGGTTGTGACACCTGTTACCTCACATGCGGTGGTGTGTATTATGCCAATTACATCGAGACAACTATCTTCTATACTTAGGTCGGTGTGAGCTGGTTCGCTCGTTGTTGTGAGGTTAACCTGCTAGCGTGAGGTGGATGAAGGGTAGCCTCTTTGCTTTAGGAAGAACTCTTGAATGGCTTCTTTGATTTAGGAAGAAAGTCTTTGGCGTGCTCCCTTCTTTGAAGGGGTGGATTGGTTCTGCTATAGGAAGGGGGTGAGGGGTTTACCTACCTTTCCCCCTGCTAATTTGTCGAAGTCCTTCTGTTTAAGAAACGATACATGTTATTCCTTCGAACAGACTGATGTATGGTGTTACTTAGGTTCGTTTAGCTATTCTCTTGGTGAGGTGGTAGATGTTCTAACCCTTGTCCGCCCTAACTCGGTTTTGAGGTATATTCTTCCTAAATACTTTTTATATGTAGGATGATGAGTGAAGGGGATGAGTGTTTGGACATGTAGATTGCCGAGTGAGGGGGTAGTCTTTAGCTCTTCAAGATCTCTTCTTTTCTGAAGGCTTCAATGTTAATGTCGACTGAGGGGATGGATATTTTATCTACCCACAATTTTTCTCTTGTGGTTCGTCGAGACAAGTGTTTTCTCAGTGTATCACAATGCTCGTAAGAGGCGGCTCGGGTTTGGATATGGGGGTTTATCTTCCACACTTGAAGGGTAGCCTTTGTAGATGTGGTTATTTCTCCTAGAGAGGGTCGGAAGACCCAAAAGATAGCTTCGTCTACCCATTAGATGGGTTCGAATACGTAGATGGCTTCGTATGCCAGCTTAGCGGGTTCGGACTCGTAGATTGCTTCGTCTTCTAGCTGGGCGGGTTCGGACCCGTAGATGGCTTTGTTTTTCAGCTGGGTGGGTTTGAAGCCGTAGATGGTTTTGTTTGCCAGCTGGGTGGGTTCGGACCTGTAGATGGCTTCGTCGACCACACGAGGCACTACCACCCTCGCCCTGAGGGTGGACCCTAGGATTCTAACATTAAAGAATATACAACCACATCAATCGAGAGGGATGGGGAAACTAGACCCAAATCAAGCAATTGATAGGTCTAGTTGAAGGTCTCAAGGGCATGCACGAAGATCGCAAAGAATAAGGGTAGGGTAGAATAAAAAAACTTGCATGAGATGAATCCCTTGAAGTAAAGAGGAGGGGGGAGGAAAATACTCATTTGTTTTCTCTTGGAGGCTCAAATCCAATTCCAAAAACTAGTTCTCAACCTTACCCTAAGACTATATATAGTGTATGCAGCCAAGCAAGGATGCAGTGCATACCGTTTAACGAGGCGGTCGGGGATCCCGGCTTGGGGTTCGGACTGCAGACTCAACTTTTTATGGGGTGTTTGGCATCGATCCAGAACTGGCTATTTCTATTCCCGATTTCGGATTTCAAAATTAATGGCTAGTATTTATTCTGGTGGAATGAAGAGTTAGAAAGGTGATTTTATTGTTTCGCGTGATTCTTGTTATAATCCGAGACCCTCTTGTAGCAGAAGGAGCGAAAAGAAACACGACGAGTGAGGAACTTCCACGGAGAAAACGATGGCTCACCACCACCGAGAAGACGAAACAAAAGAGCAAAGCAAACAAAGCAATTACACACGATATCCGGCAACGACGATTAATGGATTCACTATTGTGGAAATAACTTAGTACAAGATCTTTCTCTCCCAATCCTGTACAAAACCTACAAAGAGAAGTCCACCCACAAGAAACTAGATACCGCAACCCTCTCATCCCGAGAAACAAGAGAAAACCCTTCTCGAAGCCTGCAAACCTCATTAGATCGCTCTCCCTCTCCCTTGGTGATGATTATCCTCTCTTATAGCTTCTTCTGTTCTCCTAGGTTCATCCTAGGTCTTCCCTTTTATAGGCATATATTTCATTTCTCCTAGCCTAGTTTCGTCCTAGGTCTTCCCTTTTATGGTGCCGTCGGCCGCCACCATAGTCCGACGAGGTGGACGGCGACGGACAACGGTCTGACAAGAGCGGCCAGCGACGGGTGGCGGCCGAGTCGGCCGACGATGGTACGACGACAAGCAACGACCAACAGGCGGCAGTCGGCAGTAGGTGGTGAGGGTGGTGGTGGTGGCTCGCAGGTGGCGAGGGTGGTGGGTCTCTCTCTCTCTCTCTCTCTCTCTCTCTCTCTCTCTCTCTCTCTCTCTCTCTCTCTCTCTCTCTCTCCTTTGGACTTGTGAAAAAAGAGGTGGAATTGGGTGCCCTTTTATAGGGTTTTTTCAAGAATACCAAGAGTTGGGATGTTTTAATACATAAAATTCTTTTAAACAAAGCTTTAATATATCAGTTTGGAATCTTAAGGGTCTACTTGGCTCAAAGAAACCGAAAGCCTTTTGGTTGACTAGTTTACTATGGTCTTAAAAGATACAATATTGGATCTTTAAAGATTAGTTAAAACAGGCCAGCTATTAGATGGTTAAGCCGTAACTGTTTTTGAATTTTTAAGTGACCCGTAGTTAAATGGCTAAAGTGTGTACTATCATTTGGGTTCTCTGGCTTGAGAGAAACAATCGAATTTTCAATGGCAAGACTTCGGAGACGGAGCATCTTTATAGATCAGTGTCGTCGATCTTCAGAACTTGTATTATTCCATGGAATCGGAAGTTCGGGTTGGAGGCTAATACCTTTTCTAATAGAATTTCTTTTTGATTTTTAATATAACTGGTCGAGGGCTGCCTAACCCTCCCTCCTCTCGGAGGGGTTCTCAAAAAAAAAAAAAAAACCCGTCTCGGTGAACCGGATATAATGGGGTGGTCTGATTTTTGATTTGAGCCACCCTTGTTTTGGTTTTGCTTGATAAAATAATTTTACTCAATTGTAATGTCAGGGGTATTACACATGTTCATTTGTCCAATGTCCAGGGTAAATGGATTTTCAAGATTACTTTTTTCCTAGTTTAGTAGCACATTAGAGCCCCACCAAAATTGGTTCGACATTAAATGCCCACCACGGACTAGACATTATTTGCTCGAGGGATCTATGCAAATGTCCGAATATCCTAATTTGTCCAACATAAAAAAATATGTGATATTTAATTTCCTAAGCCATCATTGTTCATGTCCATAAATGCCTTAAGCAAACGAATTTTCCATCCCATTTACGTCTCGCCAAAATAACGGATCATTAGTGGAGAATATCAATTTACTGTTTTTTTTTTTGAAGGAACCATCATAATGGTCAGTACATCACCTCTTAGTACACCGAGACAAGATAGACCAAGGATCGAAACTAGCCATAGAAGCGAGAAAAATATCCTTATTTTTAATAACCCTATAAGTAGGAAAGCTCGCCACTAAAATGAGTTGAAATTTACTTTTTTAACTCCTCCACACTTAAGCAGTATATGCAAAACTAGATTTTAAATAAGGATGAAATTAATATGTATTTTTGGATTTTTATGATACTGTGCAAAATTGTTTGTTCCCTATTGAAAGGAAAGATTTAGATTAACAAAACTAAACTTCAGGGTAGGTCATTCAAAATATTTCAAAAGTAAAGGAAAATGGATGTATTTATTATAAGTGTAATTTTTTTATTTTTTTTTTCAAAGATATATTTATAAATTACCCTCCTTTTCTTATCACATAAGTGGGCAGAAGCAATAGCTACTATGCAAAATGGTATTTTCGTCATAAGTGGGCAGCGAGTATGTATTTGTCGTTGTTTTACATTATAGAAGAGGGATACAAAAACAGCATCGACAATGCACAAGGGCATTTTTGTCATAAGTGATTAGAGTATATCATGGCCGTTGTTTTTGCATTGTACGATTGTGATCGCTATCGGTCTATTACTGGCGATTTTTACAACTAGAGTCAAGCCCATATTATAGCATGTCTGGCTCCATGCAGTTGGAGCGTGCACGTCAACACTGCACGACAATATCTGTTTGGTTCCGTGTAGTTCCCTCCAATGTGTACAGTTTGAACTATCGCTCGTCCGTTTTTCTATATAAAAGCCCACAATTGAAACACGATGTGAAAAACTGTATGTTCTAACTACATACGTTGCGATCTCATTGCATGTTGTTATTCGAACTACAGAAAACCAAACAGGTTGTTATTACAGTCTGACAAAACTGGGTCTCACCACTCGGGGTGGAGTCCATGTCCTCGACTCATGTGCATGACTATCCACCCTTCTCAGCACCACAAAGGGTGGGGCCTCACATCGGACGGCCATGATCAGTTAATTCTCCAAGAGGTTGACGAGTAATGCTATTTGAACAAGCTGGAGGGACAATCTGAGGGACAGTTGACACTCCAAGTGACCATGAGAGGTGGCTTCTCCTGATTGGCGGGACTATGGGCCCTAGAGGGATGCCGCCGCCACCACTGGTCTCATCCCAACACCGGCCGCCCACCAGTCGACGGGGCCGACGGGTGGCCGGTGGTGGTGGCATCCCCTTAGGGTTCATCCCATGGCCCATAGTCCCGCCAATCAGGGGACGCCACCTCTCCTGTTCACGTTGAGTGCCAGCAGCAGTTGTCTGATGGAAAAAAAACGCCGTTCCGTCATCCGCGGGGCGGCCGTTCCGGTGAGCCGCCCAGGTGGGGAGAGGGAGAGGCGGAGCAGCGGAGATAAGAGGGGGGAGTGAGGCCAGGCGTTACGGTTGACTTTTTCCCAGGTGGGTGACGTGTCGCGATGTCATCGCCAATCCGATCAGGCTTCCGTGTCCCGTCCCACGGTACATCCGTACGTACTATCGAAACCCCCCTCCCCTCCCAAGTCCCAACCTGCTCGGCTATATAAAGTCCCACACTGCCGTTTCGGTTTCCCCAACCCCCCTCAGAATCTTAAATACCCCCCCAAGAGTTAAATTATTCATTTTTGGCTCCTGGGTTTTGTTTTCTCCATTGATTCCTCTGTTGGTGAGAGGTGAGGAGGGCACCAGGGATTTATATGTGGAGATTAAACCCTTCTTTTTTTCTTTTTTTTTTTTTGATGTTTTTGACATTTATATTGGTTTTTTTCATTGATGTTTTGATGAAGGTCACGGATGAGGATGGAGGGGGTGAGGAAGAGGGCGGCGGCGGCGGCGGAGGAGGAGGCGGAGGCGACGGGGATGGAGAAGGCGCAGAGGGTGGATCTCAGCGGGATGTCCTTGGACATCCTACCAAACCCTTCTGTAAATCTCGCCGTGATCACCAAGCTCGACCTCTCCAACAACAATCTCGAGGTGGGGGAAATGGGTGTCTTCCACCCCTTTTTCTTGATGTTTTTCTCCTAATTAAGAGGGATTATGATCTTATTTATATCATCAAGGTTTCTGGGTCGATGCTAACTGGTTCATTCATGATTCATGCATGTATGCATGCATCCCATGCAACACAAGCTCTTTGGGTCATTTCGACATGCACCATGCATCACAACCAAAAAAAAAAAGGAAAATCACATAGATGATTTGAAATTTTCTAGATTTTCGTAAGCTTTGGTTTGTTTATGGTTTTAGATTTTAGGTTAAAAAGGCACATGGGTTATCTTGAGATGTTGATCCACTACATGGGTGGCATGGCATTTGGCAATCACATGGATAGGGATTTTTGTTTTTTGTTTTTTAATTTATGATAAAAGGGTATTTTTTTGGGTAAATTACACTTTGCCCCCCTGAAAGTTTAGCTCAAAAACACTTAGCCCCCATATAGTTAAAAAAAACTACATTTTAGCCCCCCTCCAATTCAGTTTTGATAAGATAAAAATTACAAAATGAGAAATCAAGTTGTTGACAAAAGGGGGAATTGTGCTAACATTTCAAACTTTAGGGAGTGATTTGGAACAAAATAAACGACAAGGGGGTTAAGTGTTTTTGAGCTAAACTTCACGGGGGCAAAGTGTAATTTACCCATTTATTTTCACTTCAAAAACATTTAGTGGGTATTTTAAAGAAAGAAGGCTTTTTTATGCTCTAATTCCTACATCCTAATCACTGATTAGAAATAGCAAGTGGGGCTTCAGTGTTGTTCTGTTTGTCTATTTGATCATGGGAGGCCTTTGACTATTGGGAGTTGAGCAAATTGGGCTCTTGTGTTGCTCTCCTTTGTTTATTGATGGAAGTTTTTGCTTCCAACTGAATCCACAGCTATGAATTGTTTCCTATTGTATTGTCAACTGCTATGGGGTGGATTTTGATGTGGATATTCCTTTCCTGGATTCTATGTAGTGAATATTATTATATCTTTATGTGTATTGGGTATGATCTACATGTTGGTGGTGACTGGTGTGCAGATCATTCCGGAATCGCTGACGGCTAGGCTACTGAATGTGGTGGTGCTCGATGTGCACTCGAACCAGCTAAGGGTGCTACCCAACTCCATCGGCTGCCTCTCCAAGCTCAAGGTCCTGAATGTCTCCGGAAACCTTCTCGAGTCCCTCCCCAAGACCATTGAAGATTGCCGGTAAGCCACGGCGCTGCACTCAAACCTTTTTTCTTTCTTTTTCTTTTTCAAAAGACTGAAAGCAATGTAAGGTGTAGAAAAAAATTTGGTTTGAAAGCTTCAACTGTTGGGATTTAGTCCCACATCGGCTGGGAACGGGCAATGATCGTTCTCATGTACCCTCTAGTGGACCTCCCCTTACGACCCGGGTTTGGGGCATGAGGGTATCTACAAATGGTATGAGCCCAGATTGGCCGTGGAAGAGGGGTGTGTTTGCTTCCGCACCCCAGGCCTGCTTACAGGCGCTCGAGCCTCCCGAGCACCAATTAGTGCCTTAAACCCCTGTGATGAGGGGGAGTTGGCTTTGCCCCCAGGCCTTAGTGGGAGGGGGAGATTTGTTGGGATTTAGTCCCACATCGGCTGGGAATGGGCAATGATTATCCTCATATACCCTTTAATGGATCTCCCCTTACGACCTGGGTTTTGCGGCATGAGGGCATCTACATCAGCTCCATAAGTTATTATTTAAAAAATCACCCCATTATGAAATAAAAAGGGCAATCTTTCTGTAAGATTCTTTTGCTGCCCTTACGACCTTGGTTTTGTGGCGTGAGGGCATCTACATCAGCCCCATAAGTTATTATTAAAAAAATCACCCCATTATGAAATAAAAAGGGCAATCGTTCTGTAAGATTCTTTTGCTCCCACCCTTTCATCCACTTGCTTATTTCTTTGACCTCATTCACTACTTCCTTTTTCTTTCCCAGAAATTTTGGCAACTAACACCAATGGCCCCATCCATGGTGACTACCCTAGATGTTTTCATTTGAGTTTGTGAAGATGGAACCACTGTTTTAAAACTGCTGAGTCGGACCATGTCGACTCTACTCGTTAGATTTCGAGCTGAGTTATTTGG
Source organism: Chamaelirium japonicum (assembly GCA_947650365.1). Classification (NCBI taxonomy): domain Eukaryota; kingdom Viridiplantae; phylum Streptophyta; class Magnoliopsida; order Liliales; family Melanthiaceae; genus Chamaelirium; species Chamaelirium japonicum. Next base: position 31,009,344 of record OX393560.1, read on the forward strand.
CCGATCATACCAAGTTGGGATAAAAGTATAAAACTCGGCAAGTTGAACCGAGTTTAATGGCTTTCGAGTCGAGTCCGAGTTTCAAGTTTTTGAACCCTTGATGAAACTATTTATCGAAAGGATTTTTCTCATTAGTAATCTCTATTGCTTAATTTAAGACAACATTTGCAGTTTTTTGTTACACGAAAAAGTGGTCCTTGGAATTTTCTTTACTCGGGTGGGGGATGCTAGTGCTTTTTCTTTTAACTAAGAGGGCTTAGTGCCAATCTTTTCCCACAATTTAAAAGGAAAGGAGACAGGTCTGATGCAAATTGCATATCTTTTTAGTCATGGCTTTTAAGACATGGTATACTAATATAAATTATATTTGATAATACATGACTGAAGTAATTTATTTCACTTGATTGTAAACCAATGAATACTTTGAGATCCATAACATGAAACAAGCCCAATTGAAGTTTGTTGGCTTGAATAGCATTGCCCGGTGTCGATGGGTGAGTTTCTGCTTACACCCGTTTGTACCCCTATTTTTGTTTTAATCAAAGTAGCGTTCCTTAAATCTTGCGATGGAGAGTTAGAACCCAAAGATCCATTACATGACAGACTATTGCTTCTTAGCAACGTCTAACCAATGAATCAACAATTTGCGTGTGTTCCTATTTTAGTCTTCACAAATCTTTTAATTACTCAAAGGTCGACTATTGAAAAAGAAAATGTAGTAATTAAGGCTCCATTCACAATGGAAGAGGTCTAATCCTATGAATATATCCGAGTCTATACCTTCGAATAAGAAGGTAACTGAAGGAAACAATTCTTATGATTTGACGTTGGAGTAAAATCTAATTTGAGAAAATAGAAACAGAGATGTGGGTCTAGTGTTGGGCATGTGCCATGTCACCATTGAAGTTAAATAATAAAAATGAGCTATCCCTAGAAAATAAAGATACATATCTTCTTCTTTTTTTGAGATCGGCGGATGTCCCGAAACCATTCGGGCAATGGACCCACTTCGGTCTTGGACTAATCCCTCCGGGAATGCGCACTAACCCACTTGGAAATTTCCCTCACACTCCTGGGAAACTCATGTGTGTGTGTGTGTTTGGGGGGGGGGGGGGGGGGGGGGACCCACAGCCTTCTCACTACCAAATCCACTATCCCCTGGAGGGTAAGATGCATTTCTTTGAATAAGTATGTTTAGGTGACTGAAAACATTTAGATGTTTAAGAAGCAAATACTATGAAGGTGACCTAGGTCTTGTTGGTTTGCCACTTAACTAGATTTAACCCCTTTGATGTCAAATGGATGATTCTTAAAAGGATTTTTCACGGAAATAAATAGGAAGACAACACAATCTGTTCATGTGCATAATTGCTTTTGTTCAACTATCACATTATCTTACTAATTCTATTCAATTGTATATCTCCTTCATGTTTTTTCCCCTTTGCTTGCTCATACTTTGTTGAAATTAATACGAAGCGATGCACGTTTCGATCCATAACCCCTGGCCTTCACACACTATGATGAACAAATTGCCGTTAATCAGTCTAATTGATTGGTAATTGGTTCGTTAATTCCTGCGATAACTGTAGAAAGACAAATATCTATACCTTTCACAAGTTCACTGAACCCCAATCTATCTCTCTCCTCGAGACCGAGATCGAGATCTAGATCGAGAGAGAGAGACTTGCTCAGGTCATGCGCATGATTTGCCATGTCCGCGCAATCAGGAGAGAGAGAGAGAGAGAGAGAGAGAGAGAGAGAGAGAGAGAGAGAGAGAGAGAGAGAGAGAGAGAGAGAGAGAGAGAGAGAGAGAGAGAGAGAGAGAGAGAGAGAGAGAGAGAGAGAGAGAGAGAGAGAGAGAGAGAGAGAGAGAGAGAGAGAGAGAGAGAGAGAGAGAGAGAGAGATGTGTTTATTATAGTAGTATGGTAGAAGTACAGAAGCATTCTTTGTAACATGCGAAGCATTCTTTGTAACATGCACTATTTGTTGCTTCGGGCAGGGCTTTAGAGGAGCTGATTGCCAACTTCAACAAGCTGACCAAGCTCCCTGAGACGATGGGCTTCGAACTGATCAACCTTCGGAAGCTCTCGGTAAACTCCAACAAGCTCGCCTTCCTTCCCTACTCCACTTCCCACATGACCTCCCTCCGAGTACTCGATGCCCGTCTCAATTGCCTTTGCTCCCTACCCGACGGCCTCGAGAACCTCATCCGACTCGAGGTCCTCAACATCAGCCAGAACTTCCAGTACCTCCAGTCCCTCCCTTACTCCATCGGACTACTCGTCTCCCTAGTCGAGCTCGACATCAGTTACAACAGGATCGCCATCCTCCCCGACTCCCTCGGCTGCCTCGCGAAGCTTGGCAAGTTCCAGGTGGAAGGCAACCCCCTCGTGTGCCCCCCCATGGAGGTCGTCGAGCAGGGCGTGGAGGCCGTTCGGGATTATCTGAGCGCCAGGATGAACGGGTCGGCCGCGGACCCTGTGTCCATGAGGAAGAAGTCGTGGCTCGGGAAGCTGGTGAAGTGTGGGACTTTCAGCGCGGGGACGATACCCAGCGGAGGACTCAGGGATGAGAGCAGCGACGGATTCTTGCTGTCCGATTACCGACCGATCGATGGGCTTGCGTCCCCGAGACACATGGGGATGTTCTCGCCCCGCAGGCTCCTCTCCCCGCTGAGAGCCTCACGGAGGAAGTAGACATGCAGTGAGGTGAGCTTCTTTTGTTGGTGTTCTAAGTTTGAGAACTTAATCAAATCAGTGGTGACATAATACTGAAGAGTCATGAAGTGGTCTTTTTCATAGGACTGCTCCTTTGTAGTGAACTTAGCATTGCTCTTTGAAGTTAGAATGTAAATTACCAGGTTGCCGGGGTTGGAGAAGGGTTTTGAGAGTTAGAATGCTGTGTTGCCTGCCAAAGTTTTGAAGGCATCAGTGGGACTACAGAACTGAAGGTCTCAGTAAATGAAATTGGAATCTGCATGGCAGAACCGGGGAATCCACTGACTGAGTATCAGGATTGCCCTATCCCCGAATCGGAGCTGGACGAAATGCGGCTAGATGAACTTAAAACTGTTGAAAGATGATAAAGGATTAGAGATCCTTGTTTCAAGCTATGCGGTCTTCGGCGTAACGTTCATTCCTGCAGCTTAAAGAGGAGGTGATCGATGAGAGCTTCACGGAAATTTCACTGGCTATAATGTCTCATGAGATTTTGATGGTATAGAGGGGGGGGTAGGTGATGCATCTGGGATTCGAAATATTTGGACCTTCACCAAGGCTTTTCATTTTCCACTTCTGTTTTTCTCATGCTTAACTTGGGTTTGATCCTAATTATCTGTTGTTCATAGATAGTAATCATTCCTCGATGTTGCCAAGTCGAAACTAGGTTTTTTAAGGGTTTCATTTTAGGATAGGTACCGACAGCCGTTTCTTCTAAGTCAAAGTCCACATTTCAGCAGATTAGTTTGCAACAGCTCGTTTGATTAATGCAAAACTAAAATAGCCTTGGTTAAGTTTGCCGAATTTACCAACATACCCATTGTCTATATAACTTCACCGGATCTTTACAAAACGTACAATTTCAAGACCTAGTGTGGGACCACTATAGCTGCTATAGTGATTTCACTGTAGCAGCTACAGTGAAATCACTGTGGCGCTATGGTGATTTCCCTGTAGCATTTGCAGTGAAATCACTGTAGCGCTATAGTGATTTCATTGTAGTGCTATAGTGATTTCACAAGTAGCAGCTACAACGAAATCACTGTAGCGCTATAGTGTTTCTGTTGTGGCTGCTAAAAAACACATTGCTACAGTAAAATCATTGTAGCAATAGTATTAATTAAATTGAGTATTATTGTCATATATTTGAGTATCTTTGCTACAGTGGAAATCATTGTAGCTGCTATTGTGATTTTTTCATGACTGCTAGGAACACTTTGCTACAGTAAAATCACTATAGTACTCAATTTTATTCGCAATAATACCCAATTAAACTGAGTATTATTTGAATAAAATTGAGTACTTTGCTACAATGATTCATTGTATGGAAGCCTTTTTAGCTGGCACGGTGAATTTCACCATAGCAGCTATAATGAAATCACTGTAACAACCTGTGCATGGTACTTAAATATACAAAATAATACTCAATTCAACTGATTATTATTTGCATAAAATTGAGTACTTTGTTATAGTAATTTTACTGTAGAAATATCTTTTAGTATCCACGATGAAATCACGAGTTGCTACAGTTATTTTTACTGTAGCAACTATAGTGATTTCTTTGTAACAGCTACAGTGAAATCATTTTAGAATCCATAGTGAAATCACAGGTTGCTACAGTGGTTTTACTATAGTAACTAAAATGATTTTATTGTAGCAGCTACAGTGAAATTACTACAGCAGTTACAGTGAAATCACTATAGCAACCCGTGTCACTATTCTCATAAAAAAAAAAACATGCCATATATCATCTACCGTTATTTAATTTGGGAGAATACTATAGATATTTATGGTGTTTTAAAAAATCATGTGATCCAAAACGGTTAAGATTAGATCATTTGCAATCAAAACTATAGACAGAGTATCGTGTTTTATACATTAATCATATCAGTGGACTTACTATAAATAGAAACTTAAAATTAGACTGAATGTTATTTTTTTGGACCTAACATTGGTTTCCCCTTTAATTTTTGAGTCTTACCTCTGGTTGATCGCCAATCCGTGTGGCTTTTTTACAATGGAAAGTTTATTTATTTAATTAATTTATTATTATTATTTTTTTTTTTTGGGGGGGGGGGGGGGTTGGTTTATAAGACTTGAAAATTAAGATTAGAAGGGGTATTTATAGCAACCCTTGTTATTTTTACCCCAATTAACTTGGGAGACGGAGGGGCTCCTGGTTCTGCCCCTGGTGCACGTAAGGTAATCGACATAATTTTGCAGTGAGCAGTAAGTGTATATTTTGCACATCAAAGAAAAACAATGCTACACCATCCCAAAAACACTAAAGAAAAATCATTATAATTTTAATACTTTTTCAATGAGGAAAACTCTTCAAAAGAAAAGTGTGTATATACTTAGCTCTCTATAGGTTAGACTAATCCTTTTTTTTGATATGTTCACCCTTGGTGACCAAATCTTATGCACGGCTATATAGACCATTGCCCCCCATTATGTGTAGAGATAACCCTCTCTCTCTCTCTCTCTCTCTCTCTCTCTCGTCTCTCTCTCTCTCTCTCTCTCCCCCCCTAATATATTTTTCTATAAAACATTCTTTTTCTATGATATTTTCTCTCTTTACAATAGTTTCTCTGTACAACAAACTTTATTCACAATTTTCTTTCTTGAATACTGTTTTGCCACCCTTCCTCAAGAACCCACAAGCAGCCCAAAAGTAGAAAAGTTATGCTTTTGAGTTTTGATTATTTTTCAGGTTTTGATTTTAAAGAACCAACTTTTTAACCGGATCCTAAACACACCCGATATCTTATTTCCAAATCAGGTTGGCAAGAGGAACAAGTTTTGACTCAAAACCAGGTGACTAAAACCAATGTCAATTGCACCCTTAAATTAGAACAACTCATCTTATTATGCCTTCGTTTTTCTTGCCGTATTTCATTTGAAGCATCAATCAAGATTCTTGAAAAAAAAATAACAATTATAATGAGAATTATAAGAGCAACACTAGTTCTAGTTTGATAATAATCGAGTGCCATTGCTTCTTCGATCCGAAGAAGATAACCATAATCTAGACCAACTTGATGGAATGTTACTAGAGGGTGAAGGAAGCCCATCAGTCCCTTGATAATCCTTTGAGGTGGACAATAGCAATATAAAGGGAGGCCCTACAACCCTAACTTAGGGTCCACATTGTGCACCATCTTTTGCATATTGTCTAACCAGGACAGATCAAGTCCATTGTATCTCCAATGGCAATTTACAAACTAATGATATAAAGAGAGTTTCTATTTTGTGACCTACATTTTATTAATTATTTTATCCATACTAGAAATATGCTTGTGCAATGCATGAGAGAGAGAGAGAGAGAGAGAGAGAGAGAGAGAGAGAGAGAGAGAGAGAGAGAGAGAGAGAGGGGTGTTTTTTTTTGCCAATAAGAAGGACCAACTAGAATTGTAATAATCTATCTAGGAGTGGACTTGGTTACTAACTTCAACAGGAACCCCAACTCTAGCTAGATTACTAGATAATAGTTGATCCAAATTAATATTATTAGAATCAACAGTCCCATCCTTCTGTCTAGAGATGAGAGAGGAAATACAATCAGGAGTAGCTAAGGAAAGAAAATGATAGTTTACAAGAAGAGATAGTGGGATGGAGTAATAGTGGGATGGAGTAATGCCGATTAATTGGGGGACTCCAAATTAACTACCATTACAAAATCAAAACTACTTCTAATATTTTTTATATAATAATACATTTAAGTATTTTTTACAAATCGATCCCTACCAACTAGTCTAATTATATATTTAATCCCTAAACACCTATATTTGCATATCGACCATCTGAAACCTATAAAGTTGTGAATGTATACCACTCCATTCCTATCTGTCAATAGGAAGTGACTTAAACACAATGAACATCTAACCTAAGGTCCAAATGACCATTTTACCCATGGTCAAAAGGGTGATTTTCAACCTGCATCGGCTAATTTCAGTCGTTTTCAGTGAGTACATAACTCCACTATAGTCTTCCCATATACTTATCCAGTCCTCTACGCTCATCCGACAGCCCTACATGCTTGTTCGATAGCCCTCGTTGTTTACACCTAGCATTCAATAGGAGAATATTCCAAGTAGATTCATCCTTTTGAGATTATAGCTAAACGGAAGGGTGAATTAGCACAACTTTACAAATATTTGAAGGAGCAATATGGAAATATAATATTTCTATGGTCCGCCATTAGACTAGTTTGTCGGGATTGATTTGCAAAAGACCTACATTTACTTCAAGGTAGGGGTAAAAGTGGATATTCAATTGTTTGTATCAGCAAGGAGGAATTCTCTTTATATTAAAGATTTTTTATTTTTTGGGCATCTATCTGTTCATTCACGGTTCATAAAATCATCCCAATTAAATTATATAGGAACCATGATTGTGGTCATTCGAGCTGCTCCTACCACCCACCGTGCCAATCAAGTTAAGTGGTAAGGAATGCCATAACCAGTTTTGTGCATAACTTGTCTTTCGTGAGGAGGGAGCCCTTGATTGGACCCACCACTAGGTGCAAGGTCGATGAGCCGACACCCGAATACACGTAGTGAGAATGATGAAAAATCCTTCGACAGATCCTTCCTCTCTTTCTTCTCCTTCTTTCCCTTTCTTCCTCTTCTTTCCTTGGCAAAGACCATAAGAGAGGGGGAGGGAAAAGATGAAATTCGGATTTGGAGAGGGGAGGCTCTCGAATGGCTTATGTCGATCTCCCCCCCCCCCCCTCTCCCTCTCTCCCTCTCTCCTCTCTCTCTCTCTCTCTCTCTCTCTCTCTCTCTCTCTCTCTCTCTCTCTCTCTCTCTCTCTCTCTCCCCTCTATATCCAAAAACCCACCCACTTATTTTCAAATCCCTAGGGGGGGGGGGTGGGGGGGGGGGGGGGGGGGCATGCATATCCATGGAGATAAATAAGAGGGGTGGGTGCCCTTAGCGAGCTGCATGGGAATGCGGTGCCCCCTTCTAGTTCGTCTGGACAAAAATGCCCCTCACAAGGGTGAAACCACTGCAGGAGACGTAAAAAGAGATTCTTAACTCGGAATCAAGATCCGTTTATGCCAATGTGCTCCTAGATTTATTCTGCATCATTTGACATCCATATTCAATATGTTTCTGGCTATAATTAGGTATTTATGAAAATAGCCTTATGCACCACTGCACATATGAATTGGCCTTTATGGTTTTATTGCATTGATCTATCTCGCATCTAAGGCATCTATCCTAGTCAGGTAAACGACTCCTTTACACAGTGACAAGGTAAAACCTTTAGGGTTTGGGATTCTTGGCTCCAACCAGATTCCTGAATGATTGTCCTGGTGTCACACCGAGAGTTCCGTCAAATAGTTTGAATCCGATTAACTCACGACTTAACCTAGTATGACCCGCAAGCTGCACTATAGTAATCCCAAACTTACACTACTCCCTTGTAACCCTGTTCTCCACTATAACCTGGTAATCTATTGTCCATCTTATTACTGGTGCCATGATTCGATTCGAGCGGAGGGGAGCACCGTTAGACCCAGTCGATCATCTAACTCATGTTTAATGACTTGTCATCCATAACACCACACATCTCCGGATGCTATGCTAGCAACCGGATCGTCGTCAGTTACACTGACAACCACCATGCATGGATTAGCTGTGTGGACAGACTAACTCATTAGAATGCACCCATCCATCTCTGGATGTCGGATAGCCTGTAGAAGTTGCATGCCACTCCAACGCTCGCCGGGTAACCCAACGTACCATGGTATTTGATTATGGTAGGTCCGCACACGTTGGCACATCAAAGCACCACATAACTTGTTTGCTTAGCGGGCATGGTTCCTCAGTCTTTAGGATAGATTACCTATAGTTGTAAGACAATCTTTGCACCAGTGTCTGATTCACTGATTTGAGCATTGTTTTGGTTCCTGTTCAACACGATCATCGTGCTTAGTCAGGTAGATAGAGATCCAACATCTCCGTAGTGGAGATTTCACCACAATCCTCACTTGCCAACAACTTATTCTCGGTAAAGCGATCGATATTACCAAAGCTGTGAACTAGTATGTTAGGTCTAGACAGGACTGGTCCACTGGGTCTCCCAAGCATAGGCCCACCATGCATCTTAGTGGCCTACTATGTTACCTAGGATCCTTATTATATGTGATTAACACATACCAAAACAGTATTCTAATTAGAGTAATAACCAAATTCATCTTTATTAATGTTAATACAGAAATTCCATGCTCTAGACATAAGAGCTTCAACACTGCACAGTCCTGTCTAGGGCCCACGACGATAGTGGTACCCACCAGGCCTGCTTGGGGCCCACGACGATGATAGTGGGGCCCTCCAGCTCTGCTTGGGGCCTATGACGGCTACAGAGACTGCCCCAGAACCGGGATGTTTCAAAACCCTTATAAAATAGCAGGCCCGATAAATATTCTAGATTGGAATTCATTATTTTCATATCCAAATTTTAATTTTCAGAGCTCAGACATCGCTCTTTACCCTACCCTTTGATTGCTTATATAAGTGACTCTTAGCCCGTTGAGGTCACTTTACATTTAAGACATAATGGATTAAGGTTGCCCCTTACCGTACATAGACGTAGGTTTCGACTGAACTTCGATACCACATCCTTGTTTATTCTCCTCTCTACCCTCTACTCTACGTCACAAATGTCTATGTCAACAAATCAAAGTCAAATCGATTAATTGTTGGGCAGAGTCTTTGGACGGTACAAAGATCATCCCCCACAGATGGCTACAGTGGTCAACGCCTTAGGGTGTGTTTAGTTGCTAGGAAAGTTTTTGCAAGAAAAGGAATCCATCTGAAAGGAAAGAAAAAGACAGGAAACAAAAAATTACGTTTCTTGCTAATGTTTGGTTACCATAAAAAGAAAGTAAAAATAATTTTTCTTTTCATTTATGGTGTTTTTCTTGTGCTTTTGGTAGAAAGTTTTTTGTAGTTTTTTAACGAAAAACTGATTTCTGCGAATTTTTTTTTTTTTGTGGGGACCATACTTCTTCGTCAACTAAACACATAGTTTTGCAGAAAAACTATTGTTTTATTTTCCTTTCCAGTGTTTTACCATCAAACAAACACACCCGTAAGATTTCGGGAGAGGTAAATAAAACATCGATTAAATGCCTACTTTTACATCGATTCTATTTTTACTTGATGGGATTGTCGATTTTTTGCCTGCTCCGTAAATAGAGTTAATGGCACAATCCTGATAAGGAAGTGTAGTGTAAATATCAAAACCGCAGGAAAGATCCATATAATTTAGACCAAATGCCAATCATTTTATGTGTAATTTACCCTAATGTTAAAGAGTAAAAAAAAAAAAAAATTGAAATATCACGTGCTACTCACATGCATCATACAAGTTGTACAATGACATATACTCGTTGAAACTCTCCGGTTCGTCCCTCTCCTACCTTCTTCTTCTCTCTCGCACTCTCAATTTCGGTGAGGTCTCAGATCCGATCCTCGGCTCCTTCAAGGTAGGTCGCAGATCTCCTCTGCATCTAGGGTTTCGTAGGGTTCTGCTCCCCTCTTCCCCTCCGATCGATGCTGATCCGAGTCGGAGTGGTCCGAATCTAGGGTTTCCTCCTCCAGATCCGAGCTTCAGGGTTCCGATCTCGGTCGATCCGAACGGAGATTCCTGGATTCTAGGGTTTCCCCCTCGTTCTTGCAGCGTTGCAGTGCGGGGAAGATGGAGAAGTCGTGCACGCTGCTGGTCCACTTCGACAAGGGCTCGCCGGCGATGGCGAACGAGATCAAGGAGGCTCTCGAGGGGAACGACGTCCCGGCCAAGGTCGACGCCATGAAGAAGGCCGTGATGCTGCTCCTCAACGGCGAGACCCTCCCCCAGCTCTTCATCACCATCGTCCGCTACGTCCTCCCCTCCGAGGACCACACCATCCAGAAGCTCCTCCTCCTCTACCTCGAGATCATCGACAAGACCGACGCCCGCGGCCGCGTCCTCCCGGAGATGATCCTCATCTGCCAGAACCTCCGCAACAACCTCCAGCACCCCAACGAGTACATCCGCGGCGTCACCCTCCGCTTCCTCTCCCGCCTCTCCGAGGCCGAGATCATCGAGCCCCTCGTCCCCTCCGTCCTCGACAACCTCAAGCACGCCCACCCCTACATCCGCCGCAGCGCCGTCCTCGCCGTCACGTGCATCTACCGCCTCCCCCAGGGGGAGCAGCTCCTCCCCGACGCCCCCGAGATGATCGAGCGCGCCCTCGCCACCGAGCAGGACCCCTCCACCCGCCGCAATGCCTTCCTCATGCTCTTCAACTGCGCCCAGGACCGCGCCGTCGCCTACCTCCTCTCCCACATCGACTCCGTCACCGAGTGGCCGGAGCTGCTCCAGATGGTCGTCCTTGACCTCATCCGCAAGGTCTGCCGCTCCAACCCCGCTGAGAAGGGCAAGTACATCAAGATCATCATCTCTCTCCTCAACGCCACCTCCACTGCCGTCGTCTACGAGTGCGCCAGCACCCTCGTCTCCCTCTCCTCCGCCCCGACCGCAATCCGGGCAGCCTCCAACACCTACTGCCAGCTCCTCCTCTCGCAGAGCGACAACAATGTCAAGCTCATCGTGCTCGACCGCCTCAACGAGCTCAAGTCCTCCCACCGGGAAATCATGGTGGAGATGATCATGGACGTGCTCAGGGCACTCTCCACCCCGAACCTTGATATCCGGCGCAAGACCTTGGATATCGCGCTCGAGCTGATCACCTCGAGGAACATCGACGAAGTGGTGCTCACCCTCAAGAAGGAGGTGGTCAAGACCCAGAGCGCAGAGGTCGAGAAGGACAGTGAGTACCGGCAGATGCTGGTTCAGGCTATTCATTCGTGTGCAATGAAGTTCCCTGAGGTTGCGAGCACTGTGGTTCATCTCTTGATGGATTTCCTCGGGGACAGCAATGTGGCCTCGGCGATTGATGTGGTCCTGTTTGTGCGGGAGATAATAGAGACCAATCCAAAGCTCAGGGTTTCGATAATCACAAGGCTATTGGATACGTTCTACCAGATCCGGGCGTCACGGGTCTGCTCGTGTGCCCTGTGGATCATCGGGGAGTATTGCCTCTCACTCTCTGAAGTTGAGGGTGGGATCTCGACGATTAAGCAGTGCCTTGGAGAACTCCCATTCTACACGGCCACTGAGGAGGGGGAGGAGGCTGATGTTTCAAAGCGGCCGCAGCAGGCAACCTCCTCCATCACTGTTTCTTCTAGAAGGCCAGCTGTGCTGGCCGATGGCACATATGCCACGCAGAGTGCAGCTTCAGAAACTGCTATTTCAGCTCCCACCCTTGTTTCCGGATCCTTAGCTTCTCCTGGGAATCTGAGGTCTTTGATGTTGACAGGAGACTTCTTCTTAGGGGCGGTTGTGGCTTGCACTTTAACCAAATTGGTTTTGAGACTGGAAGAAGTCCAGCCGTCAAAGTCGGAGGTGAACAAAGCGTCTACTGGAGCCTTATTGATCATGGTATCTATGCTGCAGTTGGGGCAGTCTTCTTTTCTTTCCCATCCGATCGATAATGATTCTTATGATAGAATTGTGCTCTGCATAAGGCTGCTCTGCAATACTGGTGATCAAGTTAGGAAGGTATGGTTACAATCATGTCGCCAGAGCTTTGCCAAGATGCTTGCAGAAAAGCAATTCCGGGAAACCGAGGAGATTAAAGCAAAGGCTCATATATCTCATGCACAACCGGATGATCTTATTGATTTCTACCATTTGAAGAGTAGGAAGGTATGGGATTACATTACTTCTGTGAAATCATGTAGGAAGTGACATTGTTATGGTTATACTTATTAGCATTGCACAATGTGTCATTTCCTTGCAATTTGTTGTCGTTTTTTATGCTTATAGGTTCTTATATCATGGCATCATCAAGTCCCAAAATATGCATATTATTTTACACCTTATAAGCATGTTGTTCCTAGTTTTGGCACACTGTTATACTAAATGATCCGCAAATACATAATTGAAATTATTAAGATTGACGAAGAATTGAATTCCTATCTAATCTTAGACTATATTCAATATTTATATGTTTGCAATAAACTCAGCTTTCTGAACATTAAAATTTGTTCTGACTCACCCAACAAGGCTTACGACACCGATTATTCCATTTATACCTAACTGGAGTGCGTCAATTTATGTCTAAGAAATAGACATGACCGGAGCACTCCCAATACGCCACATTTCAAGACTCCACTCATAAATGACATCAATCAACATTATATGGTATTAAACATAATGTAACTAAACAACTCTATGGGTTTGGAACCTATATCTGGCATAAGATGACTTGAATATACTAACTACAATGTAGAGGTGAATAGATCGACTAACTAAGATGCACCGATCATTACAGCAATTCACGTAGAAATTATTATTTCAGTTGCGATTTATTTATGATTTTCAGGTTTTCTCAAATAATTTAATACAAATATTTAACCTTTTAACTTTAATTTTCAGAGCCTTATGTACGAAAATGTATCATATATCTGTTGTGTAAGCCAAAAACAGGCTTATCATATGTAACTAAATTTTTAAAAAGAATTCATATGTTAATTCAAAATCCTAATCTTCTATCAAAACACCACAAATAGGATTTGTTTGAAACAAGCATTAGATATTGGTTTGTTAGACTAGTAAGTAAATATGAGCAGTGAATTTGGTAGATCATCAATAAAAATATAATCAATTGATCCAAATTATAATTTGTCTTATATTATGTTTGGGAACTTCAAGCCAGATAAACTTTTGTTGAATCAGGATCATAGATTACACAGATTCAAGTTATCAATGAAATAGAATGTAGTATAAAGAAAAACAAGAATGAAAAGTCAATTTTGCAGTCTTGACTTATGTTTGAACAATAAACTTCATAATGTTACAATGTTGCCATTGATAAAACAGTGATATTTGCATACATTAATACGATTCAGTACATTTTGATATTGAACCCACTTTTCTTCCTTTTGTGAATTAGAGAGGCCATGTGTTTGAAAAGTTATATTATTTTGTCTTATTCAAGTTCTAGAATCTAATGACACTTTGAATTGGTAATTGTAGGATGTACTGTGGTTCGTAGACAACTAAGACGCCTAGAACAACGGAAAATTACGAATGTATGTGTGAGATTTTTGACAATAAGATCCCAAAGGCCTATTTACTGGAACTTAGATGAGTGGCATGAATGGAAATGAATTATATTGAAAATACTGAGAAGACTGGAGTCACTAGATGATTTTCTTGGTGAAAGTGAGTATTTTGTTTTAAAAAAATAAAGAAGGTTCGTTTGCTATCATGAAGTTGAAGAAACATCACCAAGCTATGGGAAATTTATGTTGTTGGTTTGACTTAGATGTCTATATTTCATAACAAAATGTTTCATATTTCGGAAAGAGGCTATAATTTAACTTTCTACTATATGCAATTGATAGTGGTCGTCCTCTTGGTTTTGATTTTAAATTTTAAAGTGCCTTATATGGGGTCAAAACAAAAAAGTTTTTATACGGTTTTGACCGTTTCGACTAGCCGAACGTAGTGGTGTAGTCCGATTTTTTATTTGATGAATCTACGATTCGATTCTTACTCATGCCATTGCCTTTCCACTCAATAAAAGATTTTTAAAATTTTGGGATGTTACACTAGCTCTTTTTAGAACCTTGTATACAAGACAAATTGTGCTAATCCACTTTCTCTTGTAGCATATGTAACTTTGAATGTTAAGAAAAACATATCTAAGGTCCACTGGTCTAAGTTGGATTTGTGGTTGAGGCATTCTTCCATCCTAAAGTCTTGGTTAAACCCATAGTGAGTGCGTGACATATGTACATGTGTATATGTTAACTACAAGAGGCAAGTGTGTGGGAATATATGATAATCTTGATGGATAATCTATGATATCGTTACACTATCTTGTTCAATCGTAGTACTTTCTTTGATAAGGACTTGCAAAATGACCGATGAGAGGGGATGATTGGATGGAGGAAATAACATCACATAACTTAGAAGATAGGAAGTGATGAAAGTACCTGGAATGATCATTAAGTTGTATTTAATTAGTCACTATCTATATAAAGGCCTAGTTCCATGTATCTCCCAAACCGTAATCATAACCCTTGTCATGTCTATTTGGGGCCAACTATATGAATCCAAAGTCATTCTTGTTAATTGCTGTCTGTTGCATTTTCAAGCATTCCCTCACCTTTCCTAATACCTTTCATCAATGTTATTTTAGGTCTCTTTCTTGACCTATCCCTAGTAATTCGAAATCCTCTTCTTACAAGTGTTGTAATATAAAAGCATCCCCAAGTCAATTATTGTAGTCCTGACTAGGTGTCATCAGGCGTCATTAATTGGTTTTTTTTTTTTTATAATTTTGGGTTCTAGTTGGTTTTATATTTTATAGGTTTTATAGGATTATTCTTGATTTTACTATATTGGTCAAAATGACTGCTTTTGACTTTTTTGGTACTTTGATTAATGGAAAGGAATAAGATTAGGATTGGATGTAAAAGAAGATTTAAAGTTTAAACAATATTAGTTGGAGATATTGGTCAGAATAGGAAGGAGAGATGGGGGGGGATTCATTTCTAATCTGACTGGAATGAGTAACTGTATCTATCTGTATTTGTGGTACCCAACCACGGAAGAGAGGGAGGCACATAATCCCCTCCATTGTTCTAAAAAGGGGTTCAGGCATCTACCTTGGCGTTGGAACTTAAACTGCATTGCATACCCATAAGGTGGACCAATAGACGGATTAGGTCTAGGCGGGCGCCTAGACGGTTTTGGGATTGCTAAGCGCCTTCATTTTGAAGTGATGCATGAGTCAATCCCGTTTTTTTCTTGTCATTATGCTTATTTGTTGATGGTCATGATTGATTTATGTACTTCTTTATGTTAAATATGTTTTCACCATAGTAGTCAAAGCGGTGCCTAGGCATTTTGGACCTCTAAGGGGCCCTGTTCTAAAAAGCGGTTTGGACACCCGTCTAGGCATTTTGGGTCGTAGGTCGTACCACCTAAGTTTGGACTACTTTCTTCGACGTCCAAAGGAGAAAGGCCATCAATATGATAGTCAGATGCTATTATTGTACGTTTCATTTCACCCTTCGTCTCCTTCTTCAGGTTTATCATCTCTTTTTTTCTTCTTTAATTGGTACATTATTGTGTTGCTACTATATAGTGGCTTCCTTGGCACACCATAATTACCAGAAAGAATGATGATGGCGGCACCCTTGGTCCATTGTGAACTACTAAAAGAAGGATGACAATGAAAACATAGTAGATATATAAAATCTAATGTAAAATATTCTTTGTAATTTCTTGCGCCTCAATCTCTGGGCGCCCGTCTAGGCTTTTGCCTTCCGCCTTGGAACCCCCCACCGCATTAGGTCCATCTAGCACTTTTTAAAACAGTTGGGTGCTGAGGCGGGCGGTTTTTCCTAGGCCGCCTAGGACTAAGGATTAAAATACTGGTCGGTACAAACCGTACCGACCGGTTCAAACCAGGAACTGGTGCGAACTGCACCGGTATTTACCTGATATCGGCCGCGAGTGATAAATCGCCTAAATAACGGCCGGTTCGACCAAATATCAGTTCGAACCGGCAGACGGTATATAGCTTGAGTTTTGGGGGTTTTCTTCATTCTGATTGCATTTTTTGGTGCCTCTTTCTTTATTCCCACATGAGGTGAAGCTTCAAACAAGCTAGATTTTCAAGATTTGAAGCTAAAACTTGATTTTGAATATCAAAATCACATTTGAAGATAAGCTTTCATCTATTTTTTTATTTTTCTTTTCTTTTGTTGTTTTTTTTTTGAAAATTATTGATATGGTCACAATCTAACCTTTGAATGCCATCAAAGTTTAGATCTATTAGATTTAAAACATCATCTCCAAATTTACTTGATTGGTTCATGTAAATTTGGGGATTTTGCTTATTTTGACAAGCCAATATCAAATTGACGCTAGATTTTCACTAAGAATGTATAAATATGGAAAGAACAATTTTTAATATGCATTAAATTTTATTTTTATAGCATTTATTTTTGAATTTCATATATGATATTGTTTGTTTTTTTTTTAACAAAATGCATAAAATGTGCGTTAAGTTATATAATCCAACACATAAAATTTAATACTAGGCTAATCTCTAAACATAATACTAGGCTAATCTAAAACATAAAATTTAAAAATTATTATCAAAGTCCACAATTTAGAATCATACAGTGAATACAATGACTTTGTAACGTAGAAGTTAGAAGGACTGATTCATATCTATAACTAATTTACTAATGAAAAAAAAATCACAAACCAACATTTTAGATTATTTTGGATTTTTGGTTATTTTTTAAATTTTTTTGAAACCAAAAAGCAATTCATACCGGTTTGGACCGGTTAAGACCGATACCGGTTTGTACCACCCGGTTCAAGCCGTTTTTTCGGTTGGCCGATATTTTTTCCGCGATCGATATTTTTATCCATGGCTAGGACCTAAGCGTCTTGGCAGTATTTGTAAGTAATTTGGGTTCTTTTTAAAATTTAGTTGAATTAACTCAAAATTGGCTCCTTTAACTCAATTTGAGTTGAATAAACTCAAAATTAAGTTGAATTAACTCAAATTCATATGATAAGTTCATAAGAATTTAGGTTTTTTTTTAAATTGAGTTGAATTAACTCAAATTCTTATGATGGGTTCATAAGAATTTAGGGGTTTTTTCAAAATTGAGTTGAATTAACTCAAATTGAGTTAAATTAACTCAAAATTGAATTGAAATAAATAATGTTAAACCCTAAACCCTAATATTTTATTTTATTTTTCCTATTTTTTTAGAAATTTCTTTGATATATATATATATATATATATATATATATATATATATATATATATATATATTTATTTATTTATATCACCTAGGCACCGTCTTGGTGCCGCTTAGCATAGACAGGCCAAAATGCCTAACCGCCGTTTTGACTACACTGAATCTCACTAATAAATTCTATTCGTCTCCTGATCCAATATCTTGGAGATAAGTTATTTATGACTACAGTTGATGTAATCAAAGTTCAACATCTGGCGTTGTACTTGTATGCGAAAGAATGGTTATATAAGAAAACGAGGAGAATAAATGTATGAAGAGGATTAAATTGTTACATGACCAATATTATGGTTATTGAGATATCGGTTTTGGTACATGCCTTTAATAGTGGGGTCACATTTATATAAGAAGGTTCTTTGAGTGACTAATAATAAAAAAAAGGATGGCCATGTCCATCTTTGGGTGTCTGCCTTCCTCCTTGGAACCTCCGCCTCCCTTAGGTCCACATAACACTTTTTAAAACATTTTTCCTCTCCCACAGTATGAGTTCACTCTATTCTTTTACTGTGGAAACAAGAACTCACGTTTTTCCTTTTCTGAATCAAATATATTTACTAGATTTGTAGAATACATGGTGAGTATTTCTCATCTCCTTTCTTTGCCTTTCTTTTTTCTGCAGAAAATACACCATCATATCTATTTTAAAAAACTTTCAAAAAATACAATTAAAACATGAAAATATGATCGTAATTCGTTACTAGTCCTATTCCTAGTCAAGTTGGTGGACAATATTGTAGGTTCAAGTCCTAGTTGCATTTAATGGGTTCTAGAATAGTGTATTTAAAGAGGAGCCTCTACTCTGTTGTAGCTGTTTTTTAAGTCGAAGTAATTTTCAGTCATTGCTATATTTAAGCCTTTGTTTTCTCTCTCTTACTTTTCTTATCCTATGGATGGCGTATTAAATTACACCCATCAGTTTGGATTTCGCTCATGTATCATTTGGTATCAAGACTCGACGTTCTTCTCGTTCTATCAAGGACGCCATGCTGGGAGGAGCCCGGTTCAAGGAGATGAAGTTGGTGCGGAAGCAAATTGAACATCTCACACATGTTCATTTTTTTGAACTCGACTGGATAATCTTCTACAAGAGATCTGGAAGATGAAGCGTGAAGGGGCGAAGGGACGGACTTGATTATATTTCTCGTCACCAAAATAGACCCTTGGATTTACTGAGAGTCTGAGATAACACCAAAAAGAGAAATATGAGCCAAACCGTCACACACACAAGAACACCAAATATCGACAATAATGACTATAAAAATTTATTATTATGAGATTTTGTAGGTTACGAAATATAGAACCTTACACCTCTTACAAATCCTCTCAAACCCATGCCGAGAAAACCTTTGTGAGAAAGTTTTCCCAAGAAAAATGTTTATTATCATTTTTTCCATGGTTTTAGAAGATGTATCCAAATGGAAATTATGGAATAAGTTTAGGATAGAAGTACGATGCGGGATTGGGAGGGACAATAGAGTTAGATTTCGGGTTGATTTGTGGAATGTTCATGTTTGAGGTTTCATCGAGTCTAATAGCCTATCCCAAATCCAAGCCTTTGCTGATTGTACGACTATACTGTGTTACTGTGTTGAATTCCAACTGCAGATAGCTTGGCGACAAGGGTTAGCCTGAGATTAGCGCACTGTATGCATTGTGCATGAAACAATGTAACATTTGATGGTCCATCTTGTGTAGACACGGTCCTTTTGGAACTACATCTTTTATGACTCTTTCCTTTATGCCGTGGTTACATTTGTTTAGAATATCGTTTGTTAGCTTTAAATTGTTCTCATCTTGTCATCTGTTTAAAGAGCTGGAAGAGTCATATTCATTTCGGTGGTAATCTTGAAATCCATGAATATAGACTTTGATAGAAGTTTAACCGTATGGAGTTAATGAAGCTGTTTTCTTTCTAAAATGTCAAAAATTGAGAATTGGGAATGAAGTTTGACTGATGGGTTTCATCATCTCAAACCAAGACTTAACCCGTTAAGATACAATCTCTAAGGTGAACAACTCTTACCCAAGAAAGCTGGGCTTCGTGTTATCTTTGTAATGTTATCGATTCAGAATGACCGTAGGAATTCCTTTTATTGTGCTTCTGGCTTTACAGAAGTATGATAATTGTCCCCCTTTACATATGGGAATTGCTTATGGCAGTAATCAGTGGAACCATCTGGTGTTATGACTGATCCTTTTCATCGAATATGTTCTTGATTATTCCTTATTTTGCAGGGAATGAGCCAACTTGAGTTGGAGGATGAGGTTCAAGATGACTTAAAACGTGCAACTGGAGAGTTCACCAAGGATGGGGACGATGCAAATAAATTGAATCGCATCCTTCAACTCACTGGGTTTAGTGATCCAGTTTATGCTGAAGCCTACGTGACAGTCCACCATTACGACATTGTCCTTGATGTCACGGTTATCAATCGGACGCAGGAGACGCTCCAGAACCTGTGTTTGGAGTTGGCAACCATGGGAGACCTTAAACTTGTGGAGCGCCCACAGAACTACACGCTAGCACCGGAGTCGAGCAAGCAGATTCGAGCCAACATCAAGGTCTCTTCAACGGAAACTGGGGTTGTATTTGGTAACATCGTCTATGAGACTTCAAATGTTCATGAACGAACGGTGGTTGTCCTCAATGATATACACATTGACATCATGGACTACATATCCCCTGCTGCCTGTACTGATGTGGCATTTAAAAATATGTGGGCTGAATTCGAGTGGGAAAACAAGGTACCTTTTCTGCTCATCGCTTTATAGCTAGTTTCATGTTGTCTATGAAGTTCCAGATAAGTTTTTCATCATGTGTTATATGCCAGTGTGTATTAATAAATATTTAATTCTATGTTAAAGTTATTACCACGAAGCATATATCAGGGTATAATCAAATCCTGCATGGAGCTTGATCCTAATAAAGATGCACATCTTTTTTCTTTGTTCGTAATGGAATTCCCAATCCAATTATTAATGGGAAGATTCAAATTTAACCATTAATAGCTGTTTTTTGTATGTAGCTAATATATTATGCTTGTCGTGTATAATAGCTTAGAGATATAAACTATAAACTATCAGTCGTGGATCCTAATATATTTGGACAAGGGGTCCAAGTTTTACTCAGAACCCAACGTTCCACATATATTCGTAAAGTGTTAATTGGGTTGTGTTAGTACTATTGACAGTCGTAGTGAAACCGGGGTATATGCATTGATTATCAATATTTTATGTGGTTCTAGAGTTTATCATGTTATAATTCACTAATTCAGGATGAATTTGCCGTAAGAACCTGGTCCCATTTATTTGGGGTCGGCGTTGCAGATCCTTCTTCATCGATCATTTCTATTAATGACTCTATATTGCCATTGAAAGTGTTTCCATATTGTTCTCTAACAACTCCGATTAAAGTTATATTAGGTCCTTCACCGTCTCTGCTCTTCGTTGTACATGTCCATGTTAGTGTATTCTTCATGATTTTGTCCTTATAGGTGTAAACACATAGATGAGCATAATATATAACCATGATATAATTTCCGAGCTATGGATACTATACAGGTTTCATTAAAAGACAGGAATTTAGCATTGTCAACCATTTAAATTAGGCACATCTGGTGTTACAATGAGAGTGGTATATGGCTGTTTTTGCTACTTTCAAGACCATAGGCACATTTTTTTCAGCACGCGTGGGGGGTGCTGTGGGGCGCTGCTTGAAGGGAATAAGTACATGAGTGCTATTCATCGGCTAATAAAGAACTGCAGCCATCCGATGGCACCTGATCAGATGGGGGAGCGATGTAAGAAGTTAAGTGCAAAACTCTAGTGTCTTCCGATCCTAACCCTCAAAAGTTATATTAGGTCTTCTCCTCCTTGACTCTTCATCAGTAATTAGAGACCCTCTCAACTTTCAAAACGATGTAATTAGAGACTCTCCTTGTAGGGCCCACCTGTGCTCTTCTTTCTACATGTCCATACCATTTTAGTCTATTCTCCATCATTTTGTCCTCATTGGTTTAACACATAGATGAGCGTGATATATAACCACCATTTTTCCCAGCAAGGGAAGGAGGCAGAGGGAATCATTTTCCTTTCCATCTCATTACGAAGGATGTATAAAATGGTCGAACAGATTGGTCTGCATGGATCTTGTGTTATCAAACTGTGGAAACAGTTTGTTTTCCTACAAAACATAGTGTCGTAACACACTTTGTACGTTTGGTTTGGATCATAGATGATAGAGGTAATTGATATTTACTGTGGTTGTGTTTCAGGTTGCTGTGAACACGGTGATTCAGGACGAGAAAGAATTTCTGAATCACATCATCAAGTCGACAAACATGAAGTGCCTCACCCCGCCGTAAGTTCTCGAACCCAGCAGTTCCTCACGTAGACATGGATTAAATGACCGGGTAACCATTTCCGCCATCTTCATCCTCGACTCAGATTTCACCCCCCGCCTTCCTCGGGAAATTGTTTCTTCAGGTCTGCATTGGATGGGGAGTGCGGGTTTCTCGCGGCCAATCTGTACGCAAAGAGTGTGTTCGGGGAGGACGCTCTGGTGAACGTCAGCATAGGCGGGAGACGGGAGGCTCAGCGGGTACATCAGGATCAGGAGCAAAACCCAGGGGATCGCCCTCAGCCTAGGGGACAAGATCACACTGAAACAGAAAGGTGGGAGTTAGGTCGAGAAATCTTTCACCCTATTGGCCCTATCTGTTTTCAGTACGCAATTTTTTTTTCATCCTGAACTGCATTATTATTATCATTTTTTTTTTGTCTGGGATGTTCTTTTTTTTTTTTCCCTTTTACTTTCCTGGCCTTTGTTACTTCTGTCATTTTTGGGCCACCATCTTCATGACTGCATTTGTTGTATTATTAGCCTTTTCTTTTTTCTGTGTAACAAATGGAAAAATGGAATTCTATCGTCGCTTCCTCCCCCCATCAACTGCGATTACTAGACGCTCGACGGTAATTTCAAGGTGAGAAATCGAATTCCCTCTCCAAACTTTTCATAACTGGTTTCATATCTAATTCTTGAATTTCTTGAGGTATTGCCACATGGCGGGCAATTGTAAAGGCACTTTCATTGCTCTTATCTAATCTAATCTAATAGCATTTAATTCTTAAATGGAGCCCTCTCTCCTGTGTTGTGACATATAGATCTCTTTTAAAGAGCCAGAATCCTTCTGTGTGATAGATGCCTTTCTCTTGTAAATCCTATCAAAAGTAGGGATGATAATGGTGCGGTTTTGGGCAAAGCCGAAACCACATTGCACCGTG
Organism: Chamaelirium japonicum; assembly: GCA_947650365.1. Taxonomy (NCBI): domain Eukaryota; kingdom Viridiplantae; phylum Streptophyta; class Magnoliopsida; order Liliales; family Melanthiaceae; genus Chamaelirium; species Chamaelirium japonicum. The sequence goes on from OX393560.1 coordinate 31,032,257, forward strand.
ACGGTGTACCATTGTGTAAAACCGAAACCGCATCATACGGTGTGGTGTGACGCACTGTGGTTATCATTATAATGGCCTAAACTATTGTTTTATGCGATTTTGGTCAAAATTGAAACCGCAAAGCAGGTATTTTATATTTGGCAAACCAAAACCTCACCATGCGTGCAGTTTACCACGGTTTTCGGTTTTAAACCGTACTATTGCTATTTCTAATCAAAACTTACTATTTAGATGATATATACGTATTCAATATCATTTAATGGCCATTTGTTGTTAATTAGAAAAATCATTAGTACTATATCTCTATCCAACAAGTGTATCCCAGCCCGATGAGTGAATCACTCTAGATTGCACACTTTTTCAGACTGGCTGTGATGTCGTCTGTGCCAGATGGTATGCATCAAGGTCATTTCTAAAATCTTTGCTAAGCGGCTTAACCCACTTGTCTCTCGTATCGGTATCAGATGAGCAAGCTGGTTTTGTCAAAGGTACAGATATTTTAGATAATGTCATTCTCGCTCAAGAAACTTCTCATTCTATGGAGTGAGGAGATAGCGATAGACTGCTATGGCCTTGATAGTTTAACATGGAGCGAGCCTACGATTGAATGTCGTGGGATTTTATTTACGAGGTGTTGGGTCATTTTGGATTTAACCCTAAATGGGTTAGGCGGATTAGGTCATGTATTGAGAATCAAGTCTTTGCCATTGTCGTTAATGACACCAGTTCAAGTTGGCTTAGGGCTGGCAGGGGCCTTCGTCAGGGAGACCTTCTCTCGCCCTAGGTTTAATCTGTGAGCGAAAGGCTTGCTTAGAAAATTTGGTCGTTTCGCAAGACCGTGCAGGCTTGTAGGTAGGCATTCGACCATCCCTGAGAGCTCTTTCAGGCCAATTACCGTCCTCTGCCGATGATTGTTTATTGTTCGGTAGAGCTGATCAAAACCATCGAACTTCACGGACATGGTTCAAGAGTACTGCAAGGCTTGAAGGCTTCAGATTATCTATAATTTTTGGTAAAATTTTTTGTCATCTGCATTGAAAGAGAGCCACTAGAGGGCTGTTTGGTTCGCGGAGTTGTCTCTCGGCAATCAATTCCATTTTTCTAGAATTGAATTCTGTTGTTTGGTTCGTGTGGAAAATGAGGAAGGAAATCTTGGCCAAGGATTTTCTTACCCAAGATTGTCAACGGAGATATGAGCAAGGAACCGGAGCTCTAAATTGTCGACAGAGAAGGAGACAGGAGCAAGGCACCAGAGCCCTAGATTGTTGAAGGAGGAGACACGAGCTGTGGATCAGAGCCCGTGACCAGAGCAGGCGATTGGAGCTCTAGATCGTTGTAGGGGAATAAGAAACGAGCAAGTCACTACATCCCGTGACCGGAGCAGGCAACTGGAGCCCTAGATCGTCGAAGGGAGAATGAGATAGATTGGGATACACCACTACTCAATAGCGGACGAGGGGTAGTAAATCCCAAAAATCCAAAAGGTATAACCATCAAAAAATATTACCATGTCATCTTCGGGGGGGGGGGGGGGGGGGGAAACCCCTTCATTTCTCCCCAAAGCAAAATTCATCTCCCCCTGGCAACGAAGTCTGCTCCCAATCATCTACGAACCAAACAGACCCTAGAAGGCTAGGAATATCGGAGTCCCATAAACCTTCCCATAATCTTTGTGTTACTATTTGGTGTCAGAGAATTCCGACTGCAAGGTTTTAAATCACATTTCTAGGTGGACGACAAAGTTAGGTTCTTTGTTCCATTCCAATTTGCACATTATCTTGCATTAGGGTTCCCAAAAGACTCTTTCACTAGTGAAAAGCCATGATAGTAATCTTGTCGAAAGTAACCGCCGGTTACCGGGAGGTCGAACGGACGCATCCGATGACTGACACATGGCGGTCATTGACAGAAATCCGACCCACCTAATAAACGGGTTGATCCGATCCAATCCGACCCGTTAACCCTTTACTAAACGGGTCGGGTCGTGTTTGCTCGGGTTGGGTCAACAGAACCCATGTAAACCTGCCGGGTTAGGTCAAGACAAGTCGGATTGGTCCGGGTTTGATAGGGTTGGTTCGGGTCGGGTTGACACGATCCATTTGGTAAAATGGTCAATCGGGTTATACGTACAAATCCGAACCCGACCCATTAAATAAACAGGTCAGTCGGGGCTACTCGTTTATGACCTGAACCCGTTTACGCCAAATCCAAACCCGCTAACTTTGGGTCGGGTTGGCGGGTCGGCTCAAGGATTGCCAACCCTAAGTTGTGGTGGGTCGAACTCATGGGCTGCCAAACCTAGCACAAGGGACATCCGTGATCAGGATCCGTGTAGCATTTTCCTTCATTAATATTGACATTATTAGGGTAATGATGACATTTGTGAGCCAACATGCTTAACCCTTTTTACCACTATAACAGAAACTTCCGGAGGTGCAGTTACCAACTTACCACGAGACGGCCAACCCTAAGACAGAACTTTGTGTTGGAGAAATTAGTACATAATTTATATAACATGGCACGGCGCTTTCGTGCTGACTAGACAAAATGGCACCAAAAGCTGACTAGACAAAAAAATTGCTGACTAGACAAAACAAAACAAGTTGACTAGACAAAAAAAAAAAACTACGCATCATCACAACCATCCATACATAAAGGAATATAAGTTGCACTTGATGGCTCCTTCAGAAATTAAATAAATATTCTATATAGAATATTAATTGCATTTAATTGCATGCATATAATGTATTAATGGCTGGGTGTAAGGGACGATTATGTAAGGAGATTAATAGGGATAGAGAGAGGATCACAATGAGTGTTGCGGAATTTAGATGAGGAGAGAGGGAGGGAGTTTTGGTTACATGGCAAGAGAGAGAGAGAGAGAGAGAGAGAGAGAGAGAGAGAGAGAGAGAGAGAGAGAGAGAGAGAGATTTAACGAGAGGGACGGTAAAATAAGGAAAGAGAATCAATTAGAGAGAAAATAGGAGAGATAGGAGGGGGTGAGATCAGATGGTTTTGAATAACACGGACGGCTGTGATCAGGTTTTGATTAAATGAAAATAAAGGAAAAAAGAGAGATAGGGGATAGTGGGGAGTTGTTATCAGGTTGGGCGGTTGGGATTTAAAAGAGAGAGACTTGGATAAGAGCATGCATGCATGCATGGCTTCGCATGGGTTGATGCGGCCATGGATGGCTATGATGTGTGATGTAATGCTTGGGATGGGTTTTTGAGAGCTGTGATTAGGTTTCAAGAGATAAAGAGAAAGGATGGAGCCATGTGCATGAGATGTGGACTTGCATGGGGTTGGATTTTTTGTTCAGTACCTAGAGCTCGAATGAGCTGGTAAGGATGAGTCAACGGCTAATATCGAGTAAGTTCGTACGTGTATGACTTTGAGATTGGGTGAGATGTCTACATATATGGCAAAAGGTGGGGAGGAGGAAAAAGAACATTGGACTTAGCAGTAAGTTCCTCCTCCCGACATTTTTGCCATATCTGTAGACAGCCCCGGATTACGTACCAAAAAAATTACATATGAATGATGAGGTGCGTTCGCACGTGTGGTGTGTGTGTGTGTGTGTGTGCGTGAGAGAGAGAGAAAGAGAGAGAGAGAGAGAGACGTATGTGTAGGGGTGGCAATGGGTCGTGTTGGGTCGGTTTTACATATGGTACACTATCGCGGTGCGGTGCGGTTTCGATTTTGCCCAAAACCGCATCGAAACCGCACCGTTGCCATCCCTAGACGAAAGCGCTAGCTTCGTGCCAATCGGCACGGGCGAGAAAATGGGTGTCCCTATGAATGTCGTTGTTGTCGTCGAAAGTGTTCTGTTGCCAAAGACGTTCAAGTGTGTTGCCACCGAAGACGGCCTGCTGCAGTGCCGACAGGGCGGCTCGCTACAGTGCCGACATGGCGGCTCGCTACAGTGCTAACGGGCACATGCACTATCCTTTAAAAAAAACGGGTAGACCCGCTAAGACCCAGTAAAATCCGTTTAAATATTTAATTTTTAATTTTTTTTTTAATTTTATCTTTCGTTGCAGTTTATCATCATGGGTGCCCTGATCACAGACGTCTATTGAACCCATCGCATACTATGATCGGATGTTGGGTAGATCATTGGAGGGCCAATCACATTTGTTTCTTTACCTGCCGATTCGGACCAAGTGTGATGCACGGTTCGGGTATGGATGCAACGGACGGCTGTGATTTGGGGTACAGATAAATGGTGTAGAAGATTTGGATTCGGAGTTGGGGGGGTGGGGCGATGGTCGCCCGCTTCGTGTCAGTTGGGGGGTGTCTTGCCGCCGAAGATGGCCTGACAAGTGTATTGCCGCCGAATGCGGCCCGCTGCAGTGCCGACGGCCAAGTGTGTTGTCGTTGCACCGAAGGCTCCCGCTTCATGCCAATCGGCATGGGCATGCCGAAGGCGGTCAAGTATGTTGTCGTCGCATATGACGGTGGGGGAGGGGGTGGGGGTGGTGATACACGGGGGGTGTTTTGCTACCGAAGGTGGCCCGCTACATTGTTGACAAGTGTGTTGCTGCCGAAGGCGGCCCGCTGCAGTGCCGACAGGTACGGGCATGCACTAGTCACAATAACAAAATTGAATAGTAAACAAAAATAAAAAAACTGTTACTTATCGGGATTTGAGTCGCGTAGTCGCTGCCCTATGTACAGTAATTTTATTCTCCGAATTATTAAAAAATTTATAAATAATTCGCAAACTCAAGACCGGTCGAACATAATATTCTCTGAATTATTCGGCAACATAGGTTCACCCGGATACATCCAGAATTATTCACAAATAATTCGGGATTACTACGAATTCTAATCCAGATTACTTCTGCCTTGCAGCTATAACATTTGGAAAGCTCGATGCTTTAACATCGAGCTCATTTGGGAAGCTTGATACACAAAAATTTTTGATCACAAGAACACGAGCCTCATATGAGTAATCCAAGGTATTACTACATCCTTCAATGAATATTTTAGAGATCGGGAAGAAAGTCCAACCTAAATGAGAAATTCAGCTATCGATCCCAGAGAAATACAACATCCACTAAGTGGGTTTTTTCGAAGCAAGGAGAGCCTAAAGTTAATGTGGATGGAGCAATTAAACCTACTCATTATGCAGCGACGGCTATTGTCAGAGATGTGAAAGGGCACCTAGTTTTGGGCTCCTCCATGAAGATACCATTCTCTCTACCAGAACTTGTGGAAGCCGAGAGTTTCAAATTAGGAGTGATGCTATGTTCGAAGTTTGTCAATCCAGTCATTATAGAAGGAGATGCCCAATCAATTTTTTTTTTTTTTTTTTTTTTTTTTTTTTTTTTTGAGATCAGCGGGTGTCCCGAAACCTTTCGGGCAATGGCCCACTTTAGGCTCGGACTAATCCCTCCGGGAGTGAAGCCCGACCCACTCGGCAATTCCCACTTCACTCCTGGGTAAATCGAGAGGAGGAAGAGTTGAACCCACAACCTCATCACCAAAGCTTCAGTTGCTTTGCCAACTCTCCTTTCCCCTTGTGGGTGCCCAATCAATTTTCATGCTAATCAATGATAGGGAGGGAATTATCCTTTGGAGGCTAATCTCGGTGATTAAAGAATGTAGATTGTTGCTGAAGCAAAACCCATTCACTGAAGTCCAGTTTTTACCTAGACGAGGCAATGTTGCTGCCCACGAGCTTGCTAAATTTGTTGCAAACCACTCCTTGATTCAAGAGTGGTTGCCGCTCTCAACATCTTTGTATGTTCGAGTTATCATTTGTAAGGATGCTTTTGATTATCAAGATAGCTCAACACCCTCTACAACCCCTAATGATTATTCGGATGTGGGACCAGGTGAATACAATAACCAGGCAGATGAGGAGGATTCTTAGGATTTTGTAAAGGAGAGTTGACTTACAAAAAAAAAAAAAAAGCCCATGAGCATAAGAGCTATGTGGGATTTTTATTAGGGGATGGATTGGGCGAGTCTGACCCGAACCCGACCCGCCCAACCTGAACAATGAACAAATATAGGCAAAGCTGGTTAGAAACTTGGACGGGTTTGGACAAAAAAAGATCAATCCAATTTCAATTTGGACGGGTTTGGACACAGATATTCCCAACCCGAGGAACCCAAGGAAGTGACACACTAAGGTTGAATGCTTTTGTAGTTTTTTTATGGAAATCAAAGACTATCTGTTTGGTGTTGAATGCTAAGAATTCGTTTGAAGTATGTGAAGATATGGGTTGGACCTTATGTTTTCGTTATGCAAATCAAAGATTTTGTTTTATGCAATCCAAAAATCGATCTGTTGGATTTTTTTCCCCATCTATTTATGTACAGAAGCATTTCTAATTGGGCAACCCGTCCAGTATTTTACAAATTGGGTAACCCGAGCAACAAGAATGGGCAAGCACGAGTTGGACTTCCACGGGCAAAACAAGTTAAGTTTTGTACAAATTGGGTTTGGGCATGGGCAAACCCTTCAACCCGCCTAAGTCCCACCCCTAATTTCTATGAGCATTCAGCCCAAAGGTTTTTCCGATTCTGCTCAGCCGATTGACGTGGCAGCGTGCACCTAGTGGTGCAAACGATTTGAATGTCGCTAGTGGGTTTCAACCACCAGTTGCATGCTGCCATGTCAATCAGGCCGGCGAAATCGAAAAAACCTTGAGGCTGAATTGCATTTCTCGATTTTTATATTTGATAAACCCATAACAATAAATCTCCTAATTTATGAGCCATAAAAGGATTAAAACTTCCTTCGATAAATTCGTTAAATAATGTTTTTATAATCTTGTAAATCTTTTTTCCACGGCTTTGCTCATGCATGGTTCCGACCGTACGCGTGGCTGCCAGCGCGCCACTGAGCTACCACATGTACCAATGGGTGACTAGTGCACCGCCATGCATACGCACGTGCTCCCCACCTCGTCCGCACGTACTCACTAAGCATCCAAAAGCCCATGCACATGAGCCGGCAGACAGCGACAAACCAAGCCGGAGAAGTCGCACAGCTGCTCACATGTGGCCCGGAGATACCCATGCATGCACGTAGATACAACAGCAGACACTGCATCACCCACCATCGATCTTCTGGCCCCACCCCTGCATCAGGGGTCCCACCTACCCCATATCGACATCCAATCATCGCCTGCCACGTCAGGACGCAAGGATGTGTGCTGCCCTCGGACCACACGGCCCCTTAGCCAGGGTTCGGCTCCCATGGGTGGGATCGGGATACAGTGGGGGCATAGTTTACTTTCATTAACAAACAAAACCAACCATGAAGTCTATGGTCATATCTCTCTCTCTCTCTCTCTCTCTCTCTCTCTCTCTCTCTCTCTCTTTGTTTGTCTGTTTGTGTCATCACTATTTATTTCACCTCTGTCGGTTCTCCAACCTACAGGATTTCTTCAATGCCTGTCACTGAAAGGGTCTGCAGTTGCCACATGATTTCTGTGGTTTTCATATAGACTCTAATCCTACCCTAATTAACATAAGACTGATCACATTAAGTTTTGTTGAAGAGGTGTAATATATATTCTCAAGTACTTAATTCTCTTCTGTAACATATATATAATTCAAGGGTAATGTTATTTGAACCGAGTAAGGGACAATCTGCTGACAACTCCTCGTGAAGAGGAGCACTGACATCTCTTGATTGGCGGAAATATGGGACATGGGATGAACCCTATGGGGATATCACCTCGCCAGCCGCTGTCCACCGCCATCGGCTGTCACTACCGACCAAATGTCATCGTCCGTCGACCGCCACCCACTGGGGGGTGGTGCATGGCTAACGGGGCGGTAGTAGGTGTGGGCGGTGGTCGGCAGGGGTGGTGGCCGACGGATGGCGATGGATGGTGGCTGGCAAGGGGTGGTGCCCGATAGAGCGACGACAGCCAGTGGTGGTGGCATCCCCCTAGGGAGTTTAGATCTCTGGCCTCCATTCGGTGGGCTCAGCGGCATCACGTACAGCCGCATAATGGCTGATGACCCAAAGTGAATCACACCCAAAGTGCCGGGCCCACCGACTGGAGAAGATTTGGACTCCTAGATTAGGGTTCATCACATGACCCATAGTTGTGCCAATCAGGAGTTGCCATCACTCCTCTTTCACGTGGAGCTGTCGGCCTCCTTCAGGTTATCCCGGGACGAGGTCCGGTGGAGTGCCTCGTCTTCTGGAGTCTTCTCCGTCAGCTCCTTCTACAACCACCTTCTTCCTTAGGCCCAACGCCATGGACCTTCTAAGGCTATCTGGAAGTCGAAGGCTCCCTCTAAGGTGCAGATTTTTTCTCTACTAGCCTCCAGGAACAAGATTCTCACCAAGTCGAATCTTTTGCGAAGGCATCACCCGCGTGTGTCGGATGCCTTTTGCACCTTCTGCGGTTCGGAGGAGGAGACAGCCTCGCATTTGTTACTAGGGTGCTCTTTTGTCAGGCCATTGTGGGATCATTTTGAGAGTAGAGCGGGGCTCTCTTCCCACCCGAGGACACTCAGGGCCCTTTGGACATCTTGGAGACGGAGGCGAATTCCGATGACGATCCGGAAACCGTGGGACGTTCTGGTCATGGCTATTGTGTGGGTCATCTGGCTAGAACGGAACAACCGGGTCTTCAATGCTAAGGCCGCAGGGCAGGAGAAGTTGGAGCAGTCTGTCATCTCCCTTTTTAATGCCTGGATTGTACCATGGCGGGATAAGCTAGGGGTGGAGGCTAACAATTTCTGTAACATTTTCCTTTCTTAGTTCGTAATGACTTCTGGTTGGGGTCCGCCAAACCCTCCCTCCACTGAGGAGGGGTTCTCAAAAAAAAAAAAAATAAAGACCGAAACGGATCAAGTTGGTGGAAGTATCAAAATAAATTAATGTGTGGCAAAATCTCTCTTTAGAAACCCTAACTATGAGTTTGTCACTTTACTCCCAAGTTAGGCTTTTTTTATTTGAAAAAAAGAAAAAAGAGATCAGTCTGTTTCTTTCTCATCAGGTCAGGGCTCTATCAAATCCATTTTATCTGTATGTGGGCAACTATTCTCCATCTTTTATAAGGGCAAACCTTTTTTTGATTTTTTCAGTCAAGATTGGAATCCCGTGCCTACTCAAAATCAGTCATGAGAGGAGAGACAATGGATATATAGAGAATATGATACATGATCCTTCTGATTAGCCAACACGCGAGTCCTTCCTTCAATTCAAGTACCGCAAGATAATTTTTAACCGGGGTTAGGGCTTGGTCAAGGTGGATTCACCATTAATTCCTAACAATGATTATAAAAAAAAATTTGAAAATTTTTTTTTGCAAGGTGATATTTTTAGATTAACCATAGCAAGGGAGATTTGCATGCTACAATTTACCGTTAAATTTGTCAGCTATTGATTGGGTTTTTTTAAGATTTTTTTTTGATTTTTTTTAATCATTATCCAAGTAGAGTGAATTGATCATCCATTAAAAAAAAATAGTTAAAAAGTACCATGTGGCACCTAAATATAGGGGAAGACTAGTGTGTTTATTAATCGGGAGGACCATACACTCTATTCCAATATATATATATATATATATATATATATATATATATATATATATATATATATATATATATATATATATATATATATATATATATATATATATATATATATATATATATATATATATATATATATATATATATATATATATATATATATATATATATATATATATATATATATATATATATATATATAAAGCGACATAACTCCCATCTCTACTCAATATGAGATTAACGGCTCAACACCTGTCCAAACATGGAGCGTGTTTAAATGGTCTGGGATCTACCCACGCACATACGCATTTCAGCGAGTAGATAGAGGGTGCGACATGACCAATCAGGTGAAGCGAAGTGGGGTGATAGCTCCGCTACCAAGTCATGACTCCCGTGTACCCTCAAAACCGGCAATAGAGGGAGAGGGGGGGGGGGGGTAGCGGCGGCGGTGTAATCGATGACCATCGTCGATCCTCCTGGTTGGAAAACTAATGAAATTCGCCAAGCAATGAAATTCGAGTAGCACTCTTTGAAGAACCTTCCAAAGACTAAATTCTCGATAGCCATATATAGTTTAAAAGCAGCCAAAACAAAATGGCCCTCAATCCGACCTTTGTTCACTAACTCTCCATAAGTCACCCAAATTGTGAAAGAGTGTGGCGGCTATGTATGGTGGTTGCCCACTGTATAGGGACACCAAATTAAAACCCTAACCCTAGTCTATAAATATGTGATGAATATACGTGAAGTCCTCACGTTCGATAGAGCCATCCAATGTAAATTCCGTGTGTTATCCCTTCTCCCGTAACACGTTATCGATCAGCATGAGTTCGCTCACATGAGAGAGATCACAGAGAGAGAAAGAGGACCCACACGGCTACGAGCAACAAATTTTTGCGGTGACAACTTAACGAACCATTGCGTCTTCGATCCACACCAGGTATGCCTTGAGATTCTGATCTCCTCTGTTACACCATCGCCGCAGCCCGTCGGAGACACACCCGACCATGCCTGGACCGTCCGGTAAGTCCACTGATGTCACCCCTTTTGAGAAACTTGTCTGCGGCCACTCCCGGTCGCAGAGGACATCACAGATTATCCGATTGCCTGAAAATATCTCCGATCTATGCTGAGAGAGAGAGAGAGAGAGAGAGAGAGAGAGAGAGAGAGAGAGAGAGAGAGAGAGAGAGAGAGAGAGAGAGAGAGAGAGAGAGAGAGAGAGAGAGAGAGAGAGAGAGTGTAATACCTGGTACGTTTAATTTCAGGGCAGCCCAATTATATTATTATTTTTTTATTTGTTACTAAATTGATTGTTTTGTTTTCGTATTTATGATCGTCGATGGTGTGTGCTTGAACCTGAGTTGGACCGGGCAGTGGGCCCCGGGTCCGGGTCGTTAGGCGACACTGAAGGCATGGCATGAATGTTTTGATAATTTATATTAATTAATATAACAGATTTCGAGGCGAGTTGTCGGACTCGTAAGGGTTGCGCACCGGCACGTCCCGGTGCGATGCGAACTCCAGTGTGAGCCTTGCTTAATTCCGAGCAATGATTGTTTGGTGGAGAAAAAAAAAAAATTTTTAAAAAACCCAAACCCCACTCAACCCAACCCAACCGAAGCAACCTCTCTCTATCTCTCTTCCCTCAAATCCAAAACCGAAACCCCACCTTATCCTATTCAAATCTGTACTTTTTTTTTTAACCAACCCTTTCAACCAAACCCCATCTCAACCATCCATCTCTCCCTCTCATCTCCACTAATAAAACCGAAACCCACCCAGATCTCTCACCCTCTCAAAACCGATCACTCTCCCTCTCTATCTCTCTCTCCTCAAATCCCACTCTCCATCCCCAACCGATCTCTCTCTTCCCTCTATCCCTCAATCCCGATCCTCTCCCCTGCGCGATCCCCCCTCTATCTCTCAACCGATCCCTCTCTATCCCGCAGCCCAGAACCTTCCGATCTCCCTCTCAATCCTGATCCTCTCCCTCGCAATCCCGATCCCGTGATCCCTTCCCTCTCATCTCTATCTCCCCATTAGGCTCGATCTGTTCCCCTCCGAGATACCCGCAGCCCCCTCCCCTATTTAACAAACCCTAGACCCAGCCCGATCCCACCCCTGTCCGACCTCTCCCTCTCTTTTGGATCTCTCTTCCGATCTTCCTCTGTGGTCTGTGAGAGCGGCAGCCGACGCTGGGGAGGTGCAGCCGGAGGAGGAGCCATAGCCGACGACCCCCGATTGCACCAGGTTAGCCTCCTCTTCCTCCCCAGTTCCTTTTTATTCTGCTCTGTTGAGACCAGCCAGACGAACCCCTACCTTGTCTCCTTTTTCTGTGCTGATCCGACCAACAACCCGCCCCAATCGCCTTCGGTTATGCACGGCCATGGCCACCGGCCAGGTGGCAGTTGGCTGTGCAAGCAACGAGCCCAACCCATTGCATACCGCCTTTTCCCCACACCTTGGCAGGTGGCTGTGTAGTCGACGAAGTCGTCCCAACCACCTGTGGTCTATCACCTCCCATTGTCCAGCCTTCCTTGGTTGCCATAGCCATAGCCACGGGTTTAGTGGTCAACTGTGTAGGCGACGGAGCCGCATCAACCCAACCAATTTTTATTTTCTCGTTCTTGTCTCCAATACCGTCAATGTTTACCGAAACCCGTGGGAACCCTTGATCAGGATTGTTTGATAATGCGATTCATCGGCCTTTAGTGGCTGATGGTTTACCGCCTGTTGGCACTTTATCGGTTTTGGCATAAGAACCATCGTGCCATGCACGCCGGTGGCCGCCAAGTGACTCATAGGCCAAAACTTGCCAATCCCGAGATTCGACCAAGGCATAATAGTTATCGCTAACCGAGCACAGGCTCAATAAGGCTTGTCAGATTGTCATCATACCAAACCGACCAAATCAATAGACGTGTAATATAGACTTGTGCATATTGCCAGTTCGTGAACGAGACGATCCAGCCGTGGACGGAGCAGAGGCCAGAGACAGGAGTCTGTGCACGTCGACCAGGTGACACAGCACGCTTTCTTTAATAATTAATAATATCGATATAGAAATTAAGGGTAGGTGTCCATAACGCTGCATGCGGGTCCCGCCGGACGTCGTCGCATGTGGTCGAGTGGACCCCGCCTTGCATGCGGAGTCGCGAGTCCGGTGACGCATGCATGAAAAGTTAATAATTTAATAATAAATATTCTATTGTTTGCATGGATACCATAGATAGATATTCCCTTAAAACAAAAATAAATAATTAAAGAATTATCGGGACCCACCTTTTTGAGAGGAGCGTGGTAACCCTATAAAATGGATTTTGGGCGAGAGTGCTTTGTTATATTTAATTATGATGCTGGGTTGTGAGTGGGTGCGAATCCTGGTGTAATCCATCGAATATGATTAAACACTGTTTATTTCCTTTAATGCCATGTGGTATGTTAATCGTTGTTAATCTACCTGGTTAGAGGGTAGGGACCCCGTGCGCGCAAGGGTCGTGAACCACCTTGCGCGTATAGCCGAAGTTAATTAAGTAGGTTAGGGGTCACAGGCAAGGGTTGTGGTAAAGCCAATAGGAGGTGCCCTCGAGTAGGGATTGGCCTAGCAACCCTGTCCCGGAGAGTTGAAGTCCCCATAGTAAAGCAAGTTGGGCGGTAGAGCTCCACCGTGAAAGACGGAAAACCCCTTATGATCATCTGGGTGAATTGTGCATGGAGTTGGTGGATGCACGGCGAGAGAGTTGGCCCTCTACATCGAAATAAAAGGCCCGATAGTAATGCCCGACCGGGGGCAGGTTGAACAAAATATCCGGGGTTCATGTTTGAATGTGTAATTGTTTGATTATAAGTTTTGAATTGTATGACTGTTCACACGATGACCTAGCGATAGTAGGATTTGCATGTTAATGTAGAAATTGCATGGACACATAGGACGTGATTGAGAACATAGCTGACAATTAGGTTAATCAATAATTTGTCTTAAAAATTTGAGCGTTGTTAATTATTAAAATTGTTAGCTTGTCGCTAGCCATTTATTTGGCTAATCTCCCAAATGCATTTTTGGGGGCTACTCATTCCCACGAGTAGACTCTTCTGCAGGAGCTAAGGCACAGGAGCAGCAGTAGAAGTCCAGCAGTCAGCATAGGATAACATCTTATTTTTTTTATTTATGTCAATCTTAGTAGTGGTACTTTTTCATTCGATGTAATCGAATTGGATTGGAATAAGATTTTATTAGTTAGTTAATTTGATAAGTGGTAATATGCCAGCTGAATTTCTTTGGGTATGCCTCTCCTCAAGGCCCCAAGCCTAGGTTAGATCACCACAAAAATATAAGATGAATAATTGACCTAATTTGACAAGCCCAGTAGATATGACCTTCAGACAGATGCACCGAGTGTTCGGGAGCGGGTGAGATACTCGGCTCGCCGTCGGAGGCTTGAGCCTCGTGCTCCTTTAGAGGATATTCTGTCAGTATGTTGTGACACCGTTGGGTCGCATGTACTGAAAGGATATCCCTTTTGCAGGTCGAGCCTGGCCTAATGTTCTCTCGGATGAGAAATTTTAGTTCTAAAAAAAATACAAATATTTTCAAGTGTCAAACCATCCTCTTTCGTTTCTTCCCCTTTTTTCATTTGCTTGTGTGTGAGCGTAGCAGGAGCCCAGTGAGAATCCTAAATTGGCATAGTTAAGTAACTATACCCAGAACCCTCTTCCTTTCTCACCTCACACCCCAGGAATTGGTCTTCAGATTTCTGGGGCGTGATAGAGAGAGAGAGAGAGAGAGAGAGAGAGAGGCAACTGATCAATTGAAATTAGGGGACGACTCAAAAGTGTTAATTTAGGGTTAATTAAACAACGATAAAAACCCGTTAATAAATGCTTTTTTTTTAATTTTTTAATGGAAACAAATGATGGTCTACAACCATTGTTTAGTGAATGACAATTGCAGATCGACTATCTTTAATTACTGTAATATTTCGCCTGTTATGGTGTGGTGAGTTGGACGACAAAATAATTAACATTTCTTATAGGAAAATAGTTGAGGAGATTTACATGGTACGCCTAAAAGATTTTGTGATGAAGGGAAAGAGCATATGGTTTGAGGGCTGAAGAAGATCGAGTTTCTACGAGCTTAAGCAAGTCTCGAGATCTTGGTACAAAAAATTTGATTCATTCATGTTAGATCAGTCTATAAGTATACATTCACTGGCTATTGCGTCTATGTCAGATATGGAAACCCGCTTTACAATCATGTTAGTACTATAAGTGGGCGGCATGCTGATCGTGGGCTAGGATGTGAACATGTTCAGCAATTTGAAGGTGGACTTGTTTAAGTACTTTGATATGAAGTACATGAGGCCAGTACAACAGATAGGTATAAAGATCAGATGTGACATGAAAGTTCGGAAAATTAATTTGATTGTCATAAGAGAGGTAAATTGACCGTGTAGTTTAACAGTTTAGTATGCAGGATGCGAATGTGGTTAATTAGTACTCCACTAGCTAATCGATCAATTCAGGTTTAGCTTGAGACCAAGAGGGAAAAAGAGAGGTGACGATGATTCTCAATGCATCAATAGTAGGGTGTTTGATGTATGTCATGTTCGTACGATGCCGGATATCGCTAATGTGGTTAGTACGTTGACTAAGTATTTGGAGAATCCTAGAACAAGCATCACTTAGAGGCTATCAAGTAGATCTTGAGATACTTAAATGATACTTCAAAGATGGGACTATGTTTTGGAGGTGAGGAACTAGTTATGAAAAAGGATACAGACTCATACTTTGCAGAAGATTAGGACAATATTTGGTCGACTTCAAGCTACATGTTTACGCTAGCTAGTAGGGGGTGCTGTGTTTTGGCAGTCAAAGCTCAATCCAGAAGTGTTTGGCTTTATCGACGATTGAATCCGAGTACATTGTTATGACTGAAGTAGATCAGAAAATGAGCTTCTATGGATGAAGTGTTTCTTTTAGAACTTGGGGTGTGAAGTATGAGCAATTTTTATTGTTTTATAATAGTCAGATTGTGATTGAGCAGAGCAAGAATCCGACTTATATATCATTGGCGCACCAAGCAGGCTTGTGATTCTATTGGATCCTTGATGAGTTAGAGAAGTAGTTGCCACATCTTATGAAGGTGCGTATAAAAAATTCAACAAACATGATGACCAAGGTGATCACCAATTAAGCAGAAGTATAAGATATTTCTTGAGCTCATCATGTTATATAAAGTGATAAGTTGAAGAGGTACGTCTCGCCTTCATGGGTGTGGAGGGAGATATTGTTGGATACCTATAAAACTGTGAAGGTACTTGTTTTAGAAGCATTGCCACCCTCCTCCTAATTATATGTTTGCAAGGGATCCAATCTTTTAATACAAAGGTCTCAATTAACATGGCATACAAAACCAACAGGCTCTTGGCCTGGTGGTACTTCCTCTCTCCGTTGTTAGAGAGGTTCTCTATTCGACTCCCGATATGGCCAGGCACCATGGAGTGAACTTTCCCTCAAGGCCGTAGTGTCTTGTTTGCACGTGCGAATCTTGACCGTTGATGTCATATTCATGGGATTATGAAATTTAATAAAGTAGTTGTTGCCGCTGCCTCTCCTCCCGTTTCGATCTCCAAATCTATTTAAGCCCTTGCTCTAGCTCCCTATCCTATGATCACCTGATCGGTCTAGCAAAAGAACACGCACATACCATACAGACTTAGGATATGGTGATTTATCTTTATAGTTGAAAGTTTTTTTTTTCCCCCTCAAAGTTAAGCCCTAGAGTCCAAAATATCAAGCCTTAGTGTAGGGCCTACATAATCTTGTATAGCTTACCTTTCTCCCTTTTTTGGTTTAGATCTATACCCTAAAATACAAAACAGTTCTCCCTATTATATAATTACTAAAAAAAAAAGAAGAAGAACTGAAGAAGGGGTGCATCCAATGCGCCTCGGTCACAGTGAGAACCTTTTGGATTCTTCAATGGGTACTGAAGAGCACTTTCAAGCTAGACCAGTCGTGAATAGAAAAAGAAAGCATAAAACAAAGTCCAGATGGACTCTTGGCGTCAGAAGCTACCAAGTCCAGTGAATACATGGAGAAGCACTAAACAAACCCCAATCTTTATATAATCCATCTCTTATATTAGCTGATAAACACTCAAGAAATAAACTATCACATGGATCTTGATTAACAATTAAGAGAGAGAGAGAGAGAGAGAGAGAGAGAGAGAGAGAGAGAGAGAGAGAGAGAGAGAGAGTCATGAATGGATCAGAGCTTCCATTTGCTTTCATTGGTGGCATGCATGCACGCTTTACCAAGCAAGATTGACATTAAGGGGGTTGATTAATTAGGTAGAGAGAAGTCCTACATAGGGTGGGCAAGACCCCATCCCAATAAATAAACAAATAATTCTCTCGGAAAAAATTGAATTTCATATCCCAACGGTCACATGATTGAGCACATATGATAAAGCCCTACATTCTACACTGAATCTAATGCCATTAGGTCCCATTCCTGCCCTCTCTTTCTTCGTTTTTTTTTTTTTTTTTCTTCTTTCCTTATTTTTCCTTCAAAATCTTTATACTCCGAGGAAAACGTAGTAGAGTATCGTGATCGGAAGCGCGACTAGCATCCCAAAAATAACACTGCAATTAATAAAAAAAATAATTATTTATACTTCTAGAATATAAACATTATATATATATATATATATATATATATATATATATATATTATGGATTAATGATGAAACTAGCTAAGATCTAAATTTTCACTCACGCAGTGCTAAGAATGTCGGGATGACAATTGTACTCCTTCGCGAACACGAACGGAACAATCCCTTGAGGAAGAGCAGCCTGCGAGCCGATCAACGGCTATTAGGTTTAAGGTCTATACACAAATTTTCCGATCTAGGGTTTAGGGGGGGCTTTTAGGGTTTGTCGATGCTCACCTGCACAATGGCTACATGTAGAAGGACCCCGCGGAGGCCGACAGCGACGGAGGTTGCCGTGATCACCGCCGGACCCGTTATAAACCTAACGGCCATGGAGAATGCCGCGACCGATTTTCCGCATGCGATGATCTTCGGCTGCAAAGCCATGAAGAGGCCTAGGCTGAACATAGCCATCCCGAGCCCCGCATTAGATAGTATCGAGATCGAACCGTCGACTATCGTTGGCATCGCAATTTTCCACCTTGAAAATTGATCCAAGAAAACAGGGGAAGTAAAAATCAAGAATAGGATGATCATCTTACCGTTGACAACACCCTCATCAAGTTTTATCAAATTCTAAAACTTTTAGGATGGTAAAACAATGCCTGAAGATTCAACAACGAAGTTGTATCTCGGGTTTAGCATCCCTTTTCCGAGATATTAATTTTGGAACATGTATATCTTGGATACCTGAAAGATATTAGAGACCAAATGAGGCCTAAGAGGCTGGAGTAGGTGTTAGGGTTTCGGATGAGCTTCCCTCCACACCATGATGAGTATGAGTCTGGTGACGACACTGGTCGGGGGGCATCTGGTGGTTGATCTCCACCAGCCCTCCGGCGCCGGCCACGTGCTCCACCTTCTTCTGAGCTACGAACGGCGACCCGGTCACCGGAATCGGGCTCTTCAATCGATCTTCGATCTCCGGCTCTCCATTCACTACTCCTGCCTTCCTGATTGGGCTGGCAGTCTCACTCGACACATGCAAGCCTGCAATATCCGATCATCGATCGCCTTGTTAGCTAGTCACTAATTTTTAAAAATAATTAGAGTTAAACCCCAAGTTTAATCAATGGATTTAAGTACCTTTTGAGGCTGGATTGCCCGTGTTGGGAAGGCAACCTTGGAGGGATCCACAGCTATGAAATCAGCAGAGGCGGGCTCTGTTCACCGCGTTTCCTCAGATTAGCTTCGGAACCGGGGGGGAAGCGCTGGAGCTCCAGACGAACATATGGAGCTCCTTGTTAGCGTTAGCGCCTCGCCACAGCGTCGGCCTTCTTCCTACCGCCGGCCGTAACCACGCCGGAGAACACCGGATTCGGAGGCCGGGTAGGAGGAGGAGGAGGAGGTGTGATAGGGTCCCAAGAGCTCGCTGCTCTTGCTGCCGGACCCCTTGTGGTTCAAGGATTTCTCCTCTTCCCAACCCACTGTTGCACCTGATCCTCGGGCTATTGACCTTGCTCGCGAAGATGGCGTAGAAATCCGTCTGGTTGAAGCTGGAGGCCCGCGGCGTCGGCTCCCTTGACGACTGGAGCGAGTAGATCTCTACCCCCCGGTGAGGTTGGAGGCCCTGGGAGTCATCGAGGTCATGGAATTCAAGCCGTGGGACTTACTGTTGTTGTTGTAAGATGACACCATGGACCGCGCCGCCGACGAGGTGGACTTGCGGACGACGACGTGGACCTTGCCGTCGTGCCCGATCTCGGCGTCGGCCTGCAGCGGGTCCCGGCCGTTGAGGGAGACGACGTCGGAGTCGACACGGAAGGAGGTGATGGACCCGGCGATGTCGGGCGGGAACTGGTCGGCGATGAGGGCCTTGGCCCCCGCGGTACTCGAAGAGGAAGAGCATGAGGGTGTACCAGACGACGCTCTGGAGGACGACGATCTGCACCTGAGGCTGCCGGAGAAGTCACCGTACATGGCCCGGAGGAGGGGGATCCCCATGACGAGGGTGTTGGGGAGGGAGGAGAGGGAGAAGAGGGTGATGGTCCAGTCGAGGCTGCCGCGGCGGCTGAGGCGGCTCCAGAGGGCGAGGGCGACGAGGACGACGAGCTTCTGGAGGGAGTCGGCGGCGATGAAGCGGTAGCTCATGTTGTAGGGGGTTGTTGGAGGAGATGAAGTGGAAGGAGAGGAGGGGGACGGCGAAGACGGCAACGAAGCGGTTGATGCCGGAGCACTGGTCCGGGGTGAAGATCTTCCACCACCGGACGGAGCCATAGGCCAGGATCATCGCAACGTAGAGGGGGCACGATCGCCGCCAGGGACGTCGTAGATGTCCTTGCCGGAGATCATGATGAGCTATGGGTGGTGAACACAAGAAACGTAGAGAGAGAGAGAGAGGAGAGGAGAGAGGAGAGAGAGAGAGAGAGGAGAGAGAGAGGAGAGAGAGGAGAGAGAGAGGTGGGATGGCAACTAGAGTATATAGTAGTACACTCGCGCGTTTGCTCCTCAGTGATGGCCGGGTATGTGAGCATTGAGGGGAGAGAACATGCAATTTTTTTTTTATTTGTTTTTGGGTATTCTTCTGTGGTTGTGAATCCAAGACCAGTGATGTTATAAGGATAAAATATGGGAGGGCTGCGGCTGTGAACTAGATTGGAGATAACCTATTTGTTTGAGAGAGAGAGAGAGAGACCTTGATTTTTTTTTTTTTTTTTGTAAATGAAGGTGTCTTTAGGGAGAGAGAGAGAGAGAGAGAGAGAGAGAGAGAGAGAGAGAGAGAGAGAGAGAGAGAGAGAGAGAGAGGTGCTTGAGTTTTTTTTTTTGGTTAATAAATGGAGGCTAGGTGTCTTTAGCAGAGAGAGAGAGAGAGAGAGAGAGATGTGTCTTGATTTATTTTTTGGTCAGTAAATGGAGTTCTCTCTCTCTCTCGCTAGAGAGGAGAGAGAGAGAGAGAGAGAGAGAGAGAGAGAGAAGAGAGAGAGAGAGAGAGAGAGAGAGAGAGAGGAGAGAGAGAGAGATATTTCTTGATTTTTTTTTTTTTGATTGGTAAATGGAGACGTCTTAAGATAGGAAAAGAAAATTTCCCAGGTTTGGAAGGTATAAGTATTGTTTGAGAGAGAGAGAGAGAGAGAGAGAGAGAGAGAGAGAGAGGCTCCACGCATCAGGCTGGTACGTGCATGGGTTGTCTCTTCTTGGTCGTTAATCTCATGAGCACCCTGACGTGCCCTCCCTAGTTTGTCCTTCTCGGATTTGCCAGCAATATCAACTGACTCTTGACCTCGTGGTACTTTCTCTCTCCCATGTTAGAGAGGTTCCATGTTCGACTCCCGGTATGGATACAGTGGAGCCAACTTTTTCTCAAGACCATTGTTTCTTGTTTACACGTGCGAATTAATCCAAACCATTGATCGATGTCATATTTACAGGATTATAAAAATAGTAGCAGCTGCTGCTGACTGTCTCCTCCCGTTTAGATATATCTTTGAACCTCATTAAGGCATTGCTCTAGCTCCCAGTCCTTTGACCGCATGGCTGGTCCGACAAAAAAAAAATTGACAGCCACTTGACACTATATTGTTGGCCACCACCAACTACTTAGCTGAGCCAATAAAATAAAATAAATAAGACACGGGATCCTTCAAGGTTAAATGACTGGTGAAAGCAAAAACTAAATCACAACCACCCATCACACCCAGGCAGAACTGTGAATCTCACTCATCCTAGACCTTAATGCATAAGAACGACTGTGGCTCTCTCTCTCTCTCTCTCTCTCTCTCTCTCAAGGTCTCTCTGTACGTGGTTACAACCTAATCAACTGTCTAAATCATGCTTTTTCAATTGTATGAGCCGTAACTTCACCAAGGACTTTTTTTTTTTTTTGAGAATCCCTTAGTGAGATGAGGGGGGGTTCGGCCTGGACCCCTACCTGTTAATTAAAATAAAAAGAAAGTAAAGAGAATGCCTAAGAGGCACCGACACCCGAGGTGTACCCACTTCCAACGCGGGCTAACAAAATCGCCCTGCACTACAAGCAAAAAAAAAACGAAAAACCCAAAAGTCCTAAGGCTTTGCAGCCCTTGATCTTTCCAAATCACGGCCTGTGCTATGAACGATCCCGAGCCTTTCCCCTTGTTGGAGAAGCCGGCAGCCGAAGCTATATCAAGGATGGTGTTGTCCTCTAGCAAGTTGAGGGGAAGGCTCAGATCATCTCCATCAAGTTTGGACAATTGATCCTGAAGATCCTGCATGAGTGGGATCCTAGGCCATGGTGGTCGGCGGTGCACAACTCCCAACCAAACAGGTCCTAAAACTCCATAGCAAATGGCCAAAAAAAAATCGATCAACCTGGACTCAAGTCCGCACGACTGACCTAGCTAGATCGATCAGGACTCGAGCCCGAACGCACGACTACAAATACAAGAAGCAAGAATCAATCCTAGTTCTTAAATATAACAACCACATGAAACTTTACCAACTCAGCTAGCCATCAAATGTGTTAAACTCAACTTTTAACACATTAGTTTTCTCAGAACTTCTGCATATGGCTATTATATATATTGTCCTAAGAGCCTTTGAGTTTGAGCCTGATTTTTTTCTTCGGAGTCTTGCATTTGAGTATGATATAGTGCCCTCATTGATCTGAGGATGCCCTCAGAGTCTCTGTGTCCTTGGATGCCCCTATAGATCTAGGCACGCACCCTTGAAGCCGGCCTTGACGCCAGAGGATGCCCCTATAGAGCTAGGGATGCCTCCGATGACTCCCTTATTGATTTAGGGATGCCCTCGAGGCCTTTACGTCCGAGGATGCCTAGGAATGCCCTCGGGGTTCACTGTATGAGGATGCCCTCATAGATCTAAGGATGTCCCCGATGATCTGGGGATGATTTTATTAGTGCCCTTGTGACTTCTACAAAGTAGGATGTTCTCAAAATTTGAGTCATTGAAAGCATCCCAAGTGCCTTCTATGTGATTCAGATAATATTCAGCCTATCCTATTTTGAAGAGCAGCTGTCAACAATTAAATGCCGGGTTTTTAATGAATAATTTTCGACTAGCCATTTAACGCCACAATGTTAATGGTCCATGGGGTCGAGTTTATTCACGGATTCTTCCCCAGTATGGAAAATTCAAAGATACACGTGCTAAGAATTGAATGTGAAGACGCACATAGCTAGCTGATGATCAAGATACACATAGTTATTAATGATTATATTTGAGTCTGCATGCTCGGAAATGATTCATCGAGCGATGAAAGTTTTGACACGTGGATGACGCCAGAAAGTGAATCATCTTCTGCTTTTCTTCTTTTAATATTCTAAAAGGAGCAAATTAAGGAGGGTATTGTATATGACAAAAACATATGGGACATAGGGCTTCATATTGACCACTGAGTTATGACTGAGTTTGTCTTATCAGTCAAAGCATAACTCGATCCCCCTACGACAGGGGGTACCTGTACCAAGACAGATATCCTACTAGAGTGGTTAAGTCCAGCAAAGCTTGCTTTACCTTCTTTCATGATAAGAAGTTGATCGAAATATAAATTAAGTCATATTCTATTCTTGGGACTTTGTCGCCCGAGGATCCGAGGGTAAGCCCTGCTAAGGTTAGCTATAGTGATAAGTGGTGTCATCAATGCTTTAGTGTCCACATATAAAGCCTCAGTGAAACCTCAGCGCTCAGTGTTGACATCCTCAAAGTTTTGGCGTCCGACGATGAAGTTAATTCGGTGAGGCATCTGTGTCCGATGCTCCCTTTGGAATTCAGCATGTGCCCCCTTTGCAACCAGAACCATAAAGGTCGCCAAGACCAGTGGTTAGAGTTGGCATGACCTCATCAAAATATGAGTCCGTCATACCTATTGCGTATAGATTAGAAAACATTGTCAATTAGCCGTACCACATCATTTGAAACAATTATATGATTGATTTATGATATCAGGTAATGATCCTTTTTTCTTGTCACGTGAGCTATGGCAACTGTGAGTTTGTTGAGGTTTATCGTTGACCAAGACCCTTTATAAATAGTGATCTCACCCCTCTGGTCCAGGTACACTCTCGAGACCCAGACTTCTCCCCCAAGTTTTCTTTGTTCTTGAGTGGTCACTGACTTGAGCGTCTGAGGAGGGATTCAGGAGATTATCACTCTAGCTCCGAGTGTTCTAGCTCTTTGGTGTTTTTGTGCAAATCGATCTGACTAGATGATCAAATCGAGCTGATTTCAACCTCCACAAATAGTACGTCCATGCATTTTTTGTTCTCTCACTTGGTAGTGGGCGGTTCTTTACTTCGTGTATGTGTGGTGATTGAGAGGAGCAAGATTAGGGTTAGCGAGGTCCGACAAATGAATACCACTGCTTGGTGTAATTCTTATTAATGATAATCCAAGTCCTTGATTACCGGTAAAATTCTGTACGTTGTACCATTGTGGCTTGCTTTATATTCTTTGTTGTCGGTTACTAGGCATGATCTCCGCATGCCCCTGTTCCTTGATCCATAGCACGATGCTTCCACGAAAGATCCAGCGGTCGGTCAGAAAACCGTCAGAGTCTTTGGTTCCAAACAGTGATCTTGGAGCTCATGCTTGGTGTGGGAACTCTGATACCAATAGTGGTATCAGAGCTATTGGATCATTGCGAAGATCTGAGGCCGGTGGAGCAGTGTGGAAGACAGTTTGATAATAGAGAAGCTTCAATAGTATGCATTCTAGATTATGGAAGATGTAGATAAAGGGATTTTCTATTTGCCATCTGGGTGGAAAGGTGGACAAACTGAAGATGCTGTTTGAGATCGAAGGACTGGATGGTTCTCGCCAGCATAAGAATTTAACTCGTTTATCTCTTACCTCAAGTATCTCCAAGGAGATGAAACTACTGTGGGGTTGAAGCCTGGGCACGTGAGTGCAGAAGGAGATGTGGAACAAGTTTCAGAAAGGGATCAAAGTCGACCGAAAGCAATTGAAGATTCTTAGGTTGAAGGAAGACATTAATCTAGTTGGTTCATTGGGTTCAGACGATGATGAGTTGTCTTGGCGGCCACTAAGAAATAACACCAAGAATAGTACTTGATAGCGGTCGGGGCCATGTGTGTTTACACAAGATATAGTTTAGGAGCTATATGCGGGGTGTAATGGTGGTAGGATGGCGATTGGCGATGGCTTTGAGATGTTGACCGGGGGAGCTCGAAAATTCTTATGAGGGTTGATGATTGTTTCGGACTCTCTGTAACGGTCGTCATGTTTCGGGTTTTGAGAGTCAATCTGAATCTGTCTCTCCATATTAGATTCTCTTCAAGTGTAGGACCATCGGTTTAGGTAGATTACTGGAGATTTTGGATCACACTTCTTTGATTTTTGAGGGAGCCTTCAGTGGATACTGATATATGCTTGTTGCGAGGAAATCTTCGAAGGTAGAGAGTTCGGTGGAGCATGTTCGGGCACTAGGAAGATGAAGAAGATGTGGGTTTGGAGAAAGATCAAAGTAAATTAAACTTGGTCGATCATCGGTATAGGTGATCAGGCACCTAGTGTTGGGTGGAAGGTGGTAACAAGGAAGGCAACAAATTATCACATGTTATTAGTAATGACAACAACGATGGCATTCACTGTAGCAATGACAATGGCGTGGTATATATAACTTTGGGGTGTTGGGCTGCGCTTCATTGGTACAAGGTAGAGATTGTTGGATTTGGCCCAATGAAAACCACAACCAACTGAAAAGGAAGGATGACTTATTTGGCAGGTAAATCGTGCGCATGACTTGTCCATGCTGTACGTACAGACAATCAGCAAGAAAGTCGAACGAGTAAACTCTAGAGCTGATTGTGCTCATAACGTGTAGATCATGCACAATACCGACTCAGGCTAGCAACAGGCTCGAGTTAATTTGCTTGGGATTTTTTTAGGATTTTGGTCTCCCATGGGTGCTTGCTTATTCTCCTATTTAAGGGAAACAAGAATGGCTATAGGGAAGATTAAGATTGAAAACTCAATGGAGATCGTCAACAACGCTACGCTGGTGGGTTTAAAATCATCTATGAAAAGATGAAGTCGCGTGCGGGAAGAACTAAATGATCTGCGGGGCGTCGGCACAACAAACCCCTCGGGCTCTTGGAGTCTCAAAGCGGGCGGTGACACAATGAGTGGTTCTTTTCAGTAAAGGATTGAGATCATGTCATGGACAAGGAGACAACAAAATCCCTGTACGTCTAGGGTTTGCCGCGTAGAGAGAGAAATAAGGAAGGAGAAGAGGAAGAGAAGAACAAGAGGAAAAGAGGAGGATACAGTGTGCAAATCTTCTCCAAGCTCTTCGACGCACTATCGAAGACGAAATGCAGAGGATACGATTTACGGATCTTCTCCGAGTTCTTTGGCATGACTATCTTGGTTTCTTCTCCTGGATGCTTCCATATCACTTGGTGATCCTTCAACAATCTCTATGTATCTCTTGATAGCGGGTGGTTCTTTACTTCGTATATGTGTGATGATTGATAGGAGCAAGATTAGGATTAGTGGGGTTCGACAAATGGAGACCACTCATTGGTGTAATTATTGCTAGTGATAATCCAAGTCCTTAAATCCAACGGTCGGTCTGAAGACCGCCGGAGCCTTTGATTCCCAGCAACACTATCTTCGTCAATACGTGCCTTCTTACATTTTATGCATTGGAGAGCAATCTGGTTTCCTCAAAAGGCCAGTGCTTCTGCGTCCAGAGAAGAGCAAGAATTCCTAAGATCCACCCCCTCACCATGGCCGCATGGCGTCCATAAAAGCCGCATTCATCGGAAGCAAACTGGATGTGGTTTAGTGGGATATTGAGCTTGTATTAGCTCCGAGCGTGGCTTTCTTTTCTTTCCTTTTCTTTTCTTCTCTTCATTGAAAAAATTATCTGAGTGGCTCAAGCTGGAACATAGCACCTATATAAGCTAGGACTAGATTTAATGAACATAGCACCTATATAAGCTAGGGCTAGATTTAATGAAGCAACCGATGCCATGTGACACATAAATTAATTAGGGTATGAACCCGACAACCGGCCGGGCAACAGAGTACAAAAGCCAGAGAGGTGAAGGTGAGCTGTAGCTTGAAGGGCTTTAGTGGATCTTAACCAGTGGATAAGGGCAAATCTAAGGCTCCTTGGGGTACTGCTGGCAAGATTTTAGAGGATCGACCATGGAGTTTAAAATATATTATCATATATCACAGTTTGTATTACTATCACATGGCAGTTTATATTTTTTTTCTGGACCAACCAAGTGGTCATAGGATAGGATAGGGCACTAGATCAAGGGCTCAAAGAGGTCCAGATATCGAAACGGGAGAGGCAATAGTTGTTATTTATTAATTCCATAATCCCGTGAACATAGCATCAACAAAGAGAGAGAGAGAGAGAGAGAGAGAGAGAGAGAGAGAGAGAGAGAGAGAGAGAGAGAGAGAGAGAGAGAGAGAGAGAGAGAGAGCTGTAGCCGACGATGATGACCAACAGGAGGATATCTCGATCTTGTGAGAAGCGAATTGGGTAATCCTTGGAAGTGTGGGAGTTCATATCTTCTCAAGTCGATCGCCCCGGTTTGTGGGCTCATGTGCATCATAGCCGCACGATGACAGGTGATCTAAAGTGAACCGTATTTCAGCCTACTGCCTGCGGCCATGATGCATGCCGGACCCACCAACCGGGGCGACCGACTGGAGGAGATCCGAATTCGTAGTCTGGGGGCGCGGGACAACGCATAGTGTATCAACATTCACACAAAGTCATGCCCGACGCCCTCACACTTGATTCGGATCATATCTATTCATGGTTGCATCTATTCCCCTCTATTCCTTGCTTTAATCTGCGTGATCGTGATTCAACGATGCGATCAATTTTCAACTAGGCTATATATATATATATATATATATATATATAATGGTAGCAGTTGAAAATTAAAGTTTTCAATCTGCATCGTTGAATCGCTAGCTGTCACGGGAAATAGAGGCACCCGGTAATAGAGATAAGTACTAAAACCCCCAACCCCAACGCTCATGCAACCCAACCCATCCTACAACCCGAGATGCCTAGCCCAAACCCAACCCAAGCAAAAATTTCTATGCTCGGATTGGGCTCGGGTTAGCCTAAGTTGGTACGATGAGTCGGGTTGTACAAGTTTGGGTATACTTATTGTTTAAAATTTTACTCTTTGTAGATCAAAATGTAAAAAAAATTGATACTTGCTAACATTATCATACAATTTTTTTTACTTTTTTTTCATGCAATTTATTAGATTATTAGATAATATCTTTTTTGATAAGAAGAAACAAATAAATAATATAGGACTGGATGAAAGGAATGAATGCGACTATGACCCGGGTACTCGAGTTCGGGCTGGGTCGGGTTGTCCAACCCCTCAACCCGAGTCCGAAACAAATTCAACTCGAGTTATATTTTTTTCAATCCTAACTGAACCCAATCTTCAAATACATCAACCCAAACTCACCCAAAATTCGGGTTGGGCTCAGGTTGGATCGGGTCCAACCCGCCTAAGTTGCAGCCCTAATTCTTGTTGCGAATGTCGATGCCACCACCGCGGGATGTCCGCCAGGTTGTCTCGTATGCTCAAATAGCATACTCCTCCAACACTGAGCACTGGACTGAAGTATTTTTTTCTTTTGACGCCTGGGTCTTCACACTGTAGCACGAGAGGCGATCGGGGAGCGGGCTGTAGTTCTTGGAGGTGTGTCCGGTGGCGACTGACGGATTTTGGCGGCATGAGGTCACGACGGGAGGCAGCAGTCTAGATTGGGTTGCAACGGGTGATGTGGGATGGGCTATAAGGGTCCCTTAGAAAAAGGGCTAATTATGCACTTAAACAACAGAATTGATGTAGCCGATCAGGAGCAGTGTCGTAATTCTGAAGAGTTTGGCCTATTCGTTCGAGACATGGAAGGCATGAGTGGGTTAGGTTCATAAAATCATAAAATTTGATACGAATTTAGTTTGTCCAAATCCAATAACCCGATCAAAAGTTATGGATAAATATGTTATATGGGCTTTTGGACTTTAAATAGGCATGTGGACCAGGCCCATATTTGGTACGAGTCAGCTGAACAGTGATTGGAATAGTGGGGTTATATATGGACAAATGAGTTTGTGATTACAGCCTATACTATTGGGTTTGATTGTGGGGTCTTGACCTAACTTGTTATTTTTTTTTTTTTTGAGAAAACCTCAAGGATGAGGTAGGGTTAGGCAGCCCCCGACCGGTTATTTAATAAAGAAATTATAGTAGGTTACATAAAGTAGAAATTTTATTGGAGGTTCTTCTTAACAAGAGGGTTGTCCATAGCTTGAAGAGCCCTATCGCCATAGCACACACGTCAGAATTCGGACATATCTTTCCTCTTGAAGATGCGGTTATTCCTCTCGAGCCAAATAGACTACCATGTTGCCATTGCTAATATTTTCCGTGTCGGTCTGATTTCCTTCTCGGCTCTCCTTTTCCTCCAAGACGTCCATAGCGACTTCAGGGAAGTTGAAATCCTCATAAATTAAACCTTCCCAATAAAGGACCATATATCCTTGGCATAATTGTATTAAAGGAGCACATGAGACATTGTCACCTCTTCTCGAATGCAGGACGTGCATCTTCGGTTATCCACCATTGAACTATCCCTGTCGTTCAGTAGTTTATTCCCATATTCGTTTGCCTTACCACGGACACAAGGGGCTTCATTACAGTCACAAGCGCGACTTTTTGAAGGCACCTGCAGATGGACGGTGTGACTGGTCGAGCCACTGGACCCGGAGAGAAGGCAAGACCTAGAGGTCCTTTTGCAGCTCCTCTCGGTGGCGACGTTTAGATCGACCGCGGACGGGGTAGGGTGGCGATGGCATGCGTCAGGCGTCTTCTCAGTCGAGTCCTTCTATCAGAAGCTAGTGCCAGAAGGTGGTCGATTTGCATCGTTGGGAGCGATCTGGAGGTCTAAAGCCCCATTGTAGGTTAAAATCTTTTCCTTCTTGGCCGCTCGAAATAAGATTCTAACGAATGCGAACCTAATTCGAAGAAGGAATCCCAACGTCACAGACTCTCAAAGCACATTTTGCCACACCGCAGAAGAGAGTGCTTCTCACCTCTTGATTGGATGTCCTCTCGCACGTAAGGTTTGAGATCACTTTGAGAGCAGATGTGAGATCTCTTCCCACCCGCGGAATCTGAAAGCACTATGGTCCTCATGGAGGAGGAGGTCGATAAGAAGAGAACTTAGAGGGCCTTGGGACATTTTGGTAATTGGCAATGAGGATTCTTTGGGCTATCTGGCTGGAGAGGAATAATCGTATCTTCAATAGCAAGGCTTCAGGAGATGAGGAACTGAGGAGATCAGTTATCTCCATCTTCAAGTTGTGGATCATTCCATGGGTGGACTCCTTTAGTGAGGAGGCACGTAATCTTTGTAATCGTAATGTATCTTTAGCATTTTAGATTAATATAATCGTAATGTATCCTTACAAGAGGGTTTTTTTTTTAAAAAAAGAGTATCTTATCGTTGGTTGCCAGTAGTGAGAAAATCCGGATGCGGTGCGGGACTTTGGCCTTCCAAACATGGTTGGCTGTGGGAAATGGGCCTCCATTCGAAGATAATGAGTTATAGAAACTTCTCACCATGAAAATCCCATCAGTACTCCATCTCCACATTGCTCTGTCTCTTTGTTCTACTAGAGTTATGGGTTCTAGTATTTGAGTTATGCTTCTCTGTCTCAAAGGTTGTTGTCTGATGCATCCTGCACCAATTTGATCGTCCATGTCCTCATCCTCCTATTGTAGCATGAAGAGACCGAGCATCCCTTAGTTGATACGCCATCATAGAGTTGTGGGAACAAGTTCTCTAGTGAAGCATCTCCTAGCCAAGTGTCATCCCAGAATCTTGTGCTGATACCATTCCCCAGCATTATTTTGCAGTCTACTTTGAAGGACTCTCTCGTCTTCAGAACTCCTTTCCAAAACGGAAAGACTATGCCAGAAGACCTCAACCTAACTTGAATCAACTTGAATCTTCGGAAGCATGTATCTAAGAGTATCTTTTCCATCCTGCTGCATCGTCTTGTTGGAGTTGCCACCATCATTTACCTAGGAGGGAGATATTGAATCGTCGTAGATCAATCACTCCCAGTCCCCCGATTTTCTTCGATGCGCACACCTTCTCCCATCTCATCAAATTATAGGTTCTTGCTTTGGAATCAGCTCCTCTCTACAAGAAATTTCATCGAATTTTATCAATAGCGAGCTTCAATTACCTAGATGGGGAGGTAATAGAATGACATGAGATAAGACGGAATGATTAATAGTATAGAGTTGATAAGCGTAAGCCTTCCTCCCAACGAAAGAAATTTCTCTTTCCATCCGTCAAGACGCCTCTCCGGTTTCTGTATTAGCCCCTGCCAATCTTCCTTCTTCAACGATCGATTGCTCCTAGGAAGATCCAGATATTTAATCGGCAGTGTATCCCTTTTGCAGTTGAGCATTGTCACAAATACGTCGCAAATACCCAACTAGTTACTAACATAGGGGTCTGTTGGTCTATTCAGAGAATGGGTTTTGATTTAGGGCTTTTGGGCTGAAGGGAAAGAGAGCAAAGAGGAATAGCAAACCTGATGGTAGCACACACGAGGATCCATGGCAATAGGTAAGTCTGCTCCTCTTCTCCTTCTTCTTCTTCCTTTCTCACTCCTCTTCTTCTTTTCTTTTTTTTCGATGTTATTGTAATGGTGAAGATGGTGATATGATGGGGATATTGATGGTGAGATGAAGATGAAAAGGATAGACACAGGAAATGGTGGAGGGGATTGATGGGGGGTGGGGGGATAACTATCGACCTCTCGCTCTTCTTTCCTCTTTCATGAAAGCATTCACAAAATCCATCACAAATCTCAGCATACAATAAAATTCTTAGCTAAGTCTTATTGTCCTTGCTTATGTAGGACTAAGACCCCAATAAACTAGGACTACAACTTTATTAGTTTAGTTTTAATATGTGCAGAATTTAACCTAATTAAAGCTCCAACAATAGACTAAATTACTTCTTTACCCTCCAACAATTAAGCGAAAGACCATCCCATCGTGGATCTCCAAAATCAACCCATCAACATAGCAAGCGTATGGTCATGGATCATCCTCCAGTGGCACGTGTAAACTCGTGTAGGTGAAAACGAAGTTTGGGTGTCCTCACCACATGTAACGTCAGATTATGTTCCCTATCAATCACCCCAACTTAAAAAGAACTTGTCCACGAGTTTTGTGGGATAGTCACTGGAGGCATCAAAGCCCAAATCATATGTATTACCGAAGGACCGGCTTGATCAAGGTCAGTGCTTAGTGATGTAGGCCTAGTAGGTGATGGTGCAGTGCACGACAGTCGTCTCCTGGGTCCCACACGAACAGTCTATTGGACGCATTGAAGGACTTGAAGTCGTGAATAGACTGCTACAAACTGTACCAAACGATCACTTGGCTGGGCTGATGTATAATCTTGGAGGAAGGCACACCCAAGTGAAACATGATGAATACTTGAGCCGAGGGTGGAAGGTCGATTCTGAGGAAGCTAGCTAGTGGTCGGGACTAGCAGCTAGAGTCGTCACCCATTGATGGCTCATCTGGAAGGTAGCCCTCTGCTGAAGGTGGTTGTAGAAGGCCCACCACATACAGTGGTAGCAGGTCCATCGTTGACAGAGGCTCCACTGAGATCAAAGGTTCTGCCGAAGGCGGAAACTTGTCAAAGAAGGGCTCTCCTCATAATCCCGACTCGTTAAAGTGGAGACTCATCTGTATGTGGCTCTTGTGGCACCACTGGGGATGGTGGTGGAAGCTTTGAAGGTGTGAGCACTGTAGGTTCCACTGTCCGATGTCATCGCAAGAAGTGGAGATCGACACAGGCTGGGCCGCAAAATGTTTGATCCTGATCATCTACTCATACCATTGCTTGGATTCCGTATGCTCTCTTTCTTGTTGTTTCACTTGGAGTACATACTCAATGATTTATTTACTTAAAATCATTTCATGAAATTAATTCATGACTAATATATATTGTATTTTAGAAAATACTCTCTTGGCAACCTTTAGTCATCACTCATTTGCACCTGATTACTGCTTTCACTAGAAACCACCACTGAGCTCTGATTAGGGTTGACTCAAGTAGTCTAAAAATGTTCTTTTCGAAAATATCAGTCATTGAACTCACTTGTTCAGTAAGAGAGGCTATACAAGTAGGATGAGCAAAAAGAAAGAAATATCGTTGTTACAATCAACAATGTGCCTGTCTAGAGTCTGATTTGCTTGCCTGGGGATACTGGAGAAGTTCAATTGAAATCCTCTTCGCTCTGCGAGAATTAGGGGTGTGCAGGATCCAAACCAAACCAAACCGATCAATTTTGATCGGTTTCGACACACTCAATGGATCGGATCGGATCGGGTTTTTAAAAAACCGACATTATTGGATCGGTTGACGGATTTGTAAATTCAAAATCGATCTAAACCGAACCGAACCGACATATGTATATACATATAATATTTTATTAAATATACCATATTTTCTCATATACCCTTGCTACCAACGACCATTGTAATATTGTAGGATGACGTAAAATCAGTTAAAAATCTTATTTAGGCCTAATGATTTGATAACAATTATTATTATTTAAGTTTGAACTAGGTTCTAAAAGCAGGGGGGGGGGGGGGGGGGAGCCTAGTAAGAACATGGTCCAAAGTCTAAACCGACCATCCAATCCAATCCAAACCGACTTTAATTGGATTGGATTCCACGGAAGGACAGTATTTATTAGGGTTTGAAATCTCAGCCGATATCGATATGTACCGGTCGGTACGTAACAATTTTATCCAATTTGAGACCATTACAACATCTGATCCCAATACCTGGCCCGTATCAATTAGTACCAACGCTCATAACAAGATAACGACTAGAATTTCTGAGAGCCACCCCAACGCTCACCATGGCGTTCCTGACATCTGCATCCATCGGAAGCAAATTGGTCGTGGTCTTACAGGATTGAGCTAGTAATACCTATGAGCGCGAGTTCGTTCTTTTTTCTTTTCTTTTCTTTTCTTTTCTTTTCTTTATTGAAAAACTTACCCCCACATGTGGCCCTATGAAACGTAGCTCCTAAACTAGGATTAGACTTAACGAAGAAAATCACATGTGACACATAAATTAAGGGTATGAACTCGACAGAATCGAGATTGGGATTCAAATTTATACTTTATATAAACCCAATTGTCGGGGTTTACGGGGATTGAAGTGGACATGGAAGTAACCGGGCAAGAAGATCCGAATCCGAAAGCCAGAGAGGAGAAGGTGAGCTGTCTTGAAGGACTTTAATTACTGATCATGGATCTTAACAAGTGGATAAGGACAAATCTAAGGTTCCTTGGGTTATTGGCAAGATTTAAGAGGACCAATCATGGAGCTTAAACTATGTCATGATTAGGGGTGGGACTTGGGCGGGTTGAAGGGTCTGCCCATGCCCAACCCGACTTCACTAACCTTAACCCTTTTTGTCCATGGAACCCAAGGAATCCCTGGAAGCCCAACCCGTACTTACCCATTCTAATTGCTCGGTTACCTAATTTGTAAAATAATGGACGGATTGAGCGGGTTGCCCAATTAGAAATGCTTGTGCATATAAATTAGGAGTGGCAATGGGTCGGGTTCATGTCGTGTCTAGTTTTGGGTCGTGTCCAAAACCCCTAGACCCGGATCCAACCTGTTTAACTAATCGTGTCTAGATCCTAAACAGGTACCCGACCCGTTTATAAACGGGTAGATCCGATAAGACCCGTTAGACCCATTTACCACATGGGTTTATGCAGTTGACCCGATCCAACCCAATCCGACTCGACCCGACCTAACCCGATAGACCCGCTGATACTATATATTACAGTATCGGATTACAGGTAGACCCAACCCGACACGACCCGTTGAATTTTAAACGGGTCTTCCCAGGTCTACCGTGTCCAGACCCTAAACCCGGACCCGACCCGTTTACAAAACGGGTCTATCGTGTCGACCCGAACCCGTTTAGCCCTGACCTAGACCCGTTAACTTCGTGTCGGGTCCGAAATTACCAGCCCTAATATAAATAGATGGAAAATAAACCCAATATATTTTTGAATTGCATAAAAAAATTCTTTTATTTGCATAACGAAAACATAAAGTCCAATCTATATCCTCACGTATTTCAAACGAATTCTTAGCTTTCAACATCAAATAGACAGTCTTTGATTTTCATAAAAAAAAACTATCAAAGCATTCAACCTTAGTGTGTCACTTCCTAGGGTTGGGAAGATCAATGCCCAAACCCATCCAAATTGAAATCGCTTTGATCTTTTTTTGTCCAAATCCGTCCAAGTTTTTAACCAGCTTTGCCAATGTTTGTCCATTGTTCGGGTTGGGCGGGTCGGGTTCGGGTCAGACTCGCTCAAGTCCCACCCCTAATCATGATAAGTTCATATCTCCTCCAGCCAGTCAGCCGGTGGTTGGTGGGCCCGACGTACATGAAGCCCACAATGGCTGGCGACCCAAAAGTGAATTGAACACCAACGACCGTGAGCGGCTGTGATTCATGCCGGGCCCACTGACAGGGCCGACCGACTGGAGGAGATCTGAACACTATCATGCTAAGAGCAGCCACACCTAATTCCCGGCAGCATGTGCCATTAGCTAACTGCTTTTTTCCGAGCAAGGAAGCAAATGATCGTCTCCCTTCGCAGGAGGAGCTTTTTGGGCTGTAGATGGGCCCGGGCCATCCTATGGTCCATCAGACCATGCTGGGATTTGTACATGGGCTGATTCGACAGGAAGTTGGGCTGGGTTTGACTTATTCTACGGCCTGAATCACTTCGGGCTGGAATTAGGCAAACCCAAGCCCAGCCTATTCAATATGTGTAATTTACATCGAGCTCAGCTGCATACCATTTTTTTTTTTTTTGTAATAACAGACTAAATGCTAATTAAGAGATCTGAAAAGGTACAACAGGACATGTCGCGCTTGGTCAGATCTAGCAGACCAGAGGATGCAAAGTTATCCCTGCATCCTTAGCCGCACAGCTAGCCAATCCGCAGCTTGATTGGCTTCACGATAGATGTGGTTGATCCGAACCCTAGGGAAGCTGCGTAGTTCACATATATCTTGACTAAGATCGTGATCCCCACCACCGAGTCTTGCCCAGTTGATTACCGTCTTGGAGTCGCCCTCCACCGATATGCATCTTCCTGCATAAATGTTGAGAGCCGCCCAAAGACCTTCTCACAAGGCTCTGGCAACACGCGATCTAGTGT